>JARQOD010000001.1:370394642-370487501 GCA_033576555.1 Oophaga sylvatica | reverse complement strand
GTTTCTGGCGTCTATTCCATATTCGGACTCTCCTTCCAGTGCAGTTCTCCGCAGGCCATAGGTTGCCACAGCAGGCGAAGGGCTGTTCCCGAATACGTGCACCCTCATGTGATACTCCACCATCTCTTTACTGGGGTCGTTGTCCTTGTGCCACAAGAACCTGAGGAAATTCCTGCGATCCTCTCTGACTATGAAACAGTGGAACATCTGTTCAATGTCTGCAGTGATGGCGATGGGCTCTTTCCTGAACCTCATCAACACGCCTACTAGGTTGTTTGTTAGGTTAGGGCCCGTGAGGAGGACATCGTTGAGAGATATGACTTGATGTTTGGCGCTTGAATCAAAGACAACTCTGATTTGCTTAGGCTTTCGTGGGTGATATACTCCGAATGAGGGTAGATACCAGCACTCCTCGTTTTCCTTTAAGGGAGGAGCTGGCTCGGCATGGTTATTATGGAATATTTTGCCCATAAAGGTGACAATGTGCTCTTTTATCTCCGGTTTGTTGCTTAGTGTGCGCTGGAGAGAGTTGAATCTGGACAACGTTTGTTCACGGTTGTACGGGAGCCTTACCCTGGTAGCTCTGAAGGGTAGGGGAAAAACCCAATGATTAGTCTCATCGTTAGGCAACTCATTGTCCATTATCTTGACAAACTCCTTGTCTTCCATTGACGGGGCTACTTTGTTGTCATCCTTAGTGGTACGAAACACTGATCTTCCCAAGTTGTCTGCATAGGTAGAAGGGATGACATCAGGCAGCTGTACGGGATCTGGAGACTTCTGTTTCACCTCGAGTGAAGAGGGCATGGTTTGCAGAAAGAAGTGCGTCCATCCCGGTGTACGTAGGTCTTAAAGGAATTGACTCCTGTTTGGTCCAAGCATACATTTCCTATGACTACCCACCCCAAGTCAAGTTTCTGGGCATAGGGGGCATAGTCAGGACCATTACACTGTTGGCGGACCTTATGTATCCTTAAATTGTCTCTGCCGAGTAGAAGTAAGATTTCAGCATCTGTGTCCATAGGTGGGATAACGCTGGTTAAGTGCCTTAAGTGTGGATAGTAGAACTCCGCTTCCGGGTAGGGATTTCATCCCTTTGGTCGGGTATTTGATCGCATTCGATTAATGTAGGTAGGGGTATTTCTATGCCTCAGTTGATAAGGGAAGCAATAAAACCTTGTGCCCTTCTACCGCTAGTCTCTATGCGACCCGAGCAGGTATTCAGAGTGTAGGGCGTTGCTGATCCCCTGATGCCAAAGGCTTCAAAGAACTTAGGTGCAGCTGGAGATCGATTGCTCTGGTCGTAAATGATGGCATACATTTTTACTGCCTTCTCTGGATGCCCTTCTGGATAAACTCTGATTAGGCATATCCTGGCACAGCATTTAGCACTTTGGTTCTCCCCACATACCTCTGAGCATGAGCAGGAGACAGCCGTGGTAGACTTGTCGTGTTTCTGTGGCTCCCCGCCATGGCTTGCTGCTGGACTAGGGGTCACTGCGACTGCTGGATTGCTGGTGGCTGAGGTTGGATGCAAGGCTGATGGGTGTTTGTCGCTATGACACTCTTCACACTTAATGGAAGATTTACAGTCCTTGGCCATGTGTTCTAATGAGGAGCAGCACTTGAAACATACCCCAAGTTCGCTGAGGATTTTCTTGCGCTACTGCATGGTTTTGGACCTGAAGCCTCTACATTTGTTCAATGAGTGTGGCTTTTTGTGAATGGGACACTCACGATTGAAAGATTTATCCCTCGACGGAATAGTGTACTGCTTATCAGCGGGTACTGCAGGTGGTGGCAGGTTAGTCTTCCTGACACTTACACTGTTCCTCAAGTACTTGCGTCTGTGTCTGATGCTTCATACGTAGATGAGGGTGTTGCTGGAGCTGCAGTGTTGGACTCCAGGAAGTCTAGACTAGGGTCATTCCTCATTTGGGCCTGTTCATCGACAAACTTGCTGAACTGAATGAACGGAGGAAAGGTGACATCATGTGACCTTTTGTACCTGGAAGAAAAAAAAGGTAGCACACTGTAGCGCTATAGCTTGCAAACACGAAATATAAAAAATGAATTGCATCCTCAGGATTGGCATTAGTTAGGACCTGATATACGAGAAGAGCCTTGATGTGGCTATCAGGCACACATAATTTGGCCATCTTATGCGCTAAGACTTCTCAATTTTTCATATTTCTAAGTAGTGATGCAATTCATTTTTCATATTTCGTGTTTGCAAGCTATAGCGCTACAGTGTACTACCTTTTTTTCTTGTATGTGCGTGAGTTGGTGACTCTAGGTTTAGCACCTGTTCACACTGGATCTATGTTTGGATGTGCCGGTCAGTTTTTTGATATGTATTCTTTTGTACCTGGAGACGCACACTGCCCACTTCTCTTGCAGACTATGTGGCAACTTTGAGACGATTGGGTTCACCCCATGCGCAGTGTCCAGGTAGCACAGTCCAGACAGATGGGGATCTCTTTTCGCAAGTTCCAGCTCCATAAGCAGATCACTTAAGTCCAGAAGTTTGTGGGCTTCCTTAAGATTGATCCTTGGAACATTCTGCAGTCTCTTAAATAGGGACTTTTCTATGGCTTCAGCGCTGCCGTAGGTTCTTTCGAGTCTCTGCCAGGCAGCAGCCAGACCTGCTTCAGCTTGTCCCACATAGACGGTCCTAAGACTCTTGATAAGGTTTGTGGATTCTGGACCCAACCATTTGACCATGAGGTCGAGCTCCTGCTCCGCGGATAGGTTGAGGTCAGCAATGGCGGCCTTGAAGGTTGCTTTCCAGGCTCTCTAGTTCTCTGCACGGTCGTCGAATTTTGAGAGACTGGTGTTGATTAGCTCTCTGCTCACCATGAACCTGGCAAACTCGGACATTTCTGATCCTTCACTCCTTGTTACCGTGTTAGCTTGTGGTGCTCCTTGGGCGTAAAGGCTGTGTGGCGTGGAAGGGTGAATTGTTCCCGGGTAAAATGATGTTGCTGCAGGGTTGAGCTGTGGTGGCTTAATCTCTGGATATTCTGATGACTGCTGCTTGAACTGCGGAGGCGGGCTGGAGAGCGCCTTGTGGTCGTCTTGCGGTGATGACTGCTCCTGAGGGGACGCATCATGGCGTTGGTCTTGGGTATCTGCAGAGGCTTTTGGTGCCACTGGCACCGTAAGTTGGAACGACTTGGACGTTTCCACAATGTTGGGTTGAGCGTCGCTGGAGAAGGTGTGCGCTGCAGATATGTTTCTGCACGTAGTCGCTGGTATGAACAGCTGGGTCATCTTCCTGTGGTGGTAGGCAAATTGGTTCGAGGTTTTGCTTCAATGCTTGCTCAAGCATTTTTACTTCGGCTAGCGCGATTTCTTCCTCCATTTGTGTTTGAAGAATCTTTGCTTGAGCTTCTGCTTCTGCCTCTGCTTTCTTGGCTTCTGCCTCTGCTTCAGCTTTCTTGGCTTCTGCCTCTTCTTCTGCTTCAGCTTTCTTGGCTACTGCCTCTTATTCTGCTTCAGCTTTCTTGGCTACTGCCTCTGCTTCTGCTTCTGATTTCTTGGCTACTGCCTCTGCTTCAGCTTTCTTGGCTACTGCCTCTGCTTCAGCTTTCTTGGCTACTGCCCTCTTGCTTCTGCATCCCTCTGCTTTGCTTGACTTCTGCCTCTGCTTCTGCTTTCTTGGCTTCTGCCTCTGCTTTCTTGGCTTCTGCTTCTGCTTTCTTGGCTACTGCCTCTGCTTCTGATTTCTTGGCTACTGCCTCTGCTTCAGCTTTCTTGGCTACTGCCTCTGCTTCTGCTTTTTTTTTTGTAAAGGAACGTCTTAGTTTGGATCTCTCTGCATTTAAGCGGGCCTCTAGAATTCTGTCGCTGAGGGCTGAAGTTCTTGAGCAGGATGATTTGTATGATCGAGAAGAGCGTCTGGATGAACCTGACTTGTTGGATTTTGATTCTTGCAGATGAGCAATACGGAGCTCCGCTTTATCTTTGGCGTCTTGCACGGCGGCGTTCCTTTCTCTGTCTGTGGAATCTACTTTGCATAACTCTGATGAGGCTTCGTCAATATTAAAGTCTTTTAGGAAGGCGGCATACCTTGCGGACAGTCTCTTGTATCTACCATGGGCCGTTTCTAGCCATCTTATAGTATCCTTTAAACTCACTGCATCATCTTTGTGGCGTTGGATGCTTGACATGTGGGAGGTAACTCGCTCCCATAGGTCGTCTAGGTTGTCATTGTACTCATCCTTCGTATTGTGATAATTTTCGACAGCTTTTATGGTTGGTTTGACAGAGCGTTTTTGTCGAACGACTTGGTCTCCTGGAAGCGTGGGTTCTGCTTCCTGGTCTTCATGATGGGCAGTGTCAGGTTGTATTTGCTCTGTTTCAGCAGTGGCAGACTGTGCAGGGTCTTTTTCGGCCATTTTGATTTAAGGTGCGCTGTCTCTTTAAGAAACTGAACTTTTGAATTTGGGGCCGGAAATCGCAGTGCAGCTTAGTTAAGACGTCCTGATAAGATTCCCAAGCTGTTTTAGAGAATTGTGGGGTTTTACAGTCCGACAATCTGCATCGATGTAGTATAACATACAGAGAGTCTCTATGCACAATGCGGTCTGGGGTGACGCTGCAGACAGTTTATTAGCAGAGCAGGGCTGCAGTATGTGAGCAGGCAGAGCGCAGGACACGTGGATAGGGATATAAAGGTAATTCTGGCCGGGCTTCAAGGCTGTTTTCGACTGTTCTGTCCCCACATGAGGCGAATGGAGGTGAAGTTGATTGGGGCTGGGAGAGTTTTCCTACCTTCCACTTCCTCATGCAGAGCAGACAGGACCAGTGCTGTTCAGCGTCCGGATAGATGATGCACACCAGGGATTGTGAAGTCCAGACTTGTTTAGGCCTCTTTCACACATCCGGCGGGCGCCTAAACGGCGCCCCCGCATTTTAGCCGCAGTGCCGCATCCGGTATTTTGTATGAAAAACGGATGCGCCGCATCCGGTTTTTTGCCGCATCCGGTTCACAAATGCGGCAAAAAAACGCATCCGTCTCATCCGGTGTATCCGGTTTGGCGTCCGTTGACGCCGTATGCGCCGGATCCGGTTTTTTAAGACCACCCTTTTTGGGGTTCCAAACATGATTGGCTACTGTAATCCTATATATACACTGCTCCTACAGCCCATCTTTGACAGGTTGTAGAGGAGCAAGTGCAGTTTTGAGAGAAGAGCAAGTAGCAAGTGATTGGCGAACATGGATGTCATTATCGGCAATATCTTCAGGAATCTTGTTGATTTTACTGCGGAGATGAATCGATTGAGGTTTATCGTTCTGGAGAAGGAGCGAAAGTTTGAGGAGCAGCGCATTAGGCGTCAACGCCTGCGAAGACGCCGCCGTATGTGGATCCACCCCATTACGGCACAGAGATTAACTCGTGGTGTCTATTCCACACTAACATGGAGCTGCGACAAAATCCAGATAAGTTCTTTGCCTATCTGCGGATGAAGAAAGAAAACTTTGATGACTTGCTGGAGCGTGTTGGAGACAAAATTAAAAAATCGGACACCTACTGTCGGTTCTCAATATCTCCGGCGGAGCGTCTCATGGTCACTATAAGGTAAGCTATATGTATTGGATCTGTTTGCTTGAGCGCACTTGTAATTTTATCATTAATTGAACATCACAGGCTAACTAGGAAACCACATGAGTATCCCCAAATTTAGTTATAAAACAGTCTTTGTCATAGATGTGATTATGTTTGGTATCTCCAATAGTCGTAGCTGAGTTCTGGTATGTAATGCTGCGTTTCTAAAATAATTTGTATTTTCTAATTTGTTTTCAGATTTCTTGCAACTGGTGAGACGCTGGCATCGCTACATTTTCAGTATCGGATGGGAATCTCAACACTATCCGGCATAATAAAGTATACTTGTCGTGCTCTGTGGGATACTTTGGTTGAAGAATTTATTCCAGAGCCAACAACAGAGCGATGGCTTCAAATAGCGGACCAGTTTCTACTCATCTGCCAGTTCCCCAATTGCCTGGGGCCGTTGATGGAAAGCACATCCGCATTCAAAAGCCAAAAGGAACTGGATCTGAATTTTTTAACTATAAAAAGTATTTCTCTATCGTCCTGATGGCTATTGCAGATGCGCACTACAAGTTTATCGCGGTGGACATTGGGTCTTATGGACGGTCTAATGACTCCCAAGTCTTTAAACTATCTGCCATGGGCCGTAAATTGTATGGAAACAGTTTTCATTTCCCCCCCCCTAGGCCACTGCCTCAAACCTCAGGCCCACCGATGCCATTCGTTTGTGTAGGTGATGAGGCATTCCAGCTGTCTCAACACCTATTGAAGCCGTACGCCAGCAGAGGATTAACACATACAAAGCGGATATTTAACTACCGCCTCACAAGAGCCAGACGGATGGTGGAGTGTGCCTTTGGCATTATGACAGCAAAATGGCGTGTCCTTTTGATTGCAATTAATTTGAAGACTGAGACTGTTGATGATGTAGTGAAAGCGTGCGTGGTCCTCCATAATTTTGTACTAACCAAGGAACCAATTTCTCTGGAGGACCACAATCAAGAAACAACTTTGCACGACTACAGCAACATTACCACTCGCAGTACAGTCGCGGTTTCCAGAATGAGGGACAAGTTTGCTCAATACTTTGTGTCACCGGAAGGTAGTGTTGACTGGCAGGATGACAGAGTGTGATAAATGTATTGTTTCTTTTAATAATTTTCTTTACCCACAATAAACCTTTAATATTTTTACTTGTCTACCTTCTTGTGTGTTTTCTACTGTAACCTTTTTGCCATTGTTGTGTCCATGGCTGTTTTATTTCACCTTTTGTCCAAAAAAGTGTACATTGTAGGCCATGGTTCCCCAACTGCAGTCCTCAAGGCCCACCAACATGTAAAGTTTTCAGTCTTTTCTTTGTATTGCTCAGGTGATAATGCCTCACCTGTGCAATACAAAGGAAATCCTGAAAACAATACCTGTTGGTTGGCCTTGAGGACTGCAGTTGGGGAAACATGGGGTAGGGGATAATCTAAAAAAGTACACATTTTTAGTGAAAAGATAATAGAAAACCGGGACATAACTTTGTAAAAAAGGTTGCATTTATGAACCTTTTAGCCAAAGTTATCTGTACCTGTATAACAAATTTAAAACTAACATCCTATAAATTAAAGACAGACAACAATGTTAAACCAATGAACAATTTATTTAAAAAAATTTTTTTTAATATAATTGTTATAAAATTAGGCCTTTTGGCCAAATGTTTAACATAGAAATTAAATTCAACTTTATTTTATTTTTTTTTTTCATTAAAAAAAAGTATCAACAAACATATTTATAGGTCTGTGTAGTGTGGGGTGGAAATACTGCTGGAGGGGCTGCGGGACACTTCGACCGTGGGAGTGTGGAGAGTGTGGAGGGACGAACGGGATGGTTGTGGGGAAGGAACAGGAAGAGGTGAAGGGGTGGAAAGACCAAAAGAATGGGAAGACAAGGCAGAACAGGTGGGTGGTGGTGGAGTAGAGGGTTGTGCATGAGGAACAGGTGACATAGTAGGTATTTGGAAGGGGGAAGGAGATTGGTAGGTAGAAGTGTGGTAGGGGTAGGTGGCTGGTAGTGGGTAGGTTGTTGGTACTGGGGAGGTGGTTGGACCTAGGGAGGTGGTTGATATTGGGGAGGTGGTTGGACCTGGGGAGGTGGTTGATATTGGGGAGGTGGTTGGACCTGGGGAGGTGGTTGATATAATGGAGGTTGATGGAGCTGGGGAGGTGGTTGGTATTGGGGAGGTTGATATTGAATAGAGGAGGAGGAGGTATGGCAGGTGGAGGGGGGGAAGATGGACGGCGGCTGTAGGGGGGGGAGGTGGTGGAATGACTGGGGTGGATTGAGGATGGGAGACAACCTGCGCTAGAGCAGAGTGGCACGTGTGCATCACATACATCTGCTGGTCATAAGATAGCGGATCTATGCGCTCCGCAACTGACCTAAAAAAGCTGAAGTTCGGGGGTGCTCTTACCTCTGAACGCACAGTTTCCAGAGTGTCTTGACCTCACCAACTAGTGTGGTTATCTGACGAATGCCTGCGGCAACTTGTTCAGATAGCAACTTAAGGCAGTTCTGGAAAGATGCGTTCATGTGTAAGAACTCGGGCGCATAGTTCTTTTCCTGACCCTTCTGACGCTGCCGCCCAGTACCCGCAGCTGTACTAGAGGTGGCAGGGTCAGAAGGGTGGGGTAAAGGGAAGGCTATATCCTGACCAGCAGATTCATGTAATGCAGCCGGCCACGATGCTCCAGCGCTGGTGGAGGGGACTGCGGGATCTAATGTGTGTGAAGTCTGGGAAGGGTCAGATGTGGAGGGTTGGTCAAAGTGTCCCTCGGTGTCGGTCTCCTGAGGGATCGCTCTAGAAGGCTCCAACTCTGCGGGCGCCCGAGTGCTGCTCACCGTGCTGTGGAAGAAACAAAAACATAAAATTAATATACAGATGTGGAATGGCCCTGGCTGTAAAAAAAAAAAATTTAACATTTTATGGTTATATTTACCTTCTGGTGACCATTGTTTCACGCAGGAACGCCAGAGCTCGTGCATATTTGTACTTGCTCTGGCGTCCTGAAGATCCACTCGGGGCCCGCATCTCTTTGTTAAATTCCTTCTTAAAGCAATCCCTCACAGACCGCCACCGCTTCATAATTCTCTCCCTGAAACGAGAAAGCACACATTGGTTACTATACAACAGCCACACTTTAGTCCTCGTGTCCCCAGAGTTAATGTTTTCATTGTTTCCATAGTGTTTCACCAAAGAAAATGTAAAACAAGAAGCGTTGGTTACACGAGGACAGAAGTTTTGAAAATACACCTTTACAGTCAGCAACATGAACTATACTTACGTAATTTAGTCTGGGACCTAGGATTGAGGTCCTCCCAGCGGTGCACCATTGCTGCTGCCACTTCCGTCCAGAGCCGTCGTGTCACAATTTGATCCGCATGCTGGCGGTCCCCCATGTTCCACAGCGGCTCCCTTTCTCGGACCAGGTCGATCATCAACTCCACGTCCAATCCCTCCTCCGTGTCCGAGTCGGGAGCACGCTGTGAAGCCTGTGAAATTAACAAAGGAAAAAAAAAAAATCATCAGACACATTGTTTGAAATTTGCGAAATTATACATGTTACAATGGGAAAATTAATGCACAAAACATTTTTACATAACACATTTTGTAAAAATGAAAAATTATAGAAAATGGCAAAAAAAAAACCACTTACACGTTGAGAACCGCCGACAGTCTCACGACGACTCTGGGAGGCGCTGGGAGAAACCCTCTGGCTCCCAGATGCGAGAGACTAAAAATGAAAAGAAAAATTTGGATATTGGCAGGTGTTGTCCGCTATGTGAAGTATGTACTAAATGTTTTTCTATGTGTTGTGTGTACTGTGATGGTGTGTTTCTGCGATTGATGCAGGATACTTACGAATTGTGAGCCCACTCCGGGTATCTCTCCACCCCGTCCTTCTTCCTCTGGGAGCTCCTCGTCATCTTCAGATTCCTGTTATTAAAAAAACCCAATCAAGACATATAGCCCACATATTGATTGTGGAAAGAAAAATTAAAAATACATATTTTTACCGCCAATTCCTGACGATGGGTAGGAGGGCTCCCAGAAGAAGATGTGTCCTGCTGTTCCTGCTGTGGCGGCTCTGGCTCTGGCTGGGAGGGAGGAGATGGCGATGCCGGTGGTGCTGCCACCGCCGCTTCAGCCGCTGCTTCCTCCGCCAACACCGCCATTGCGGCAGCTGCAGCTGCTGTTTGACGTTGTCTGCTGTGGAAGAAACAAAAAGGGACAGTCAATATATTTCTATATTCCTTGTCCCTGGCTGAAAGAGAAAAACAAACATGTATTTTTATAGAAATGGGGGATGTAATCTTTACTTTCTACTGGCTTCCCTCCTTGCCCGCCTCTCCTCCTCTCGTCTATCTCCAGCCGCCGCCTCACCCTCTTCTTGACGTCTTCTACTGTTAAAGTAAAAAGGGACTGTAAATTTTATATTCCTTGTCCATGGCTGAAAGAAAAACAAACATGTAATGTACAGCAAAATGTGTGCTGTAATACTTACTTTCTGCGTGCTAGCCTCCTTGCTTGGAGGTCCTCTCCTCCCCTCTGCTGAACTTGCGCTTCAGCCGCCGCCGCCGCCCGGTGAAGTCTTCGGCTGTTGAATAAGGACACAAAAACGGACAGTGAATATATCTGTATTCCTTTCCCCTGGCTGAAAGAGAAAAACAAACATGTAATTTAGAGCAAAATGTGTGCTATAGTTACTTTCTGCTTGCTAGCCTCCTAGCTTGGAGGTCCTCTCCTCCCCTCTGCTCAACTTGCGCTTCAGCCGCCGCCGCCGCCGCTCGTTGAATTCTTCTGCTGTTGAATAAGGACACAAAAACGGACAGTGAATATATGCGGATTCCTTGTCCCTGGCTGAAAGAGAAAAACAAACATTTAATTTTTAGGCACATGGGGATGTCATATTTACTTTCTACTGGCTTGCCTCCTTGCATCCAGGATCTCCTGCGCCCTTGGATCAGCAGCATCAATTCTTCTGCTGTGGAATTAACAGACAAAAAGGAATTGTGTTTATATGTATTGATTGTCCCTGTTTTAAAATATAACATTCAAACAAGGACATTATTCCGACCACATGCAATCATTTGTAGCCATCAACAGTACCATGGGTATCCCTGGACAAAAAAAAAAAAAATAAATAAAAAATTAACATTTTTAATCAACCGATCCCCAATAACAAAAAAAAAAAAACAGTACAAACATAATGATAATAAAAACATGGACATTTCACATACAAGCATGAGTATATTTAAGGTCAGAGGCACCCAAAAAAAAAAATTGCAACAAAAAGAAAAGTAGATCAACATTTGGATACTAAACACATGCAAATGTAATAGCAGCATGAGTAGATAAACCGTGAGAGGCCACAAAGAACAAAGATTGCAAACAAAAAAACATTAGCATACAATGCAAGAGACCATGAGTAGATAAACCGTGAGAGGCCACAAAGAACAAAGATTGCAAAGAAAAAAACATTAGCATACTAAACAAATGCAAGAGAGCATTAGTAGAAAAACCATCACAGGCCCCCCAAAAAATAAACATTGGCAAAAAAAATGGAGATAAACATTACCATAGTAAACACATGCACATTTCAGATAGTAGCAGGACAAGCAACCACATCACAGGCCCCCCAAAAAATAAACATTGGCAAAAAAAATGGAGATAAACATTACCATAGTAAACACATGCACATTTCAGATAGTAGCAGGACAAGCAACCACATCACAGGCCCCCCAAAAAATAAACATTGGCAAAAAAATGGAGATAAACATTACATAGAATCATAGAATGGTAGAGTTGGAAGGGACCTCCTGGGTCATCTGGTCCAACCCCCTGCTCAAAGCAGGATTCTCTAAATCATCCCAGACAGATGTCTATCCAGCCTCTGTTTGAAGACTTCCATTGAAGGAGAACTCACCACCTCTTGTGCCAGCCTGTTCCACTCATTGATCACCCTAACTGTCAAAAAGTTTTTTCTAATATCTAATCTGTGTCTCCTCCCATTCAGTTTCATCCCATTGCTTCTAGTCTTTCCTTGCGCAAATGAGAATAAAGATGATCCTTCTACAATGTGACAGCCCTTGAGATATTTGTAGACAGCTATTAAGTCTCCTCTCAGTCTTCTTTTTTGCAAGCTAAACATTCCCAATTCCTGCAACCGTTCCTCATAGGACATGGTTTGCAGACCGGTCACCATTCTGGTGGCTCTTCTCTGAACTTGCTCCAGTTTGTTGATGTCTTTTTTAAAATGTGGTGCCCAAAACTGGACACAGTATTCCAGATGAGGTCTGACCAAAGAGGAGTAGAGGGCAATAATGACCTCACGTGATCTAGACTGTATGCTTCTGTTGATACATCCTAGAATTGCATTTGCCTTTTTTGCTGCTGCATCACACTGTTGACTCATGTTAAGTCTGTGATCAATTAGTATACCCAAGTCTTTTTCACATGTGCTATTACTTAGCCCTATTCCTCCCATTTTGTATATGCTTTTTTCATTTTTATTGCCCAGATGTAGTACTTTGCATTTTTCCCTGTTAAAATCCATTCTGTTAGTTGCTGCCCACTGCTCCAGTTTATGTATATCTTTTTGAATCCTCTCTCTCTCTTCTCTAGTATTAGCTACCCCTCCTAGCTTTGTGTCATCAGCAAATTTGATCAGTTTACCCTCAATTCCTTCATCTAAATCATTGATAAAGATGTTGAACAATACAGGGCCCAAAACAGAGCCTTGTGGTACCCCACTTGAGACATTCTTCCAACTGGATGTGCAGCCATTTACAACCACTCTTTGGGTCCGATCACTAAGCCAGTTATGAATCCACCTAACAGTTACCTTGTCCATTCCATACTTAGTCATTTTTTCAATAAGGATTGTGTGAGATACTTTGTCAAATGCTTTGCTGAAGTCAAGATATACTATATCTACAGCATTTCCCTGATCCACCCAGTCAGTGATTCTGTCATAGAAGGAAATTAAGTTAGTCTGACATGACTTATTAGTTACAAACCCATGCTGACTCTGTTTAATCACTTCATTCTTATCCAGGTACTTGCATACATGTTCTTTAATAATTTGTTCAAAGATCTTTCCTGGTATAGAAGTCAGACTCACCGGCCTGTAGTTCCCTGGGTCCACCTTCTTCCCCTTTTTGAAGATAGGAACAACATTTGCTCTTCTCCAGTCTTCTGGGACTTCTCCTGTTCTCCAAGAATTTTCAAAGATTATGGACAGTGGTTCAAGAATTTCTTCTGCTATCTCCTTCAGTACCCTGGGGTGTAATTCATCTGGACCTGGAGACTTGAATTCATTTAGGTTAGCTAAGTGTTTCCTCACTGTCTTTCTGTTTATAGATATCCTGGATCCTTCTATTCCTTTAATAGGACAGTGAAGATCAGTTGATGTTACATTTCCTTTCTGAGAGAAAACAGATGCAAAATAGGAATTTAAAAGTTCAGCCTTCTCAACATCCTGACTTACCATTTCATCATTTTCATCCTGTAAAAATCCTATAGCATCTTTGACTTTTCTTTTACTTTTGACGTATCCCCAAAATCCTTTTTTGTTGCTTTTGACGTCACTTGCAAGCCTTAATTCATTGTCAGCTTTAGATAATCTGATTTGTGCCCTGCAGGTTCTGCAGACGGCATTATATTCTTCTTTAGATATGCCTCCCTCTTTCCATTTGATAAACATTTCTTTCTTCCTTTTTAGCATGTGTTTAAGTTCTATGTTCATCCATCCTGGTTTCCTTAAATGCTTCCCATTCTTCCCTCTTTTCGGAATTGTTAACGATTGTGCTTTGAGAATCTCATTTTTCAAGATTTTCCATCCTTCCTGGACATTTTTGTCCTTAAGGATATCCAGCCATTGGATCCCTCCAATTCTCTTTCTGAGTTCCTTAAAATCTGCCTTTCTGAAATCTAACCTTGACGTCTGAGTCTTCACAGGTCTTCCTCCTCTTGTTATCCAAAATTCTAAAATAGCATGGTCACTACCTCCTAGGGTCCCAGCCACTCTTACCTCCTCCACCATTTCCTCCCTGTTTATGAGGATTAGATCCAAGGTAGCAGATCCCCTTGTTTTCTCCATTACCTTTTGGAAGATAAAGTTGTCAGCAAGAGAGGATAAGAATTTCCTGGACCTGTTAGTTTTGCCTGAGAGAGATTCCCAACAAATGTCTGGATAGTTGAAATCTCCCATGACCACTATGTCATATTTTTTGGAGAACTTGGCCATTTGATGCATAAAGAGTTCATCCATATCTTCAGCTTGCACAGGCGGCCTGTAGTAAATGCCTACAATGGTGTCCTTTCCATTGTTCTGTCCTTGTATTCTTACCCAAACAGTTTCCACAGAACTCCCAGTCTCTGAAGCTTCAATCTCTGTGCAGATATACGCTTTTCTAACATACAATGCAACACCTCCTCCTCGTTTATCAAGTCTGTTTCTTGCAAATAAGTTGTAACCTTCTAGCCTTGTATTCCAATCATGTGTATCGTCCCACCAAGTCTCAGTGATTCCAATGACATCATATCTCTTCTCCTGCGTTAGTAGCTCCAGTTCTCCTTGTTTGTTGCCCATGCTTTGTGCATTCGTATAGAAACACTTTAGTTTGTGATTGGTTTCTCTTTCTTCAATATTTTTATTATGTAGATTTTTTTGTCTTTGTTCTTCCCCTTCACTTCTAATAGCAGAGTTCTCAATAGCATTTGTCAGGTGTATGGCTTTTGCTGGCGTTTTGCTTCCCTTCCCACATTGTTCTAGTTTAAAGCTCTCCTGATGAGTGTAGCAAGGCGACTTCCAAATACATGTTTTCCAGTCTTCGTAAGGTGCACCCCATCTCTAGCAAGTAGTCCATCGTACAGGTAATTCACTCCGTGATCCAGAAATCCAAATCCTTGCTGATGGCACCATCGACGTAGCCAGTTGTTCACCTGCAGAATCTTATTCCACCTCCTTGTTCCATGGCCATCCACTGGAAGGATGGAGGAGAAGACCACCTGCGCTCCCAGTTCTTTCACTTTCTTACCTAAGTTTTCAAAGTCACTGCAGATGGTTTCCAGGTCACTTCTTGTGGTGTCATTTGTCCCCACATGTATTAGCAGGAATGGGTAGTCATCTTTAGGTCTGAAGAGTCCTGATATCCTGTCAGACACATCTTTAATTTTTGCACCTGGAAGACAGCACATTTCTCTTGAGGTTATATCTGGTCTGCAGATAGCAGCCTCTGTTCCTCTCAACAGGGAATCCCCCATGACAACAACTCTCCGTTTCTTCTTCACAACATTTTTCTTTCTCCATTCAGGAGGACTCTGAGGGCGTACAAGGTTACTCTTTGTGGGCAAAGTCTTATCCTGATGTATTTCTTCATCGTTCTCCTGTGTAAGAGCCTGGTACTGGTTTCTGAGCAGAATTGGTGCTGACTGCCTCCTGATCCTCCTGCTTCTTTGGGTCACATGCTTCCATTCCTCTGTTTCTTCAGTTGCACTTCGAATTTCTTCTCTTTCTGTACCATGAAGAGATAATTCTGCTCTGTCTAAGAACTCTTCACCTTCCTTAATGGTCTTCAATGTAGATAACCTCTCTTCCAGATTTTGCAACTTTTCCTCCAACAGGGACACAAGGTTGCATTTGTGGCATGTGAAATTTGGCTTTTCCACTGGTAAGTCTATGAACATGTAGCAAGAAATGCAGCTCACCACATGGCTCCTGGCCTCTTCCATGTTCTTATTGTTCAAGAGATAATCAAGCGGTTAAATATAAGCCAAAACCTAGCGGCGCGCGGTTTACTGATGTCCTCCTTTCAGCTGCAACAGCCAAAATCCAGTGTTCCTTGAGCTCGCGGAGACTCTTCACTAATCCCAGAAGGCACTGGGAATATGCAAATTATCTCCTCGGGACTCCTCCCCTGGTTTACTGATGTCCTCCTTTCAGCTGCAACAGCCAAAATCCAGTGTTCCTTGAGCTCGCGGAGACTCTTCACTTATCCCAGAAGGCACTGGGAATATGCAAATTATCTCCTCGGGACTCCTCCCCTGGTTTACTGATGTCCTCCTTTCAGCTGCAACAGCCAAAATCCAGTGTTCCTTGAGCTCGCGGAGACTCTTCACTTATCCCAGAAGGCACTGGGAATATGCAAATTATCTCCTCGGGACTCCTCCCCTGGTTTACTGATGTCCTCCTTTCAGCTGCAACAGCCAAAATCCAGTGTTCCTTGAGCTCGCGGAGACTCTTCACTTATCCCAGAAGGCACTGGGAATATGCAAATTATCTCCTCGGGACTCCTCCCCTGGGTTACTGATGTCCTCCTTTCAGCTGCAACAGCCAAAATCCAGTGTTCCTTGAGCTCGCGGAGACTCTTCACTTATCCCAGAAGGCACTGGGAATATGCAAATTATCTCCTCGGGACTCCTCCCCTGGGTTACTGATGTCCTCCTTTCAGCTGCAACAGCCAAAATCCAGTGTTCCTTGAGCTCGCGGAGACTCTTCACTTATCCCAGAAGGCACTGGGAATATGCAAATTATCTCCTCGGGACTCCTCCCCTGGGTTACTGATGTCCTCCTTTCAGCTGCAACAGCCAAAATCCAGTGTTCCTTGAGCTCGCGGAGACTCTTCACTTATCCCAGAAGGCACTGGGAATATGCAAATTATCTCCTCGGGACTCCTCCCCTGGGTTACTGATGTCCTCCTTTCAGCTGCAACAGCCAAAATCCAGTGTTCCTTGAGCTCGCGGAGACTCTTCACTTATCCCAGAAGGCACTGGGAATATGCAAATTATCTCCTTGGGACTCCTCCCTGGGTTACTGGGTTACCATAGTAAACACATGCACATTTCAGATAGTAGCAGGACAAGCAAACACATCACAGGCCCCCCAAAAAAAAAAAAAATAAATAAATAAAAAATTAACATTTTTAATCAACCGATCCCCAATAACAAAAAAAAAAACAGTACAAACATAATGATAATAAAAACATGGACATTTCACATACAAGCATGAGTATATTTAAGGTCAGAGGCACCCAAAAAAAAAAAAATTGCAACAAAAAGAAAAGTAGATCAACATTTGGATACTAAACACATGCAAATGTAATAGCAGCATGAGTAGATAAACCGTGAGAGGCCACAAAGAACAAAGACTGCAAACAAAAAAACATTAGCATACAATGCAAGAGACCATGAGTAGATAAACCGTGAGAGGCCACAAAGAACAAAGATTGCAAACAAAAAAACATTAGCATACAATGCAAGAGACCATGAGTAGATAAACCGTGAGAGGCCACAAAGAACAAAGATTGCAAAGAAAAAAACATTAGCATACTAAACAAATGCAAGAGAGCATTAGTAGAAAAACCATCACAGGCCCCCCAAAAAATAAACATTGGCAAAAAAATGGAGATAAACATTACCATAGTAAACACATGCACATTTCAGATAGTAGCAGGACAAGCAACCACATCACAGGCCCCCAAAAAATAAACATTGGCAAAAAAAATGGAGATAAACATTACCATAGTAAACACATGCACATTTCAGATAGTAGCAGGACAAGCAACCACATCACAGGCCCCCCAAAAAATAAACATTGGCAAAAAAAATGGAGATAAACATTACCATAGTAAACACATGCACATTTCAGATAGTAGCAGGACAAGCAACCACATCACAGGCCCCCAAAAAATAAACATTGGCAAAAAAAATGGAGATAAACATTACCATAGTAAACACATGCACATTTCAGATAGTAGCAGGACAAGCAACCACATCACAGGCCGAAAAAAAAATTAAAATTATATCATACACAAATCCACATTTCATATTGTCGCAGGGAGACCAAGCACATCACTGCAAAAAAACAGTACCAGTAGATCTACATTATCAACATTCACAACAGTAGCAGGGAATACACAATAAAGTTCCCAAACAAATGCATTTTAAACTCGGGGACCCACCCCATCATCGCCAATTTAATTTCATACAATACCAGGGGAACCAATCCCCATCACAGAAAAAACATGAAATATAAAATGTACCAGGGTGCCAAAATAACCATCATCTCACACAGCATTGGTGACATATGTATTGTACATTTTGGATTTTGGGGGGGGGGGAGTCATATTTACCGTCTGTTTTCCTGGCGCTCCATGATCCTGGCTGCGAGTCTCCGGTGGCTGAGGCGTCGGTGGCTGAGGCGTCGGTGGTCTCCGGTGGCTGCGTCTCCGGTGGCTGCGTCTCCGGTGGCTGCGTGTGTGTGGCTCTGTGGCTTCTGTGGATGTGTCTGATGTCCCACCAATTTTTTTTTTTATATGTTTGCTGAGGGGTGGTATCTGTCTGGTATCTGTTTGTTGTGGGCTGGTATATCAATTAAAAAACCGGATGCGGCTACCGGATGCGGCTCAAGCCGGATGCGGCGCATTGCGGCGTCCATAGACTTTCATTGTAAAAAAAAACCCGCACGCGCCGCATCTGGCGCATGCGGCTTTTTCGCCGCAGACAAAAAACGTTACATGCAACGTTTTTTCCAGACACCGGACGGTGACCAGACACCGCATCCGGCACCAACCGGACGCGCCGCAGTGACATGCGGCGCCATCTGGCGCTAATGAAAGTCTATGGGAAAAAAACCGCATGCGGTGCATACGGTTTTGTGATGCGGCGCTGCTGAAAATGCCGGGGGCGCCGCAATGAGAAAAACGGATGTGTGAAAGAGGCCTTATTTAGAAATCTGGACATACAGCTTATGATTGGTATACAGTAACTTCTCCAGAAATGCAGGTGAAACGAGGTGCAGGAAGATGTAGTGTGTAGCCCTGGTGGTAGGCACACGCAGTACCCTGGAGAGTGTATGGCGAGGCAGCGGCTTAATGCTCAATATGCATTCACTCTACACACACTAGACACACCCTTAGGGTAGTGGAGTATACTCTAGGGAGTGGTCAAGAAGGTATGTGTAGGAGTGATTTTAGTCAGTTAGTCTAGTTCCTGTCTTCGGGCAGTAAGGACGTGGAGAGTTTGCGTCTGGACTACAGTGAGAGAGTCTGCATCTGGAGGGAGGAAGGAGTCTAGATTGCTATCTCATCAGCTTGGAAAGTGGAGTCTGGTATAGGTGTTGGAATACACCTTAGTCTGGTCAGAGCTGTGTCATCTCCTCAGCATACATTGAAGGAAAGAACAAGTTGTAACCCAGAAAGTCTTCAGCATTCCTGTCTAGAGGACGGTATCAGGTACAGTGACGTGCTCCTGCCTGTGATAACTGAGCATCTGTGGCTAACTTGATAGGAAGGAAAAGGAAAGAAGTGACTGCTCGACCCTTGGCTAGTAAGAGTGCTTATGTTACCAGCGTGGACAAGGCGAAAGGCAAGTGGATTTATAAGATTTGTGCTTAACGGATTGCAGAAGTCCAGCACGTTACTACCGGTCACTGGGGACCGAAGAGTCGCTGTTGTTTCAGGCACAGAGACAGGAAAACCAGGAATCTACCGGACCCTAGGTCGCGGCAGACAAGCCCCTTATAGTCGGTACGTAGCTGGGGTCAGGGGGAGTGGAGACTTTGGAGTTCTGCAGGACCACGAAAGGATTCAGCTCCTTCATAGGAAGGCCCCTAACACTAAGCTGACTGGGCAGGTTCAGCAAGCATTGCTGAAGATTAGAGGGAACTACGCTTCATGCTAGTTGCACTCGCCATATTGGAGATAAAGGAGGCCCCTAACTTGTCCAGCTGCTGCCTCAAAATACACTCTCCGTGGATCAGCCTCCCTGGGACCTGCCTTAACATCTTGCAAGTAAAGGTATGGAAAGACGCTGACCGTGTGAGACTGTGTTCTTTAACCGCACTCGACTTCACTACTCATATAGACTTTGAGGGACCAGTCCCACCTGTAGGGGACCCGACATCTAGCTGCATCACCATCCCCTCAGAGATCTACAGCAGCGCTGGTACTAATTACCAGAATACTACAGGTGGCGTCACGAACTGTACATAATCAATCCCCTGTAAATATATCCCTAACATACGCCAGACCGCCCGGGCCACAGACCGAGCCACAGCTACCTGTGACAAGAATCCCCATAGACTTCTACGGGCTCGGCTCTGAGTACCCCATTGCCCTGGTAATCCACAATTGTGGTGGCAGGTCGACACAACTAAACTTGGCGTCACGAACAGGATACCAAACTCGCGAAATTGCGAGCCCTGCGTGCCTAAGGACTTGTTTTTGTGAAAAGGACTGTTTGCACTTTTGGCGCCAAAATCGCCATTTTTGTCGCCATATTCGCGCCCTCAGGCGCTGGAGAAGAAGGTGGGCGTACCTTCGTGGGCGTCTACCCCCCTGTGGCGCGAAGAAAATGCCTGCCCTCTCAAAGTGCTACTACAACATGCGGTCCTGCCCTACAGCAAAGGAGGTCCGCCTCCTCTTCACCTTCCCTGCGAGGAGGAGGAGACGCAAACCCCACCTCCACGGAAGAGACCGGATGTCTCCGCAGAAAGAAAGAATCTTCTGGGACATGATGGAGGCAGGACGTGTGCAGCCGAGTGGGGCAGCGGAGGAAGGCAGGCCCCGTGCCCCCGCCAAGCTGCCATCGGCATCGGAGACTTATGCGATCCTGCACCTGCAACAGGCGTTGCTAGAGCTTCAGGAGGAGAACGCACGCCTAAAGATGTTCCAACCTGGACTGGAGGAGATTGAGAGACGCCGATGTAACCTGCTGAAGTGGCAATTGACGAACACGGCGTCCCCTCCCCTCAATGAACCCCCACGATTCCAAAACCTGAAGAGTCTGCTGCCTAAGGCGAAGGAGCAACCGGAGGCTGCCCCCGAAAGTACCGTTCCCGATCCCACTGGTGAAGCGGTGGATGCGGAGGAGGTTGAGGAGGTACAGCCAATCCCGGAACGCCCGCCCGGCCAGGAGGCCGCAGCAGATTATCGGTCCCCGGCAGGGACACCGGAGGGGTCCTGTCCGTCACTACCAGATGTGGACTGGGACGAAATGGCGCGCCTGGATGACGTCGCCTACACCGCCCAGTGGGAGCAAGAATGGCGGAGTCGTGAGAAAAAGAGGCGCCAGCAGGAGGAAGAGCGGGAAATCCAGAAGAACCGCCAGCGACAGTATGCTGAGCTGATTGCCGACAAGGAGACTGTCCGTCGCGACAAAGGTACCTTACGGGAACCGCGGCGGCGGGGGTGTGTGGCTGAGTTCCAGCTCCGGAAGGGCTGGGGCTTTATTCGTGAACCAGGCCTCTACCCAGCGGTCTTCGTCAGCAGGCGTGACGTGGAATCTCACCTGCCACAAGGCCATCCCGGGAGGGACTTAGTAAACGGCGACATAGTCACCTATACGCGGCATTGGGGAATGAAGGGGTGGTATGCCCTGAACGTCGCCATCGTCCGCGACCCCGTCCTAGACGCCGGTACCGTCACCATTACCGCAGCGTCCCCGTACTCAGTTCAAGCAGCATCCGGCCGTGCCCCAGCATCGCCCCCTGTAAAGTCATCGCAACTAGCGACCCAAAGTTCATCGCAAGTTCAAGCCACCTCCACATCGCCACATGCGACCCAGTCTAGATCGCAAACCCTGACGCGGTCTATATCGCTAACAGTAATTGAGACGCAATCGGTGTCATGTGAAGAGACTGAACCAGTTGCGCCCCTGGAGGTTAGCACCAGAACTGTCGCGACCCAGACCCTGATCGCAGCACATGATTTGCTGGTCTTGGGATCAAGGGCTCATTGCATCGTTCCAGCCCCCGGGGTGGAAAATGTAGTGGAAAAAGTATTTGCAGAAAATGAATAAATAGTAAGGAGTTGGTGAGATCCATATCGGGTCTACCATCAGTACTATAGCAGAAAGTTTAAAATGTTTTTGAAAAAGTTTTGCACAAGTTATATATAATGAATATATATTTCTAATTATAGAATGCCCGGCTGGGTAATTGGTAAATAGTTGGTAATTGATAAATGATAATTGATAATTGATAGATGATAAGCAGTTGCACTTTGATAATGTGGTTTGATATATTATGTCTTCTTTATAAATGGACTTTTGAGGTTAAGGACTATGCTAACCCGGAACTCTCTTGTACATAGTTGCGCTTTGGCGCCCTATCTTGGTTTTACAAAAACCATCCATAACTACCTCTGAAAAATAAAACCCGTATGGTGTGGCACTGAGTGAGGTCTGCATTTGGACGTCCTGCAGCCCACCCAGGACCCACGTTGAAGGTTTGGTGCGGGTCCTTCACAAGTATCTTGTAAATGTATTTATTGAATGACATTTGATACTATTTGTATTTTTGTATTAAAGTTTGTAACGTTCAAGATTTCCTTACCTCCCGGATGGGAAGATGTTATTGTTAAATGTTATTGCATAAACAAAATGTCTTTTGTATTTCACAGCCCGGGAGTGCTGTCGTTTACCATGGGGGAATGTGTAGCCCTGGTGGTAGGCACACGCAGTACCCTGGAGAGTGTATGGCGAGGCAGCGGCTTAATGCTCAATATGCATTCACTCTACACACACTAGACACACCCTTAGGGTAGTGGAGTATACTCTAGGGAGTGGTCAAGAAGGTATGTGTAGGAGTGATTTTAGTCAGTTAGTCTAGTTCCTGTCTTCGGGCAGTAAGGACGTGGAGAGTTTGCGTCTGGACTACAGTGAGAGAGTCTGCATCTGGAGGGAGGAAGGAGTCTAGATTGCTATCTCATCAGCTTGGAAAGTGGAGTCTGGTATAGGTGTTGGAATACACCTTAGTCTGGTCAGAGCTGTGTCATCTCCTCAGCATACATTGAAGGAAAGAACAAGTTGTAACCCAGAAAGTCTTCAGCATTCCTGTCTAGAGGACGGTATCAGGTACAGTGACGTGCTCCTGCCTGTGATAACTGAGCATCTGTGGCTAACTTGATAGGAAGGAAAAGGAAAGAAGTGACTGCTCGACCCTTGGCTAGTAAGAGTGCTTATGTTACCAGCGTGGACAAGGCGAAAGGCAAGTGGATTTATAAGATTTGTGCTTAACGGATTGCAGAAGTCCAGCACGTTACTACCGGTCACTGGGGACCGAAGAGTCGCTGTTGTTTCAGGCACAGAGACAGGAAAACCAGGAATCTACCGGACCCTAGGTCGCGGCAGACAAGCCCCTTATAGTCGGTACGTAGCTGGGGTCAGGGGAGTGGAGACTTTGGAGTTCTGCAGGACCACGAAAGGATTCAGCTCCTTCATAGGAAGGCCCCTAACACTAAGCTGACTGGGCAGGTTCAGCAAGCATTGCTGAAGATTAGAGGGAACTACGCTTCATGCTAGTTGCACTCGCCATATTGGAGATAAAGGAGGCCCCTAACTTGTCCAGCTGCTGCCTCAAAATACACTCTCCGTGGATCAGCCTCCCTGGGACCTGCCTTAACATCTTGCAAGTAAAGGTATGGAAAGACGCTGACCGTGTGAGACTGTGTTCTTTAACCGCACTCGACTTCACTACTCATATAGACTTTGAGGGACCAGTCCCACCTGTAGGGGACCCGACATCTAGCTGCATCACCATCCCCTCAGAGATCTACAGCAGCGCTGGTACTAATTACCAGAATACTACAGGTGGCGTCACGAACTGTACATAATCAATCCCCTGTAAATATATCCCTAACATACGCCAGACCGCCCGGGCCACAGACCGAGCCACAGCTACCTGTGACAAGAATCCCCATAGACTTCTACGGGCTCGGCTCTGAGTACCCCATTGCCCTGGTAATCCACAATTGTGGTGGCAGGTCGACACAGTAGCACCAAGTATGGTTGCAAGTGTGAGCAGCGAGAATGTATGGGGTGGTGGTCGAAAACTGATGCCTTTCACAGCTCGGTGCAAAGCGTGTCTCTCCCATAAAGAACTAACAAAGCAAATGGCTGCTAACAGGAAGAAGAAGGAGTGAACTCTGCCCAGGAAGTGAAAGGCATGTTTCAGAAGAAACAATTAGTTAGAGGCTGCCACACAGAAAGCCACCAGGTGACAGCAGACAGCGTGCAAGAATAGATTATACTGTACACAGCATGGAAATAATACAATACATACACCAGCCAAATGGAACAGCACACCATTTTCTATGGCAGCAATGCAATTCCTATGCTCTAGAGCAGGTCATATTTTCAGGATTTCCTTTGTATTGCACAGGTGATGCAATTATCACCTGGGCAATACTAAGGAAATCCTGAAAACATGACATGTTGGTGGGCCTTGAGGACTGGAGTTGGGGAACCCTGCTCTAGAGTAAGCATTCTTGGTAAGTTATGGTGCAAACCTTAATCTTTTTGACTTGTATGCTTTCTTTGGTTGGTGCGTATTCACACTAGCTTAGATGTGCTGGTCCTTCTTTTTGTCTATTTGTATCAAGCCTTTTGGACATGTGCACTCCCAATAGCCACAGGTGATTTTAAGCAGATTAGCTAGTCCATTCCTGCCCCATAAATTGTAAGCTTTTTTTTCCCAAGAGAGGTGACATTACAGGACAGGGACCCAATTTGCGAAGGACACTTTGACATGGTAATTGGGCACACATATATTGGCCAATCTATGCGCTAAGAGCATTCCTTTTTCCATAGCGGTTTTTGCAGATACACGTTTCATATATGTACTATATAGCGCGTTTTTAAATTTTTTTCTCCAATTTTCTATGGCAGCAATGCAATTCCTATGCTCTAGAGCAGTGTTCCCCAACTCCAGTCCTCAAAGCCCACCAACAGGTCATGTTTTCAGGATTTCCTTTGTATTGCACAGGTGATGCAATTATCACCTTGGCAATACTAAGGAACTCCTGAAAACATGACCTGTTGGTGGGCATTGAGGACTGGAGTTGGGGAACCCTACTCTAGAATAATGATTCTTGGTAAGTTATGATGTAAACCTTAATCTTATATATGACATATATATATATATATATGTATGTATACACTCAATACAGACCAAAAGTTTGGACACACCTTGCCATTCAAAGATTTTTCTGTATTTTCATGACTATGAAAATTGTACATTCACACTGAAGACATCAAAACTATGAATTAACACATGTGGAATTATATACTTAGCAAAAAAGTGTGAAACAACTGAAAAAATGTCTTATATTCTAGGTTCTTCAAAGTAGCCATCTTTTGCTTTGATGACTGCTTTGCACACTCTTGGCATTCTCTTGATGAGCTTCAAGAGGTAGTCACCGGAAATGGTCTTCCAACAGTCTTGAAGGAGTTCCCAGAGATGCTTAGCACTTGTTGGCCCTTTTGCCTTCACTCTGCGGTCCAGCTCACCCCAAACCATCTCGATTGGGTTCAGGTCTGGTGACTGTGGAGGCCAGGTCATCTGGCGTAGCACCCCATCACTCTCCTTCTTTGTCAAATAGCCCTTACACAGCCTGGAGGTGTGTTTAGGGTCATTGTCCTGTTGAAAAATAAATGATGGTCCAACTAAACGCAAACCGGATAGAATAGACATGCTGCTGCAAGATGCTGTGGTAGCCATGCTGGTTCAGTATGCCTTCAATTTTGAATAAATCCCCAACAGTGTCACCAGCAAAGCACCCCCACACCATCACACCTCCTCTTCCATGCTTCACGGTGGGAACCAGGCATGTACGGTAGAGTCCATCCGTTCACCTTTTCTGCGTCGCACAAAGACACGGTGATTGGAACCAAAGATCTCAAATTTGGACTCATCAGACCAAAGCACAGATTTCCACTGGTCTAATGCCCATTCCTTGTGTTCTTTAGCCCAAACAAGACTCTTCTGCTTGTTGCCTGTCCTTAGCAGTGGTTTCCTAGCAGTTATTTTACCTTGAAGGCCTGCTGAACAAAGTCTCCTCTTAACAGTTGTTGTAGAGTTGTGTCTGCTGCTAGAACTCTGTGTGGCATTGACCTGGTCTCTAATCTGAGCTGATGTTAACCTGTGATTTCTGAGGCTGGTGACTCGGATAAACTTATCCTCAGAAACAAAGGTGACTCTTGGTCTTCCTTTCCTGGCGTGGTCCTCATGTGAGCCAGTTTCTTTGTAGCACTTGATGGTTTTTGCAACTGCTCTTGGGGACACTTTCAAAGTTTTCCCAATTTTTCAGACTGACTGACCTTCATTTCTTAAAGTAATGATGGCCACACATTTTTCTTTACTTAGCTGCTTTTTTCTTGCCATAATACACATTCTAACAGTCTATTCAGTAGGACTACCAGCTGTGTATCCACCAGATTTCTGCACAACACATCTGATGATCCCTATCCCAATCCATTTATAAGGTAAGAAATCACACTTCTTAAACTTGACAGGGCACACCTGTGAAGTGAAAACCATTTCCGGTGACTATCTCTTGAAGCTCATCAAGAGAATGCCTAGAGTGCAAAGCAGTCATCAAAGCAAAAGGTGGCTACTTTGAAGAACCTATAATATAAGACATATTTTCAGTTGTTTCACACTTTTTTGTTAAGTATATAATTCCACATGTGTTAATTCATAGTTTTGATGCCTTCAGTGTGAATGTACAATTTTCATAGCAATGAAAATACAGAAAAATCATTGAATGAGAAGGTGTGTCCAAACTTTTGGTCTGTACTGTGTATATATATATATATATATATATATATAAATATATATATATATTTTTTTTTTTAGAAAAAGCGGAGCAGCATAGTTATAATTTTGGGTGCAAATCCTCTACAGCAGAGTTCCAATACTTGCCAACTTCAATAATCCAAAAGCAGGCAGCACTCTGTAGATTAGGTAGTAACTGTGGATATTTATTCAACCCACATCTCAGGGCAACGTTTCGGCTCAAATGAGCCTTCCTCCAGCAATGTCAGAGACAAAGGTGTGGGTATTTATAGGCACATTGTGTAACAAACTATTCACATCCAATTAACATGTTTACAAATCTCATACAAATGTCATAAGTCAAATCTATATCAAAATAGCAAGGATAGATAGGCGTTATATTCTGCTCTGATCGATCTCTTATATTGTACTTATCAGCAATATATCCACATAGATATGTTTATACATTGAGATAATTAGTGCCCCAGACTAGATTAATTACAGCTGTCACCACCATATAAAAAATTATCGCTTATTAAGTACTCACTGGAGGGGTTGAGCGATACACCTCATGGAGGACGCCATGAACGCTATTCCAGGACATATTCAGACACTACTGCGCATGTCCAGGTAATACAATCACATGATCCCAAGTTTGTGACCAATCCTGGTCAGTGTGTGGCATTCTGTCCTGCGCGCATGCGCACCACTTAGTTGTCCATAACGTTCCTCCATCTTGGCTGTGGCAAGCCAGAAAACTAAGCTGTGTCCACAAAAACTTTCAGGACACCTCAAACTTTTACAATTAGGTTGCGATCCGGTTAGTGCACATTATGTCGTATCCATTAGATCCTAATACTCCCAATCAATGTATTTTTAATAATTTTATTAATATATTATGGGAAATAGGGTCTTAATCATATGGAGTTTAAATATAAAAGCCATATGGGATTTCAGAGTTTTTATGCCACCAAGGCACATAGGACGATTCCCTTGTGGGGGTAACCTCCCATTACCGATTATCAAAAGGGGAGGAATTCTGTACCTGATGGCACAGACCCCTCAACCCTCATGCCACTAAGGTGCAAACACTTATTCCCTGGCCATTTACTCCTTTAGATAAGCACTACCAAACGCAGTCATTTCAATAAACATATTTATTCGAAAATTATTGGACAGAAGATCATTATTGTATCATGGGACCAGAGAAAAAAATATGAGTATAAAAAATGATATTTTTTGAAAAAATAAAAATAAATGGTTTCCTCCATCATGTATCGCTCTTCCCCAATGAATAACTTTCTCTTCACTTCTTCCTTGCTAGAAAGTAAATCAGAGACAATGATGAGTAAAAATCCTTAATTAAATACAAAATCAACAACCATATCCATGGAACGACAAGAAGAGAGATATAGGGTATATACAATAATTTTAAAGTATAGAATTAATTTCAAAGTCCACATTCATACCAAGTGGTTTTAGCGTACCTAATTCGTATATCCATTTGAGCTCTTTCTTTTTAAGGAGATTAACCCTATCACCACCTCTCCTCTGCAGTGGAACATTATCTATTAATCTGAATCTTAATTGTTTTTCAGAATGTTTCAATTCAGTAAAATGTTTGGATACTGGTAAATCTAATCTCTTCTTTCGTATGGTATATTTATGTTGACTAATCCTCGTTTTAAAGTCACAGGTCGTTTCTCCTACATACCACAACTTGCAGGGGCATTCTGGTATATAACAAAATCTGAGTCACATGTCAGGAAACTATTAATCCTGTAAGTTTTGTTCGTGACAGGATGTACAAATTGACCCCCCTTATTCATCTGATTGCAATTGATACAGTTTAAACAGGGATAACATCCCTTTCTAGTAGTACCCGTCAATGACACCTGTACACTTTTTTTGATCGGTCCAATATCTGATCTAATCAGATAGTCCCTAATGTTTCTACCTCTCTTATATGAAAGAAGGGGGGAGATTTAAATCCCTCTATCGTTGGAAGACAATTGGTTAACATACCCCAGTGTTTTGTAATAATTCTGGAGATGTTAGTGCTCTCCTCAGTGAATCTGGAAACAAACGGAACCCTGACCAATTCCTTTTTTGGGTTTTTTTTTCCTAGCAAATCAGACCTATTTTTATCCAGAACCTTAATTTTTGTCTGTTCTAATAATTTTCTTGGATATCCCCTCTCCAGGAACTTCTTAACCATACGGTCCATGGTCCGATCAACATCATCTGTATCACTGACTATGCGTCTAACCCTCAACAATTGGCTGAGTGGTATAGAATTTACCATATTTCTTGGATGTTGGCTACTATAAAGTAACAGATTGTTTTTGTCTGTTTTCTTTACAAATAAGGTTGTAATAAGTTTACCTTCCTTTTGTTTGATTAATACATCTAGAAATTGAATTTCTTCCAAGGAGAAATTAATGGTGAATTTGATAGTATCATCTATTTCATTCAAAAAATGATGAAAGTCTTCTAATTCCTGTTGAGTACCAGTCCAGAGGAGGAAGATATCGTCTATGTATCTCCACCACCCCAGCACATGCTGGAAGTGGTGGGACACATAGACAAACTCCTCCTCCAGGACCCCCATCACCAAGTAAATCTGTTACTTTATAGTAGCCAACATCCAAGAAATATGGTAAATTCTATACCACTCAGCCAATTGTTGAGGGTTACCATGAAAAAAAGGAGAACAGCATCGAATCGATGCTGTTCTCCCTTTTTTTCATGTATGTACTTGTCCATCCTGCTGGGTCAGATGGCATTTGAACATGCATCTTAATGTCTGAGTGCTGTCAGCTTTTTTCTTTTTTTCTTTTTGTGTGGATTGAATTGTTGAGGGTTAGACGCATAGTCAGTGATACAGATGATGTTGATCGGACCATGAACCGTATGGTTAAGAAGTTCCTGGAGAGGGGATATCCAAGAAAATTATTAGAACAGACAAGAATTAAGGATCTGGATAAAAATAGGTCTGATTTGCTAGGAATAAAAAACCCAAAAAAGGAATTGGTCAGGGTTCCGTTTGTTTCCAGATTCACTGAGGAGAGCACTAACATCTCCAGAATTATTACAAAACACTGGGGTATGTTAAACAATTGTCTTCCAACGATAGAGGGATTTAAATCTCCCCCCCTTCTTTCATATAAGAGAGGTAGAAACATTAGGGACTATCTGATTAGATCAGATATTGGACCGATCAAAAAAAGTGTACAGGTGTCATTGACAGGTACTACTAGAAAGGGATGTTATCCCTGTTTAAACTGTATCAATTGCAATCAGATGAATAAGGTGGGTCAATTTGTACATCCTGTCACGAACAAAACTTACAGGATTAATAGTTTCCTGACATGTGACTCAGATTTTGTTATATACCAGAATGCCCCTGCAAGTTGTGGTATGTAGGAGAAACGACCTGTGACTTTAAAACGAGGATTAGTCAACATAAATATACCATACGAAAGAAGAGATTAGATTTACCAGTATCCAAACATTTTACTGAATTGAAACATTCTGAAAAACAATTAAGATTCAGATTAATAGATAATGTTCCACTGCAGAGGAGAGGTGGTGATAGGGTTAATCTCCTTAAAAAGAAAGAGCTCAAATGGATATACGAATTAGGTACGCTAAAACCACTTGGTATGAATGTGGACTTTAAAATTAATTCTATACTTTAAAATTATTGTATATACCCTATATCTCTCTTCTTGTCGTTCCATGGATATGGTTTTTGATTTTGTATTTAATTAAGGATTTTTACTCATCATTGTCTCTGATTTACTTTCTAGCAAGGAAGAAGTGAAGAGAAAGTTATTCATTGGGGAAGAGCGATACATGATGGAGGAAACCATTTATTTTTTTTTTTCAAAAAATATCATTTTTTATACTCGTATTTTTCAGCTGCAGATGAAGGAAGGGAGACACAGTCATTACTAGTGGGTAGGCGGAGCCCACATAGGATAAACACACCTCAGATTAAAAAGTGTTGACCGGCCCCTCCAGCTATATAGGGCTCCTCCTACTCCAGCTCTCCAGTCTAAAATTTGAGGTTCACAGAGGATAGTCGCTGCTGGAAGCAGCTCCTCAGAAGACTTTTTTTATTTTAGTCGGACAGAGACTTGGATCACCAGAAGTGGTCTAGAGGTCTCAGGGGTCTCAGCGCTGCTGGACTCCCACCTCTCCCTTGGCGGATCTGTATTACCCTATAAGGTGGTCCCTGCAGAACCCTGCCGGCCCTGGGGGATGAGGATTGCTTCCCTGGCAGGGACGCAAACCGCGCTTCTGGGGTCACTACGTTCCCCGCCCTGGGGGAAGCTACGGGCACAGCGCCACAAATCTCTGAGGGGTCCCTGTTGCGCTCAGCTGGGTGAGTACTCCACATTTTAATGTGTTTGAGTGCTTCAGCGGCCGCTGCGGCAGCCGCTGCTACATGTATGTCATGTGTGGTGATTGTGTACTTTTGTCCGCAGGTGGATTGCCTGCAGGACATGGGAGCGGAGAGCGGAGTGAGTCGCGCGTTTTTTTTTTAAACCGGGGGGGGCGTGGCTTCGCGCTCTCCCATTTTTTCATAGGCAGTAAGCGCTCTGAGCGCGCGCCTTGTCCTGCCCTTTTTTCTTCCGGTTTAGATCTCTCTAGCGCGGCGGCCATTACTGATGGCCTCCTCGGGCTTCTCACTCTCCGCTCTCCCCGACCGACCGAAAGGAGACACTACACCACGGCCAGCTGGGTGAGTCGCCTCTACCTGTCAGGGCAGAAGCTTGACCCCCTCAGCGCAGGACAAGGTATTGTCACACAGAACGCTCCCGCTGCGATCACAATAGCGACGCATAGTTTTGCGATGTTTTTCTTTTGTGATCATTTTTTTATGTCGCTAGTAGCTTCCACGGTGGGCGATCTCATTGACGACGCATAAGTGGTTAGCGATCTCTTTAGCGACTTTGGTATTGCGATATACAATTCAGCGCAATATGTTAGCGATCTCGTTGGCGTTCTTGTTTAATGTGGCATACTTTTGAACACTGTCCTGCAGCTGTTACCTCATAAGAGGCACCTGCGGCTCGCACACCTTTTTCATTAAATAAGGGTTGTGGAGAGTCTGCAACATTAACCCATTCTTTGGTGGTTAACCCTTTTTTGGGAGACAGCTGGGGTAGCTCTCTATTTAAGAAGCTTAACCCTTCAGCGTTCATTTTTGCCTTTGAAATCCACACTGTTCTGGTGCTGTCAGGTTTTTACCTGTCATATACTGTGTGAGGGCATGTCGGATCAGGGTCCAGGAGCGGACCGTCTCCCAGATCCGCTACAGGATCAGCCTCGCGTATCTGACACGCAGACCTCGACGGCGTCAAGCGCAGCAGTCGGAGGTTACAGGGACGCCAAAATGGATGCCCTCGCTCGTTCTATTGATGGCCTGTCTGACCTTCTAGGTTATTGGGTGTCAGCTAGATCCTCTCATGGCAGGAAGCGACACAGGCCGGTGCCATCTTTCTCGCGTAGCGACTCAGAGATTTCTGATATGGAGGGTTCCCCTCCAAGCTCAGATGGTGAGATATCCGATTCGGATAAAGAGGAGGATCGGCAGGCTCAATCTGCCTCTCTTTTGAGCCGTACAGAGGCTTTTATTGGAGCCATGAGGGAGGCGTTACAGTTACCAGAGGAGGTAACTAGACGTCCTGGTAAGTCGGCCCGGATGTTTCAGGAGCCGCATAGGTCGCGATCAGCCTTACCATCTCTGGATGAGCTTAATGAGGCAGTGGAGAAGGAACGCCTGTGTCCAGATAAACGTTTTCAGGGGACACGTTTTTTCGAGACACTGTATCCGTGTACTACGGAGTTGATTACTAATTGGATTCCTTCTCCTGAAGTGGATGTCCCTTTATCCCAGCTTAGCAAATCCTCATTACTTCCTGTTAAAGGGAAGGCGAGTCTGCAGGATCCGCTGGACAGAAAAACGGAGATGGCGGCGAAATCCATCTACGAGGCCGCGGGTCATGGATTCAGAGCTGTGCTAGGATCCATGTGTGCTTGTAAAGCCTCCTTGAGCTGGTTAGACCGTCTACGGACGGCGTGGCAAGATAGATCCCCACTATCCGAGGTAGAGGGGCTTTTCAAGTCATTGGAGAATGCAGCTCGATATGGCAGTGATGCAGGTTTGGATACTGCCTCCATGCTGTCCAGAGCACAATCCTCGGCGATCACAGTCAGGAGAGCTCTGTGGCTTAGACAGTGGACCGGAGACGCGGTTTCCAAGCAAGGTTTGCTTTCCTTAGCTTACAAAGGTGGTCAGCTATTTGGATCTGGCCTCACGGAGCTGATTGCCAAAGCAAAGGCAAAAGAAACGGCTTTACCGCAGCGAAGAGCTGTGGCTTCTGCGTCTGGCAGGCCTAGTGCCGGTGGTAGTCGGCGGTCCTTTCGGTCCAGGGGACGGTTTGGTCAGCCCTCTTGGGGATCGGGTCGTCCCTCTTTTTCGGGAAGAAAGAGCGCTCAGAAATCTCGCACTCCCTGGAAACAGAGCTTCCGCCAAGACAAGCGGGAAGCTGACAAAAAGCCCGCTAAAGCGGACTGACGCCAGGGTCTCACTCGAGGGCTCTCGAGTGGGAGGTTGCCTGCTCCAATTCAAGCCGACTTGGGCTTCCCGCGTGTCGGACACCTGGGTGACGCGGGTCGTGTCGGCAGGCTACTTCATAGAGTTTCTTTCTCGACCCCCAGACAGTTTATGCCTATCCCGCATTCCGTCAGAGCCCGGGCTAATTGCCGCTCTACTACGGGAGGTCGATTCCCTTCTACAGAAGGGTGTGGTGGTACCAGTTCCACCGGAGGACCAAGGAAGAGGTTTTTATTCCAACCTCTTTGTAGTCCCCAAAAAGGAGGACAAATTTCATCCCATTCTGGATCTCAAAAGATTAAATCGGCATGTCCGCACCCAGAAATTCCGCATGGAATCACTTCGCTCCGTTGTGGCGGCCTTGTCACAGAACGATTTTCTGGTGTCAATCGACATTCGCGACGCTTATTTGCATGTCCCCATCGGAAGGGCCCACCAGCGTTTCCTGCGTTTTTCCATAGGTCAGGACCATTACCAGTTTGTGGCCCTGCCATTCGGTCTGGCCTCAGCACCCAGAGTTTTTACAAAAATTCTGGCTCCTCTCATGGCGATTCTGCGAAGACAGGGGATTACGATTCTTCCCTATCTGGACGACCTTTTGATTGTGGCGTCCTCAAAGGAGGAGGCGGTGACGGCTCGCGATTTATCCTTCAGCTCCTGGAGGACTTCGGGTGGCTGATCAATTGGGAGAAGTCATCCCTGGAACCGTCGCAGTCAATCCGGTTTTTGGGAATGCAGTTCGACACAGTACGAGCAGTGGTGTCTCTGCCCTCAGACAAGCAATCGAGTCTTCTTCACCATGTGCAGGGTATGAAGTCTGCGACAGCAATGTCCCTTCGAAGGTGTATGCGCCTTCTGGGTTTGATGGTGGCGTCAATGGAAGCAATTCCGTTTGCCCAATTTCATTCCAGGGCTCTCCAAATGCTCATCTTGAACCGTTGGGATCGATCACGGTTTTCACTGGATTGCAGTGTCATCATCTCCCACAGGGTGAGAGAGTCGCTTGAATGGTGGTTACGTCCGGAAGCGTTATCCCTGGGGAAGTCTTTCCTTCCTCCAAGGTGGTCGATCATAACCACCGATGCCAGCCTGACGGGCTGGGGGGGCGTCTGGAACGGTCTTTGGATTCAGGGGGTATGGTCATTGGAAGAGTCTGTCCTGCCGATCAACATCCTGGAATTGAGGGCAATTTTTCTTTGCCTCCAACACTGGACGGTCCCTTTAAGCGGTCTACCAGTCCGAGTGCAGACAGACAACGCGACGGCGGTCGCGTATATCAACCATCAAGGTGGAAGAGGAGCTTCAGGCTCATGATGGAAGTGTCTCGAATCCTGGTATGGGCCGAGGCCAGGGTGCCAGCCATCTCTGCGATTCACATTCCAGGAGTTCAGAATATCACAGCAGACTTCCTGAGTCGCAAAAAGATGGATTCCGGAGAATGGAGTCTTCATCCGGAAATTTTTGCACTGCTGGGAACTCCCCAAGTGGATGTGATGGCATCCAGGCTCAATGCCAAGTTACCGACATTCATGTCCAGGTACAAGGACTCGAAGGCTGTGGCGGTGGATGCTCTGGTGGCTCCTTGGGACCATTTCGAGCTAATTTATGTGTTCCCGTCGATATCCTTACTTCCTCTGGTTTTGCGTCGAATCAGACTGGAGAGAGTCCCGGCTATATTGATAGCCCCAGATTGGCCAAGGAGGATGTGGTTCTCGACGCTGGTGTCGCTTCTGGCAGCGCCTCCACTTCCACTCCCTCTTCGCCCGGACCTGTTAACCCAAGGGCCCGTTCATCACCCGGACCTGAAGTCTCTGCGTTTGACGGCGTGGCTCTTGAGACCGAAATCTTGACCCGTCAAGGTTTTTCAGCCGAAGTCATTGCCACTCTGCAAGCTGCCAGAGGTCCGGCTACCACTAGAATTTATCATAAGACTTGGGAAGCCTTCTTTTCGTGGTGTTCAGGTTCTTCTAGGAACCCAGGAGTTTTTCCATTCCCAATTTGTTGGCCTTTTTGCAATACGGGCTGGACAGGGGTTTGGCAGTTAGCACTTTGAAGGGGCAAGTTTCTGCTCTGTCCTTGCTATTTCGGAAGGCTATCGCTTCACATAGGGACGTACGTTCCTTTTTTCGCGGAGTAACTCGTCAGTTTCCGCCGCGGAAGGCGCCTGTGTCGCCCTGGCAGCTCAATCTTGTCTTGGAGGCTCTTCAACATGGGCCTTTTGAGCCTATGGACTCTGTTAGCCTTTCTTTGCTTTCTTGGAAGGTTGCCTTCTTAGTGGTGGTCACTTCTTTGAGAAGGGTTTCTGAGTTGGCGGCTCTCTTGCTCGCCTCCCTTTCTGGAGTTTTTCCCAGATCGCGTAGTGCTTCGCACACGTGGCGACTTTCTACCTAAAGTAGTATCGCAGTTTCATGTTAACCAGGATATTGTGTTGCCCTCGCTCTGTCCGGAGCCAAGGAATGCGAAAGAACGAGCCTTGCACACATTGGATTTGGTGCGGACTTTAAAGTTCTATTTGTCCATTACTCAAAATTTTCGGAAGTCGGATTCTCTGTTTGTGATTCCAGCAGGTCGTCGACGTGGGCAACGAGCTTCCAAGGATTCTATAGCTCGTTGGATTCGGTCGGCCATTTTAGAGGCTTACCGACTTAAGGGCGAACCCTGCCCGATTAAGATTCGGGCTCATTCCACAAGGGCTGTGGGTTCGTCGTGGGCTTTCCACCAAGGAGCCTCGGCAGCTCAGCTCTGCCGGGCGGCGACCTGGCGTTCCGTCCACACATTTACAAAATTTTATAAGGTGGATGTTAGTGCTTCCGCTGATGCGGCCTTAGGATGTAGGGTCCTGCAGGCGGCTGTAGTTTAAAAGTTCTTGGGAACTTATAGTTAGCGCTATTTGCGCATTTATCTAGGTTGTTGGGTATCTGCCTCTTTTGGTTTTTTGCCCACCCTTATTTTTGGACTGCTTTGGGACGTCCCACTAGTAATGACTGTGTCTCCCTTCCTTCATCTGCAGCTGAAACACGGATTTTGGTAAGAACTTACCTGTAAAATCCTTTTCAGCGAAGAAGGAAGGGAGACACAGCTCCCTCCCATGGCAGAAGTGTGTTGTTGTGTTTTCAGATGCGGTGTGACCCTTCTCTGATAGCGTTTATCTGGGCTGAGGTCGGCGCGCTAAGGCTCTGTTCCAGCATTGCCAGCTCATCGCAGTGGTCAGGTTCAGTGAGTAGTACCTGGACTGTGTGGTTGTTTCGGCTATATGCATAACCTGTCTTCTTGTTTTTTTCTCTGAAGTCCTTGAGAAGGGGTTATGTTGCTACGCTGGTGATATTTGCTCTTCCTTAAGCTTGGGTACGACTGGAGAGCTGGAGTAGGAGGAGCCCTATATAGCTGGAGGGGCCGGTCAACACTTTTTAATCTGAGGTGTGTTTATCCTATGTGGGCTCCGCCTACCCACTAGTAATGACTGTGTCTCCCTTCCTTCTTCGCTGAAAAGGATTTTACAGGTAAAAATCCGTGTTTTTCTCTGGTCCCATGATACAATAATGATCTTCTGTCCAATAATTTTCGAATAAATATGTTTATTGAAATGACTGCGTTTGGTAGTGCTTATCTAAAGGAGTAAATGGCCAGGGAATAAGTGTTTGCACCTTAGTGGCATGAGGGTTGAGGGGTCTGTGCCATCAGGTACAGAATACCTCCCCTTTTGATAATCGGTAATGGGAGGTTACCCCCACAAGGGAATCGTCCTATGTGCCGGGGTGGCATAAAAACTCTGAAATCCCATATAGCTTTTATATTTAAACTCCATATGATTAAGACCCTATTTCCCATAATATATTAATAAAATTATTAAAAATACATTGATTGGGAGTATTAGGATCTAATGGATACGACATAATGTGCACTAACCGGATCGCAACCTAATTGTAAAAGTTTGAGGTGTCCTGAAAGTTTTTGTGGACACAGCTTAGCTTTCTGGCTTGCCACAGCCAAGATGGAGGAACGTTATGGACAACTAAGTGGTGCGCATGCGCGCAGGACAGAATGCCACACACTGACCAGGATTGGTCACAAACTTGGGATCATGTGATTGTATTACCTGGACATGCGCAGTAGTGTCTGAATATGTCCTGGAATAGCGTTCATGGCGTCCTCCATGAGGTGTATCGCTCAACCCCTCCAGTGAGTACTTAATAAGCGATAATTTTTTATATGGTGGTCACAGCTGTAATTAATCTAGTCTGGGGCACTAATTATCTCAATGTATAAAAATATCTATGTGGATATATTGCTGATAAGTACAATATAAGGGATCGATCAGAGCAGAATATAACGCTTATCTATCCTTGCTATTTTGATATAGATTTGACTTATGACATTTGTATGAGATTTGTAAACATGTTAATTGGATGTAAAAAGTTTGTTACACAATGTGCCTATAAATACCCACACCTTTGTCCCTGACATTGCTGGAGGAAGGCTCATTTGAGCCGAAACGTTGCCCTGAGATGTGGGTTGAATAAATATCCACAGTTACTACCTAATCTACGGAGTGCTGCCTGCTTTTGGATTATATATATATATATACATATGTATATATATATATATATATATATATATATATACATATTATATATATATATATATATATATATATATATATATATATATAAAACTGAATGTGTGTATGTGTGTGGGTATCACCAACCAATCATGGAGTATCTTACATTTAGCCAGAGCTGTTAAAAAGAAGCTGAGCTGTGATTGGTTGCTATGAGTAACAGTTTTCCTTGCAACCAATCCCTAAGCATCTTTCATTTCACCAGGGCTGTTTAATAGAAGCTGAGCTGTGATTGGTTGCTATGAGCAACAGTTTTCTCACTCCATGACAACACCTCAGCTGACACTGACCAGGTGGGAGAAATCTAGCATCCCTGGGAACATAAGCTCCCAGCATTGTCTGCCCCCAGACAGAAGCAGAGAGCACATGACAGAAATGAATCACCCGATCCCGTGCCCATATTCCCATCACACATCATCCATCCCATAGGCACATCTTCACTCTTAAAGGGATCACCGATATAGAAGTCAGGGCAAATCCATCCTGCGCTTTGGTTTTGACCCCAGGCCTCTCTAAAAGGGATCCCCGGTATGGAAGTTAGGGCAATTCCACTAAGCGCTCTGGTTCTGCCCCCAGGCCTCTCTTAAAGGGATCCCCGGTATGGAAGTTAGGGCCATTCCACTAAGCGCTTTGATACTGACCCCAGGCCCCTTTTAAAGGGATCACTGGTATGGAAGTGAGGGCAAATCCTCTCTGCGCTTTGGTACTGACCCCAGGCCTCTCTTAAAGGGATCCCTGGTATGGAAGTTAGGGCCATTCCACTCAGTGCTCTGGTTCTGACCCCAGGGTCTCTTAAAAAGATCATTGGTATGGAAGTCAGGGCAAATCCATCCAGCGCTTTGGTTCTGATGCCAGGCCTCTCTTAAAGGGATCCCCGGTATGGAAGTTAGGGCCATTCCACTCAGTGCTCTGGTTCTGACCCCAGGGTCTCTTAAAAAGATCATTGGTATGGAAGTCAGGGCAAATCCATCCAGCGCTTTGGTACTGACCCCAGGCCTCTCTTAAAGGGATCCCCGGTATGGAAGTTAGGGCCATTCCACTCAGTGCTCTGGTTCTGACCCCAGGGTCTCTTAAAAAGATCATTGGTATGGAAGTCAGGGCAAATCCATCCAGCGCTTTGGTTCTGATGCCAGGCCTCTCTTAAAGGGATCCCCGGTATGGAAGTCAGGGAAATTGCCTTCAAATGCTCTGGTACTGACCCCAGTCCTCTATTAAAGGGATCTTTGGTATGGAAGGGAGGGAAAATCCACTCTGCACTTTGGTACTGACCCCAGGCCTCTCTTAAATGGATCACCGGTATGGAAGTTAGGGTAAATCCCTCAGCGCTCTGATTCTCACCCCAGGCTTCTATTAACGGGATCATTGGTATGGAAGTCAGGGCAAATCCATCCAGCGATTTGATTATGACCCCAGGCCTCTCTTAAAGGGATCTCCGGTATGGAAGTTAGGGTAAATCCCTCAGCGCTCTGATTCTCACCCCAGCCTGCTATTAACGGGATCATTGGTATGGAAGTCAGGGCAAATCCATCCAGCGATTTGATTATGACACCAGGCCTTCTTTAAAGGGATCCCCGGTATGAAAGTTAGGGCAATTCCACTCAGCGTTCTGTTCTGACTCCAGGCTCTCTTAAAGGGATCCCGGTATGGAAGTCAAGGCAATTGCCTTCAAATGCTCTGGTACTGACCCCAGGCCTCTATTAAAGGGATCATTGGTATGGAAGTAAGGGCAAATCCATCCAGCGCTTTGGTTTTGACCCCAGGCCTCTCTTAAAGGGATCCCCAGTATGGAAGTTAGGACCATTTCACTCAGCGCTGTGGTTCTGACCCCAAGTTGACGGGATGATGTGGGATTTTAGGGGTAGTCCGGTGGCTCTGGCTGACGGGATGATGTGCGATTTTAGGGGGAGTAGTCCGGTGGCTCTGGCTGACGGGGTGATGTGGGATATTAGGGGTAGTAGTCCGGTGTCTCTGGCTGACGGAATGATGTGGGATATTAGGGGTAGTAGTCCGGTGGCTCTGGCTGACGGGATGATGTGGGATATTAGGGGGAGTAGTCCGGTGGCTCTGGCTGACAGGATGATGTGGGATAATAGGGGTAGTAGTCCGGTGGCTCTGGCTGATGGGATGATGTGGGATGTTAGGGGGAGTAGTCCGGTGACTCTGGCTGATGGGATGATGTGGGATATTAGGGGGAGTAGTCTGGTGGCTCTGGCTGACGGGATGATGTGGGATATTAGGGGTAGTAGTCTGGCGGCTGTGACGGGATGATGTGGGATATTAGTAGTCCGGTGGCTCTGGCTGACGGGATGATGTGGGATATTAATGGTAGTAGTCCAGTGGCTCTGGCTGACGGGATGATGTGGGATATTAGGGGTGGTAGTCCGGTGGCTCTGTCTGACAGTACGATGTGGGATATTAGGGATAGTAGTCCGGTAGCTCTGGCTGACGGGATTGTGTGGGATATTATAGTGAATATGGCTATGCGGAGTGGGTGGGGCTCTACACTCAGCTTTATATTTATAGATATAATCATTACAATTTGAAATAACAGTAGTTAGTTACTATGCCCGGGCAGCGCCGGGCTCTTCAGCTAGTATATATATATATATATATATATATATATATATCACATATACATATATATATACACACACACATACACTGCGGCTGGCGTATTATGGGCTATACACAGCGGTCGCAGTATATATACACACAGTGGTATAACCTATATAGTGTACATACCGCAGTCGCAGTTTCAGCTATATAATGTACATAGACTGCTGTAGATACATTATATAAGTGATACAGTGATTATACACAGCAGTGTCACCTATATACTATACATACAGCCTCTATATACATTATATAGGTGAAACTAAATACTGTATATACATAAAAAAAACATTTCATCTTGGTACTCACCTGAGATGGGGGGAGGATGAGGTGGGTCCACTGTCCAACCAGCATCTGAGGACTTGGAGCCGTCCGGGGTTTGGTGAGGAGAGCCCCTGTTCTCCGACGCTGGTACTGGCCAGCGTCAGAGTGAGGCTCAGGCAGGCGTCCTGTGCGTGCTGCGGCGGCAGGCTTTTTAAACTTCAGCACAGGCCCTGGTGCGTGCACTCTCTTGCTTGCCCACACTGACGAGGGCCGCAGCCACGCGTGCAAGCACGAACGAGGGCCACGCTGATGCGGGCCGCCGTGGCCCTGGTCAGCTCGTACACCGAGAGAGCGCTCGCGCACCAGGGCCTGTGCAGAAGATTTAAAGGGGCGGTGGCCCATTTTGTAGCTCAGAGCCACCGGCCCAGCGGGCATCTGCCCGGCCTGGCAGATTATCAATTCAGGCCTGGTACTAAGAACATACACTGAGTGCTTGCACACCAAAAGTTACCAGGTATTACTGTAAGAATCAAGGATAATGGATCAAATATACAAGGTGACAGTATGATACAAAAATGATAGTAATATAGTATAAGGTGAGGATCGTGGCGTCTCTGTTCCATACACATATTAAACAGGAGGAAACATTTTCTCACATCCTTCCTACAATTAGGCCACCAAAAAGAACGAAGCAGTAGTTCTTGCGTTTTCATGACACCTTGGTGTCCTACAAGTTTAGAGTCATGGACAAGTTTGAGGATTTCAAGTCGAGCAGATTCGGGGACGTATATTTGATAGTTCTGCATCCAAAACCCCTCCTTAAAAGAAAGATCAATGTCTTTAGAAGGATGGTTAATAAAAATGTCAGTTTTGTATCTATCTTTAAACTTTGTTAATGCTTTGGCGCCAAGTATTCCCCCAAAAATTTTTGGGGTTAGAATGTTAGTCCGTGTTAGACCTCTCCTGAGGTTTGGTAAATATCCTGGACAGAGCATCAGCCTTACCATTTCTTGAACCAAGCTGAAAAGAAATAAAAAAAAAAAAAACCTGGAGAAAAATAAGGATCAACGTGCTTGAGTTGCAGACAACCTCTTATCTGTAAGTATGAATTCTACATTTTTGTGGTCAGTAAGAACTGTCACCGGATGATTGGCCCATTCCAAAAAATGTCTCCATTCGGAGAAGCTGCCTTTAACCCCTTACTGCCATCGGACATACTATCCCGTCCATGGTACCTGGGCCCGTATGACCGGGGACGGGATAGTACGTCATAGGCGATCAGCTGCGCTCCTGAGGGGAGCGCAGCTAATCGCCGCCGGGTGTCAGCTGATTATCACAGCTGACACCCATGACTGTGTGTCAGGAGCGGTCACGGACCGCTCCCGGCACATTAACCCCTTGCACACCGCGATCAAACATGATCGCGGTGTACTGGGGGCACAGGGGAGGATCGCGCAGGGTGGGGGCTCCCTGCGCGCCCCCCTGAGACCCTAGAGCAGCGCGATGTGATCGCGCTGTTCTGAGGGCTTCCTCCCTCCCAGGACCCGGATCCAAGATGGTGCCGGGGTCCTGGAGGGAGGCGGCTACCTCAGTGCCTGCCGAGAGCAGGCACTGAGAAGCCTGCATCTATGCCTGTGCGATCGCTGGTGTGACAGAGTGCTGTGCACACTGTCACACCAGCGATCTGATAAAATACTGTGATGTCCCACCCTGGGACAAAGTAAAAAAGTTAAAAAAGTAAAAATAAACATGTGTAAAAAAAAAATCCAAAATAAATAAAAAAAAAAAAAATATTCCCCAATAAATTCACTTCTTCCTGTAAATAAAAAAAAAAAAAACAATAAAAGTACACATATTTGGTATCGCCGCGTCCGTAACGACCCCCCCTATAAAATTGTCCCACTAGTTAACCCCTTTAGTGAACCCCTTAAAAAAAAAAAAAAAACGAAGCGAAAAATCAATGCTTTATCATCATACCGCCGAACAAAAAGTGGAATAACACGCGATCAAAAAGACCGATATAAAAAACATGGTACCGCTGAAAACGTCATCTTGTCCCGCAAAAAACAGCTGTCATAAAGCATCATCAGCGAAAAAATAAAAAAGTTATAGCTCGCAGAATAAAGCGATGCAAAAATAATTATTTTTTATACAAAATTGTTTTTATTCTATAAAAGCGCCAAAACATGAAAAAATGATATAAATGAGGTATCACCATAATCGTACTGACCCGAAGAATAAAACTGCTTTATCAATTTTACCACACGCGGAACGGTATAAACGCCTCCCCAAAAGAAATTTATGAATTGCTGATTTTTGTTCATTCTAACCTCCCAAAAATCGAAATAAAAAGCGATCAAAAAATGTCACGTGCTCAAAAATGGTACCAATAAAAACGTAAACTCGTCCCGCAAAAAATAAGACCTCACATGACTCTGTGGGCCAAAATATGCAAAAATTATAGCTCTCAAAATGTGATGATGCAAAAACTATTTTTGCAATAAAAAGCGTCTTTTAGCGTGACAGCTGCCAATCATAAAAACCCGCTATAAATAGTAAATCAAACCCCCCTTTATCACCCCCTTAGTAAGGGAAAAATAATAAAATTAAAAAAAAGTATTTATTTCCATTTTCCCATTAGGGTTAGGTTAGGGTTGCGGCTAAAGTTAAGGTTAGGGTTGGCGCTAAAGTTAGGATTAGGGTTAGGGTTGGGATTAGGGGTGTGTTAGGGTTAGGTTTGTGGTTAGGGTTGGGACTAGGGTTAGGGGTGTGTTGGGGTTAGGGTTGGAGTTAGAATTGGGGGGTTTCAGCTGTTTAGGCACATCAGGGGCTCTCCAAATGTGACATGGCGTCTGATCTCAATTCCAGCCAATTCTGCGTTGAAAAAGTCAAACGGTGCTCCTTCACTTCTCAGCTCTGCCATGCGTCCAAACAGTAGTTTATCCCCACATATGGGGTATCAGCGTACTCTGGACCCCAAGAGTTATTGTGCAATTTGTCCTATTTCTTCTGCTACCCTTGGGAAAATAAAAAACTGGGGGCGAAAATATCATTTTTGTACAAAAAAAAATATTTTTTTGTTTTATACGGCTGTACATTATAAACTTCTGTGAAGCACTTGGGGCTTCATAGCGCTCACCACACATCTAGATAAGTTCCTTGTGGGGTCTATTTTCCAAAATGGGGTCACTTGTTGGGAATTTCCACTGTTTAGGCGCATCAGGGGCTCTCCAAATGCGACATGACGCCCCCAGACCATTCCATCAAAGTCTGCAATCCAAAACGTCACTACTTCCCTTCCGAGCCCCAACGTGTACCCATACAGTAGTTTTCTCCCACATATTGGATATCAGCGTACTCAGGACAAATTGGACAACAACTTTTGGGGTCCAATTTCTCCTGTTACCCTTGTAAAAATAAAAATATTGGGGCAAAAAAATCATTTTTGCAAAAAAAAAAAAGGATTTTTTATTTTTACGGCTGTGCGTTATAAACTTCTGTGAAGCACTTCGGGGTTCAAAGTGCTCACCACACATCTAGACAAGTTCCTTGTGGGGTCTATTTTCCAAAATGGGGTCACTTGTGGGGGGTTTCCACTGTTTAGGCGCATCAGGGGCTCTCCAAATGCGACATGACGCCCCCAGACCATTCCATCAAAGTCTGCAATCCAAAACGTCACTACTTCCCTTCCGAGCCCTGACGTGCGCCCATACAGTAGTTTTCTCCCACATATTGGGTATCAGCGTACTCAGGACAAATTGGACAACAACTTTTGGGGTCCAATTTCTCCTGTTACCCTTGTGAAAATAAAATATTGGGGGCAAAAAAATCATTTTTGTAAAAAAAAAAAAGATTTTTTATTTTTACGGCTGTACGTTATAAACTTCTGTGAAGCACTTCGGGGTTCAAAGTGCTCACCACACATCTAGATAAGTTCCTTGTGGGTCTATTTGCCAAAATGGGGTCACTTGTGGGGGTTTCCACTGTATAGGTGCATCAGGGGCTCTCCAAATGTGACATGACGCCCCCAGACCATTCCATCAAAGTCTGCAATCCAAAACGTCACTACTTCCCTTCCGAGCCCTGACGTGCGTAGTTTTCTCCCACATATTGGGTATCAGCGTTCTCAGGACAAATTGGACAACAACTTTTGGGTTCCAATTTCTTCTGTTACCCTTGTGAAAATAAAATATTGGGGACGAAAAAATCATTTTTGTAAAAAAAAAAAGGATTTTTTATTTTACGGCTGTACGTTATAAACTTTAGTGAAACACCTGGGGGTTAAAAGTTCTCACCACACATCTAGATAGGTTCCTTGAGGGGTCTAGTTTCCAAAATGGCGTCATTTATGGGGTTTCCACTGTTTAGGCAGATCAGGAGCTCTCCAAACACGACATGGCGTCCAGCCAATTCTGTGTTGAAAAAGTCAGACGGCGCTCCTTCCCTTCCAAACTCTGCCATGCACCCAAACAGTGGTTTACCCCCACATATGGGGTATCAGCGCACTCAGGACAAATTGCACAATAACTTTTGGAGTCTTGTTACCCTTGGAAAAATAAAAATTGGGGTGAAAAGATCATTTTTGTGGAAAAAAATATGATTTTTAAATTTTACCGCTCTACGTTATAAACTTGTGTGAAGCACTTGGGGGTTCAAATTGCTCACCAAAGATCTAGAAAAGTTCCTTAGGGGGTCTAGTTTCCAAAATGGGGTCATTTGTGGGGGGTTTCCACTGTTTAGGCACATCAGGGGCTCTCCAAATGCAACATGGCATCCAATCTCAATTCCAGCCAATTTTGGTTGGAAAAAGTCAAATGGTGCTCCTTCCATTCCGAGCTCTGCCGTGCGCCCAAACAGTGGTTCCCACCCACATATGGGGTATCAGCGTACTCAGGACAAATTGGACAACAACTTATGTGGTCTAATTTCTCCTGTTACCCTTGAGAAAATAAAAAATTAGTGACTAAAAGATAATTTTTGTGGGAAAAAAATAGGATTTTTTATTTTCATGCCCGGGCATTATAAACTTGTGTGAAGCACTTGGGGGTTCAAAGTGCTCACCAAAGATCTAGATAAGTTCCTTAGGGGGTATAGTTTCCAAAATGGGGTCACTTGTGGGGGGTTTCCACTGTTTAGGCTCATCTGGGGCACTGCAAACGGAACATGACCCCCATCAACGTCTGCATTCCAAAACGTTACTACTTCCTTTCCAAGCCCTGCCGTGCACCCAAACAGTTGCCCCCCCCCACATATGGGGTATCAGCGTACTCAGGACAAATTGGACAACAACTTTTGGGGTCCAATTTCCTTGGGAAAATTCAAAAATTTGGGACTAAAAAATCATTTTTGTGGAAAATTGTTTTTTTTTTTTTTCACACCCAGGCATTATAAGCTTTTGTGAAACACTTTGGAGTTCAAAGTGCTCACAACAGATCTAGATAAGTACCTTAGGGGGTCTAGTTTCCAAAATGGTGTCACTTGTGGGGGTTTAAACTGTTTAGGCGCATCAGGGGCTCTCCAAACACGACATGGCGTCCAATCTCAATTCCAGCCAATTTTAGTTTGAAAAAGTCAAACGGCGCTCCTTCCCTTACGAGCTCTGCCGTGTGCCCAAACAGTGGTTTTCCCCCACATATTGGGTATTGGCGTACTCAGGAGAAATTGCATAACAACCTTATCTGTCCATTTTCTCCTTTTACCATTGTGAAAATAAAAAAAAAGTTTGTAAAAGATAATTTTTGTGGCTAAAAAGTTAAATATTCATTTTTTCCTTCCACGTTGCTTTAGTTCCTGTGAAGCACCTGAAGGGTTAATAATCTTCTTGAATGTGGTTTTGAGTACCTTGAGGGGTGCAGTTTTTAGAATGGTGTCACTTTTGGGTATTTTCTGCCATATAGACCCCTCAAAGTGACTTCAAATGAGAGGTGGTCCCTAAAAAAAATGGCTTTGTAAATTTTGTTGTAAAAATGAGAAATCGCTGGTCAACTTTTAACCCTTATAACTTCCTAACAAAAAAAAATTTTGGTTCCAAAATTGTGCTGATGTAAAGTAGACATGTGGGAAATGTTATTTCTTAACTATTTTATGTGACATATTTCTCTGTTTTAAGGGAATAAAAATTCAAAGTTTGAAAATTGCAAAATTTTAAAAATTTTCGCCATATTTGCGTTTTTTCAAAAATAAACGCAAGTTATATCGAAGAAATTTTACTTCTAACGTGAAGTACAATATGTCACGAGAAAACAATCTCAGAATCGCGAAGATCCGTTGAAGCGTTCCAGAGTTATAACCTCATAAAGAGACAGTGGTCAGAATTGTAAAAATTGGCCCGGTCATTAACGTGCAAACCACCCTTGGGGGTGAAGGGTTAATAGCTAAAAGTCCTTTATTTCCAGTGTCATAATTATTTTCTGCAGATGACATGGTATGAGAAAGGAATGTACATGGATGAAGCTGCGTCTTGTCCCCAACTCACTGTGATAAAGCGGCTCCCACCGCAGAGTTGAAACGTCTACTTCGACAACAAACGACAGTTCAGGATTTAGATGGACTAGTAATGGTGCGGAAGTAAAAAGAGTCTTTAATTTGTCGAAAGCCACCTGTGCCTCTGTCAACCAGGAAAACACTTTGGTTTTCTTTGTGAGTGAAGTAACTGGTAAAATAATTTTTGAAAAGTTTTTACTGAATCTTCTGTAGAAATGTGCAAATCCTATAAAGCGCTGGATGTCTTTTAGATTTATTGGGGTAGGCCAGTCAACTACCGCTCTGATTTTACTAGGATCCATGCTCAGACCTTCTGATGAGATGATATATCCCAGGAATTGAGTCCTGGTTTGTTCAAATTTCCATTTTTCGAGTTTGATAAAGAGCTGATTCTCCTGTAGACGCTTCAGGGCTAACTGGACATGCCTGCAATGCTCCTCCAATGTATCTGAAATAAGATAAACAAAAGCAAATCGATCCAAGAAATCTTAATGAAGTGCTGAAAGGTGGCAGGGGAGTTGCTAAGGCCGAAAGGCGTATCCAGGTATTCAAAATATCTGTATCTAGTTCTAAAGTCGGTTTTCCACTCATGTCCCGGGCAAATTCGTATGAAATTATAAGTCCCTCTTAGATCGAGTTTGGTAAAAATCTTGGCAGAACACAGTCTCTCCAGCAACTCAGGAATAAAGAGGAGTGGGTAGCGATTTTTAATAGTAATCTTTACTTATTTCCCTGTAATACATGGCTGCAGGGTGAGTCCTTCTTTTCTACAAAAAACAAAAGTGCTCCAGCTGGCAAAGAAGAAGGTTGAATGAAGCCTTTCTCTAAATTTTCATCTAGGTATTCCTTTAGCACTTTCAGTTCCGGATCACAGAGATTATAAATTCGTCCAAATGGAATGGATGCTCCAGGAAGCAATTTAATGGGACAGTTGTAAGAACGATGAGGCAGTTGATCGGCTTTCTTCTTACTAGTTGTAAGAACGATGAGGCAGTTGATCGGCTTTCTTCTTACTGCAGACCTAACTGAACTGCTGGTACTAAGGTGGTAGTTTATAAACATTCTGATGAGAAATCTTGGATACTTGAATTTGTTTGAGAACAGATAAATTAGCATGGCAATTGTTCTTACAGTACTCAGAGGGAAAGCTAATGTTACTCGATGCCCAGCTGATAGATGGGTTATGGATTGAAAACCAGAGCGTTCCTACAATAACAGGAAATTTTGGAGAGGAAATAAGATGGAAACTAACAGCTTCATGATGATTCGGTTCAATACAGTTTTGGCATTTGTAAAAGCTTTGGTCTTTTTATTAGGACAATTGATGGCAAAATGTCCAGTGCCTACTACAATAGAGTGAGTAAAGGTGTAGTTAGGGGTGTTTCTAAATACTCGCAGTCTTTCCTTTCTTCGTTCTTATAAGATCTGTTTGTTCATCTAATACCCTCATCTGAGGCACAATACACTGCCAACAGTGGATACAGGCCAACTGGTCCTCTATTTCTTACTACACATCTGGCAAAGGGTTGTGTTAGGAGCATAGTAGCAGGTGACACACAAGCAGGGGCACCATTTCTCGACTTCTTAGGGTGCCAACCTCCGCAAATGGGTAGATGTACAGCAGGGGTGGCATGCAGTCCAGTACACCACCTTCCTCACATCAGCTTAGTTTGACTGGTTATCGTTATAAAGCAATTTATATATTTATATATTTATCGTTATTTTGCAGCGCTTACGGCTTTGTGCTCCATTGCAAGTCAATAAGTGCCGGATCTGGAAAAACACGGATCCGGTCACCGGTTTCCGTTTTTATCATCTGAGCATGCCCAGAACAAACGTTTTCTGGTCTCTTGCTCTCTCTTTCTTTTCCAGGCATACTCATACTGCATTTCTCGGGTTCAAAAGTTCATGACGGATCCATCTAAAAACCTGATCCGTCGCATCAAATTTTCACAATCTGCACTCTTTTTTTAATCTTGGACGGATTGTGCCTGATTGGAAAAAACGGATGTGTGAAAGTAGCCTTATAGGGCTAGTAGTCGCCTTTTATTTGTTTATTGAATGAAAAACTCTAGGTGATACGTAAAAATATATAGCAGCTGTTAATCATTATGCCACTGCATTTTTTATAGAAGTACATAGGGCTGAGTCTTTATATAGTATACCAACCTATGTTCTGATGTCTTCTTTAGCCCTATACAATTACTTGTATATATCCTTTTTGCACGTTGCACTTTTCACCTTTGCGCTGAGTAAATATTACAATTTTGTCTTTTACTGAACTAATAAAAGTTATATTTTATAAGGGTTTTTTTTCAGTTAGCTGTTGACTCACATCCTTCTCTATATCCTTTTGTGTAAGATTGCGTTTGATTCCAAGCCTGAGTTGCACAAATCCAGAAGTTGCCTCTGCAACTCAATAACTCAATAATTTCCTTTTGCTGACCCAACACCTGTGTTTGCAACTTAGAAAATTCTTCTTGGTACGTGGCAGCAAAATTCTGAAGTTCAGTCACTTGTTGCCTCAGTTGGGCTGCAACAAACTCCATTTTGTGGGTGAGATTATTCTGTTAAGGACTGACCTGAGTTGGAGTAGTGATATTGCAACCACTAGGGGCAGCACCGACAGGTAGCATTGTCAGGATATAGCCAGAGGTCGGTACATGGAGCAGCAGTGTAGTTGGAAGGATAAGCAGGAATCGTAGTCAGGATATAGATAGAGGTTGGTACACAAAGCAGCAGTAGGATCTTGAGGATAAGCAGGCAACGTAGTCAGGATATAGCCAGAGGTCAGTACATGAAGCAGCAGTAGGATCTTGAGGATTATTATTATTATTATTATTATTAATATTTATTTCTATAGCACCATTGATTCCATGGTGCTGTACATGAGAAGGGGTTACATAAAAATTACAGGTATCACTTACAGTAAACAAACTAACAATGACAGACTGATACAGAGGGGAGAGGACCCTGCCCTTTCGGGCTTACATTCTACAGGATTGTGAGGCAGGAGACAGTAGGTCAGGGGGTTGCAGCAGTTCCGGTGTTGGTTGAGGCAATATCTCCGGTAGTGGTGAGGAGGCAGCAGGGTCATTGCAGGCTGTAGGCTTTCCTGAAGAGATGGGTTTTCAGGTTCCGTCTGAAGGATGTGAATGAGTTTGATAGTCGGATGTGTTGGGCAAAGAATTCCAGAGGATGGGGGATATTCGGGAGAAGTCTTGGAGGCGGTTGGGTGAGGAGCGAATAAGTGTGGAGGAGAGAAGGATGTCTTGGGAGGATCGGAGATTACGTGAGGGAAGATATCGGGAGATTAGTTCAGAGATATATGGAGGAGACAGATTATAGATGGCCTTGTAGGTCAGTATTAGTAATTTGAACTGGATACGCTGAGGGAATGGGAGCCAGTGAAGAGATTTGCAGAGGGGAGAAGCGGAGGAGTAGCGAGGAGAGAGGTGAATTAGTCGTGCAGCAGAGTTAAGGATGGACTGGAGAGGTGCGAGGGTGTTAGCAGGGAGGCCAGAGAAAAGGGTGTTGCAGTAGTCGAGGCGGGAGATGATGAGGGCGTGCACAATCATTTTAGTAGATTGAGGGTTGAGGAAAGGACGGATTCTTGAAATATTTTTGAGCTGAAGGCGACAGGAGGTAGAAAGAGCTTGGATGTGCGGTTTGAAGGACAGGGCAGAGTCAAGGGTTACTCCGAGGCAGCGGACTTCTGGTACGGGGGAAAGCGTGATGTCGTTAATTGTGGTAGATAGGTCAGGTAAGGAAGATCTGTGGGATGGGGGAAAGATTATGAGTTCAGATTTGTCCACATTGAGTTTGAGGAAGCGGGAGGAGAAGAAGGAGGATATGGCTGATAGACACTCCGGGATTCTGGATAGCAGAGAAGTGATGTCTGGGCCAGAGAGGTAGATCTGAGTGTCATCAGCGTAAAGGTGGTACTGGGATCCGTGGGACTTTATGAGTTGCCCCAGGCCAAGTGTATAGATTGAGAAGAGTAGGGGTCCTAGAACAGAGCCTTGGGAACTCCAACAGAGAGAGGGTGGGACGAGGAGGTAGTGTGGGAGTGGGAGACGCTGAATGTGCGGTTGGAAAGGTATGAGGAGATCCAAGATAGGGCGAGGTCTTTGACGCCAAAGGAGGAAAGAATCTGTAGTAGAAGGCAGTGGTCAACTGTGTCAAAAGCAGAGGACAGGTCAAGAAGCAGGAGTATAGAGTATTGTCCGTTTGCTTTGGCTGTAAGTAGGTCATTAGTAATTTTGGTCAGGGCTGTCTCAGTGGAGTGATGGGGGCGGAAACCAGATTGTAGAGTGTCAAAGAGCAAGTTAGAAGAGAAGTGGTAGGAAAGCTCAGCGTGGACATGCAGCTCCAGGAGTTTGGAAGCGAATGGGAGCAGCGATATTGGGCGATAGCTGGACATAGCGGTTGGGTCGAGGGTTGGCTTTTTAAGGATAGGCGTGATTGTGGCATGCTTGAAAGCAGAAGGGAAGGTACCGGAAGTTAGTGATAGGTTGAAGAGGTGGGTTAGGGATGGAATAATAGTGGTGGTGAGGTTGGGGAGGAGGTGGGTTGGGATGGGGTCAAGTGCACAGGTTGTGAGGTGCGATTTGGAGAGAAGACAATTAAGCTCCCCTTCAGTTATATTGGAGAGGGAGGTTATGGGGTTAGGGCATTGGTCTGGTATACAAAGTGGTTGAGGTGGTTGAACAATGAAGACTTGCCTTGTTTGGTCGATCTTATTTTTGAAGTGTGTGGCAAAGTCCTCAGCAGAGATGAGGGAGGTAGGAGGGGGCAGTGGTGGGCGGAGGAGGGAGTTAAAAGTTTTGAATAACTGTTTGGGGTTGTAGGATAGGGAAGATACGAGGGTTGTGAAGTAGGCCTGTTTAGCAGAGGTGAGGGCAGATTTGAAAGAGAGTGTTGCTTGTTTGAATGCAGTGAAGTCGTCTTGCGAATTTGTTTTTTTCCAGCGCCGCTCTGTAATCCTGGACACTTGCCGGAGCTTTTTAGTGGTGTTATTGTGCCAGGGTTGTCTGTTGGTACGTCGCACTCTGCCATGAACGAGAGGGGCGACCGTGTCAATAGCCAATGTGAGAGTGGCATTGTAGAAAGCAGTGGCACTGTCTGTATCGTGGAGTGAGGATATTGATGCCAGTGAAAGAATAGAGTCAGAGAGTGTGTGGATGTCTAGGTGTGCAAGGTGTCTGCGGGGGTGCACGTGTTGCTGGACATGGGAGACAGGAGAGGAGGACAGGGATGAGAAAGTGAGTAGATGGTGGTCGGATAGAGGGAGAGGGGAGGTGGTGAAGTTAGATAGAGAGCAGAGGCGGGTGAAGACCAAGTCTAATGTATGACCATCCGTGTGGGTGGCTGAGGAGGACCACTGAGTAAGTCCAAAGGATGAAGTAAGGGACAGAAGTTTGGAGGCTGCTGACTGAAGGGTATCAGTGGGGATGTTGAAGTCACCCATGATGATGGTGGGGATGTCAGTGGAGAGAAAGTGAAGAAGCCAGGTAGTGAATTGGTCGATTAAGGCAGTGGTCGGGCCTGGAGGTCGGTATATGACGGCCTCTTGGAGGTTGGAGGATAGTAGATGCGGACAGAGTGGACTTCAAAGGAAGGGAGGATTAGGGAGGGAAGAGGTGGGATTGTGTTAAAGTTGCAGTTAGAGGAAAGGAGAACACCCACTCCTCCACCATGTCTGTTTCCAGGGCGAGGAGTGTGGGTGAATTGGAGGCCACCGTAACACAGCGCAGCAGGGGAGGCGGTGTCAGAGGGTGTCAGCCATGTTTCTGTGAGGGCGAGGAAAGCAAGATTGCGAGAGAGAAAGAGGTCATGAATCACATGAAGCTTATTGCAGATGGAGCGGGCATTCCAGAGTGCTCCAGAGAGAGGGAGCAGGGGGTGGGTGTCAATGGCACAGGTTTTACGTTGGAAAGATTGCGGTAGTTCCTATTAGATAGGGAGCGGTAGGAAGGAGTACTAATGGTGGGTATGAACTGTGGAGGTCCAGGATTGGGAGATATGTCACCAGCAGTGAGGAGGAGCAGAGAAAGGGAGAGCAGGTGGGAGAAGGAGAGAGGGAAGCTTGTTTTGTGTTTTATTAGGACAGATTTGAGGTTGAGGAGCAGGTCAGCAGAGGAGGATAGGTGGGGAGGAAGGAGGTAAGGGGAGATGATTATTTGATTAGAGGGTGCTGGGGTTTGGGGATAGCGAAGGAGAGAGAGGATTAAAGGAGCAAACACTGTGAAGGCATATGTAAACATGGTGAAAGAGTAAAGGTACTGCCACACTAAGCAATCCCGCTAGCGATCTCGTTAGCGTTGCATACTAATGAGATCGCTAGCGGGATCGTTTCTATATCGCTAAATGCGGCCACATTTAGCGATATAGTTAACGACGCTATCGCCGTTAGCGATCTTCTTAACGACTTTAGCGGTACAAAAGTACGCTAAATCGCTAAGAAAAGGTGCCACACAGCGATTAGATACTTACCCAGCGGGAGCGCCAGCGATGAAATAGGGTCCGGAACGATTCCAGCGACGAGCGAGATCACAGCAGGAAGCTCGTCGCTGGAAGCTGCCGCACTGAACAATATCGCTAATGGGATCGCTAAATAGTGACGTTTTTTAGCGATCTCGTTAGCGATATTGTTTAGTGTGGCATACCCTTTAGATGGGTAATTAGAAAAGCCAGGTACAAGTAATTAGAAGTGCTTACTCAGCAGACATACCCAAAAGAGACATAGTGTGGGGTCCTGACTCCTGCCGTGACTAACTGCCGTTGAAATAACTGCAGCTTCTCTGTACTTTTGCTGCAGTGGTACTTCTGCTGCAGTTGCGTGCCTGACCCCACACGCGTGCCCCCCTTAGACTGCTACTGAATATATAGGACTGAGTAGAGGATCAGGTGGGAGGAGTTATGGTAGCTGCTTTGGGATAAATTAGCAGCTGCCCAGCACACCAGGGGAGGATAGACAATCAAAGGCACAGGGCCTGGCTGCATCCATATGCTGGTAACACCTTGCACCTGATAGCATCTCTACTGGCCCCAGCATGGCTATACAGCAGTAAGTATTGAATACAATGCAACAAATTAATTTAGCAAACATTCAGCAGCCAGTTATATACCATTTAAAGGAAAAGTTGAATAGTAGTCAGATCCCAGCAAGCAGAGGTTGTAGAGATTGTACCATTTAAAGGAAAAGTTGAATAGTAGTCAGATCCCAGCAAGCAGAGGTTGTACAGATTGTACCATTTAAAGGAAAAGTTGAATAGTAGTCAGATCCCAGCAAGCAGAGGTTGTAGAGATTGTACCATTTAAAGGAAAAGTTGAATAGTAGTCAGATCCCAGCAAGCAGAGGTTGTAGAGATTGTACCATTTAAAGGAAAAGTTGAATAGTAGTCAGATCCCAGCAAGCAGAGGTTGTAGAGATTGTACCATTTAAAGGAAAAGTTGAATAGTAGTCAGATCCCAGCAAGCAGAGGTTGTAGAGATTGTACCATTTAAAGGAAAAGTTGAATAGTAGTCAGATCCCAGCAAGCAGAGGTTGTAGAGATTGTACCATTTAAAGGAAAAGTTGAATAGTAGTCAGATCCCAGCAAGCAGAGGTTGTAGAGATTGTACCATTTAAAGGAAAAGTTGAATAGTAGTCAGATCCCAGCAAGCAGAGTTTGTACAGATTGTACCATTTAAAGGAAAAGTTGAATAGTAAGGATAAGCAGGTAACGTAATCAGGATATAGCCAGAGCTCGGTACATGGAGCAGCAGTAGGATCTTCAGGATAAGCAGCATGTGGGAAGAAGCTAGACTAAAGGCTGGGCGCTCAATAATCTCGCAATGAAGGAAGTGCAATAGCAGCTTTAAGTAGAGTGCTCAATCAGGAGATCACAGGTGAGCCATTAGTAACTTGGGGTGGAGACATCAGGAACTCAGATTGGAGAACACAGGTACTAGTATCTTATTTAGCAAGTAACGGCTCATGCTCACTTGCGATTTAAATCGGACGATTTCAATCCAATAAAAAATCGGATTGAATTCGGACCAATGTTAATATATGATGTGGTTTTCATCTGCAATTTTTTTTCCAGCTCGGATCACGATCGGACTGGAAAAAAAATCGCAGCATGGTGCGATTGTAATCGCAAATCAGATTGCATCGGATCGCATCCCGCAATACAATTCAATGGGTGCGATAAAAATCAGACAGCAATCGTACCATGCGTGTGCTGTGCGATTTTTTACGCTGACCCTGGCAAAGGAGGAGATGGAGAAATGAATTTCTCCACCTCCTCCGCAGCTGTGCGAGAGGCTCGGAGCACACTCTCATGACACTCGACTCCCAGAGCAGGAGGCGAGGGTCATTAGCATATCTCATCCGATGCTCTTGCATCGGATGCAATACGCTAGTGTGACCCAGGCCTTACTGTCTAGCGAACTGATTAGCTAAGAGGGAAGAGCTGGTGCACCAGAGCTGCTGGGTTTGAATCCTGACAACCCACAGAGCTTCCCGGGTTGTTAATATCCGCTCACAGCTGTATTCTTAGCTGTTATGATTCGGTAACCGAGGAGGATAATAGAGAAATAGGCTAGGCAACCAGACACCCAGAGAGGTTGGTAACTTGGTGGATTGCAGACCCATAAACTGACAACACAACTAGAATTAGCCGTGGGACGTACCTATGATGCCCTAGACGCCTCGACACAACCAAAGAGTTAACTAAACCTAAAGAGAGAAAGGGGAAAGCTTAACTGCCCCGGAGTAGAGCCCCAAAGGAATAGATAGCCCCCAAACATATATTGGCGGTGAGACAGATGAAGTACAAACACAGGCAGAAAATAGAGTAAGCAAATGCTGGGCCCAAGCTGTCTGGATAGAGACATTACAGGAAAGGATACTGTCTGCAATCCCGCAAAAAACCCTAAGAAAAATTCCAACACGTCTGATATGCAAAAATCCAGAGGCCACACGACCTCTCCCCCACTAAATCAGAACTCTGGTATGAACTGGACGCAAAGTAACAGATACTGAAATAACAGGGGAATAGACTGAAATAAGCTATGGCAAGGAAAGCAAAGTCCAGCACAGGTCCCAGCAGGGAACCCAGCTGAACTCACGCCAGCAAGGCAGAGAACAGAGAAAGGCAACAAGGGAAAAAAACCACAGAGTAAAACAGATAAAACTTATCTGAAAGATGCAGGACAAAGAAGGGAGCAAGCAGACCTCCAAAAAGGCTCAGGAAGAAACCCAAATCACCAGCAAGCACTGAGGGAAGGTTGCTCACTTAAATCTCCCAGTTTGTAACACCTAATCTCCAATCATCCTCTTCAGGTGATAGACTTCTGTCAGCCAGACCAGCTCCATTACCAGCAGCAACCACCAGAGGGAGCCCAAACTCAGAAGCAAGATCAAAAGTGTTCACAACACTTAGCCTTTACTGGCTGTTAAAATGGGGGACCCCCCAAAAAATGACATAGGGTCCCCCTATAATTAATAACCAGCAAAGGCTAGGCAGACAGCTGCGGGCTGATATTAATAGCCTAGGAAGAGGTCATGGATATTGACTCCCTCCCAGACTAAAAAAGAAATCAGCTCTCAGCTGCTCCAGAAAAGGTGCATCCATAAGATGCACGAGTTCTGGCACTTAGTTTCGCTCTTCCCACTTGCCCTGGTGCGGTGGTAAGTGGGGTGATAATACTGGGGTTGATGTCACTTTTGTACTGTCAGGTGACATCAAGCCCAGGGGTTAGTAATGGGAGTGTCTATAAGACGCCCCCATTACTAACCCCATAGTGATATTGTATAAAAAACACACTCAGAATAATGTCCTTTTAATTGGAATAATGACACATAATGGCGTTTATTAGTGAGTTGATTGTCTGTGAACTTCCAGGACCTTTCTGATGACACCGCCAGTGTGAGAACTTTCTCATGCTCACAGTGACGTCAGTGAGGTGAAAAGAGTTCACCGTGAGGCGCTGAGCAAGCACATGCAACTTAGTGTCTTTGCTGGATGGCAGGCTGTATAGTCGCATCGTGCAACAATGCAGCCTGCCATCTAGATGTAGCAGAGCTTGACACGTCGCGGGACAAATGGATTATATTCTCGGCGGACAGGTGAGGAATATGGTTGTTTATTATTTTAATTCTTGTACAGGAGACATTGGCTTCAGTGGAATGGGCATTGAGCTGAGTATAGCTGGTTTGGTTTAATTTAGATTCATTAAAGGTGTCTGTGTCATAATTTCAATTAAAGGACTTTATTCTGGGTGTGTGTTTTTTTTATACAATATCACTATGGGGTTAGTAATGGGGGAATCTTATAGATTCCTCTCCATTACTAACCTCTGGAATTCATGTCACCTGACATGGATCATTATGGTCATTATGGATTCAACCAAAGAAAAAAAGAAACCCCCAAAAAATATAATTATTAATAATTACTTAAAAAGAACAAGTGTTTAAAACAACCCAAATATGAGGGTAGTAGCAGGGAAACACGGTAGCAGTCTGTCAATGCGTATAACACTGGGTTAATTCTATCTACCCCTGGTAGACCCTAGAATCTGATAGCCTACCTGTCAGCGGAGGTTGGAACCTTAAATTTGCGATGAGGCACCCCCGCTCAATGACATCTATCCTGTTAATCCCTAAACTATATGTATATAGACAAAGAAAATAACAAAGATACAGTTTCATTTTGACCCATTGAATTGGATCAAGTACTTTTGTGAGCCCCAATGATAGTCACACCTTACTAGTGATCGGTAATACTAGTGATAGGTATATCTCATATGGTATTAATCAGACTTTATTTTCAATATCAGATAGCCTGGATATCTCATATCTTTATCCCATAATAACTGGATAGCATCCTCAGTCGCAAGAAGTAGCAGCTGTACTGTTCAAATTAGTAATAAAGTGCTGGTTGTACACAAAGGTAATACAATCTAATGCTTCAATATAGTACCACAACCTATGACTGCAACAACATCACAACAGATATAGACCTATTCCTGTAAAGGAGGTTGGAGATTTACAGCTCTCAGATACTAAAACATTAGGCAAAGGAATACACAAAGGATTTGAATTCTCATACTTGAAATTGCTCATTTATATATATATATATATATAATATATTATATATATATATATATATATATAGTTGAGTTTGATAGATCCATCCAACAACATATATACAGTGCCTTGCGAAAGTATTTGGCTCCCTGGAACTTTTCAACCTTTTCCCACATATCATGCTTCAAACATAAAGACACCAAATGTAAATTTTTGGTGAAGAATCAACAAGTGGGACACAATTGTGAAGTTGAACGAAATTTATTGGTTACTTTACATTTTTGTGGAAATACAAAAACTGAAAAGTGGGGCGTGCAATATTATTTGGCCCCTTTACTTTCAGTGCAGCAAACTCACTCCAGAAGTTCATTGTGGATCTCTGAATGATCCAATGTTGTCCTAAATGACTAATGATGATAAATTTAATCCACCTGTGTGTAATCAAGTCTCCGTATAAATGCACCTGCTCTGTGATAGTCTCAGGGTTCTGTTTGAAGCACCAAGAGCATCATGAAGACCAAGGAACGCAACAGGCAGGTCCGTGATACTGTTGTGGAGAAGTTTAAAGCTGGATTTGGATACAAAATGATTTCCAAAACTTTAAACATCCCAAGGAGCACTGTGCAAGCGATCATATTGAATTGGAAGGATTATCATACCACTGCAAATCTACCAAGACCCGGACGTTCCTCTAAACTTTCATCTCAAACAAGGAGAAGACTGATCAGAGATGCAGCCAAGATTCCCATGATCACTCTGGATAAACTGCAGAGATCTACAGCTGAGGTGGGACAGTCTGTCCATAGGACAACAATCAGTCATACACTGCACAAATCTGGCCTTTATGGAAGAGTGGCAAGAAGAAAGCCATTTCTCAAAGATATCCATAAAAAGTGTTGTTTAAAGTTTGCAACAAGCCACCTGGAAGACACACCAAACATGTGGAAGAAGGTGATCTGGGCAGATGAAACCAAAATAAAACTTTTTGGCAACAATGCCAAATGATATATTTGGCGTAAAGTCAACACAGCTCATCACCCTGAACACACCATCCCCACTGTCAAACATGGTGGTGGCAGCATCATGGTTTGGGTCTGCTTTTCTTCAGCAGAGTCAGGGAAGATGGATGGAGCCAAATACAGGACCATTCTTGAAGAAAACCTGTTGGAGTCTGCAAAAGACCTGAGACTGGGACGGAGATTTGTCTTCCAACAAGACAATGACCCCAAACATAGAGCAAAATCTACAATGGAATGGTTCACAAATAAACGTATCCAGGTGTTAGAATGGCCAAGTCAAAGTTCAGACATGAATCCAATTGAGAATCTGTGGAAAGAGCTAAAAACTGTTCATAAGCGATCTCCATCCAACCTCATTGAGTTCGAGCTGTTTGCAAGAAAGAATGGGCAAGAATTTCAGTCTCTCGATGTGCAAAACTGATAGAGACATACCCCAAGCGACTTGCAGCTGTAATCCAGCAAAAGGTGGCGCAACAAAGTATTAAGTTAAAGGGGCCGAATAATATTGCATGCCCCACTTCAACTCCAACCACCTCACTGATAACACTACACAAAATAAGCCTCTGTATGCTGCGTAATCATTTAGTCTTATAAGGAGTTGTGAAGAGCACATGTGTTCCATCTTCTCCTATCGTGCGCTTCACAGTCCGTATGTCACCGATGTCAGATCACATCAATATCATATTGTTTTGACAATATATGGTGGCTCATGGTTAACCATCATCTAAGTCTGATATGTTGAGGATGATTAGATACATTTGATTCCTTAGTGTTAAATAAATATTGGAATCATTAATCCTGGTGTGGTCCTTTAGAATAATACACAGAATCGAGGGAGGGGCTATTTAACCCTTTAAGGACCAGAGGTATTTTTGTTTTTGCGTTTCCATTTTTTGCTCCCCTTCTTCCCACGGCCATAACTTTTTTATTTTTCCTCAACATGGCCATGTGAGGGCTTGTTTTTTGCGGGACGAGTTGTACTTTTGAATGGCACCATTGATTTCCGAGACCCATAGCGTCTCCATTTTTCAGGATCTAGGGCTTATTTTGAGCGCGCTGAGCTGACGTTTTTATTGATACCATTTTGGGCAGATACGATCTTTTGATTGCCCGTTATTGCATTTTATTGCAATGTTGCAGTGACCAAAAAAAAGTAATTCTGGCGCTTCAATTTTTTTCTCGCTACGCCGTTTACCGATTGGATTAATTCTTTTATACATTGATAGATCGTGCGATTCTGAACGCAGCAATACCAAATATGTGTATATTTGATTTTTTTTATTGTTTTATTTTGAATGGGGCGAAAGGGGGTGATTTGAACTTATTTTTTTTATTTTTAAAACCATCTTTTTTTTTACTTTTTACTTGCTTCAATAGTCCCCATGGGAGACTAGAAGCTGCGATAATCTGATCCTTGTGACACGGGCACCGATGGGAGGAGGTAATGACGCGCTTCCTGCTTGTGCATGTTAAATGCTGCTGTCAGAGTTTGACAGCGGCATTTTAAATGTCAAAATCCGCAGGTGAATCTCGATTCCATCCGTGGCTGTTCCGGGCACATGTCAACTGATCAGATCAGCTGTCATGTGCCGGAAAAGGTGCGGGCTCATCGCCAGAGCCCGCACCAAATGGGGAGGCGTCCAATCATTGGATGTTAAGAGGTTAAAGTTCTTTTGTTTCCTGTCCCTAATTAGGATGGGGAAACAACTTCCTGTGGTACTGTCCTGGAGGGGGTCTTAGAATTAGACTTACCAGTAATTCGGTTTCTATTTTCCTGTTTTCGTAAGATGCAATCCATCTCCAGAAAGGAGTCCATCATACAGGTATTTCACTCCACGGTCAAGAAACACAAAACGTTGCTAGTCATACTCTGGGCATTGTATACATACAGCTCTCAGTACAAAAAACAAGCCGTCATCTGTCATTATTGCAACCCTTTCCTCCAATTCTAACGTGGTTTTATTTACATACTATAAAATAGCCTCTAGAACCCCGTTGACAATCTTGCATCACATATTGTATCATAGATTAAATCCCATCTCTGTAATGTATTGATTGTTCTTTATCTACACTCAAAAGCAAAATTAAAACACTACATATAAAATTAAATTGCTTTATTTTACTTATTGACTGCCGGATCGAAACGGCATGGAAACAATTCACTGTGTGATATTAAATCCAGTATTGTGAAATTGTAAAATGTCCTTTTGTAAATCTCCAGGCTCACTTTATCGTGATGTAATTAGCTTGCTGTATTTTCACATTTTCAAGGAATGATGATTCAGCTCCTAAGGGAAAAGATGATTTGTATTATTGCTTAATAATTCCTTTTATCAATTTACATATCCACAATGATTATAGAAAGGGAATATTGCAATGCACATAACTGTCATACAGCAAGAGATTAACAATTTGTACAACAAGCATTCAGAACACTTTCAGGGCATTAAAAAAGATATGTATCATGACATTGTGCTTTCTATGGAAAAATGTTTACCGTATTTTTCGGACTATTAGACGCACCGAACCATAAGATGCACCCCAAATTTTGGGGTGAAAATAGCAGAAAAAAAGATTTTTACAATATGGGGGTCCGTCTTATTGTCCGAATTTTAAGGTACCTGAGGGCCGGCGGTGGTACAGCTGGGGTTGCGGCAGTGGTGCGGTGATGCTGATACTCACCTTCCTCAGGTGAGGTGACGCTGCGGCACGGAGAGCAGAGCCGGGTTTGTGGTAGTGGTGTGGCGGTGGCAGAGGTGCGGCATTGCAGAGGCGCGGTGGGCGGCATGCACCTGAGCAGGGTCCCTTCCTCAGGTGTGGTGACACCGCGGCACGGAGAGCAGAGCCACGTTTGTAGCAGTAGTGTGGCAGAGGTGCGGCGTTGCAGAGGCGCGGTGGGCGGCGTGCACCTGAGCAGGGTCCCTTCCTCAGGTGGTGAGGTGACGCCACGGCACGGAGAGCAGACAGGAGTGCAGACCCGGGTTTGTCGGTGGTGGAGGCCATCTTCCTGAGGCGGCGCTTGCGCAGAGTACTCTACTTCCTGGGGCTTCAGGAAAATGGCCGCCACGATCTCTATCTGCGCACGCGCGGCCATTTTCCTGAAGCCACAGTAAGCAGAGTACTCTATCTGCGCACGAACCGCCTCAGGAAGATGGCCACCACCACCGACAATCCCGGCTCTGCACTCCTGTCTGCTGTCCATGCCGCGGCATCACCTCACCACCTGAGGAAGGGACCCTGCTCAGTTGCACGCCGCCCACCGTGCCTCTACAACGCCGCACCTCTGCCACCGCCACACCACTGCCGCAACCCCCCGGTAAGCCTGCGTTCGGGCTATAAGATGCACCCCCCATTTTCCTCACTATTTTTTTGGGGAAAAAGTGCGTCTTATATTCCAAAAAATATGGTACATGGGGATTAATCCCCACCCCTAAGAACTGACCATATGTGTTATTATGGCAGTTAATGAGGCGCTTTATTTTGCAGAACCTCAGCATTAAAACCTCAGCAGTGCAAGAGAGAATTGTAGAGCACCAAAGGTAGTTTTTTTTCCAATATCTCTGCCATATATTAAAACCTTTAACCCTTTAACTTAGCTTAATGAGAACTACTTTAGAGGGTCACTCAGACCCAATCTAAATGAGCTGTTCAGCACTATATGGGCCGGACACCTATCTGCATGAGAATCTGCTTCCAAAGCTTATATTATATAAAAATGAGGAGTTGACAGTTTGATATGTAATGGCTGCTCTACTGATCTCAGAGCTGTGTGTGTTTGCTCACACTGGCGTTGATTCTCTCTTGAGAGAGAATCGGGTCAGTTATGCTAATGACACTTGGCTCCAACTCTATCAGAGTCTGATCTGAGTGTTATACGATTTTCTCACATTGGAGAATTGCATCACAGGGTGTGGAGAGGATTGAGAACTTAATTTCTCCATCTTCCCCATTGTCTCTGTGAACGTACATCAGACTCTATTCGCATGACATCCAACGCAGAATTGGCTGGAATTGAGATTGGACGCCATGTTGCGTTTGGAGAGCCCCTGATGTGCCTAAACAGTGAAAACCCCCCACAAGTGACACCATTTTGGAAACTAGACCCCTTAAGGAATTTATCTAGATGTGTGTTGAGCACTTTAAACCCCAAGAGCTTCACAGAAGTTTATAACGCAGAGCAGTGAAAATAAAAAATCATTTTTTTTTCCTCAAAAATGATTTTTTAGCCTGCTATTTTTTATTTTCAGAAGGCTAATAGGAGAAATTGGACCACAAAAGTTGTTGTGCAATTTGTCCTGAGTACACCGATACCCCATATGTGGGGGGACCACTGTTTGGGCGCATGGGAGAGCTCGGAAGGGAAGAAGCGTCATTTTGGAATTCAGACTTTGATGTAATGTTTTGCTGGCGTCATGTTGCGTTTGCAGAGCCCTTGATGTGCCTAAACAGAAGAAGCCCCCACAAGTGACCCCATTTTGGAAACTAGACCCCCCCAAGGAGCTTATCTAGATGTGTGGTGAGCACTTTGAACCTCCAAGTGCTTCACAGAAGTTTATAACGCAGAGCCGTGAAAATAAAAAATCATTTTTTTCCTCAAAAATGGACCACAACAGTTGTTGTGCAATTTGTCCTGAGTACGCTGATACCCTATATGTGGGGGGAAACACTGTTTGGGCGCATGGGAGAGCTCGAAAGGGAAGGAGTGCCATTTTGGAATGCAGACTTTGATGGAATGTTCTGTGGGCTTCATGTTGCTTTTGGAGACCCCCTGATGTGCCTAAATAGTGGAAACCCCTCAATTCTAGCTCCATCCCTAACCCTAATTCCAACCCTAACCCTAATCATAACCCAAATTCTAACTCTAACCCTAATTCTAACGCTAACCCTAATTCTAACCCCAACCCTAATGGAAAAATGAAAATAAATGTATTTTCTTTATTTCATTATATTTCCCTAACTAAAAGGGTGAAAGGGTGTTCAGTTGTAGTTCCTGGAGCTTTCCTATCTTGATTGTCTCAGCTTGCCTCTGGCACTTAGCAATTGCCAAATTGTTCTTACTGCCTGATTTGGAGTTGTAGGTGTACTTTGTGGTTGGAGTAAGCATTTAGAGATTTTGTTCAGAAGATTGTTGCTTGGAGTTCTGTTTGTGTGCACATTTCCATCCTCTCCTATTTGGTTTCTACTTCTTTTAACTCTCCTGTGTTCCACTCTATTGTTTGGTGAGTGTATTTGGTATGATTGTTATTTTCATTTATCTCTGTCTTCCATTGTTTGTCTGTTAGTGTATTTCTATACACTTTGACATTCCACTTCCCTGCGTGGAGGAGGAAACAGATCAGTGTTGATATTGGAGCATAGAAAGGCATGTGAACCTGGCGTCTTAACCTTCAGGAGTAATTCGGGGGACAGGAATAGACACCCCCAGTTCTAAGGACCTGCTTAGCGCCCTCAGTTCCAAGGTACTGAGTGGCACAGCCCCAGCTTCATGTCAGATGCGCGCATGCGTCAGAGCCACTCTGACTCAGTGTCTACATGACGTTTGAGTGCGCATGCCATGCGCGTCACTGTGTCCCCCTCCACTCTGCGCTCTGGCGCATTCTCGCATCTGACATAAAGCTGGGGTTGTACACCCAGAGTCAGTGTACATTTCTTGGGAGCGGATGGGCAGTGCGCACGCTCGGATTTGTTATATGGTTGCCATGATTTCAGGCCAGTCACAGCAATCAATTGCAATGCTGTGGGCATGCCTAATTTCAAAAGAACACTGAATGATCCGTGACTGAAAAGATAAAGTACTATCCTTATGACTGAAAGCAAAGGTATGTGAGGGAATCCCCTAATGATCTAAATAATTTTTTTAAACTTGGAGATTTACTTTGACAAAAACATGTTAGTGATGTACATTGCAGGTTCCCTTTAATATATTGCAGTCATCATATTATATAGCACTGTGTACTTTCAATTGCTCATTTTGCCCTTCTACCCAGTAAATTATTCTCTTTTCTCTGCTCTATGTAGAAACAGCAAGTCTATTTCCTTCATAAATAAGAACCCTCTTCAATTCCAGACCCAGCTGCTCCTTCCTCCTCCTCCCTCTGCCAGGGACTTTTGCAGTGACTTATGACTCATACAGAGATAATTTACTTCCTTTTTCTACATAGAGCTTAGAAGGATTCAGCTAGTCCGTTTTTAATCACGTGTCAGGGGTTGGCGCTAATAGCAAGTGAGCATTTCTGCTACGTAGAGCTGCAGCCCTTCTCTATGTAGCGCAAGTGACTGGATGATCACAGCTTCTAGTCTTCTATGGAGACTATTGAAGCAAGTGTAAAGTGAAAAAAATGTTTTTAATTTTTTTTTTTACAAATATGAAAGTTCAGATCACTCCCCATTCAAAATAAAACAATAAAAAAACAAATATACACATATTTCGTATGGCTGCATTCAGAATCGCCCAGTCTATCAATATATAAAAAGAATTAATCCGATCGGTAAACGGTGTAGCGAGAAAAAAAAATCAAAGCACCAGAATTACATTTTTTTGGTTGCTGCAACATTGCAATAAAATGCAATAACGAGCGATCAAAAGATCATATCTGCACCAAAATAGTAGCAATAAAAGTGTCAGATCAGCACGCAAAAAGCCCTTACCCGGCCCCAGATCCCGAAAAATGGAGACACTACGGGTCTTGGAAAATGGCGACTTTTTTTCTTTTTACAAACTTTTGATTTTTTTTTCACCACTTAAATAAAAAAAGAACTTGTTTGGTGTCTTTGAACTTGTAATGACCTGGAGAATCATAATGGCAGAACAGTTTTAGCATTTAGTGAACATGGTAAAAAAAAATCCAAAAAACAATTGTGGAATTGCATTTTTTTTTTTGCAATTTCACCGCACTTGGAATTTTTTTCCCGTTTTCCAGTACATGATATGGTAAAATTAATGATGGCATTAAAAAGTACAATTTGTCCCACAAAAAAAACTATCCCTCACATGGCCATATTGACAGAAAAATAAAAAAGTTATGGCTGTAGGAAGAAGGGAGCATCGGACGTAATGATCCGTCCATGTGACCTGGGCCAATTTGACAATGGACGGATCATTACGTCATTGTGATCGACCGCGCTCACGGGGGAGCGCGACCGATAGCCGCCGGTTGTCAGCAGATTTTGACAGCTGACACCTGGCAATAGGTGCCAGGAGAGGTCACAGACCACTCCCGGCACTTTATCCCCCGAAATGCTGCGATCGAACAAGATTTCAGCATTCCGGAAGCCGGCACAGACCCTCTGCCTTTGGATCGGAGACCCCGCGGCATGACGCGAGGTCCCGATTGTTGCTATGGTGAGCGGATGTCGTCAAGATGACATCTGGGTCACCAGAGCTAGGAAACTTGTTGGTCATGCGCAGTGCATTATCAGCAAGTGTCTCTGTCAGTGCAGCACTGACAGCTTCTATGGCATGCAGATGCTGCTTCATCTGCATGCTATAGAAGTGATCAGCCGGCAAAAAATGATTGTCCCACAGTGGGACAAAGTAAAAATGTTAGAAAAAAGTTAAAAAATTTTTAAATAATTGTAAAAATATTTTTTAAAAAAAATAATAACAAAATCAATATATACTTGAATGGAAAAAAAATAAAATAAAAGAGCACATATTTGGTATCGCCGCGACCACAATGACCCGACCTATAAAACTGTCCCGCTAGTTAACTCCTTTAGTAAACATCATAAAAAAAGGCAAAAAACAATGCTTTGTCATCCCTCCGCCAAACAAAAAGTGGAGTAACACGCAATCAAAAAGACAGATATAAATAAACATGGTACTGCTGAAAACATCATCTTGTCTCGCAAAAAACGAGCCCCCATACAGCATCATCAGCGAAAAAATAAAAGTTATAGCTCTCATAATAAAGTGATGCAAAAACAATTCTTTTTTCTATAAAATAGCTTTTATTGTATAAAAGCGCCAAAGCATAAACAAAATAAAAATGAGGTATCGCTGTAATCATACTGACCCAAAGAATAAAAGTGCCTTATCAATTTTACCACACACAGAACGGTATAAACCCCCCCAAAAAAGAAATACACAAATTGCTGGTTTTTGCTCATTCTGTCTCCCAAAAATCAGAATAGAAAGCGATCAAAAAATGTCATGTGTCCGAAAATTATACCAATAGAAACGTCAACTCGTCCCGCATAAATCAAGACCTCACATGACTCTGTGGGCCAAAATATGGAAAAATTATAGCTTTCAAAATGTGATGCAAAAAATATTTTTTACAATAAAAAGTGTCTTTTAGTGAGTGACAGCAGCCAAACATAAAAACCCGCTATAAGGCCTCTTTCACACGTCCAGATATCTGCGGTACTGGAGATGTCAATGCCCGTGTTTGTAATATGTGTGGTACACATGTGGCAACCGTGTGCCGCATCAGTACCACACGGACGGGCGCCAGGGAAGAAGCGTTACAGTAAGTGCTGTTCCCTGGCGCTGGGTGCTGAACACGGCTCTCATCATTCTCCCCTGCTCTACCGGCGATATCATTTAAGTGATAAAAGAGTCGGCAGGTGGCGGCTGATGGGACTATTACTCCCATCAGCCTACCCCTGCTGCTGCTAATAACAGTGAGAGCAGGAGCGGCTGATGGAGGTATTCATAAATAAATGATAAAAACGGCGTGGGTTTCCCTATATATTCTATATCCAGCCAGGCAAAATTCACAGCCCTGAGCTGTCAGCTTCAGCAAGGTTGGTTATAAAGAATAGAGAGGTCCCCATGCTGTTTTTTTTAAATTATTTAAATAAATTATTTAAAAAAAAACGGTTTGAGGTCCCCCCCATTTTTGACAACCAGCCTTGCTAAAGCTCACAGCTGGGGTTGGTATTCTCAGGCTGGTAAAGGGCCATGGATATTGACCCCCCAGCCTAAAAATAGCAGCCTTCAGCTGCCCAGAAAAGGCACATCTATTAGATGTGCCAATTCTGGTGCTTTGCCCAGCTCTTCCCATTTGCCCTGTAGCGGTGGCAAGTGGGTAATATTTGTGGAGTTGATGTCACCTTTGTATTGTCAGGTGACATCAAGCCCACAGCCTAGTAATGGGGAGGTGTCTATAAGTCCTTTATTTGAAATAAGACTAAAACACAGTTTTCCATTTTTATTTACATGCCTAATTCCAGCCTGCGACTGCATGTATTTCTATGCAGGTCCGAGTGCCGGGTGTTGATGCGAGAGGCTCGTGCGAGTTTCTCGCATCACACTTGCAAGTGTGACACCAGCCTTAGTGTGATTTTATCAATACCAAATTTATTAGCTTTTTATTGCACAATAAATATACTCAAAATGCGTTTTTTGTATTGTGTGTTTCTGTCTAAGGCCTAGAACTTTTTCAGATGACAAAGATGTTTAAGGTTATGTTTTTGCCCTCTGTGTGGCATAATTGACATGTTGACTTTATTCTGCGAGTCAGTACAATTATGATATATATGGTATATTACATATACACACACGACAAAATAAGTATTAGATACACTGCTGATATTACAAGTTTTCCCACCTACAAAGAATGGAGAGGTCTGTAATTTTTATTGTAGGTACAGGCGCTTCTCAAAAAATTAGAATATCATCAAAAAGTTAATTTATTTCAGTTCTTTCACCAGTATTGTTTTACCTCTTGACTGCTGGTACTGACAGAGCTCCACTGCTCTTCTTTCTGCTGTGCTTTTGCAGCATTTGAAGTGGTAAAGCTAAGTTCAATTCCACTAGAAAAGAAGAATCAATGTTATTATACAATGTTATTAATAATAATAATAATATATATATATATATATATATATATATATATATATACACCACCATAACTTGTGGACTATAATAGGCACCCTTTTTTCCCCAAAAAATTTTGGAGAAAAATGGGGGTGAGTCTTACAGTCCAAAAGTAGCTTACCAGGGGGGCGGTGGCGCCGGGTTACAGAAGGCAGAGTAGCCGCTGCAGGAAGTCGGCAGGAGTGGGGTGATGCTGAGCCGAGATCTCAATGCGCGCATGCGCCATCTCTGGCGGCCATTTTCCTGAAGGCCACTGCTCGGAGAGCAATGTGCAGAGCGAGGACTCCACCATTGTCTGCATCACTCACAATTTATTGAAGCCCACAGCCGGGACACCCTCTGCTCCTAACCCAGGAACCTCAGCAACGACTCACTCCTGCCACAGCCGACTTCCAGCACCGTGACCCTGCCTCCTGTGACCCTGCTCCACCGCCACCACACCCCCTCCTCCCGGAAGCTAAATTTGGACTATAACACAGACCATATTTGACACATTAAGACATTTTTTCGTCCTTTGAGGTGCATCTTATGTTCCAGTGAGTCTTATAGTCCACAAAATACGGTGTATATATAAATACATTGGCATGTAAAAGTTTGTACATCCCTCGTCAAAATAGCTGTTATTGTGAACAGTTAAGCAAGTTGAAGATGAAATGATCTCTAAAAGACCTAAAGTTAAAGATTACAAATTTTTCTTTGTATTTTAAGCAAAAAATATATATATTGTCTTTTTTTACAATTTAAAAATTACATAAAGGAAAAATGGACCAGTGCTAAAGTTTGGCAACCCTTGGATATTTGTGTGCTCTAATAACTTTGACCAAGTGCCGTCAACAAGGATTTGGATTTCTGGATCACGGAGTGAATTACCTATACGATGGACTACTTGCTAGAGATGGGGTGCACCTTCCGAAGACTGTAAGCCAATCATAAACTAAAATGTTTCTATACAAATGCACAAAGCATGGGCAACAAACAAGGAGAATTGGAACTACTAACGCAGGAAAAGAAATATGATGTCATTGGAATCACTGAAACTTGGCATGATACACATGATTGGAATACAAGGCTAGAATACAGCTTATTTGCAAGAAACAGACTTGATAAACAGGAGAAGGTATTGCATTGTATGTTAGAAAAGCGTATATCTGCACAGAGATTGAAGGTTCAGAGACTGGGAGTTCTGTGGAAACTGTTTAGGTAAGAATACAAGGAGAGAACAATGGAAAGGACATCACTGTAGGCATTTACTACAGGCAGCCTATGCAAGCTGAAGATATGGATTAACTCTTTATGCATCAAATGGCCAAGTTCTCCAAAAAATATGACATAGTGGTCATGGGAGATATCAACTATCCAGACATTTGTTGGGAATCTCTCTCAGGCAAAACTAACAGGTCAAGGAAATTCTTATCCTCTCTTGCTGAATTTATCATCCAAAAGGTATGGGAGAGAACAAGGGATCTGCTGCTTTGGATCTAATCCTTATAAACAGGGAGGAAATGGCTGAGGAGTAAAAGTGGCTGGGACCCTAGGAGGTAGCGACCATGCTATTTTAGAATTTTGGATAACTAGAAGAAGAAGATCTGTGAAGACTCAGACTTCAAAGTTAGATTTCAGAAAGGCAGATTTTAAGGGACTCAGAAAGAGAATCAGAGTGATCTAATGGCTGGATATCCTTAAGGACAAAAATGTCCAGGAAGGATGGGAAATCTTGAAAAATGAGATTCTCAAAGCACAATCGTTAACAATTCCGAAAAGAGGGAAGAATAGGAAGCATTTAAGGAAACCAGGATGGATGAACACAGAACTTAAATGCTAAAAAGGAAGAAAGAATATTCAGAATTGAGAGTCCTCAGTGGTTTATACCTTTTAATGGCTAACTGAAAAGATGGTAACAAATTGCAAACTTTCGAGACTACTCAGGTCTCTTCATCAGGCATTGACTAATACAAAATCTGAAGAATCACATATTTATGCACAACACAGCACAGAAAAAAATTAATAGGTAAGACAAGTGACATGAAGCAGAACTATCATTATGGGAGAGTGATAGACAGTTATGGCCACAAATATTGGAACAGTTCATAGATAAGGAGTGAAAGTTTTATTGTCCTCTGAAGAAGAAAGAAATGTTTATCAAATGTAAAGAGGGAGGCATATCTAAAGAAGAATATAATGCTGTCTGCAGAACCTGCAGGGCATGAATCAGAGTATCTGAAGCTGACAATAAATTAAGGCTTGCAAGAGGTGTCAAAAAGAATAATAAAGGATTTTGGGGATATGTCAAAAGTAAATGAAAACTCAAAGATGCTATAGGAGTTTTACAGGATGAAAATGATGAAATGATAAATGATGTTGAGAAGCCCGAACTTTTAAATTCCTGTTTTGCATCTGTTTTCTCTCAGAAAGGAAATGGAACATAAACTGATCTTCACTGTCCTATTGAAGGAATAGCAGAATCCAGGATATCTATAAACAGAAAGATAGTGAGGATACATTTAGCTAACATAAATGAATTCAAGTCTCTAGGTCCAGATGAATTGCACCCTAGAGTACTGAAGGAGATAGCAAAAGAAATTTTTGAACCACTCCCCATAATCTTTGAAAATTTTTGGAGAACAGGAAAAGTTCCAGAAGACTGGAGAAGAGCAAATGTTGTTCCTATCTTCAAATAGGGAGAAGGTGGACCCAGGGAACTATAGGCCTGTGAGTCTGACTTCTATACCAGGAAAGATCTTTGAACAAATTATTAAACAACATGTGTGCAACTAATAAGTCATGTCAGGCTAACTTAATTTCCTTCTGCGACAGAATCACTGACTGGGTGGATCAGGGAAATGCTGTAGAAATGCTGTAGATATAGTATATCTTGAATTCAGCAAAGCATTTGACAAAGTATCTCACACAATCCTTATTAAAAAAATGACTAAGTATGGAATGGACAAGGCAACTGTTAGGTGGATTCATAACTGGCTTAGTGATCGGACCCAAAGAGTGGTTGTAAATGGCTGCACATCCAGTTGGAAGAATGTCAAGTGGGCTCCACAGGGCTCTGTCCTGGGCCCTGTATTGTTCAACATCTTTATCAATGATTTATATGAAGAAATTGAGGGTAAACTGATTACATTTGCTGATGACACAGAGCTAGGAGGGGTAGCTAATACTAGAGAAGAGAGAGAGGATTCAAAAGGATATACATAAACTGGAGCAGTGGGCAGCAACTAACAGTATGGTTTTTAACAGGGAAAAATGGAAAGTACTACATCTGGGCAATAAAAATGAAAAAAGCATATACAGAATGGAAGGAATAGGGTTAAACAACAGAACATGAGAAAAAGACTTTGGTAAACTAATAGATCACAGACTGAACATGAGTCAACAGTGTGATGCAGCAGCAGAAAAGGCAAATACAATTCTGGGATGTATTAACAGAAGCATACAGTCTAGGTCACGTGAAGTCATTATTGCCCTCTACTCCTCTTTGGTCAGACCTCATCTGGAATACTGTGTCCAGTTTTGGACACCACATTTTAAAAAAGACATCAACAAACTGGAGCAAGTTCAGAAAAGAGCGACCAGAATGGTGACCGGTCTGCAAACCATGTCTTATGAGGAAAGGTTGCAGGATTTGGGAATGTTTAGCTTGCAAAAGAGAAGACTGAGAGGAGACTTAATAGCGGTCTACAAATATCTCCAGGGCTGTCACATTGTAGAAGGATTATCTTTATTCTCTTTTGCACAAGGAAAGACTAGAAGACACTAGATTAAACTGAATGGGAGAAGACACAGATTGGTTATTAGAAAAAACTTTTTGACAGGGTGATCAATGAGTGGAACAGGCTGCCACGAGATGTGGTGAGTTCTCTTTCAATGGAAGTCTTCAAACTGAGGCTGGACAGACATCTGTCTGGGATGATTTAGTGAATCCTGCTTTGAGCAGGGGTTGGACCAGATGACCCTGGAGGTCCCTTCCAACTCTACCATTCTATGATTCTATGATTCTAAGATTTCAGACCTTAATTAGCCTTTTAGGGTTATGGCTTGTTCACTATCATTGTTAGGAAAGGGCAGGTGATGCAAATTTCGTAGCTTTATAAAGACCCAGCCTGTAACATTGTGGCAAAAATCAGCAGACATAGGTTCTTTTAAGCAGCTGCCTAACACTATGAAAATGAAAATGGTGCATGCCCACAGAGCAGGAGAGGGCTATAAGATGATAGCAACGCGTTTTCAAGTTACCCTTTCCTCAGTTCGAAATGTAATTCAGAAATGGCAGTTGCCAGGAATAGTGGAGGTCAAGATAAGGTTTTGAAGACCAAACAAAATTTTAGTGAGCGGTGCTCATAGGATTGATAGTGAGGCAAATCAGAACCCCAGATTGACTGCAAAAGACCTTCAAAAATATTTATACATAAATATTTAGAATTTCATGTTAATTGCACCTTTTTAGAAATTGGTGACATTTTAAATACTTATATCAATCACTTTATGTATGTATGTATGTGTGTGTGTAAACATATGTGTGTGTGGGTATGTATGTTTATGTATATACACACTGTGACACAGTCACTGGGGAAGTGATGGAGTGGATGATGGCATCATTGATGTAAAACTAGAGTAGTTTCCTCCAGCACACTACGTGCTGGGAGGATTAAATGAAAGTTATGTCATGGGCTGGTTTTAGTGGACTTTCATAGAGCAGATGGGCGGAGGTCCACATATCTCCAAATGCAGAGTCCTGACAGAACCTGTCAAGATCATGTGATCAGTAACATGATGGAGGAGTTACAAGGACTGGGCTTAAATGGCTGTAGGTCAGAGCTTTCTGTGTTGTGTGCTTGGAGAGGGAGCACTCCAGGAAAGTGTGTGCTAATTCTGAACCGTGGACATTGCTGCCTGTGAGTGGGCTGATCCCCACTAGGAAAAGGACAGTGTGTTTCTTTTTGTTTCTCTGTTTTGCTGTTTTGCCCAGAGGGCCATCTCTATTTTCCCAAGCTTGGTTTATGCTGTCTACAATAAACCAAGCCTTTTCTTAAAGAGACAGTGTTATATCTCTGTGTCCAGCTGAGTGAGCCGCTCTACCACAATACATACAGTATCAAAGGGTATGCTATATACTGGGTGAAGACCAGACCTGGAAACCCCCATTGATTGGTCAAAATGCTACTTTGAAATCAGCTGCATGGAGAGCGGTGTGTGGACTCACGGAGCAGTGTGTTAATCTATTTAGTGGGGTATCTGCAGCCCTGAAACCCACTGAAAGCACATAATTTTGACTTATTCTTGCACCATTGAATAACAAAGGATAGGTATTATTTACACCAAACTATGACCCACTAGTACTTGCCTTAATATTTTGCTATTATTTGTGTTGCGGTTTTTCCTTGGTGGTGGGAAAAATACAGGATCTGGTAGAAAAACGGGAGACTCTAGGTCATCACTAGCATCAGAAAAACGTAGAGGTCGCTGGCTGGTGATAGTTGTATGCATAGGGCTGACAAGCTCAGTGTGAAAACTGTCTTCTTGCCCAAATAGTCCACCTGTCCTCTGGAATACAAAAGTTAACAAAGGAATTAAAAGTCAAATAAAATTATATGTGATTATATTATATAACAAATATCAGAATGCACTAATGTACATTTTTAACTAATTTGATGCAGAAATAAATAAGTCTGTTTTTATAAAGCATAGCTATTAATTTGTTTCCTTAACTCTATCCTGTCACAGTATTGCATTTCCATGTTCTGTGGATTTCTACAAAGCCATGAAAAGTACATCTTCACCCAGTATCACGATCCGAGGGCACTTACTCCCCCCTGATTTTTGACCATATTTGCTCCCTGTTAGCAGAAGCAGCAGCAGGGAGAGAGCAGTGTCGGAGATTTCTGCCTTTGACACTACATTGACTCCCAGCAATGCAATCGTGGGGAGCCGATGATTGCTATGGCAACTGGAGGCCCATCCAAAAACCTCTGGGTCTGCTAATATCAATGCTTAATGAATCAAGCCAGAGGCACAATCTTTTAGACTGCCTGTCAGTATAAGGCCAGCTGCAGATGAGCATTTAAAAAATTGTCTGAGTTTCAGCCAGAAAACTCAGACTATTTTCAACTAATTTTCATCCATGTGCCACCCATGTATCCGGTCTTTTTACATCCGTATGTGATCTGTTTTCATACATTTACTCAAAAATATGTAGATTATCTAGTACAGTTTCCTAGGTTTGTAATAGAAATGTATAAAAATTGGATGCCACTCATATGTTACGTGTGGAATCCGTTTCTTATTTTAATGCACCCATAGACTCGTAAAAAAATAATGCATGCTGCAATTCTTTTTTTTATTTTTTTTTCCACTCATAACAAGAAAAAATATAGTTCATCTGAACTGCCCTTTGAATATCATGGTTCAGTATACTTTCCAATTAAAAATTGGACAGTACACGTCCTATTTATACTCTCGTCTGCATGGTCTCTAACACTGACGGGCTGGATAAGTGTAACGCTTCCCACGACTGCGGGGCGTTGGGACATGGCATAGCTTGCCTAACTAGCCAATGCTCCCACGCCGCCAGTCCACGACGACGTGAGGCATGAGTCCCAGATGGTAAGAGAATGTGGACCCACTGGACCACGGAGGGAGACCCGGGCCTGCCCGGACTAGGGAAGGGCAGCGACCGGGATCCGTGGCAGCTGAGCATGTGGGCAAGATGGCGACCTGCAGGACTAGACAACACCGCACAACTTCAGGTATGAAGAACATAAAGTTTACTTAAAGAAACACAGTACATAAACAGAACATAAGACCGGGCTCCCGATTCCGCACATCAGAGAAGGGTACACGACTCAGGATCACAGACGAGTGCAGGAGGACATCACGGGTAGATGCAGTCCAGGGTTATCTGGCACGGGCATACTTGGGCGGCCTCTCTCTCAGGCCTCAGGCGTAGCACAGGCTCAGCAGGAGAACATCAGACACCGACCTCAGACAGACTTCAGACGATGGCGGGGTCATCACGGGTAGATGCAGTCCAGGATCATCTGGCACGGGCATACTAGTATGGCCTCACTCTCAGGCCTCAGGCGTAGCACAGGCTCAGCAGGAGAACATCAGACACTGACCCAGGACAGACGTTATCACAGGGTAGACCAAGGAGGAACCGGCAGGACATCGGAACATCAGGAACACAGACTGGATCTCAGGAACACGGACAGGACATCAGGAACACGGATTGGATCTCAGGGACACAGGAACACGGACAGGAACTCAGGGACTCAGGAACTTGGACAGGACATCAGGAACACGGATTGGATCCCAGGAACACGGACAGGACATCGACATCGGACTCCGGACATCTGACAACGATCGGCAGGCTCCGGACATCTGGCAACGATCGGCAGGCTCCGGACATCAGGCAGGGAGGATAGGATCCGGACATCTGGAAGTGGTCGTCGGACATCGGACATCAGGCCATGGTCATCAGGCATAGGATCCGGACATCTGGCAGCGACCTGAAAAGGAACCCCAGCGGTCTGGTGCAAGCCCCGCCAGGCTCAACGGGAGCTGGCCGGGAATTGCACAGAAGCTGAGCACAGAGTAACAGAAACTCAGCACACACCGGACTCCTCCTTCCAAGATGAACTCAGGTTATATAGCAAGGATTCACAGTCACTGGCACAGGGTTCAGGACACAGCAGAATTTCAGGAACATAACACAGAGGACACAGTTCAGACAGTCAGGTACAGGATGCGATCCAGGATCAGGGGTTCAGGTAATTAGACACAGCAGGAACAGGCCTGGATATACAGCCTCCAGGAACGGCGATCTGGGTAATCAGCCCCCAGCATAGGCGGAAACACAAGACACAGTTCAGACATTCAGGTACCGGGTTAGGTCCAGGATCAGGGATTCAGGAAACAAGACACAGCAGGAACAGGCCTGGATATACAGCCTCCAGGAACGGCGATCTGGGTAATCAGACCCCAGCATAGGCGGAAACACAAGACACAGTTCAGACATTCAGGTACCGGGTTAGATCCAGGATCAGGGATTCAGGAAACAAGATACAACAGGAACAGGCCTGGATATGCAGCCTCCAGGAACGGCGATCTGGGTACTCAGCCCCAGGCAGAAACACAAGACAGGACAAAGGGAATCAGCTCTCCAGAGCTGATCAAACTCAGAGCAGGAGCTGAACACACAACCACATACGGCTAGGTTCAGGAACTCAATGCAGATTCAATGTGAAGCTCTGGCAACGCCCACTAGGGCTGGGGAACTTTATATATGAACTGCTTCACAGCGATAGGCTGGAGCAGTAATTCTAGTACACACCCAATCCTCATAAAAGCAGGACAGGTGTGGGCCGTGCCCCCTATGCAGAGCCAGACAACTCATCACAGAGGAACACCTGACAGTGGCTGCTGCCACACACGTAGTAAGTCATGCACAGTGCAGAGGACTTTGCAACCTACGGATGGTCTTCACAGCAGGCCAGGCGCCTGACAGTAGCTGCTGCCACACACGTAGTAAGTCATGCACCACTGCAGAGGACTTTGTAAGCTACGGATGGCTTTTACAGCAGGTCAGGGACCGCACATGCGGGTGGTCATTCAACGCAGCGGAGACACTCACGCAAGTACGGCTACGCAGCAGAGCTGGGAACTGAGCAGCATCCATACAGGTAACAGACAACAGTATCCCAGCTGGTTAGGGGAAAAGGAGCAAAAGGGTTAAAGCAGAGACATGCTGAGTAACGCTGGAAAACAAAGTACAGACAATACCAGCGTTACAGTATCCCCCTCCTCAGGCCCCCTCTTCTGAAGACCCAAGTAAAAAAAAAAAAAAAAATTCCCCAGAAAATTCACTTGGGTTTGGCGGTAAGTCCCACAGTTCACAATATGGCAGCAGAGTTCATAGCTCGAAAAGTCCGAACCGCTGACCAAGCGGAGAATCGAGCCATCTAGTCCACTTACCATGTGGGGACCAAGCAGTCTAGTTCGTACATGAGGTGGAGCTTGGAGAAAAGTCCTGCAGACCACACATGCTCAGCGGAGTCCATGGCCAGAGCTTTCTGTAACGCTTCCCACGACTGCGGGGCGTTGGGACATGGCATAGCTTGCCTAACTAGCCAATGCTCCCACGCCGCCAGTCCACGACGACGTGAGGCATGAGTCCCAGATGGTAAGAGAATGTGGACCCACTGGACCACGGAGGGAGACCCGGGCCTGCCCGGACTAGGGAAGGGCAGCGACCGGGATCCGTGGCAGCTGAGCATGTGGGCAAGATGGTGACCTGCAGGACTAGACAACACCGCACAACTTCAGGTATGAAGAACATAAAGTTTACTTAAAGAAACACAGTACATAAACAGAACATAAGACCGGGCTCCCGATTCCGCACATCAGAGAAGGGTACACGACTCAGGATCACAGACGAGTGCAGGAGGACATCACGGGTAGATGCAGTCCAGGGTTATCTGGCACGGGCATACTTGGGCGGCCTCTCTCTCAGGCCTCAGGCGTAGCACAGGCTCAGCAGGAGAACATCAGACACCGACCTCAGACAGACTTCAGATGATGGCGGGGTCATCACGGGTAGATGCAGTCCAGGATCATCTGGCACGGGCATACTAGTATGGCCTCACTCTCAGGCCTCAGGCGTAGCACAGGCTCAGCAGGAGAACATCAGACACCGACCCAGGACAGACGTCATCACAGGGTAGACCAAGGAGGAACCGGCAGGACATCGGAACATCAGGAACACAGACTGGATCTCAGGAACACAGGAACACGGACAGGACATCAGGAACACGGATTGGATCTCAGGGACACAGGAACACGGACAGGAACTCAGGGACTCAGGAACACGGACAGGACATCAGGAACACGGATTGGATCCCAGGAACACGGACAGGACATCGACATCGGACTCTGGACATCTGACAACGATCGGCAGGCTCCGGACATCTGGCAACGATCGGCAGGCTCCGGACATCAGGCAGGGAGGATAGGATCCGGACATCTGGAAGTGGTCGTCGGACATCGGACATCAGGCCATGGTCATCAGGCATAGGATCCGGACATCTGGCAGCGACCTGAAAAGGAACCCCAGCGGTCTGGTGCAAGCCCTGCCAGGCTCAACGGGAGCTGTCAGAATTCTTTCCTATACTTTTCTATCTAGACAGAATTGGGCCCCAGCGTTTGCTCATTGTATTTACTGTCTGTGTTCGTATTTTCTTCTTGTCTAACAGCCATTACATGTTTGAGGGCTTCCTATTTCTTTGGGGGTTCTGCTACGGGGCAGTTAGCTTTCATCTTTCTGCCTTTAGGTGTAGCTATCTCTCCGGCTGTGACGAGGCGTCTAGGATCACCGTAGGTACGCTCCACGGCTACTTCTAGTGTTGCGGTTAGTTTAGGGTTCTGCAACCCAATAGTTTCCAGCCTCTCTGGTGTATTGCTACTTTGGCTATTTTTGCTATTTCTCCTCAGCTACCGAAACATAACAAGTCACTATATTGATCTGTCTCACTGTGCTGGGCTTTCTGGTGCCACATACTTTTTGAAGCCTGTGCATCACTGCTGTTCGTGCTGTTCGTGCTCCTGCTGCTTCTAAAGAAAGAAGAAAGAAATGTTTCTGATCCCTCCCTGATCCTTGCCTGATCTTTCCTAATCCACAACAATCCCCCTCTCCCCACCTTCCCCCCTTTTCACCCCTTTTTCCCCTCCCCATCTTCTGCCACAGAGCAATAATTAGTACTTGATTGCTCATTTTTTGGTAGTTTTTTTCTTTTACGTGACCTGTAGCCACCGAGCATTGATCAGTGATGCAAATCACAGATCCGCACTCATGCTCAATGTTTTCCATAAATTTTTTTCTCCCTATTTTTCCTCCCAATCCCCCTTTGCACCATTCCATGTGTGCATCCTAAAGCCGCAGAGCTGCTGATCAGACGCACACCATTGATTAGCACCTGTGCTCGTATTTGATAAGGACTTTTTTTTTCTGTCTTTTTTTATCCTCTTTTTGCACCACATCTGTGTGTGCGCCCAGGGGCGTATCTAGGGGGGGCAGCCGGGGCATGTGCCCCGGGCGCAGCCAGCAGGTGGGCGAAGTCGTCCTGCCTAATGCGGTGGTCCGCAGTGTCTCCCCTGCGGCTGCGTTCTGCCGCCCCCGGCCTGAGAGTCGGCGGCTCCCTATGCCGGCTGTCAAGCTGACAGCCGGCACAGAGAGGCTGCTGCGTGCCGGCTCCAAGGGATCAATTGCACTGGTGTCTATATAGACGCCAGTACAATTGAAGCTCTGACCACTGGGTCAGAGCGACGTCTGCAGCATGATCAGGTCATGTGATCACGCTGCTGACGTCACTCGTCGTCGGCGCCCAGAAGGGTGAAGACTGGTGGTGAGTGTGCTCCACTATGGAGCTGAAGATACCACCGAAGATAAATGGGGGACATACTGTGTGTGTATGGGGGGGTGAATTTAGAGTGGGGATGGGAGGTTACTTTATGTGTGGGGGATTTGGAGATGTTGTGGGGGGTTCTTTTATGTGTGGGGGGATTTGGAGTGGGGATGGGGGGTTCTTTTATGAGTGGGGGTATTTGGAGTGGGGATGGGGGGCTATTTTATGTGGGGGATTTGGAGTGGGAATGGGGGGCTATTTTATGAGTCGGGGGATTTGGAGTGGGGATGGGGGGTTCTTTTATGAGTGGGGGGATTTGGAGTGGGGATGGTGGCTATTTTATGTGGGGGGATTTGGAGTGGTGATGGTGGTTCTTTTATGAGTGGGGGGATTTGGAGTGGGGATGGGGGGTTCTTTTATGTGGGGGGGATTTGGAGTGGGGATGGGGGGTTCTTTTATGTGTGAGGGGATTTGGAGTGTGGATGGGGCTATTTTATGTGTGGGGATTTAGAGTGGGGATGGGGTTCTTTTATGAGTGGGGGGATTTGCAGTGGGGATGGGGGGTTATTTTATGTGTGGGGGACTTGGAGTGGGGATAGGGGCTATTTTATGTGGGGGGATTTGGAGTGGGGATGGGGGGTTCTTTTATGAGTGGGGGGATTTGAAATGGGGATGGGGTTATTTTATGTGTGGGGGACTTGGAGTGGGGATGGGTTTATTTTATGTGGGGGGATTTGGAGTGGGGATGGGGGGTTATTTTATGTGGGGGGGATTTGGAGTGGGGATGGGGGTTCTTTTATGTGTGGGGGGATTTGGAGTGTGGATGGGGGGTTATTTTATGTGTGGGGGGACAGAGTGGGGATGGGGGTACTTAATATGTGTGGGGGTACTTAATGTGTGTGGGGGATTTGGAGTGGGGATGGGTGATTTAATGTGTGTGGGGGGATTTGGAGTGGGGATGGGGGCATTTAATATGTGTGAGGGGATTTGAGGGTACTGAAGAGTATGTACAGTATGTATGAGGGCATGTATGAGGAAACAGTATGGGGGATGGGTGCAGACAGTATGGGGAGCGAATGGGTGAATGTATGTGGACACAGTATGGGGAGTGAAGGTGATGGGATGTGTGCAGACAGAGTATGGGGAGTCGGGTATGTGTGAGCAGACAGTATAGAGAGTGAAGGGGTAAATATATGAGGAGACAGCATGCTGAACAGGGGGATGTGAGAGGAGACAGTGTGAGGAGGGAGGGGAATAGTGTGAGGCAACAGTATATTGCAGATATTTTTATTTAGGGGCATTATAATGACTCTTCTGTCTTTAAGGGCATCGTGTGGAGAGTTGGTGCAGAAGAGCGGAGAAGATGGAAGTCTGCAGAGATGGCTATGGATGATAAAACTCATCATAGGATCTGGACAAGATGAAGAAAATGAGAATGACTCCAGAGACGACGAACTCTATAAGGTACCTGGATGTAAATATTATTTGTGAAACTGACTAATTCTCATGTTTTTATTTGTTAGGAGCATTAAAGGGGTTCTCCAGGTCTGTGTCACATAGAATGACTGCAGACTCAGCACAAACCTGGACAACCCCTTTAATGCTCCTAACAAATAAAAACATGAGAATTAGTCAATTTCAGAATTCTCACAGTGCTCACTGCATGCTGTCAGGATTCTCTCGTGCCGGTAATTTACATACATGCGGTTACATGCTGACTAGACGTGTGTGGCCTCAATGAAAATGAACGGAGCGAGGCCGGGCACGTCTAGTCGGAATGTGGCCAGAAGTATATAAATCACATGCTTGTGCTGACATGACCGTGTACTCTTGCCACCGGTAAGGGAGAATCCTAAAAGTGTGCAGTGCATTCGTTGTGAGAATTCAGAAGCTGCAATGTCAGGATTCAGCTCTGCAGGTTCCAGCAGTCGTCACATGGACACTTCACTCATATGCGACTTTCATACTTATGGTCCTGTGACAACGAGCTTGTCTTCCTGCTTCTCTCAGATTTTTCACTGAACATTGAGAGCATTAGGAAGAGCAGCTCGTCAGTACATGACTAAGTGTGCAAATCGCATGTGTGCGGGGGGGGGAGGGGCGCCAAAACGATTCTTGGCCCCGGGTGCCAGAAAGCCTAGATACACCTCTGTGTGCGCCCTACAGACACTGAGCGGTGGTCGTGATGAACATTACTGACAGGTCTCCGGTTGTTTATTTTTGACTGAAAAAAATAAAGTAAAAAATTATTTAGATTATATTGATAGGAGCAGATTAGGGGTAGTAAAAACATACTGTAGTAATCGTCATCTACTACAGTATTTTTTTCTGAATTAAGTTAGTAAAGCGCAAAAAAAAGTAATTTAGATTAGTTGATAGGAGTAGATTAGGGACAGTAAAAATATATTGTAGTAATTGTCATCTACTACAGTATTTTTTACTGAATTGAGTTTAGCAAAAAAGAATCCTCTGTGCGTCCACCCTATAGCCGTCGAGCACTGATCACTGACACACGTCAGTGATCAACCTCTGGTTGTTGTTGTTTTTTTTTTTTTTAAAAAGAATAAAAAATAATTTAGATTAGGGACAGTAAAAATATATCGTAGTAATAGTCATCTACTACAGTGTCAGCGCGGAAATAAGAATCACATCCACGCATCCATTCTACAGCCGGCAAGCGCTGATCAACAACATATCACTTATAGAACTCTGGCTGCTTTTTTGTTTGAATAGATTAGCTGACAGGATTACATTTTTTTCTCTTCTAAATAAAAAAGTTGACACCAAGCACTCACATACAAGTGAATAAAATTTGGTATACATACAAACACCACATACATGAAAAAATGTCCTGATCTTCCCAAACCCGCTATTCCCCGGAGGAGGCATACAATTTCCTTGCCTCAGACACTGACAGTGAGGGAAAGGATGATCCCACTTTCCTTTATTTTTCTGATTCATCCTTTCCCTCAAGTGATAATGAACGCAGACACCCCAGGACAGATACTGAACCAGCGTCCACCATTACTGATCCCGTATGGACTTCACCCCACCGAAGATTATGAGCCATTGATTCCTGATTTTGTGACGCAATCAGGAATCAAATTTGACACCACCAGCCTCACAGAAATAGAAATTTTCAAAGTCTTTTTCCCTGAGGATTTTGTAAACCTCATGTTGACCCAAACAAATTTGTACGCCCAGCAATTTTTGTCACAAAACCTCCCTTCTTCATTTTCTGACTGGACCCCTGTAGACGCAGTAGAAATTATGACGTTTTGGGGCCTGATTCTTCACATGTGGTTAGTGAACAAGCCAGAACTCCGGCAATATTGGAATGTTGATGTTTTGCATAACTCTCCACTGTTCCGCATGGCCATGACCCTTAAATGTTTTGAGGCCATCCACAAATTTTTGCATTACAGTGATAATGCACAATTTCCTCCCAAGATGACCCTAACTTTTCACCTGATGACCTGATGAGGGGAGGGTGTGGGGAGAGGTTACAGGAGCATTGGACTGTTATTCTTAATTTTTTCTTAATTTTTTGTTAACTTAATGTGTGGAGATTCTGGCAGCTAATCAGGGGACAAAAAACAGCCACAATGTTCAGACACAAAGGCTTGTCATTGGCTTGCGAAGTCACATTTCTCTCTCAATATACAGTCATGGCCAAAAGTTTTGAGAATGACACAAATATTATATTTTCACATGATCTGCTGCCCTCTGGTTTTTATGTGTGTTTGACAGATGTTTTTATCACAGACAGAAATATAATAATTGCAAACATATGAGTAACAAAAGCTTATATTGACAGTTAGAATGAGTTAATGCAGCAAGTCAATATTTGCAGTGTTGACCCTTCTTCTTCAGGACCTCTGCAATTCTCCCTGGCATGCTCTCAATCAACTTCTGGACCAAATCCTGACTGATAGCAGTCCATTCTTGCACAATCAATGCTTTCATTTTGTCGGAATTTTTAGGTTTTTGTTTGTCCACCGTCTCTTGATGATTGACCACAAGTTCTCAATGGGATTAAGATCTGGGGAGTTTTCAGGCCATGGACCCAAAATCTCTATGTTTTGTTCCCTGAGCCATTTAGTTATCACCTTTGCTTTATGGCAAGGTGCTCCATCATGCTTGAAAAGGCATTGTTGATCGCCAAACTGCTCTTGGAGGGTTGGGAGAAGTTGCTCTTGGAGGACATTCTGGTACCATTCTTTATTCATGGCTGTGTTTTTAGGCAAGACTGTGAGAGAGCCGATTCCCTTGGCTGAGAAGCAACCCCACACATGAATGGTTTCAGGATGCTTAACAGTTGGCATGAGACAAGACTGGTGGTCGCGCTCACCTTGTCTCTCCGAATGAGGCGTTTTCCTGATGTTCCAAACAATCGAAAAGGGGATTCATCAGAGAAAATAACTTTACCCCAGTCCTCAGCAGTCCACTGCCTGTACCTTTTGCAGAATATCAGTCTGTCCATGATGTTTTTTCTGGAGAGAAGTGGCTTCTTTGCTGCCCTACTTGAGACCAGGCCTTGCTCCAAGAGTCTCCACCTCACAGTGCGTGCAGATGCACTCACACCTGCCTGCTGCCATTCCTGAGCAAGCTCTGCACTGCTGGTAGCCCGATCCCGCAGCTAAAACACTTTTAAGAGATGGTCCTGGCGCTTGCTGATCTTTCTTGGGCGCCCTGGAGCCTTTTTGGCAACAATGGAACCTCTCTCCTTGAAGTTCTTGATGATGCGATAGATTGTTGACTGAGGTGCAATCTTTCTAGCTGCGATACTCTTCCCTGTTAGGCCATTTTTGTGCATTGCAATGATGACTGCACGTGTTTCTTTAGAGATAACCATGGTTAACAGAAGAGAAACAATGATGCCAATGTCATGGGTGCATCGCCACAAAGATCGTCGCGATTGCACATTCTGACTTCTCACAGCTGAGCTTCTGTTTCTTTGTTTTTTGGTAATGTGAGAGTTAATTTTTCCTAGCTCTTTGCTAAGGCTAGGTGCAGCCTCGCCCGGCTGCTTTTGATTATGTTCTAATTAGTTTCCTTTATATTTCTGCCAGTCTGGGTGTTAGACGCCGGTGAAAGCATTCATGTAGTTCAGCAGTCTGGATCGGTTCTGAGAATACTTAAGCTAAGAGCTCCTTAGTTGTTTTTACTCTTACAGCTTATAGTTTTTCTCTGAGACCTTAGGTGTTCCTACTGTGTGTGAGTGTTGTATGTAAGACTTTATTTACTTTATTCCTTCTCTTTCTTGTATGTCTTTCTGTTCATTATCCGTTACCTGTTCATTCCCTTTGGTGGTATTCAGGGTCCTTCTTAGGACTAGAATACAGTTGGCAGGGATTGATAGGAGACAGGGTTTACGCTGGTGGCCTGGACCTCTGTACCTTTAACAGTACCTCCAGGTAGAGGGATTAGTTAGGACCCCAGTTTAGGGTCAGCTTAGACCCCGGTCACCCTCTAGCCGGAGACAGCGTATAACGGATTCCGTTTTGACCCACTGGACATTCTATCAGGTAAATCCATGTTATAATATATCTATGCGCATGTTATATAGTATGTTGCCCTTTTGATATAGATTACTGACATCTCATATATATATCTGCTATACAGCGTGACATTTTCACCGGCCCAAAAAGATTCTCCCCAGCTGTCATGGATCCAGTAGCCCAGCTGGCCCGACAGTTGCAGGGGTTGTCCATGGAATTTGCAGACATTAAGTCCAAGGTTTTGTCCCTCCCGGAGCAAACCAGATCTGAACCTAAGGTTGCTCTCCCGGACAGGTTCACTGGTGGGCGGGAAAATTTTTTACTTTCCGGGAGGCATGTAAATTGTACTTTCGGCTGCGGCCTCGGTCATCTGGGAGTGAAGAGCAGAGGGTGGGAATTGTTATCTCGCTCTTACAAGGGGACCCTCAATCTTGGGCGTTCTCTATTCCTCCAGGCTCCCCAGATCTCCAGTCAGTGGATCGATTTTTTACTGCCCTGGGTCTGGTATATGATGATCCGGATCGAGTTTCCCTTGCTGAAACAAAGTTACGTAAAATACGGCAGGGAAATCGTCCAGCGGAGGAATATTCTTCTGAGTTCCGTAGATGGGCAACAGATACTCAGTGGAATGACCCAGCTCTTAGGAGCCAGTTTTGTCAAGGGTTGTCTGACAAATTAAAAGATGTGTTGGCTCAGTATGATTCTCCTCCATCACTGGAGGCTGCTATGGCCCTCGCTATTCGCATTGATAGACGACTTCGGGGAAGACGCGAGGTAACTCCGCCCCCCATGATGACTCCACCTACTACTAAAGTCCCTTATACTGAGGTTCCCCTGGTCTGTTCTGAGGAACCCATGCAGTTGGGAGGGACATCATTTTGTAGGAGGGAATCGGCGGTGCGCCGCAAGGCTAGAAGGTGTTTCTTTTGCGGGAGAGAGGGACATTTTGTTGGGGGTTGTCCATCCCGGACCTCTTTGACCCAAGGAGTTAACCTGGGAGTCTGTATTTCGTCCCCAAATCCCTCTCAGTTTATCGTGCCTGCGGAGGTGGTGATTGGTACTAGAACTGAGAGGATTTCTGTTTTTCTTGATAGTGGGTCCGGGGCTAATCTTGTGGACGCTCGGTTTGCCCAGGTGCATGGTATGCAACTGAGTGTATTGGCCAAACGGTCCCTATACTCTCTATTGATTCTAGACCTCTTGGTCAAGGTAGCTTGGTTCAAGCTGTTCATAACATAGATCTTCGAGTAGGGGCAATGCATAAAGAGCAATTGTCTTGTTATGTGTTGGAGGGTCTACCTACTCCTATTGTGTTGGGACTTCCTTGGTTGGCTAAACATAACCCAGTGATTGATTGGCAATCCAGAAAGATAAGCCAGTGGGGTGAATTTTGCAAGAATAACTGCATGAGCACGGTCATCGGTGCAGTTGTGCCTAGGACTTTGCCTCCTTTTCTGGAGGACTTTGGGGAGATGTTCTCAGAGAAGGGGTGTAAAGAGTTACCTCCTCATCGCGCATATGACTGCTCAATAAAGTTGCTTCCTGATGCCTTATCTCGTACTTTCCCAGGGACCGGAGGATGGATGATCCGGTTCCTATTCCTCAGGAGGGAGTTGTGGTGTCAGCTGTATGCTCTGAGCTTGAGGGGAGGTATTGGGGGCTCAGGGGGACGCCCCTGTGGGACTTCCAGGGAGACTGATAGTTCCAGATCAGTTAAGACTGAAGGTTACGGAGAACCGTTACAAACGGATGGCTGATAGGGGGAGAGTTTCTGGTCGAGATCTGAAGGTGAATGATCTGGTGTGGTTGTCTACCAGGAATATTAAACTTAAAGTTCCCTCCTGGAGGTTGGGTCCCAGATTCATCGGGCCGTACAGGATCAGTTCCATAATTAATCCTGTGGCATTTCGTCTGGACCCCCTCCTACGTTTAAAATTCATAATGTGTTTCACAAGTCATTACTTAAAAAGTATGTGGCACCAGTCATACCGTCACCTCTACCCTCCTTCAGTGGTGGTCAATGATAACGTGGACGGACCTTTCACACAACTCACCGGACAGACCTGGTCATGAGGGTCGGAGGCCCTCGTAGAAGGGGGGTACTGTCATGGGTGCATCGCCACAAAGATCGTCGCGATTGCACATTCTGACTTCTCACAGCTGAGCTTCTGTTTCTTTGTTTTTTGGTAATGTGAGAGTTAATTTTTCCTAGCTCTTTGCTAAGGCTAGGTGCAGCCTCGCCGGCTGCTTTTGATTATGTTCTAATTAGTTTCCTTTATATTTCTGCCAGTCTGGGTGTTAGACGCCGGTGAAAGCATTCATGTAGTTCAGCAGTCTGGATCGGTTCTGAGAATACTTAAGCTAAGAGCTCCTTAGTTGTTTTTACTCTTACAGCTTATAGTTTTTCTTGAGACCTTAGGTGTTCCTACTGTGTGTGAGTGTTGTATGTAAGACTTTATTTACTTTATTCCTTCTCTTTCTTGTATGTCTTTCTGTTCATTATCCGTTACCTGTTCATTCCCTTTGGTGGTATTCAGGTCCTTCTTAGGACTAGAATACAGTTGGCAGGGATTGATAGGAGACAGGGTTTACGCTGGTGGCCTGGACCTCTGTACCTTTAACAGTACCTCCAGGTAGAGGGATTAGTTAGGACCCCAGTTTAGGGTCAGCTTAGACCCCGGTCACCCTCTAGCCGGAGACAGCGTATAACGGATTCCGTTTTGACCCACTGGACATTCTATCAGGTAAATCCATGTTATAATATATCTATGCGCATGTTATATAGTATGTTGCCCTTTTGATATAGATTACTGACATCTCATATATATATCTGCTATACAGCGTGACAGCCAAGCACCAGCCTCCTTTTAAAGTGTCCAGTGGTGTCATTCTTACTTAATCATGACAGATTGATCTCCAGCCATGTCCTCATCAACACCCACACCTGTGTTAATGGAGCAATCACTGAAAAGAGGTTAGCTGGTCCTTTTAAGGCAGGGCTGCAATGATGTTGAAATGTGTTTTGGGGGATAAAGTTCATTTTCTAACCAAATATTGACTTTGCAAGTAATTGCTGTTAAGCTGATCACTCTTTATAACATTCTGGAGTATATGCAAATTTCCATTAGAAAAAAGTGAAGCAGTAGACTTTGTAAAAATTAATATTTGTGTCATTCTCAAAACTCTGGCCATGACATGTTGTTTTGGTGCCATTTTGCCAGTGTAAACAGCGCAGAGAGGCCACTCCTGCTTGTAGGTGGTTGATTGATAGTCACTAGGTCAGATACATAGGATCCTGTGTAGCTGTGAATTCAACCTTCCAGAAGATCAATCGTTTTTGCTAATTATGTGGTCCAGAGACACCAGGGCACATTTCAGCGTAAAACTCTTTTGTTCTGCTATGTTGTGCTTGAGCCAGGACTCCACATTTGAGAATCTAAATTGTTTGTTCAAATAGGGGGCTCTAGGAAGCAGGCCACATTTCTGCTGAAAATAATTTTGTGCTGGTAATATATTTGGCCAGGCAGGAGACCACATTTGAAAATATAAATTCTTTGTGCTAATAGCATATTCCTGAAAACAAGGCCACATTTCAGTACATCATAATTTTGTGCCCCATATTTTTGCTCTGTCCAGAAGGCCACAATTTGAGAATCTAAATTGCTTGTTCTAATAGCGTGCTCCAGAAATCAAGCCACATTTTTGCAGAAAAATATTTTGTGCTGGCAAAATTTTGCCCAAGCAGCAGTCCACATTTGAAAATAAACTTTGTGCTAATACCATGGTCCAGAAACAAGGCCACATTTATGCATGAAAATATTTGTGTGTTGGTAATATTTTTGTCTAGGCAGCAGTCCACATTTAAAAATATAAATTGTGCTAATAGTGTGGTCCTAAAACAAGGCCACATTTCAGTATTTAAATATTTATTGCTCCTAGTTTAGTTCCAGCCAGGAGTCCACATTTCTGAATCAAAATTGCTTGTGCTAATAGCGTGCTCCTGAAAGCAGGCTACATTTCAGTATATAAATCCTTTGTGCTAATTGTGTGGTGTAGGCAGCAGGCCAATTTCAGCATGGGACAGGGCATGGGCCAGGGATTCAACCAGCTTTCTAGCTTAAACATTGATCAGTAACAGATGGATGAGTGACAGGTGTAGGCCTGGTGGTCTGAGAGCCCTGACAAATTCAGGCAACATACAGACTCCAACTTGGAGTCCAAACATTTCCAAAAATTAGGAGCAGACACCAAGTGGCATCAATTATTTTACTCACTTATATAGATCCATTAATTACACAGTGCTTTACAGACATTATTAATTTCCCAGAGAAGAAATAGTATAAAAGGTGCTCTGACACCCTTCCACTACAGGCAGGCCACCAGATGAAGACCTAACTTGGAGTCTCCACATTTCATAAATTTATTACTAACATTAGCAGGAGTAGCAAGAGCAGGCACAGAAGCGACGATAAAGGTGTCACAAAGGGTGCAATAATGCGAGATCAATGCAGCACACCAAAAACGATGTGTTGCAAAAGTCATTGGAGATCCATGACTTGTTCATCTTGATAAAAGTTAGGCGGTCTACACTTTTAGAGGACAACCAGATGTGCTTATCCATCAGGATACCATCAGCAAAGCTTAAGACATGTTCTGAGAGAACGATGGCTGTTGGGCATGACAAAACCTCCAAGGCGTGACAGGCGAACTCAGCCAAGGCCATTCTTCAAAAATGAAAAGGGTCGAAACCCCCTCCAGTGACATTGATAATGAGCTTGAGGTACTCCTGCACCATCTTTTCCCAGTCGTTCCACTATGTGTCAGACTTGTACTCTGTTCTGCTGGTGTGCGGGCTGGTCTAAAAAATGTGTGAAACGACTTACAGAAATTGCTTTTTTTATTTTACTCACTTATATAGCGACGATAATTACACAGCACTTCACAGACATTTTCAGCACTGTCCCCATTGGGGCTCACAATCTAAATTTCCTATTGGTATGTCTATGAAGTTTGGGAGGAAAACAACTCCATTCCTGTCTATCATGTTTAGTTTCTAGATTTGTATGCTGTTTATAAAGTTAGAACAAAAAAAACCCCAGAGGCTCACACAGGAAGAGCATGTGACTGTATTTCCTGTTTTTCCTGGTCTGTGTATGAGAGAAGCAGGCTGCTGTAGATGCTGCACATATAGAGACACACAAATGATTTACTCTAAATTAAGCTTATCATATATTGTTCCTGATTGTTCCGAATAAGCAAGTTCTGTTGTCACACGCTTGGAGAGTATGGTGAATAATCTGCTGCCAACAGGTTATGGGGCCCAGAGTTACACAGAAGCCTAGAGCAACAGAGAAGATGTCCACTAGCAGCAATCCTATCAAGTTCTCAGTGCCAAGCCTCATTAACAAGAACTATTAGTCATGGTAATTCAAGATGAAGATGCAGCTCATAAGAGAAGGTACGTGGAAATATACTCAGGAACAAGTGCCTCATCTATTACCAGATGATTGGCTAGAGAAGGATCAGAAAGCACAATCATGATAATCAGATTGTGCATATATGCAAGTGTGCAACTGCAAAGGAGATGTGGGATGAGTTACAGAAAGTGCAATGAAAGATCAAATCTCAACAATAAGCTTTATCTCATGAGAAAGCTGTATCAGTCTAAACTAAGTGATGGACAGAATATGCAGACAATATAAGAAACACCCTAGAAATTGTGGAGCGTCTCAGGGTTTTGGAGAAGAAATTAAAGATTTTCATGTTGCTGCACTCCTATTAAGTGGTCTTCCAGAGAGTTATGACACACTTGTGACTGCACTAGATGCACAGCCAGATGATGATCTGACACTAGAGTATGTTAAAGGCAAACTTGTGGATGAATTCAAAAGAAAACGCAGCATGTAAATGGCAGTAATAAATCCAGAGCAGAAGCTGCATTAAAGACACAGGATTTCCCTAATTATAAGAGCAATCTAAGAGAAACTCGTTAATGTTTTGTCTGTAAAAAGCCCAGTCACCTTAAAGCAGACTGCAGAATTATGGAAAGCAAGAATAAGCTTCAATTCCTAGCTGTAAATGCTGGCCCAACCCTGATACCTCATGCATGGCCTTTGGCTGACTGCCGCTGTGCCATTTGAAATTTCTACTGTGGGTCAATTGATGCCACTTTTCATGGTGTCTTCCCATAATTTTAGCTATTTGAAAAGCTTTTTGTCACTCCTTAAGGTGTATACGTTTGGTATTGGCATTCCATTGAATTTAATGGGGTTCGTTTGTCTAAACGGTTGGAGAAATCGAACCACACCTCTTGATGGGTTCGCTCATCTGTATCTGTGACTTTTTCCCCCGGTACTTACCTGCCGCAACCTCTGATCCTCACAAGATCTCCTTCTCTACTCCCCTCTTATCTCCTCTTCCCACATCACATACAAGATTTCCCCCGTGCATCCCCCCACTCTGGAAATCTCTACCCCAACATATTAGACTCTCACCTACCGTGGAAACCTTCAAAAGGAACCTAAAGACCTACCTCTTCTGACAAGCGTACAAATTGCAGTTGGTAATCAGCAGAATGGTTAGTGTCTTAAAAAAAAGACTGTTTAAGGATATGTGTACACAACCTCTTTTTCAGGCAGATTTCACTCTAAAAACCACCTAAAAAAATTGCTAATTAAATGCTCAAAACAATCAACAAATGCATTTCTATGTAAAGTAGCAATTTAAAAAAATGCCAGTAAAAAGACGACACAAACATGATGGAAAAATGCTCCCCACTTCAAAAATAAACAGGCAGTTAAACATGTTAAAAAGTGCTCTGAAAACAACTTAAAAAACAGTGTCAGCATTTCCTGAAGCATCTTCCTCTTGAAAAACTTGGTGCGTTTGTCCAACTAAAAAAGACAATCATGTGCACATCCCCTAAGTGAATCTGTCACAAGTGTTTTCTGCCACTTTTGAGCAGCATAAAGTAGGGACATGGAGCATGATTCTAGATATAACTTTGCTAGTCTTCTCATTCTGCTTCATCTATGTATTTTTGATATTCACGAGCTTTGGCTATTCATGACCATGCAATTAGTTTCTTCTGAATCATTTTATCTCTAGTTTTTACCACTTGTTATTAAATTGCTTTTCAGTTAACGAGTAATAAAGTGGTTTAACCAAAGCTAGACAGCGTCACAGACTCTTACTTTTTTCAGCTCTATTTACCACCATGCTATTCATTGTACAGATTTTTTTCTATACTCTGAGTAGGACATAAAAAGTC
>JARQOD010000001.1:370262885-370394542 GCA_033576555.1 Oophaga sylvatica | reverse complement strand
CAGACTGGATCTCAGGAACACGGACAGGACATCAGGAACACGGATTGGATCTCAGGGACACAGGAACACGGACAGGAACTCAGGGACTCAGGAACATGGACAGGACATCAGGAACACGGATTGGATCCCAGGAACACGGACAGGACATCGACATCGGACTCCGGACATCTGACAACGATCGGCAGGCTCCGGACATCTGGCAACGATCGGCAGGCTCCGGACATCAGGCAGGGAGGATAGGATCCGGACATCTGGAAGTGGTCGTCGGACATCGGACATCAGGCCATGGTCATCAGGCATAGGATCCGGACATCTGGCAGCGACCTGAAAAGGAACCCCAGCGGTCTGGTGCAAGCCCCGCCAGGCTCAACGGGAGCTGGCCGGGAATTGCACAGAAGCTGAGCACAGAGTAACAGAAACTCAGCACACACCGGACTCCTCCTTCCAAGATGAACTCAGGTTATATAGCAAGGATTCACAGTCACTGGCACAGGGTTCAGGACACAGCAGAATTTCAGGAACATAACACAGAGGACACAGTTCAGACAGTCAGGTACAGGATGCGATCCAGGATCAGGGGTTCAGGTAATTAGACACAGCAGGAACAGGCCTGGATATACAGCCTCCAGGAACGGCGATCTGGGTAATCAGCCCCCAGCATAGGCGGAAACACAAGACACAGTTCAGACATTCAGGTACCGGGTTAGGTCCAGGATCAGGGATTCAGGAAACAAGACACAGCAGGAACAGGCCTGGATATACAGCCTCCAGGAACGGCGATCTGGGTAATCAGACCCCAGCATAGGCGGAAACACAAGACACAGTTCAGACATTCAGGTACCGGGTTAGATCCAGGATCAGGGATTCAGGAAACAAGATACAACAGGAACAGGCCTGGATATGCAGCCTCCAGGAACGGCGATCTGGGTACTCAGCCCCAGGCAGAAACACAAGACAGGACAAAGGGAATCAGCTCTCCAGAGCTGATCAAACTCAGAGCAGGAGCTGAACACACAACCACATACGGCTAGGTTCAGGAACTCAATGCAGATTCAATGTGAAGCTCTGGCAACGCCCACTAGGGCTGGGGAACTTTATATATGAACTGCTTCACAGCGATAGGCTGGAGCAGTAATTCTAGTACACACCCAATCCTCATAAAAGCAGGACAGGTGTGGGCCATGCCCCCTATGCAGAGCCAGACAACTCATCACAGAGGAACACCTGACAGTGGCTGCTGCCACACACGTAGTAAGTCATGCACAGTGCAGAGGACTTTGCAACCTACGGATGGTCTTCACAGCAGGCCAGGCGCCTGACAGTAGCTGCTGCCACACACGTAGTAAGTCATGCACCACTGCAGAGGACTTTGTAAGCTACGGATGGCTTTTACAGCAGGTCAGGGACCGCACATGCGGGTGGTCATTCAACGCAGCGGAGACACTCACGCAAGTATGGCTACGCAGCAGAGCTGGGAACTGAGCAGCATCCATACAGGTAACAGACAACAGTATCCCAGCTGGTTAGGGGAAAAGGAGCAAAAGGGTTAAAGCAGAGACATGCTGAGTAACGCTGGAAAACAAAGTACAGACAATACCAGCGTTACAGTATCCCCCTCCTCAGGCCCCCTCTTCTGAAGACCCAAGTAAAAAAAAAAAAAAAAATTCCCCAGAAAATTCACTTGGGTTTGGCGGTAAGTCCCACAGTTCACAATATGGCAGCAGAGTTCATAGCTCGAAAAGTCCGAACCGCTGACCAAGCGGAGAATCGAGCCATCTAGTCCACTTACCATGTGGGGACCAAGCAGTCTAGTTCGTACATGAGGTGGAGCTTGGAGAAAAGTCCTGCAGACCACACATGCTCAGCGGAGTCCATGGCCAGAGCTTTCTGTAACGCTTCCCACGACTGCGGGGCGTTGGGACATGGCATAGCTTGCCTAACTAGCCAATGCTCCCACGCCGCCAGTCCACGACGACGTGAGGCATGAGTCCCAGATGGTAAGAGAATGTGGACCCACTGGACCACGGAGGGAGACCCGGGCCTGCCCGGACTAGGGAAGGGCAGCGACCGGGATCCGTGGCAGCTGAGCATGTGGGCAAGATGGTGACCTGCAGGACTAGACAACACCGCACAACTTCAGGTATGAAGAACATAAAGTTTACTTAAAGAAACACAGTACATAAACAGAACATAAGACCGGGCTCCCGATTCCGCACATCAGAGAAGGGTACACGACTCAGGATCACAGACGAGTGCAGGAGGACATCACGGGTAGATGCAGTCCAGGGTTATCTGGCACTGGCATACTTGGGCGGCCTCTCTCTCAGGCCTCAGGCGTAGCACAGGCTCAGCAGGAGAACATCAGACACCGACCTCAGACAGACTTCAGATGATGGCGGGGTCATCACGGGTAGATGCAGTCCAGGATCATCTGGCACGGGCATACTAGTATGGCCTCACTCTCAGGCCTCAGGCGTAGCACAGGCTCAGCAGGAGAACATCAGACACCGACCCAGGACAGACGTCATCACAGGGTAGACCAAGGAGGAACCGGCAGGACATCGGAACATCAGGAACACAGACTGGATCTCAGGAACACAGGAACACGGACAGGACATCAGGAACACGGATTGGATCTCAGGGACACAGGAACACGGACAGGAACTCAGGGACTCAGGAACACGGACAGGACATCAGGAACACGGATTGGATCCCAGGAACACGGACAGGACATCGACATCGGACTCTGGACATCTGACAACGATCGGCAGGCTCCGGACATCTGGCAACGATCGGCAGGCTCCGGACATCAGGCAGGGAGGATAGGATCCGGACATCTGGAAGTGGTCGTCGGACATCGGACATCAGGCCATGGTCATCAGGCATAGGATCCGGACATCTGGCAGCGACCTGAAAAGGAACCCCAGCGGTCTGGTGCAAGCCCCGCCAGGCTCAACGGGAGCTGTCAGAATTCTTTCCTATACTTTTCTATCTAGACAGAATTGGGCCCCAGCGTTTGCTCATTGTATTTACTGTCTGTGTTCGTATTTTCTTCTTGTCTAACAGCCATTACATGTTTGAGGGCTTCCTATTTCTTTGGGGGTTCTGCTACGGGGCAGTTAGCTTTCATCTTTCTGCCTTTAGGTGTAGCTATCTCTCGGCTGTGACGAGGCGTCTAGGATCACCGTAGGTACGCTCCACGGCTACTTCTAGTGTTGGGCTTAGTTTAGGGTTCTGCAACCCAATAGTTTCCAGCCTCTCTGGTGTATTGCTACTTTGGCTATTTTTGCTATTTCTCCTCAGCTACCGAAACATAACAAGTCACTATATTGATCTGTCTCACTGTGCTGGGCTTTCTGGTGCCACATACTTTTTGAAGCCTGTGCATCACTGCTGTTCGTGCTGTTCGTGCTCCTGCTGCTTCTAAAGAAAGAAGAAAGAAATGTTTCTGATCCCTCCCTGATCCTTGCCTGATCTTTCCTAATCCACAACAATCCCCCTCTCCCCACCTTCCCCCTTTTCACCCCTTTTTCCCCTCCCCATCTTCTGCCACAGAGCAATAATTAGTACTTGATTGCTCATTTTTTGGTAGTTTTTTTTCTTTTACGTGACCTGTAGCCACCGAGCATTGATCAGTGATGCAAATCACAGATCCGCACTCATGCTCAATGTTTTCCATAAATTTTTTTCTCCCTATTTTTCCTCCCAATCCCCCTTTGCACCATTCCATGTGTGCATCCTAAAGCCGCAGAGCTGCTGATCAGACGCACACCACTGATTAGCACCTGTGCTCGTATTTGATAAGGACTTTTTTTTCTGTCTTTTTTTATCCTCTTTTTGCACCACATCTGTGTGTGCGCCCAGGGGCGTATCTAGGGGGGGCAGCCGGGGCATGTGCCCCGGGCGCAGCCAGCAGGTGGGCGAAGTCGTCCTGCCTAATGTGGTGGTCCGCAGTGTCTCCCCTGCGGCTGCGTTCTGCCGCCCCCGGCCTGAGAGTCGGCGGCTCCCTATGCCGGCTGTCAAGCTGACAGCCGGCACAGAGAGGCTGCTGCGTGCCGGCTCCAAGGGATCAATTGCACTGGTGTCTATATAGACGCCAGTACAATTGAAGCTCTGACCGCTGGGTCAGAGCGACGTCTGCAGCATGATCAGGTCATGTGATCACGCTGCTGACGTCACTCGTCGTCGGCGCCCAGAAGGGTGAAGACTGGTGGTGAGTGTGCTCCACTATGGAGCTGAAGATACCACCGAAGATAAATGGGGGACATACTGTGTGTGTATGGGGGGGTGAATTTAGAGTGGGGATGGGGGGTTACTTTATGTATGGGGGGATTTGGAGATGTTGTGGGGGGTTCTTTTATGTGTGGGGGGATTTGGAGTGGGGATGGGGGGTTCTTTTATGAGTGGGGGTATTTGGAGTGGGGATGGGGGGCTATTTTATGTGGGGGGATTTGGAGTGGGAATGGGGGGCTATTTTATGAGTCGGGGGATTTGGAGTGGGGATGGGGGGTTCTTTTATGAGTGGGGGGATTTGGAGTGGGGATGGTGGCTATTTTATGTGGGGGGATTTGGAGTGGTGATGGTGGTTCTTTTATGAGTGGGGGGATTTGGAGTGGGGATGGGGGGTTCTTTTATGTGGGGGGGATTTGGAGTGGGGATGGGGGGTTCTTTTATGTGTGAGGGGATTTGGAGTGTGGATGGGGCTATTTTATGTGGGGGGATTTAGAGTGGGGATAGGGGTTCTTTTATGAGTGGGGGGATTTGCAGTGGGGATGGGGGGTTATTTTATGTGTGGGGGACTTGGAGTGGGGATAGGGGCTATTTTATGTGGGGGGATTTGGAGTGGGGATGGGGGTTCTTTTATGAGTGGGGGGATTTGAAATGGGGATGGGGTTATTTTATGTGTGGGGGACTTGGAGTGGGGATGGGTTTATTTTATGTGGGGGGATTTGGAGTGGGGATGGGGGGTTATTTTATGTGGGGGGGATTTGGAGTGGGGATGGGGGTTCTTTTATGTGTGGGGGGATTTGGAGTGTGGATGGGGGGTTATTTTATGTGTGGGGGGACAGAGTGGGGATGGGGGTACTTAATATGTGTGGGGTACTTAATGTGTGTGGGGGATTTGGAGTGGGGATGGGTGATTTAATGTGTGTGGGGGGATTTGGAGTGGGGATGGGGGCATTTAATATGTGTGAGGGGATTTGAGGGTACTGAAGAGTATGTACAGTATGTATGAGGGCATGTATGAGGAAACAGTATGGGGGATGGGTGCAGACAGTATGGGGAGCGAATGGGTGAATGTATGTGGACACAGTATGGGGAGTGAAGGTGATGGGATGTGTGCAGACAGAGTATGGGGAGTCGGGTATGTGTGAGCAGACAGTATAGAGAGTGAAGGGGTAAATATATGAGGAGACAGCATGCTGAACAGGGGGGATGTGAGAGGAGACAGTGTGAGGAGGGAGGGGAATAGTGTGAGGCAACAGTATATTGCAGATATTTTTATTTAGGGGCATTATAATGACTCTTCTGTCTTTAAGGGCATCGTGTGGAGAGTTGGTGCAGAAGAGCGGAGAAGATGGAAGTCTGCAGAGATGGCTGTGGATGATAAAACTCATCATAGGATCTGGACAAGATGAAGAAAATGAGAATGACTCCAGAGACGACGAACTCTATAAGGTACCTGGATGTAAATATTATTTGTGAAACTGACTAATTCTCATGTTTTTATTTGTTAGGAGCATTAAAGGGGTTCTCCAGGTCTGTGTCACATAGAATGACTGCAGACTCAGCACAAACCTGGACAACCCCTTTAATGCTCCTAACAAATAAAAACATGAGAATTAGTCAATTTCAGAATTCTCACAGTGCTCACTGCATGCTGTCAGGATTCTCTCGTGCCGGTAATTTACATACATGCGGTTACATGCTGACTAGACGTGTGTGGCCTCAATGAAAATGAACGGAGCGAGGCCGGGCACGTCTAGTCGGAATGTGGCCAGAAGTATATAAATCACATGCTTGTGCTGACATGACCGTGTACTCTTGCCACCGGTAAGGGAGAATCCTAAAAGTGTGCAGTGCATTCGTTGTGAGAATTCAGAAGCTGCAATGTCAGGATTCAGCTCTGCAGGTTCCAGCAGTCGTCACATGGACACTTCACTCATATGCGACTTTCATACTTATGGTCCTGTGACAACGAGCTTGTCTTCCTGCTTCTCTCAGATTTTTCACTGAACATTGAGAGCATTAGGGAGAGCAGCTCGTCGGTACATGACTAAGTGTGCAAATCGCATGTGTGCGGGGGGGGGTGCGCCGAAACGGATTCTTGCCCCGGGTGCCAGAAAGCCTAGATACACCTCTGTGTGCGCCCTACAGACACTGAGCGGTGGTCGTGATGAACATTACTGACAGGTCTCCGGTTGTTTATTTTTGACTGAAAAAAATAAAGTAAAAAATTATTTAGATTATTTGATATTTGATAGGAGCAGATTAGGGGTAGTAAAAACATACTGTAGTAATCGTCATCTACTACAGTATTTTTTTCTGAATTAAGTTAGTAAAGCGCAAAAAAAAGTAATTTAGATTAGTTGATAGGAGTAGATTAGGGACAGTAAAAATATATTGTAGTAATTGTCATCTACTACAGTATTTTTTACTGAATTGAGTTTAGCAAAAAAGAATCCTCTGTGCGTCCACCCTATAGCCGTCGAGCACTGATCACTGACACACGTCAGTGATCAACCTCTGGTTGTTGTTGTTTTTTTTTTTTTAAAAAGAATAAAAAATAATTTAGATTAGGGACAGTAAAAATATATCGTAGTAATAGTCATCTACTACAGTGTCAGCGCGGAAATAAGAATCACATCCACGCATCCATTCTACAGCCGGCAAGCGCTGATCAACAACATATCACTTATAGAACTCTGGCTGCTTTTTTGTTTGAATAGATTAGCTGACAGGATTACATTTTTTTCTCTTCTAAATAAAAAAGTTGACACCAAGCACTCACATACAAGTGAATAAAATTTGGTATACATACAAACACCACATACATGAAAAAATGTCCTGATCTTCCCAAACCCGCTATTCCCCGGAGGAGGCATACAATTTCCTTGCCTCAGACACTGACAGTGAGGGAAAGGATGATCCCACTTTCCTTTATTTTTCTGATTCATCCTTTCCCTCAAGTGATAATGAACGCAGACACCCCAGGACAGATACTGAACCAGCGTCCACCATTACTGATCCCGTATGGACTTCACCCCACCGAAGATTATGAGCCATTGATTCCTGATTTTGTGACGCAATCAGGAATCAAATTTGACACCACCAGCCTCACAGAAATAGAAATTTTCAAAGTCTTTTTCCCTGAGGATTTTGTAAACCTCATGTTGACCCAAACAAATTTGTACGCCCAGCAATTTTTGTCACAAAACCTCCCTTCTTCATTTTCTGACTGGACCCCTGTAGACGCAGTAGAAATTATGACGTTTTGGGGCCTGATTCTTCACATGTGGTTAGTGAACAAGCCAGAACTCCGGCAATATTGGAATGTTGATGTTTTGCATAACTCTCCACTGTTCCGCATGGCCATGACCCTTAAATGTTTTGAGGCCATCCACAAATTTTTGCATTACAGTGATAATGCACAATTTCCTCCCAAGATGACCCTAACTTTTCACCTGATGACCTGATGAGGGGAGGGTGTGGGGAGAGGTTACAGGAGCATTGGACTGTTATTCTTAATTTTTCTTAATTTTTTGTTAACTTAATGTGTGGAGATTCTGGCAGCTAATCAGGGGACAAAAAACAGCCACAATGTTCAGACACAAAGGCTTGTCATTGGCTTGCGAAGTCACATTTCTCTCTCAATATACAGTCATGGCCAAAAGTTTTGAGAATGACACAAATATTATATTTTCACATGATCTGCTGCCCTCTGGTTTTTATGTGTGTTTGACAGATGTTTTTATCACAGACAGAAATATAATAATTGCAAACATATGAGTAACAAAAGCTTATATTGACAGTTAGAATGAGTTTAATGCAGCAAGTCAATATTTGCAGTGTTGACCCTTCTTCTTCAGGACCTCTGCAATTCTCCCTGGCATGCTCTCAATCAACTTCTGGACCAAATCCTGACTGATAGCAGTCCATTCTTGCACAATCAATGCTTTCATTTTGTCGGAATTTTTAGGTTTTTGTTTGTCCACCCGTCTCTTGATGATTGACCACAAGTTCTCAATGGGATTAAGATCTGGGGAGTTTTCAGGCCATGGACCCAAAATCTCTATGTTTTGTTCCCTGAGCCATTTAGTTATCACCTTTGCTTTATGGCAAGGTGCTCCATCATGCTTGAAAAGGCATTGTTGATCGCCAAACTGCTCTTGGAGGGTTGGGAGAAGTTGCTCTTGGAGGACATTCTGGTACCATTCTTTATTCATGGCTGTGTTTTTAGGCAAGACTGTGAGAGAGCCGATTCCCTTGGCTGAGAAGCAACCCCACACATGAATGGTTTCAGGATGCTTAACAGTTGGCATGAGACAAGACTGGTGGTCGCGCTCACCTTGTCTTCTCCGAATGAGGCGTTTTCCTGATGTTCCAAACAATCGAAAAGGGGATTCATCAGAGAAAATAACTTTACCCCAGTCCTCAGCAGTCCACTGCCTGTACCTTTTGCAGAATATCAGTCTGTCCATGATGTTTTTTCTGGAGAGAAGTGGCTTCTTTGCTGCCCTCCTTGAGACCAGGCCTTGCTCCAAGAGTCTCCGCCTCACAGTGCGTGCAGATGCACTCACACCTGCCTGCTGCCATTCCTGAGCAAGCTCTGCACTGCTGGTAGCCCGATCCCGCAGCTAAAACACTTTTAAGAGATGGTCCTGGCGCTTGCTGGTCTTTCTTGGGCGCCCTGGAGCCTTTTTGGCAACAATGGAACCTCTCTCCTTGAAGTTCTTGATGATGCGATAGATTGTTGACTGAGGTGCAATCTTTCTAGCTGCGATACTCTTCCCTGTTAGGCCATTTTTGTGCATTGCAATGATGACTGCACGTGTTTCTTTAGAGATAACCATGGTTAACAGAAGAGAAACAATGATGCCAAGCACCAGCCTCCTTTTAAAGTGTCCAGTGGTGTCATTCTTACTTAATCATGACAGATTGATCTCCAGCCATGTCCTCATCAACACCCACACCTGTGTTAATGGAGCAATCACTGAAAAGAGGTTAGCTGGTCCTTTTAAGGCAGGGCTGCAATGATGTTGAAATGTGTTTTGGGGGATAAAGTTCATTTTCTAACCAAATATTGACTTTGCAAGTAATTGCTGTTAAGCTGATCACTCTTTATAACATTCTGGAGTATATGCAAATTGCCATTAGAAAAAGTGAAGCAGTAGACTTTGTAAAAATTAATATTTGTGTCATTCTCAAAACTTCTGGCCATGACATGTTGTTTTGGTGCCTTTTGCCAGTGTAACAGCGCAGAGAGGCCACTCCTGCTTGTAGGTGGTTGATTGATAGTCAGCTAGGTCAGATACATAGGATCCTGTGTAGCTGTGAATTCAACCTTCCAGAAGATCAATCGTTTTTGCTAATTATGTGGTCCAGAGACACCAGGGCACATTTCAGCGTAAAACTCTTTTGTTCTGCTAATGTTGTGCTTGAGCCAGGACTCCACATTTGAGAATCTAAATTGTTTGTTCAAATAGTGGGCTCTAGGAAGCAGGCCACATTTCTGCTGAAAAATATTTTGTGCTGGTAATATATTTGGCCAGGCAGGAGACCACATTTGAAAATATAAATTCTTTGTGCTAATAGCATATTCCTGAAACAAGGCCACATTTCAGTACATCATAATTTTGTGCTCATATTTTTGCTCTGTCCAGAAGGCCACATTTGAGAATCTAAATTGCTTGTTCTAATAGCGTGCTCCAGAAATCAAGCCACATTTTTGCAGAAAAATATTTTGTGCTGGCAAAATTTTTGCCCAAGCAGCAGTCCACATTTGAAAATAAACATTGTGCTAATACCATGGTCCAGAAACAAGGCCACATTTATGCATGAAAATATTTTGTGTTGGTAATATTTTTGTCTAGGCAGCAGTCCACATTTAAAAATATAAATTGTGCTAATAGTGTGGTCCTAAAACAAGGCCACATTTCAGTATTTAAATATTTATTGCTACTAGTTTAGTTCCAGCCAGGAGTCCACATTTCTGAATCAAAATTGCTTGTGCTAATAGCGTGCTCCTGAAAGCAGGCTACATTTCAGTATATAAATCCTTTGTGCTAATTGTGTGGTGTAGGCAGCAGGCCATATTTCAGCATGGGACAGGGCATGGGCCAGGGATTCAACCAGCATTTCTAGCTTAAACATTGATCAGTAACAGATGGATGAGTGACAGGTGTAGGCCTGGTGGTCTGAGAGCCCTGACAAATTCAGGCAACATACAGACTCCAACTTGGAGTCCAAACATTTCCAAAAATTAGGAGCAGACACCAAGTGGCATCAATTTATTTTACTCACTTATATAGATCCATTAATTACACAGTGCTTTACAGACATTATTAATTTCCCCAGAGAAGAAATAGTATAATGGTGCTCTGACACCCTTCCACTACAGGCAGGCCACCAGATGAAGACCTAACTTGGAGTCTCCACATTTCATAAAATTATTACTAACATTAGCAGGAGTAGCAAGAGCAGGCACAGAAGCGACGATAAAGGTGTCACAGGCTGCAATAATGCGAGATCAATGCAGCACACCAAAAACGATGTGTTGCAAAAGTCATTGGAGATCCATGACTTGTTCATCTTGATAAAAGTTAGGCGGTCTACACTTTTAGAGGACAACCAGATGTGCTTATCCATCAGGATACCATCAGCAAAGCTTAAGACATGTTCTGAGAGAACGATGGCTGTTGGGCATGACAAAACCTCCAAGGCGTGACAGGCGAACTCAGGCCAAGGCCATTCTTCAAAAATGAAAAGGGTCGAAACCCCCTCCAGTGACATTGATAATGAGCTTGAGGTACTCCTGCACCATCTTTTCCAGTCGTTCACTATGTGTCAGACTTGTACTCTGTTCTGCTGGTGTGCGGGCTGGTCTAAAAAATGTGTGAAACGACTTACAGAAATTGCTTTTTTTATTTTACTCACTTATATAGCGACGATAATTACACAGCACTTCACAGACATTTTCAGCACTGTCCCCATTGGGGCTCACAATCTAAATTTCCTATTGGTATGTCTATGAAGTTTGGGAGGAAACAACTCCATTCCTGTCTATCAGTGTTTAGTTTCTAGATTTGTATGCTGTTTATAAAGTTAGAACAAAAAAAACTCCCAGAGGCTCACACAGGAAGAGCATGTGACTGTATTTCCTGTTTTTCCTGTGTCTGTGTATGAGAGAAGCAGGCTGCTGTAGATGCTGCACATATAGAGACACACAAATGATTTACTCTAAATTAAGCTTATCATATATTGTTCCTGATTGTTCCTGAATAAGCAAGTTCTGTTGTCACACGCTTGGAGAGTATGGTGAATAATCTGCTGCCAACAGGTTATGGGCCCAGAGTTACACAGAAGCCTAGAGCAACAGAGAAGATGTCCACTAGCAGCAATCCTATCAAGTTCTCAGTGCCAAGCCTCATTAACTAGAACTATTAGTCATGGTAATTCAAGATGAAGATGCAGCTCATAAGAGAAGGTACGTGGAAATATACTCAGGAACAAGTGCCTCATCCATTACCAGATGATTGGCTAGAGAAGGATCAGAAAGCACAATCATGATAATCAGATTGTGCATATATGCAAGTGTGCAACTGCAAAGGAGATGTGGGATGAGTTACAGAAAGTGCATGAAAGATCAAATCTCAACAATAAGCTTTATCTCATGAGAAAGCTGTATCAGTCTAAACTAAGTGATGGACAGAATATGCAGGACTATATAAGAAACACCCTAGAAATTGTGGAGCGTCTCAGGGGTTTTGGAGAAGAAATTAAAGATTTTCATGTTGCTGCACTCCTATTAAGTGGTCTTCCAGAGAGTTATGACACACTTGTGACTGCACTAGATGCACAGCCAGATGATGATCTGACACTAGAGTATGTTAAAGGCAAACTTGTGGATGAATTCAAAAGAAAACGCAGCATGTAAATGGCAGTAATAAATCCAGAGCAGAAGCTGCATTAAAGACACAGGATTTCCCTAATTATAAGAGCAATCTAAGAGAAACTCGTTAATGTTTTGTCTGTAAAAAGCCCAGTCACCTTAAAGCAGACTGCAGAATTTGGAAAGCAAGAATAAGCTTCAATTCCTAGCTGTAAATGCTGGCCCAGACCCTGATACCTCATGCATGGCCTTTGGCTGACTGCCGCTGTGCCATTTGAAAATTTCTACTGTGGGTCAATTGATGCCACTTTTCATGGTGTCTTCCCATAATTTTAGCTATTTGAAAAGCTTTTTGTCACTCCTTAAGGTGTATACGTTTGGTTTGGCATTCCATTGAATTTAATGGGGTTCGTTTGTCTAAACGGTTGGAGAATCGAACCACACCTCTTGATGGGTTCGCTCATCTGTATCTGTGACTTTTTCCCCCGGTACTTACCTGCACGCAACCTCTGATCCTCACAAGATCTCCTTCTCTACTCCCCTCTTATCTCCTCTTCCCACAATCACATACAAGATTTCCCCCGTGCATCCCCCCACTCTGGAAATCTCTACCCCAACATATTAGACTCTCACCTACCGTGGAAACCTTCAAAAGGAACCTAAAGACCTACCTCTTCTGACAAGCGTACAAATTGCAGTTGGTAATCAGCAGAATGGTTAGTGTCTTAAAAAAAAGACTGTTTAAGGATATGTGTACACAACCTCTTTTTCAGGCAGATTTCACTCTAAAAACCACCTAAAAAAATTGCTAATTAAATGCTCAAAACAATCAACAAATGCATTTCTATGTAAAGTAGCAATTTAAAAAAATGCCAGTAAAAAGACGACACAAACATGATGGAAAAATGCTCCCCACTTCAAAAATAAACAGGCAGTTAAACATGTTAAAAAGTGCTCTGAAAACAACTTAAAAAACAGTGTCAGCATTTCCTGAAGCATCTTCCTCTTGAAAAACTTGGTGCGTTTGTCCAACTAAAAAAGACATCATGTGCACATCCCCTAAGTGAATCTGTCACAAGTGTTTTCTGCCACTTTTGAGCAGCATAAAGTAGGGACATGGAGCATGATTCTAGATATAACTTTGCTAGTCTTCTCATTCTGCTTCATCTATGTAGTTTTTGATATTCACGAGCTTTGGCTATTCATGACCATGCAATTAGTTTCTTCTGAATCATTTTATCTCTAGTTTTTACCACTTGTTATTAAATTGCTTTTCAGTTAACGAGTAATAAAGTGGTTTAACCAAAGCTAGACAGCGTCACAGACTCTTACTTTTTTCAGCTCTATTTTACCACCATGCTATTCATTGTCAGATTTTTTTCTATACTCTGAGTAGGACATAAAAAGTCAATAAATGGCGGGGTAGAGATCAGACTCAGCTCATCATTAAAGGAATATGTCACCTAATTTTTCGCATGTAAGCTGTGGCCACCGCCATTAGGGGCTTATCTATAGCATTCTGTAATGCTGTAGATAAGCCCCCGATGTCACCTGAAAGATAAGAAAAACAAGTTAAATTATACTCACCCAGGGGTGGTCCGGTGCGGTCTGGGTCCGATGGGTGTCGCAGGTCCGGGTCCAGCGCCTCCCATCTTCATGTGATGACGTCCTCTTCCTTGCTTCTGTCGCGGCTCCTGTGCAGGCGTAATTTTCTGCCCTGTTGAGGGCAGAGCAAAGTACTGCAGTGCGTAGGTGCTGGGAAGGGTCAGAGAGGCCTGGCGCCTGCGCACTGCAGTACTTTAGTCTGTCCTCAATAGGGCAAATCAGTACACCTGCACAGGAGCCACGACAGGAAGCAAGGAAGATGACGACATCACAAGAAGATGGGAGGGGCCAGACCCGGACCTGCGACGCCCATCGGACCGGATGGCCCCCCACAAGGTGAGTATAATCCAACTTGTTTTTCTTATCTTTCAGGTTACACCGGGGGGGCTTATCTACAGCATTCCAGCATGCTGTCGATAAGCCCCTAATGGCGGTGGTAGCAGCTTATATGCAAAAAATGAGGTGACAGGTTCCCTTTAAAAAGACTAGCATAATTGCAGTTTTATTATCAAAATTACAGGCACTCCAGTAACTGGCACACTGCTGCAATCATTGCCTTTTTCCCTATTTAATACTGTGCTCAGATTAAGAGGCAGGTTCCTTTTAAGCAGCTAATAGACTGCAGGAGTCAATTCCCCCATTCATACACATTCCAGCCCGAAAACCAAAAGCCCCCATTACAAAATTTAAAATTGATGTACACAATGTAGTGTTTGTATTTGATTTTCATTGAAGTTTCCAAATTCACCCTAGGTTATGTGCAAACCGTGAAATGGTTAAAAGAAGTAATGTTCATTCTTCAATATTCACTATTCACTAGCAATAATTTAAGTTACAGAAAAAAAGATGCCAGCAGCAGAAAAAATCTAAATCGCCAGTAAAGCCACTTCAGGAAAAAAGACTGTCCGCTTTTTTCTGAATTGGCTTTGCTTGGAAAACGTTGTCAGGTCCGCCGGTGTCTTAAAAATTCCGTGTGCACATACCCCTAGTTTAGAAACCTACCACATTAAAACTGCATGCATTCATAATTTCCACAGCAGCAGCTCCTAAATCTGTATTAACAAAAAACTGAACCACTTATAAAACTAATGAATATATACTGTAGATGCAGATTTTGCATTTTTTCTTACATTTTTTTTTACTTCCAGTAGATTCCTTATGAAATAAAATAAAGATTACGGTACCTTTCACTGGTTTTTCTAATTGTAAAAAAATTGATTTAGGTAATTCTCACCCGATATATTCCTTCCTCAATGGCTGCTTCAACCATGGCCCTCTCCAATTCCTCCTCAGGTGTCAAATCACCAGAAATTGCACGTTTAGTTCACCTTCCACGCCATCTTCATTCGCATTGCGCAAACCAGCCTGTAGCAAATCACTCAGGTTACACAGGTATTGCTACTCGATCATTTGTCATATTGTATAATTAAGAAGTGCATAATTTCATACAATTATCCCATTACCTGAATCTCTACATCACTTCTTTTTCGGCGATATCCATAATATTCCTCCTGACGTTTCTTAAACTTTCTGAAATGTTCTTGTATCAGGAAGATGGCATAAAACTTTCCAACTGTCACTTCATCATCTTTTAGAGAAAAAGAACAAATAAATAGAGTTAAACATATGGAAAAAGATCAAAAACAAAACATTGACATGCATCTTAACTGATTAATGACCAAATCAAAGTTCAATTATGATTTGGCCATAAATCGGCTGAGAAGATCATTCAGGGAAGTTGAGACATGGGTTTACAGACCTGGTAGACAGATGATCTGACAGATTTCGCTGTTAACTCACTCTGCTACCCTACTGCAAAAACTGGTTTGATAAATCTATATGACTTTAAGGCTATGTGCGCATGTTGCGTATTTTCTTGCAGCAATTTCTGCATCTTCTTGGCAGAAGAACACAGTGGAAAATACACACAATTTTTGCATTTTTGATGCCGTTTGCATGCTTTTTTTATGCTTTTTTGGAAATCCATACAGCTAAATAAAGATATATTGTTAAAAAAAAAAGAATTGTGATGTAATTTCTTTGTTCAACCTCTTCTTTTTCATTCTCCATTGAAGACCATAATGTCATTACATACCATGTTCAGCTTTGGGCTGATATTAACCCCTTCACCCCCAAGGGTGGTTTGCACGTTAATGACCGGGACAATTTTTACAATTCTGACCACTGTCTCTTTATGAGGTTATAACTCCGGAACGCTTCAACGGATCTTCGCGATTCTGAGATTGTTTTCTCGTGACATATTGTACTTCATGTTAGTGGTAAAATTTCTTCCATATAACTTGCGTTTATTTTTGAAAAAAACGCAAATATGGCGAAAATTTTGAAAATTTTGCAATTTTCAAACTTTGAATTTTTATTCCCTTAAAACAGAGAAATATGTCACACAAAATAGTTAAGAAATAACATTTCCCACATGTCTACTTTACATCAGCACAATTTTGGAATCAAAATTTTTTTTTGTTAGGAAGTTATAAGGGTTAAAAGTTGACCAGCGATTTCTCATTTTTACAACAAAATTTACAAAGCCATTTTTTTTAGGGACCACCTCTCATTTGAAGTCACTTTGAGGGGTCTACATGACAGAAAATACCCAAAAGTGACACCATTCTAAAAACTGCACCCCTCAAGGTACTCAAAACCACATTCAAGAAGTTTATTAACCTTCAGGTGCTTCACAGGAACTAAAGCAACGTGGAAGGAAAAAATGAATATTTAACTTTTAGCCACAAAAATGATCTTTTACAAACTTTTTTTTTATTTTCACAAGGGTAAAAGGAGAAAATGGACAGATAAGGTTGTTATGCAATTTCTCCTGAGTACGCCAATACCCAATATGTGGGGGAAAACCACTGTTTGGGCACACGGCAGAGCTCGTAAGGGAAGGAGCGCCGTTTGACTTTTTCAAACTAAAATTGGCTGGAGTTGAGATTGGACGCCATGTCGCGCTTGGAGAACCTCTGATGCGCCTAAACAGTGGAAACCCCCCACAAGTGACACCATTTTGGAAACTAGACCCCCTAAGGTACTTATCTAGATCTGTTGTGAGCACTTTGAACCCCCAAGTGTTTCACAAAAGTTTATAATGCCTGGGTGTGAAAAAAAAAAAAAAAAAATTTCCACAAAAATGATTTTTTAGTCCTAAATTTTTGAATTTTCCCAAGGAAATTGGACCCCAAAAGTTGTTGTCCAATTTGTCCTGAGTACGCTGATACCCCATATGTGGGGTGGAAAACTGTTTGGGCGCACGGCAGGGCTTGGAAAGGAAGTAGTAACGTTTTGGAATGCAGACGTTGAATGGGGGTCATGTTCCGTTTGCAGTGCCCCAGATGAGCCTAAACAGTGGAAATCCCCCACAAGTGACCCCATTTTGGAAACTAGACCCCTAAGGAACTTATCTAGATCTTTGGTGAGCACTTTGAACCCCCAAGTGCTTCACACAAGTTTATAATGCCCGGGCATGAAAATAAAAAATCCTATTTTTTTCCCACAAAAATTATCTTTTAGTCACTAATTTTTATTTTCCCAAGGGTATCAGGAGAAATTGGACCACATAAGTTGTTGTCCAATTTGTCCTGAGTACGCTGATGCCCCATATGTGGGGGGGAACCACTGTTTGGGCGCACGGCAGAGCTCGGAAGGGAAGGAGCACCATTTGACTTTTTCCAACCAAAATTGGCTGGAATTGAGATTGGATGCCATGTTGCATTTGGAGAGCCCCTGATGTGCCTAAACAGTGGAAACCCCCCACAAATGACCCCATTTGGGAAACTAGACCCCCTAAGGAACTTATCTAGATCTTTGGTGAGCAATTTGAACCCTCAAGTGCTTCACACAAGTTTATAACGTAGAGCCGTAAAATTTAAAAATCATATTTTTTCCACAAAAATGATCTTTTCACCCGAATTTTTATTTTTCCAAGGGTAACAAGACTCCAAAAGTTATTGTGCAATTTGTCCTGAGTACACTGATACCCCATATGTGGGGGTATACCACTGTTTGGGTGCATGGCAGAGTTTGGAAGGGAAGGAGCGCCGTCTCACTTTTTCAACGCAGAATTGGCTGGACGCCATGTCGTGTTTGGAGAGCTCCTGATCTGCCTAAACAGTGGAAACCCCCCACAAATGACACCATTTTGGAAACTAGACCCCTCAAGGAACTTATCTAGATGTGTGGTGAGAACTTTGAACCCCCAGGTGTTTCACTAAAGTTTATAACGTACAGCCTTAAAATAAAAAATCCTTTTTTTTTTTTACAAAAATGATTTTTTCGCCCCCAATATTTTATTTTCACAAGGGTAACAGAAGAAATTGGAACCCAAAAGTTGTTGTCCAATTTGTCCTGAGTACGCTGATACCCAATATGTAGGAGAAAACTACTGTATGGGTGCACGTCAGGGCTCGGAAGGGAAGTAGTGACGTTTTGGATTGCAGACTTTGATGGAATGGTCTGGGGGCGTCATGTCGCATTTGGAGAGCCCCTGATACGCCTAAACAGTGGAAACCCCCACAAGTGACCCCATTTTGGAAAATAGACCCCACAAGGAACTTATCTAGATGTGTGGTGAGCACTTTGAACCCCGAAGTGCTTCACAGAAGTTTATAACGCACAGCCGTAAAAATAAAAAATCCTTTTTTTTTTTACAAAAATGATTTTTTCGCCCCAATATTTTATTTTCACAAGGGTAACAGGAGAAATTGGACCCCAAAAGTTTTTGTCCAATTTGTCCTGAGTACGCTGATACCCAATATGTGGGAGAAAACTACTGTATGGGCGCATGTCAGGGCTCGGAAAGGGAAGTAGTGACGTTTTGGATTGCAGACTTTGATGGAATGGTCTGGGGGCGTCATGTCGCATTTAGAGAGCCCCTGATGCGCCTAAACAGTGGAAACCCCCCACAAGTGACCCCATTTTGGAAAATAGACCCCACTAGGAACTTACCTAGATGTGTGGTGAGCACTTTGAACCCCGAAGTGCTTCACAGAAGTTTATAACGCACAGCCGTAAAAATAAAAAATCCTTTTTTTTTTACAAAAATGATTTTTTTCGCCCCCAATATTTTATTTTCACAAGGGTAACAGGAGAAATTGGACCCCAAAAGTTGTTGTCCAATTTGTCCTGAGTACGCTGATACCAATATGTGGGAGAAAACTACTGTATGGGCGCATGTCAGGGCTCGGAAAGGGAAGTAGTGACGTTTTGGATTGCAGACTTTGATGGAATGGTCTGGGGGCGTCATGTCGCATTTGGAGAGCCCCTGATGCGCTCTAAACAGTGGAAATCCCCAACAAGTGACCCCATTTTGGAAAATAGACCCCACAAGGAACTTATTTAGATGTGTGGTGAGCGCTATGAAGCCCCAAGTGCTTCACAGAAGTTTATAATGTACAGCCGTAAAAACAAAAAAATCTTATTTTTTTTACAAAAATAATATTTTCGCCCCCAGTTTTTTATTTTCCAAGGGTAACAGAAGAAATAGGACAAATTTCACAATAACTCTTGGGGTCCAGAGTACGCTGATACCCCATATGTGGGATAAACTACTGTTTGGACGCATGGCAGAGCTCAGAAGTGAAGGAACAACCGTTTGACTTTTTCAAAGCAGAATTGGCTGGAATGGAGATCAGACGCCATGTCACATTTGGAGAGCCCCTGATGTGCCTAAACAGTGGAAACCCCCAATTCTAACTCCAACCCTAACCCCAACACACCCCTAACCCTAGTCCCAACCCTAATCCCAACCCTAACCCTAATCCAAACTCTAACCCTAATCCTAACTTTAGCGCCAACCCTAACCCTAACTTTAGCCGAAACCCTAACCCTAACCCTAATGGGAAAATGGAAATAAATACATTTTTTTTATTTTATTATTTTCCCTAACTAAGGGGGTGATAAAGGGGGGTTTGATTTACTATTTATAGCGGTTTTTATGATTGGCAGCTGTCACGCTAAAAGACGCTTTTTATTGCAAAAAGTAGTTTTTTGCATCGCCACATTTTGAGAGCTATAATTTTTGCATATTTTGGCCCACAGAGTCATGTGAGGTCTTAATTTTTGCGGGACGAGGTGACGCTTTTATTGGTACCATTTTTGAGCACGTGACATTTTTTGATCGCTTTTTATTTCGATTTTTGGGAGGTTAGAATGAACAAAAATCAGCAATTCATGAATTTCTTTTGGGTGAGGCGTTTTATATTGTTCCGCGTGTGGTAAAATTGATAAAGCAGTTTTATTCTTCGGGTCAGTACGATTATGGAGATACCTCATTTATATAATTTTTTTTATGTTTTCGCGCTTTTATAGAATAAAAACAATTTTATATAAAAAATAATTATTTTTGCATCGCTTTATTCTGCGAGCTATAACTTTTTTATTTTTTTGCTGATGATGCTGTATGATGGCTCGTTTTTTGCGGGACAAGATGACGTTTTCAGTCGGTACCATGTTTATTTATATCCGTCTTTTTGATCGCGTGTTATTCCACTTTTTGTTCAGCGGTATGATGATAAAGCACTGATTTTTTTGCTTCGTTTTATTTTTTATTTTTAAGGGGTTCACAAAAGGGGTTAACTAGTGGGACATTTTTATAGGGGGGGTCGTTACGGACGCGGCGATACCATATATGTGTACTTTTATTGTTTTATTTTTTTTATTTACAATAAGTAATGAATTTATTGGGGAATAATTTTTTTTTTTTTTGGATTTTTTTTTACACATGTTTATTTTTACTTTTTTTACTTTTTTACTTTGTCCCAGGGTGGGACATCACTGTATTTCATCAGATCGCTGGTGTGACAGTGTGCACAGCACTCTGTCACACCAGCGATCGCTCAGGCAGTGCAGCAGGCTTCTCAGTGCCTGCTCTCGGCAGGCACTGAGGTAGCCGCCTCCTCCAGGACCCCAGCGCCATCTTGGATCCGGGTCCTGGGAGGAGGAAGCCCTCAGAGCAGCGCGATCACATCGCGCTGGTCTGAGGGTCTCAGGGGGCGCGCAGGGAGCCCCCACACTGCGCGATCCTCCCCTGTGCCCCCAGTACACCGCGATCATGTTTGATCGCGGTGTGCAAGGGGTTAATGTGCCGGAGCGGTCCGTGACCGCTCCTGACACACAGTCACGGGTGTCAGCTGTGATAATCAGCTGACACCCGGCGGCGATTAGCTGCGCTCCCTCGGGGAGCGCAGCTGATCGCCTATGACGTACTATCCCGTCCATGGTCAGAATGGCACGGGTTTTATGGACGGGATAGTACGTCTAATGTCAGAGAGGGGTTAATAGCCTGGGAAGGGGCCATGGATACTGCCCCAGGCTAAAAACATCATCTCTCAGCTGCCCCAGAAATGGCGCATCTTATAGATGCGCCAGTTCTGGCACTTAGCCTCGCTCTTTCCCACTTGCCCTCTAGTGGTGACAAGTGGGGTTCATATTTGAGGGGTTGATGTCACCTTTGTATTGTCAGGTGACATCAAGCCCACAGGTTAGTAATGGAGAGGAGTCTATAAGACACCTCTCCATTACTAACCCCGTAGTGATATTATATAAAACACAGACACTCAGAATAAAGTTCTTTATTTAAAATAATCACACAGACTCCTTTATTGAATCTAAATTTACCATACTTACTGAACGCCTAATCCCCGACGCCCTCGTCTCCTGAAAACAATCACAAAATAATAAACCAACATATAATACTATCCTGTCCGACGAAGTCCATTTAATACTGAGTGTCCCACCGCAATCTCACGTGTAGAACAGTAATCGAGGTAATCAAGGTAATCGATCTCGCAGTGTATCACTGAGCAGTCATAAGAGAGTTCACCGGAGTTCATCAGCTCTAGTACTCTCACTTACAGCACCGCTGTGTGAGAACCGGAGCTGATCAGCTGATCAGGGGTATCATTTCCAAAATGGGGTCACTTGAGGGGGAATTCTGCTCTTCTAGCACTTTAGAGCTCTGTATATGGAATCCGCAAACTATTCTAGGAAAATCTGTGCTCCAGGAGGCAAATACTGTATAGTCAACATATGGGGTATTTCTACATTCAGTAGAAATTGTGGGACAAATTTTGGTGTCATTTTTAGCAGTTTCCCAGTATGAAAATGTAAAATTTGGGGCTAACACACAATTTTGGTGGTAAAAATGTAAATTATTTTTTATTCACTGCCCAATGGTATAAAATTATGTGATACACCTGTGGTATTCAAGATGATCACTGCACCTCTAGATTAATTCATTGAGGGTTTAGTTTGTAAAATTGGGTTACTTATGGGGGGGTTCTGCTGTTTTGGCACCTCAGGGGCTCTGCCAATGTGACATGGCACCCTCAAATTAGTCTAGAAAAATCTGAACTGTAATATGGTGCTACTTCCCTTCTGAGCTTTGCACTGTGCCTCAAAAGTAGTTTTCGACCACATATGGGGTATCGGTGAACTCAGGAGAAATTGCACAACAACTTTTGGGCTTCATTTCTCCTATTTCCCTTGTGAAAATACAAAATTTTGGGCTAAAAACATTTTTTTTTAGGAAAAATTGGATTATAAACTTCTATGAAGCGGGGATTCAAGGTGCTCACCACACACCTAGATAAGTTCCCTGAGGAGTATTGTTCCCAAAATGGTGTTGTGGAGGGTTTCCACTGTTTCAGCACATCAAGGGCTCTCCAAATGTGTCATGGCGTCCGCTAATTATTCCAGCAAATTATACATTCAAAATATCAAATGGTGCTCCTTTCCTTCCGAGCCCAGTCTTGCACCCAAATAGTGGATTTCCCCCACATACAGTGGGGAAAATAAGTACCGTATATACTCGCGTATAAGCCGAGATTTTCAGCCCATTTTTTAGGGCTGAAAGTCCCCCTTTCAGCTTATACGAGAGTCATATACCGGGGGGTTGGCGGGGGAGGGGGAGCAGGGGTGTCGGATCATACTCACCCATCCGCCGGCGCGTCTCTGTAGCCCCCCTGCTTCTCCCACAATCTCCGGCTCCTTTCTGCAGCAGTCACGTGGTACCGCTCATTAAAGTCATGAATATGCATGTATTCATGACTTTAATGAGCGGTACCACGTGACCGCTGTAGGAAGGAAGAGCTGCGGAGACCGCCGGGAGAAGAGGAGAGGCTGCAGAGAGTGACGCGCCGGCGGGGGGGGTGAGTATAGCGATATTCACCTGTCCCCTGGTCCACCGCTGTGCGCTGCTCCAAACTCCTCGTCCGACTCCTCTGGCTGTGATTGTTCAGGCAGAGGGCGCGATGACGTAGTTAGTGCACGCCGCGTCCTCTGCCTGCCTGCTGGGGACCCGGAAGAGGGAGCAGCGCAGCGGTGGACCGGTCCGGTGACAGGTAGATATCTGAGGTGCCGGGGTCCTGAGCGAGCGGTGACACCGGCACCTGTCCCCCATAGCGCGCTGGTGTCACCGCCTGCTCAGGACACCGGCACCTGGCCCCCAGCGACGAGAGGTGAGTATGTCATTTTTTTTCTTTTGCAGCAGCGCGGCAGCATAAGGGACCTATACTATGGGGCATAATCTGTGGAGCATATGGGGCATAATCTGTGGAACATATGGGGGCATAATCTGTGGAGCATATGGGGGAATAATCTGTGGAACATATGGGGGCATAATCTGTGGAGCATATGGGGGCATAATCTGTGGAGCATATGGGGCATAATCTGTGGAGAATATGGGGCATAATCTGTGGAACATATGGGGCATAATCTGTGGAGCATATGGGGGAATAATCTGTGGATCATATGGGGGCATAATCTATGGAACATATTGGGCATAATTTGTGGAGCATATGGGGCATAATCTGTGGAGCATATGGGGGCATAATCTGTGGAACATATGGGGCATAATCGGTGGAACATATGGGGGCATAATCTGTGGAGCATATGGGGGCATAATCTGTGCAGCATATGGGGCACAATCTGTGCAGCATATGGTGGCAATAATCTGTGGAGCATCATATGGGGGCATAATCATTTTCCACCCTAGGCTTATACATGAGTCAATAAGTTTTCCCAGTTTTTGTGGCAAAATTAGGGGGGTCGGCTTATACACGGGTCGGTTTATACATGAGTATATACGGTATTTGATCCCTTGCTGATTTTGTAAGTTTGCCCACTGACAAAGACATGAACAGTCTATTATTTTAAGGGTAGGTTAATTTTAACATTGAGAGATAGAATATCAAAAATAAAATCCAGAAAATCACATTGTATAAATTATATAAATGTACTTGCATTTTGCAGTGAGAAATAAGTAATTGATCCCTCTGGCAATCAAGACCTAATCCTTGGTGGCAAAGCCCTTGTTGGCAAGCACAGCAGTCAGACGTTTTTGTAGTTGATGATGAGGTTTGCATACATGTCAGGAGGAATTTTGGTCCACTCCTCTTTGCATATCATCTCTACAGTCATGGCCAAAAGTTTTGAGAATGACACAAATATTATATTTTCACATGATCTGCTGCCCTCTGGTTTTTATGTGTGTTTGACAGATGTTTTTTATCACAGACAGAAATATAATTGCAAGCATATGAGTAACAAAAGCTTATATTGACAGTTAGAATGAGTTAATGCAGCAAGTCAATATTTGCAGTGTTGACCCTTCTTCTTCAGGACCTCTGCATTTCTCCCTGGCATGCTCTCAATCAACTTCTGGACCAAATCCTGACTGATAGCAGTCCATTCTTGCACAATCAATGCTTTCATTTTGTCAGAATTTTTAGGTTTTTGCTTGTCCACCCGTCTCTTGATGATTGACCACAAGTTCTCAATGGGATTAAGATCTGGGGAGTTTCCAGGCCATTGACCCAAAATCTCTATGTTTTGTTCCCTGAGCCATTTAGTTATCACCTTTGCTTTATGGCAAGGTGCTCCATCATGCTGGAAAAGGCATTGTTGATCGCCAAACTGCTCTTGGAGGGTTGGGAGAAGTTGCTCTTGGAGGACATTCTGGTACCATTCTTTATTCATGGCTGTGTTTTTAGGCAAGACTGTGAGAGAGCCGATTCCCTTGGCTGAGAAGCAACACCACACATGAATGGTTTCAGGATGCTTAATAGTTGGCATGAGACAAGACTGGTGGTAGCGCTCACCTTGTCTTCTCCGAATGAGGCATTTTCCTGATGTCCCAAACAATCGAAAAGGGGATTCATCAGAGAAAATAACTTTACCCCAGTCCTCAGCAGTCCACTGCCTGTACCTTTTGCAGAATATCAGTCTGTCCATGATGTTTTTTCTGGAGAGAAGTGGCTTCTTTGCTGCCCTCCTTGAGACCAGGCCTTGCTCCAAGAGTCTCCGCCTCACAGTGCGTGCAGATGCACTCACACCTGCCTGCTGCCATTCCTGAGCAAGCTCTGCACTGCTGTTAGCCCGATCCCGTAGCTGAAACACTTTTAAGAGACGGTCCTGGCGCTTGCTGATCTTTCTTGGGCGCCCTGAAGCCTTTTTGGCAACAATGTAACCTCTCTCCTTGAAGTTCTTGATGATGCAATAGATTGTTGACTGAGGTGCAATCTTTCTAGCTGCGATACTCTTCCCTGTTAGGCCATTTTTGTGCATTGCAATGATGACTGCACGTGTTTCTTTAGAGATAACCATGGTTAACAGAAGAGAAACAATGATGCCAAGCACCAGCCTCCTTTTAAAGTGTCCAGTGGTGTCATTCTTACTTAATCATGACAGATTGATCTCCAGCCATGTCCTCATCAACACCCACACCTGTGTTAATGGAGCAATCACTGAAAAGAGTTTAGCTGGTCCTTTTAAGGCAAGGCTGCAATGATGTTGAAATGTGTTTTGGGGGATAAAGTTCATTTTCTAGCCAAATATTGACTTTGCAAGTAATTGCTGTTAAGCTGATCACTCTTTATAACATTCTGGAGTATATGCAAATTGCCATTAGAAAAAGTGAAGCAGTAGACTTTGTAAAAATTAATATTTGTGTCATTCTCAAAACTTTTGGCCATGACTGTAAATCATTAAGATTTGAGGCTGTCGCTTGGCAACTCGGAGCTTCAACTCCCTCCATAAGTTGTCTGTGGGATTAAGGTCTGGAGACTTATCAAAAAACTGACCGGCACTTCCAAACATAGATTCAGTGTGAACAGGTGCTAAACCCAGAGTCACCAACTCATACACATACAAGAAAAAAAGGCAGCACACTGCAGCGCCATAGCTTGCAAACATGAAATATGAAAAATATGAAAAATGAATTGCATCATTACCTTAGAAATATGAAAAATTGAGAAGTCTTAGCGCATAAGATGGCCAAATTATGTGAGCCTGATAGCCACGTCAAGGCTCTTCTCGTATATCAGGTCCTAACTAATGCCTATCCTCGCTTAGAAAAGTCTGTCTGCATGGGAACATATGAGTCCTCTCTTCAGACTAAAATCTACATCTCTGTGGAGGGGTGATGAACCTGTTGTAATTAAAAAGCCTGTGACCACCAGGTGGAGTGCTCAGGTAGAAGGTAAATGAATACATATCAAAAAACTGACCGGCACATCCAAACATAGATTCAGTGTGAACAGGTGCTAAACCCAGAGTCACCAACTCATACACATACAAGAAAAAAAGGCAGCACACTGCAGCGCCATAGCTTGCAAACACGAAATATGAAAAATATGAGAAATGAATTGCATCATTACCTTAGAAATATGAAAAATTGAGAAGTCTTAGCGCATAAGATGGCCAAATTATGTGAGCCTGATAGCCACGTCAAGGCTCTTCTCGTATATCAGGTCCTAACTAATGCCTATCCTCGCTTAGAAAAGTCTGTCTGCATGGGAACATATGAGTCCTCTCTTCAGACTAAAATCTACATCTCTGTGGAGGGTGATGAACCTGTTGTAATTAAAAAGCCTGTGACCACCAGGTGGAATGCTCAGGTAGAAGGTAAATGAATACATATCAAAAAACTGACCGGCACATCCAAACATAGATTCAGTGTGAACAGGTGCTAAACCCAGAGTCACCAACTCATACACATACAAGAAAAAAAGGCAGCACACTGCAGCGCCATAGCTTGCAAACACGAAATATGAAAAATATGAGAAATGAATTGCATCATTACCTTAGAAATATGAAAAATTGAGAAGTCTTAGCGCATAAGATGGCCAAATTATGTGAGCCTGATAGCCACGTCAAGGCTCTTCTCGTATATCAGGTCCTAACTAATGCCTATCCTCGCTTAGAAAAGTCTGTCTGCATGGTAACATATGAGTCCTCTCTTCAGACTAAAATCTACATCTCTGTGGAGGGGTGATGAACCTGTTGTAATTAAAAAGCCTGTGACCACCAGGTGGAGTGCTCAGGTAGAAGGTAAATGAATACATATCAAAAAACTGACCGGCACATCCAAACATAGATTCAGTGTGAACAGGTGCTAAACCCAGAGTCACCAACTCATACACATACAAGAAAAAAAGGCAGCACACTGCAGCGCCATAGCTTGCAAACACGAAATATGAAAAATATTGAAAAATGAATTGCATCATTACCTTAGAAATATGAAAAATTGAGAAGTCTTAGCGCATAAGATGGCCAAATTATGTGAGCCTGATAGCCACGTCAAGGCTCTTCTCGTATATCAGGTCCTAACTAATGCCTATCCTCGCTTAGAAAAGTCTGTCTGCATGGGAACATATGAGTCCTCTCTTCAGACTAAAATCTACATCTCTGTGGAGGGGTGATGAACCTGTTGTAATTAAAAAGCCTGTGACCACCAGGTGGAGTGCTCAGGTAGAAGGTAAATGAATACATATCAAAAAACTGACCGGCACATCCAAACATAGATTCAGTGTGAACAGGTGCTAAACCCAGAGTCACCAACTCATACACATACAAGAAAAAAAGGCAGCACACTGCAGCGCCATAGCTTGCAAACACGAAATATGAAAAATATGAAAAATGAATTGCATCATTACCTTAGAAATATGAAAAATTGAGAAGTCTTAGCGCATAAGATGGCCAAATTATGTGAGCCTGATAGCCACGTCAAGGCTCTTCTCGTTATATCAGGTCCTAACTAATGCCTATCCTCGCTTAGAAAAGTCTGTCTGCATGGAAACATATGAGTCCTCTCTTCAGACTAAAATCTACATCTCTGTGGAGGGGTGATGAACCTGTTGTAATTAAAAAGCCTGTGACCACCAGGTGGAGTGCTCAGGTAGAAGGTAAATGAATACATATCAAAAAACTGACCGGCACATTAGTTAGGACCTGATATACGAGAAGAGCCTTGACGTGGCTATCAGGCTCACATAATTTGGCCATCTTATGCGATAAGACTTCTCAATTTTTCATATTTCTAAGGTAATGATGCAATTCATTTTTCATATTTTTCATATTTCGTGTTTGCAAGCTATGGCGCTGCAGTGTGCTGCCTTTTTTTCTTTTATGTGTATGAGTTGGTGACTCGTGTTTGCAAGCTATGGCGCTGCAGTGTGCTGCCTTTTTTTCTTGTATGTGTATGAGTTGGTGACTCTGGGTTTAGCACCTGTTCACACTGAATCTATGTTTGGATGTGCCAGTCAGTTTTTTGATATGTATTCATTTACCTTCTACCTGAGCACTCCACCTGGTGGTCACAGGCTTTTTAATTACAACAGGTTCATCACCCTCCACAGAGATGTAGATTTTAGTCTGAAGAGAGGACTCATATGTTCCCATGCAGACAGACTTTTGTAAGCGAGGATAGGCATTAGTTAGGACCTGATATACGAGAAGAGCCTTGACGTAGCTATCAGGCTCACATAATTTGGCCATCTTATGCGCTAAGACTTCTCAATTTTTCATATTTCTAAGGTAATGATGCAATTCATTTTTCATATTTTTCATATTTCGTGTTTGCAAGCTATGGCGCTGCAGTGTGCTGCCTTTTTTTCTTGTATGTGTATGAGTTGGTGACTCTGGGTTTAGCACCTGTTCACACTGAATCTATGTTTGGATGTGCCGGTCAGTTTTTTGATATGTATTCATTTACCTTCTACCTGAGCACTCCACCTGGTGGTCACAGGCTTTTTAATTACAACAGGTTCATCACCCCTCCACAGAGATGTAGATTTTAGTCTGAAGAGAGGACTCATATGTTCCCATGCAGACAGACTTTTCTAAGCGAGGATAGGCATTAGTTAGGACCTGATATACGAGAAGAGCCTTGACGTGGCTATCAGGCTCACATAATTTGGCCATCTTATGCGCTAAGACTTCTCAATTTTTCATATTTCTAAGGTAATGATGCAATTCATTTTTCATATTTTTCATATTTCGTGTTTGCAAGCTATGGCGCTGCAGTGTGCTGCCTTTTTTTCTTGTATGTGTATGAGTTGGTGACTCTGGGTTTAGCACCTGTTCACACTGAATCTATGTTTGGATGTGCCGGTCAGTTTTTTGATATGTATTCATTTACCTTCTACCTGAGCACTCCACCTGGTGGTCACAGGCTTTTTAATTACAACAGGTTCATCACCCCTCCACAGAGATGTAGATTTTAGTCTGAAGAGAGGACTCATATGTTCCCATGCAGACAGACTTTTCTAAGCGAGGATAGGCATTAGTTAGGACCTGATATACGAGAAGAGCCTTGACGTGGCTATCAGGCTCACATAATTTGGCCATCTTATGCGCTAAGACTTCTCAATTTTTCATATTTCTAAGGTAATGATGCAATTCATTTTTCATATTTTTCATATTTCGTGTTTGCAAGCTATGGCGCTGCAGTGTGCTGACTTTTTTTCTTGTATGTGTATGAGTTGGTGACTCTGGGTTTAGCACCTGTTCACACTGAATCTATGTTTGGATGTGCCGGTCAGTTTTTTGATATGTATTCATTTACCTTCTACCTGAGCAGTCCACCTGGTGGTCACAGGCTTTTTAATTACAACAGGTTCATCACCCCTCCACAGAGATGTAGATTTTAGTCTGAAGAGAGGACTCATATGTTCCCATGCAGACAGACTTTTCTAAGCGAGGATAGGCATTAGTTAGGACCTGATATACGAGAAGAGCCTTGACGTGGCTATCAGGCTCACATAATTTGGCCATCTTATGCGCTAAGACTTCTCAATTTTTCATATTTCTAAGGTAATGATGCAATTCATTTTTCATATTTTTCATATTTCGTGTTTGCAAGCTATGGCGCTGCAGTGTGCTGCCTTTTTTTCTTGTAAGGTCTGGAGACTGGCTAGGCCACTCTATGACCTTAATGTACTTCTGTTTGAGCCACTCCTTTACAACATAATGAATAAAGCAATCACTTTACCATTCTATTAATATATATATAACCCTTTATGGGTTTATGCACTTGTCACTCATTCTTGCTCTCAGACATAGGATTGCTTTATTCATTATGTTGTACTATCTATCTTTCACAATAAATACTGTCACGTAGTATTCCAATATTGTGCACTGCAAACACGCGTTGGGGTGAGGGGGAACGGCCAATCTACCCACCATTATCTTTGTTGCTCTGCCTCTCCAGAGTCCAGGTATTATAATCTTTTCTTGTTTTTATTTCGCTACGGCATTATATTCTTGATGTCAGCGGGGTGTGCAGTTACATATCAGCACTCAATGATGTTATCTATCCTCTGTAATGTACCCCTTGGTTATCTTTCTATGCTGTTTATGACATCTGATTATAGTACAGTTTGCACACCTATTTTTCAGCATTTTTGATGCTATTGGAATAGGTGTAATTTGCCTACCTCATTGATGCACCGTGCTTACTATGCCTCTACTTTATCTGATGCCTTGTCTGTGAGTCTCACTTCCACCTTTTACTTCATTGGTTGGGTATGTCTTGGAGTTCCCCCTACTGGGTATTTTGTGTATTGTGGATCTATGCCTTTTTAATTTTATGTAATATTTCAATAAATATTTAAGTTTTACATATGGATCTCTTCGTTTTAGCCCAGTTGTTTACTACAGTTTGGCTATTTGTTGTTCTAAAGTTCCCTGAGGGGTCTAGTTTCCAAAATGGTGTCACTTGTGGAAGTTTCCACTGTTTAGGCACATCAGGGTCTCTTTCTAAATGTGAGGTGGCGTCCGCTAAAAATTGATACAGCAAATTTTATATTCAAAAAGTCAAATGGCGCTTCTTCCCTTCCGAGTCCTGTTGTGCGCCCAAACAGTGGTTTTCCCCCACATATGGGGTATCAGCATGCTCATGAGAAATTGCATAACAAATTGTATGGTGTCGTTTCTCCAGTTACCCTTACGAAAATAAAAAAATTGGGTCTAAAGGAAAATTTTTGTGAAAAAAGTTATATGCTTATTTTTTCCTTCCACATTCCATAAATTCCTGTGAAGCACCTGAAGGGTTAATAAATTTCTTGAATGTGGTTTTGAGTACTTTGAGGGGTGTAGTTCTTAGAATGATGTCTCCATGACCTCTCCTGCCACAACCTCTAGGGGAAACCTATCGAGGTTACAATCTGTCCCTAGGTTGGCGACCCCTATGGCAGATATCCCTGACTCTGGATCTTCGGGTTCTGCGCCTGGAACAACGTCCTCTGCCTCTCCTGTCAATACCTCTGCGGGGAACCTATCGGGGTTACATTCTGTCCCTAGGTTGGTGACCCCTATGGCAGGTATCCCTGACTTGGGATCTTCAGGTTTATGCCCTGAACACCTTTTACCTTGGGGGGGTTAACCCTGGTCTCCCACAGGTACCAGAACAGGGGCAAGTCTCTCCCCAACACAGTCCCATATGGAAGGGTCTTCACCACTCCCACCACATGTTTAATGTCCCCACATGGTATGGAAAAATTAACCTCCGCGGTCGGGTACTCCCGGATTTCCCCATGGATACCAATCACCTCCACTTTCCGTCCTTTAGGATTGTCCCCAGCAACAAGTGACGCAAGGACCAAAGTCACTACACTCCCCGAGTCCAGGAGAGCCTCTGGCACCAGTTCACGAGTACCTGGCACAGCTGGGCATCGCTGTCAGCAGTGCCCGCAGTGACGTACAGACTGGCTGGGCATACATAGACACCCGGTGAGCATACCTGCAGTCCATGGGCTCAGATTTCAGGGGGCAGGTGACAGCCACATGTCCGGGCCCTTGACATCGCCAACACTCAATAACTGCAGTGCAACTAGACCTTAGGGCCGCTTTAGGGGAAACGGGAGTTTTATCACCCTCACTTCGAGTTACCCCCTCATCACGGGCTTGGTCCTGGTTAGCCACAACAGTGGTTTGTGGACCTTTCCCACACTCCTGGGCTGGCGAGGCCCAACATGTCAGCCGAAGTGGAGCAGTGTCCTGTACAACATCCTGAGTGGCTGTATACCTCTCAATCCATCTTATCAGCTGGTCCAGAGTGCCCAGGTCCCCTTACCCCACCCAACACTGCATGGCAAAGCCCTAAAACAGTAGGTCAACTACCACCCTCTCTACCATCTGGGCCGGGGTCAAAGTCTCAGGCTGGAGCCATTCCTCCACCAACTGTACTAAGTTATATGCCTGAGACCTGGCGGGATGAGTCTCTGCAAAGGACTACTGGTACACCCTCTGTTCAGACCTTACCTTAGGGGTCTCCTCTTTACACCGCTGATTGCCCCTCACCTTAGGGGTCTCCTCTTTACAATGCTAATCGCCCCTCTCCTTAGGAGTCTCCGCTTTGCACTGTTGATCCTCCGGGAGATGCCACTGCAACTGCAGCACCTCTTTCTGCTGCTGGAACTGCAGCGCCTCTTGCTGCTGCTGCTGGAACTGCAGCTCCTGCTGCTGCCACTGCAGCTCGTGCTCCTGCTGCATGAGGACCAACTGCTTCAAAGGCTCCTCCATTTTCCAGCAGGCTTGCTCACTGGCATGCAGCACGCTTTGGGGTATGCCTCAGTTCACACTGCCTCCGCATAGTGCCGCGGTAGCACACTTATGCAGTGATGAGGCAGTGACACAGCAAAATTCCAACACAAAGTCTCTTTAATGTGGCTACTTCACAGCATTAATGTCCAATTCACACAATTGCATAGCATTAATGTCCAATTCACAGCACTGCATAGTACCCAGTATCCTCAGTATCGCAGCTGGGAAACATATCCTCTGGATTACACAGTCACTAAACACGCCGGTCCACCTTCATGACCGTTGCCATGGGCGACTGTACCACCGTCTTAATGTCTATTTACTCACAGCTTTCCACAGTTTAGGCCGGTGTCACACTAGCGTGTGTGATGCGAGCAACTCGCGCGAGTCTCTCGCATCACCCCGCACTGGCGCCGGCACTCAGACTGGAGCGTGCGGCAGCATGTATTTCTTTGCAGCCGCACACTCCGGTCCAAGTGCCAGCGGCAGTGCCGGGTATTGATTCGAGAGACTCGAGCGAGTTTCTCACATCACACACACAAGTGTGACACCGGCCTTACAGTCACTAAATACGCTATTCCTCCTTCGGGCACAGGATCGTCTACCTCTGGTTCACCGCCGGGCACAAGACAGTCCACCTCAGAGACCAGTTGCCATGAGCGACTGAACCGCTATGTATGCTGTGGGTGCCAGATTGCTCTGTACTCCTCCAAACACCAGACTGACACTGACACTAGACCTGACACCCATACCCTTTACTGCAGGGATTTTAACTGGGATATGTGGCCTTCAGCCACATGGAAAACCCGGGCCTGGAATGAAACGGACTACACGACTACCATCATGCAGACTGTTTCAAAATACAAAAAACCCTGAGCAGATTTTCCCTAGATCTGCCTTGGATACTAGCAAGCCCAAGACTAACACTTATTTTTAGTCTGCATTGCAATCACAGCTACGCCTGTGACTGCAGTGCATGCTCATGCTGCATACGCCTCGGTGCGCATCCTGGGGAAAACACACAGCGACCCCTACCTGTGACACCGGTCACTGCCTCACATCATGGATGAGGCCATACTGAATATGATTTTTATTCCTTTTTAAATATCTTTATTTTTAAAGGGGGGGAAAGGGTGTTTTTTTTGTTTTTGTTGGGTCCGCAAAGAATTTTTATTAGTACCATTCTGGATGCTTTCTATTGCACTATTTGGGGAGATGTTGTGAGCCATTTGTGAGCTAATGTGCAAGCAAGCGCCATTTTCAAATTGAGTTTTTTTTCTTTCCTCTAGCTGAATAACTTGAATGAAACTTATTATTGGCACATTAAACATGCGATTTTGCTGCAGAGCAGGTGCCACAGCTGGCAGCTGCCTGCAGAACGTTTTTTTTTTACGTATGTACAGATATTCATTATGCAAACTAGGGGACAGGTCAATGAGGGATCAGTGACTTGTCAGCAGTCTGCATTATAAATATCTAATCAGAGCACCACATACAACCAACCCTGCCTTAGGGCACGAGAATCTCATTAACACAAAACTGAAAATAAAGATTAAAGAACAACCATAAGATGGATTTCATCAACCATGGTATCATTATAATCAGTATAAGGCGCCGACTTGACACTGTGTGCACTGTAGGTTACTATGCACAATCCTGCTGACAGGTTCCCTTTAACCACTTAGATGCTACCGTCAATCTATCACTGTGGCATTTAAATGGTTTTCTCACAAACAAAAGTTCATTTTATTCTCTAGATCTTGTTATAAAAGGTAGTATGGCATGGGAGAAGCTAAATGTGATGTTAGAGAAGTATGAGGAGATCAAAGAGAGGGCAAGGTTTTTGACGCCAAAGGAAGATAGGATCTGTAATAGGAGGAAGTGGATGACCGTGTTAATCGCAGAGGACAGGTCTAGGAGGAGAAGTGTAGAGAATTGTCTGTTAGCTTTGGCGGTAAGTGAGTGGCTAGTAGTTTTGGATAGGGCAGTTTCGGTGGAGTTGTGTGGAGGGAAGCTGGATTATAGGTTGTCAAAGAGTGAGTTAGATAAGAGGTGGGAGGAAAGTTCAGCATCGACATGCTAGTTTGAGGAGTTTGGAGGCAAACAGGAACAACAATATGGGACAATAGCTGTGTTAGAATCTATTCAGTTTGACCATCCGCCATCTTGTTGTGGTTTCTGGCTGCTGGTCTTTTTCCCCTGGTGTTGGGCTTGTCGTTGGTCAGGTGATTGTATCACCCTTTATTACCCTGCACCTGCCTCCAAGTCCTTGCTGGACATCAGTGTTAATCCGCTTGAGTTCTGGCTAGGAGCCTTGTTAGCTTTGTGCTATACTTTGTGCAGTTTTGGGAACTCTAGTTCTGCTTGCTTAGTCTTTTTGTTTTTTCCTTTTGTTTCTGCAGCTTCGTCTATTTCCCTGCTAGGAGGTTACCGGTGTTTTGTTCCCAGTCCCTAGATCTTTCAGGGATCCCCTTCCCCCACCTTCAGGTCTTCGCTTGAGTCTAGACTAGGATCGTTGGTGGGTCTATTCGCAAGGAATAGGTCGCCCGCTCCATCGTAGGGATCGAGTCTAGTCTATTCCTGAGTTGTAGACCCATAACAAGCTGGACATAGAGATTGGGTCGAGGGATGGTTACTTTAGGATAGGTGTGACTGCAGCATGTTTGAAGGCAGAAGGGAAGGTACCATTAGTTAATGATAGATTGAAAAGATGGTTTAGGACCTGGATAAGCGTTGTGGTGAGGATGGTGAGGAGGTGAGATGGGGTCAAGTGCACATGTGGTGAGGTGTGATTTGAAGTGAAAATGAGAAACTTTCCTTCACTGATGGTGGGAAGGAAGGTTATGTGGGAAGGGGCAGTGGTCTATTATACACAGGATTTGTGATGGTTGAGCAGAGAGAGCTTTGCCTAGTCAGGTCGATCTTGTTTTTAAAATGTGTGACAAAGTCTTCTGCAGAGATAAGGGAGGTCAGAGGGGGCAGTGGTGGGTGGAGGAGGGATTTAAAAGTGTTGAATAACTGTTTTGGGTTGTGGGATGAAGAAGGTTTGAGGGTTGAGAAGAATTCCTTGTTAGCAGAGATGAGGGCCTACTTGAATGTGAAAGTTGCTTGTTTGAATGTGGTGAAATCTTCATGTGAGTGTACCCTGGACCCTTGCCTAAGCTTTTAAGTGAGTTTGGTGTGCCAGGGTTGTCAACTGATTCAGCACACATGCACGAGAGGGGCGACCGAGTCAATAGCTAATGCGAATATGGTGTTGTAGAAAATGGTGGCACTCTCTGTTTAGTGGAGTGAAGATCCAGAGGACAGTGGTAGAATAGAGTCAGAGAGTGTGTGAATGTCTACATGTGTGAGGTTTCTGTGATTGTGTGCTAGTTGCTGGACATAGAGGGCAGGTGAATAGGACAAAGTTGCGAAAGTGAGTAGAAGGTGGTCAAACAGGGGGAGAGGTGAGGTTGTGAGATTAAATGGTGAGCAGAGGCGGGTGAAGATAAGGTCTAATGTATGTCCGGTGGCTGTGGAGGACCACTGCATAAGACCTAAGGGTGAGGCAATCGACAGGAGTTTGGAGGTTGCCTTATCTTTATAAATAATTTGAATGAGGATCTAATATTGATACTTAAAAAAAGTGAAGTTAAATTTTACATGATATAAAATAAACTACCTAATTATATAAGCATACTTGCCTCCAATCGGTGGGATAACCTGATCCAGGAGTTTCATGCTTGTTCTTTTCCAAATCTTCTTTATAATCATTCGCAGTTCTTCATTGCTCTGTTCAAAGTTACCTAAAATGAATGTAAGGCCAAATAAAATGAGTATCTGTTTTTATTTTCATGTACTAGTTTAAATATTAAGGCTTACTTCAAACTAGTTTTACTCAGTCATTCTGTTCTATCATAATAGAGAAGAGAGAATTGGAGCAAGGCAAATTTAATTTACTTTGAATTTTACAAAAAAAATTTGGATTCATCTGAATCTGATTTTTTTTGTGGTTAGCATTTATTTGATTTGAAGAGTACCAGAAAAAGGAGTGAAAAAAATGATCACTTGCTCTGCCACTGCAGCTCTTCTGTCTTGTCATCTGCATAGTTCCTCCAGCATTGATCACAAGATGTTCCCTACAACTCTTTGGGCATCTTCATTTTGCGCTGTAGCTTCTGGCTCCAACTAAACCATTTTCATCACAACACAAGCTTTTCAAGGTATTGACTAGATCACAGGAATCACGTCATAATATCATGACGAAACAGGTCTACTCGGCGCTTGAAGCCCTGGGGCTGAGTGAAGATATTGGAAGAGGCACAGAGGACTTTGTGTGTGTGGTGCCAAAGGGAGCTTTATAGTCATTTCTGACCAATTTTCATTTGAGTTAAATGAACTGCCAAATTCACTCTTCACTATGCCGTATGATCTCGAGACGAGATCTGAATCTGAGCATGCACCGTCCTCAGCGGCCATTTTGCTGTGCTGTGGGGGCCTCCGAGCTTTGAAGAAATGCCGGTGGAGCCCTCCACGTTGCACAAAGAGCAGCCACCGCCCCCCCCCCAGCACAGAGAGCTGCACAGAGCACTGCTGTCGCAAGGAGGTAATAGGGATACTTCACTTACACCTTCCCGATGAGGCGCCCCCTTATCTCGTCATCGGCGCCATTCCTCCGCAGCGCCCTATAAGACGACACCCGGCGTATAAGACAACCCCGTCTTTTAAGAAGATTTTCAGGGGGTAAAAAGTCATCTTACACGCCTGAAAAATACAGTATTACCATTCTACAGGTATATAGGGATTTACTGCTAGATACAGTGGTGTGAAAAAGTGTTTGCCCCTTCCTGATTTCCTATTCTTTAGCATGATTGTCGCACATAAAAATGTGTACCACTGTCCCATGTTTTCATAATTTGTGGATAATGGCTCTCACTGTGGTTCGCTGGAGTCCCAAAGCTTTACAAATGGCTTTATAACCTTTTTCAGACTGATAGATCTCAATTAATTTGTTTCTCATTTTTTTCCAGAATTTCTTTGGATTGCAGCATTATGTCTAGCTTTTGAGGATCTTTTGGTCTACTTCACTTTGTCAGGTAGGTCTTATTTAACCCCTTAACGACCACTGATATGCCTTTTAACGGCGGCAATTAAGGGTACTTATTCCTCAGTGCTGTTTTTTCGTTTCATTAGTTTTTATTAGAAGTTTTTCATATTATAACAAACATACAAACCAAAAGTAATAAGATCATCATTTCAATAAGCTGATATATCAAGTATTGTTCTGACTTAAATATCAAAAGAAAAGAAAGGGAACAACCAATCTTAAGCAGTAGCCATTAAGTCATAGATGTGGCATAATCAAAGCAATATCATCTCAATCATTGATTGTACATTGATCACTACTCAGTATTGAATGATGAAATAAAAATATAAAGAAAGTAACAAAATTATACACTCTAATGGAGCATGGAGCATAGTCGGAATGGTAACAGAGTAGGAGGTCATATACTGTATTTGCTTTGTTGTTGCAATTATACCAGATGAAGGCTATGGGGTAAATGTGAACCATCCCTTATGTATTATTACCGACTGAATGAGCTTTGTTGCCATCTCATCCAATTTCCATGGATTTTCTCTATTGCACCCTGTCCCCTAGCCCACATCTGTTCATACATATATGTTTGATTAATTGTGGTATATAACTCTTTAATGTTTGGGATAGTATCCGATTTCCAATGACGAGTAAGCAGTAATTTGGCATGTATAAGTATAATACATATAAGTGTTCTATCCCCTGGGGGAATGTCTCCAATACCCACCAGTAACAGTGCCATTTGGGGTGATCCCTTAAGCTTGGATTGTAGTATAGTTGATATCATGTGGAACACCCTGTTCCAATAATGCTTTACTTTACGACATCCCCATTGTATATGGAGCAACGTCCCACGTTCACCACAATTTCGCCAGCACAGTGGTGAGGACTCTGGGAATATTTGGTGTAGACGCGATGGAACAAAATACCATCTCAGTACTGTTTTCAGAAATGATTCTATGTGTGTGCTACTTCTTAGTGATTTGTGCGCTATTCTCATAGATTTAATCCATTCTTCTGAAGTAATATCCATTCCCAGGTCTCTCTCCCACTGCCCTAGCGGATAAGTTTTTTTAAACACTGATACCTCTTCAATCATCGCATAAATCCTTCTTAGACCTTTCAACTTATTCATATAAATATTCTAGGATTACAGCTCATCGAACTCCAAGAGAGCTTCCTAAGAAGGTGGTTCATTTGAAGATATGAGAAGACATCATTGTCTCTTAGAGAGTATTTAGATTTTAGGGCTGCAAATGGCATCAGATTTTCCCCAGAATACAATAGATCTATGGAAATTACCCCACTACGTAGTCAAGCTGTGACATTTAGATTTGGGATAGCGGTGGAAAGGACTTCCACAGGGATGATGTTCCTAGGTAATCTAGTGCCCTTTCCCGAGCGTTTATGGAATATCTGCCAACTATAAACCGCCGCTTTGGTAAGCGGAAGTAATGTAGCCGGCAGAGGGAGACCTATCAAAGACGCTGCTAGTATAGCTCTGTATGACAATGGGGACATCTGAGATTCTTCCATATGGACCCAATGTGTTTGTGATTGTCCAAGCCAGCCTAATTCCAATGTAGAGATCTGAGATGCTATATAATAGTTAGGGATGTCTGGCACTCCCAAACCACCCATCCATTTATCTCTAGATAAAATATGATTGGCTATCCTGGGCTTGTGTCCCGCCCAGATATATGTCGACATCAAACTCTTAATGGCTCTGAAAAAGGTCTGTGGAAGTATTATGGGTAACGTCCTGAACAGGTAGAGAAGTTTTGGCAGAAGAAGCATCTTAAAAGTTGCAATCCTGCCCAATCAAGAAACTTCAACCTTAGCAAGTCTTTGAGTTTCGGACTTTAAATTAGCAAGCAAGGGTTCATAATTAGAAGAATACAAGAAAGAGTGGGATGATGTGACCATAATCCCCAGATATCTCAAACCCTTTGTTTGCCAGTCCAGAGCATACCTATGTTTCAACAAAGACACTGTCTCCATGGATAAATTAAGTGGCAAAGTCTGCATTTTTTGTGCATTAAGCTTGTAATACGATACTTTCCCAAAATACAGAATTACCTCCATTGCATGTTCTAATGAGTCTATTGGTTGCGATAGTGTCAGTATTACATCATCGGCAAAAAGGGAAATAACATGTGTTCTGTTCCCTATTTGTATCCCTGTAATTGAGCACTGAGTTCTTAAAACCTGGGCTAAAGGTTCGATTGAGAGTACAAAAATCAAAGGTGACAAAGGGCAGCCCTGGTGCTTCCCATTGCTGATTAGAAAATTGTCTGATAGGGCCCCATTAGAAAAGATCCTCGCTGATGGTTGGGAGTATAACGCCTGTATCCCTGAGAAGATGTCTCCAGTGAAGCCTATCTTCCTCAGAACTGAGAAAACAAAATCCCAATGAATGCGGTCAAATGCCTTCTCGGCATCTAATGCTACAAGCAGCGCCTCTGACTTCTTGGCTGCTATGTAGTGTGGTCAAAGGAACTGGCCAAGGAGCTCAGAGACAGAATTGTGGAAGGCACACATCTTGTCAAGGTTACAAAAGAATTTTTGCAGTACTCAAGGTTCCTAAGAGCACAGTGGCCACCATAATCCTTAAATGGAAGAAGTTTGGGACCACCAGAAGTTTTCCTAAACCTGTCCGTCCAGCCAAACTGAGCAATCGTCGAAGAAGAGCCTTGGTGAGAGAGGTAAAGAAGAACCCCAAGATCACTGTGGCTGAGCTCCACAGATGCAGTAGGCAGATGGTAGAAAGGTCCACAAAGTCAACTATCACTGCGGCCCTCCACCTGTCGGGATTTTATGGGAGAGTGGTCCGACGGAACCCTCTCCTCAATGCCAGACATATGAAAGCCCGCATAGAGTTTGCTAAAAAACACATGAAGTACTCCAACACTATGAGAAATATTATTTTCTGGTCTGATAAGACGAAGATAGAACTTTGGGTGATAATTCTAAGCGGTATTTGTGGAGAAAACCAGGCACTGCTCATCACCTACCCATTACAAACCCAACCGTGAAACAAGGTGGTGGCAGCATAATGCTGTGGGGGTGTTTTTCAGCAGCAGGGACAGGATGACTCGTTGTAGTTGAAGGAAACATGATTGCGGCCAAGTACAGAGTTATCCTGGATGAAAACCTCTTCCAGAGTGCTCTGGACCTCAGACTTGGCCCAAGGTTCACGTTCCAACAAGACAATGACCCTAAGCTAAAATAACAAATGAGTGGCTTGAGAACAACTCTGTGACCATTCTTGCCTGGCCCAGCTAAAGCCCTGACTTAAACCCAATTGAGCATCTCTGGAGAGACCTGAAAATGGCTGTCCACCAACGTTCATCATCCAACCTGATGGAACTGGAGAGGATCTGCAAGGAAGAATTTCAGATGATCCCCAAATCCAGGTGTGAAAAACTTGTTGCATCATTCCCAAGAAGGCTCGTGGCTGTAATAGCTCAAAAGGGTGCTTCCACTCAATACTGAGCAAAGTGGTGATATTTTCACGTTTTGCTTTTTTAATAAATTTGCAAAAATTTCTACATTACTGTTTATTTTCAGTCAAGATGGGGTGCAGAGTGTACATTAAAGAGAAAAAAATGAACTTTTTTGAATTTACCAAATGGTTGCAATGAAACAAAGAGTGAAAAATTTAAAGGGGTCTAAATACTTTCCATACCCACTGTACATGCATTCCATGATTTGGAATCAGAGGTAAATATACCATATGTTCACTGTTAGTTCTCCAATAACCGGCCTATTAGTGGAAACAGACTGCGACCTCCTCTGTTAATCATCAGGGGCAGGGGACGATAGGGGGCAACAGAGGGCTGACAAAAAGATAACAGATAGGGTGATTCAGTGTGATCCCCACCGGCTGAGATCTTTGACAATTGGTGACAAGCAGTGGGATATTACAGAACATCAGTGATTGGATTAAGCAATCATTCCTGTCACTGAAAACATGCACGGTTATTGTAAGAATTCTGTGCAGAGTTTTGAGCAACCAGTGTTTTTATTATTATTTTTTTTATCTGGGACAATACTGTACGTGTAGCAATTACACCCTTCCCCCTTGTCTTGTTTTTCTGTCCTATCTTTTGTTTGGCAATTATGACTTTAGTTAGAGAGCCAGGGTACAACCTGCAGGCCAATGATGTTCTTATTGCTATCTGTATGATGAAACATATTGACTCCACTGGCAAAACCAGGCAACAAATGATTGCTGAACTGTTGCAATGTGACACAGAGCAAGTCCGTCACCCGAGCCCTGATGAAGGTGAGGCCAGCCAAGGCATAAGTGGCGCTGCTGCAGATGTCCCACTGGGAATGCCAGCCACATCCACAACCAGGATAGCGTGCACCCCCAACCTGCACATGGTCTTACAGCAACTCGGCACAGTCAATCATGAAGGACGTCTGAACCTGTTTCAGCAATACTAAGAGGCTGAGAGCGCTGAGTGAGAGCGACAAGCTAAGTAAGAGTACCATCTGAAGTTAACCAGAATCCAAAAGGAGCAATCCACCCCATTGAGAAGTGAGTCCAGCAATGCCAACAGCTTTAAACCTCATACTGAGCATTTTCCTGTTATGGACAGGTACTTAGATATATTTCTGCAGGGGTTTGCCTGAGACCAGTGGGCACGATATTTAACCCCAGGGATCCAATGCAAAGCTCTGGAGCGGTTCGCCTCTCTCCCTTGAGACAAAGACAGAGACTATGAGGCCACCAAACGGGCACTGATATAGTATCAACTGACTCCGGAGGTGTACCGCAAAAAGTTTCGGGCCCTCCAGTGTGGACCACATGACAGCTATATTGATGTGCTGGAAGGGATCAAAACCAACTTCGAGTAGTGGGTCTAAGGACAGTCACCACCTATGACGACCTGAAGGACCTGATGGTAAAGAACCAATTTTTTCATCTTTACCCTATGGAATGGTGGGAAACTGTGTCTTACAATCAGTCAGGATGATGGGAAAGTAGAGTCCGCTGCCTGTCAGGAGAGTGGGAAAGTGGTAACCACAGCCTATCGGGGAGGCTGGAAAGTAAGCTACCCAGTCCGTCAGGGTGGTGGGAAATTTGGGTCGGCAGCCTGTCAGACAAATGGGAAAACTTTGTTCACCTGGGGAGACAGCCTACATAGCCGCTGTCCCCCGAAGCCAGAGTGCCCAGAATGCAAGTAATGCGCTGCCTTCTGAACCCTCCTCAGCCAGCGGGAAAACTGAACTGAATTACTGGCCAAGAGGGTTCCTGTGAGGATGGGGCCTTAGTGTCACTTCTGGCTACCTTTAGTCAGGAATCTCAGACCTGTCTGGTGGCACTGAGTGACCTCTTGGAGAAGCCCATCTCTGAATCGCAGAAGGAGAGGGTACTGCGGGATCCAGAGGAGGTAGGCTTGGGAGACTACAGGTCCTTCTCAAAAAATTAGCATATAGTGCTAAATTTCATTATTTTCCATAATGTAATGATTACAATTAAACTTTCATATATTTTAGATTCATTACACACCAACTGAAATTTGTCAGGTCTTTTATTGTTTTAATACTGATGATTTTGGCATACAACTCCTGATAACCCAAAAAACCTGTCTCAAAAAATTAGCATATCAAGAAAAGGTTCTCTAAACGACCTATTACCCTAATCTTCTGAATCAACTAATTAACTCTAAACACATGCAAAAGATTCCTGAGGCTTTTAAAAACTCCCTGCCTGGTTCATTACTCAAAACCCCCATCATGGATAAGACTAGCGACCTGACTGATGTCAAGAAGGCCATCATTGACACCCTCAAGCAAGAGGGTAAAGGTACTGCCACACTAAACAATCCCGCTAGCGATCACGATAACGACGCATACTAATGCGATCGCTAGCGGGATTGTTTCTATATCGCTAAGTGCAGCCACATTTAGCGATATAGTTAACGACGCTATCGCTGTTAGCGATCTTCTTAACGACTTTAGCGGTACAAAAGTACCGCTAAATCGCTAAGAAAAGGTGCCACACTAGCGATATATACTTACCCAGCGGGAGCGCCGACGAGAAAATAGGGTCCGGAACGATTCCAGCGACGAGCGAGATCACAGCAGGAAGCTCGTCGCTGGCAGCTGCCGCACTGAACAACATCGCTAACGGGATCGCTAAATAGTGAGTTTTTTAGCGATCCCGTTAGCGATATTGTTCAGTGTGGCATACCCTTAAGACCCAGAAAGAAATTTCTCAACAAATAGGCTGTTCCCAGAGTGCTGTATCAAGGCACCTCAATGGGAAGTCTGTTGGAAGGAAACAATGTGGCAGAAAACGCTGTACAACGAGAAGAGGTGACCGGACCCTGAGGAAGATTGTGGAGAAGGACCGATTCCAGACCTTGGGGGACCTGAGGAAGCAGTGGACTGAGTCTGGTGTAGAAACATCCAGAGCCACTGTGCACAGGCGTGTGCAGGAAATGGGCTACAGGTGCCGCATTCCCCAGGTAAAGCCACTTTTGAACCATAAACAGCGGCAGAAGCGCCTGACCTGGGCTACAGAGAAGCAGCACTGGACTGTTGCTAAGTGGTCCCAAGTACTTTTTTCTGATGAAAGCAAATTTTGCATGTCATTCGGAAATCAAGGTGCCAGAGTCTGGGGGAAGACTGGGGAGAAGGAAATGCCAAAATGCCTGAAGTCCAGTGTCAAGTACCCACAGTCAGTGATGGTGTGGGGTGCCATGTCAGCTGCTGGTGTTGGTCCACTGTGTTTCATCAAGGGCAGGGTCAATGCAGCTAGCTATCAGGAGATTTTGGAGCACTTCCTGCTTCCATCGGCTGAAATGCTTTATGGAGATGAAGAATTCATTTTTCAGCACGACCTGGCACCTGCTCACAGTGCCAAAACCACTGGTAAATGGTTTACTGACCATGGTATTACTGTGCTCAATTGGCCTGCCAACTCTCCTGACCTGAACCCCATAGAGAATCTGTGGGATATTGTGAAGAGAAAGTTGAGAGACGCAAGACCCAACACTCTGGATGAGCTTAAGGCCGCTATCGAAGCATCCTGGGCCTCAATAACACCTCAGCAGTGTCACAGGCTGATTGCCTCCATGCCACGCTGCATTGAAGCAGTCATTTCTGCAAAAGGATTCCCGACCAAGTATTGAGTGCATAACTGAACTTTATTATTTGATGGTTTTTTTGTTTGTTTTTAAAAAACACTTTTATTTTATTGGATGGTTGAAATATGTTAATTTTTTGAGACAGGTTTTTTGGGTTATCAGGAGTTGTATGCCAAAATCATCAGTATTAAAACAATAAAAGACCTGACAAATTTCAATTGGTGTGTAATGAATCTAAAATATATGAAAGTTTAATTGTAATCATTACATTATGGAAAATAATGAAATTTAGCACTATATGCTAATTTTTTGAGAAGGACCTGTATATGCAAATTGGTCTTCCATGCAAGCTCAAAAAGAGGTAGATATAGAAAACATTAAAATCCATAAGTCAACTCCAGAAAAATAATAATAATAATAATAATCTTTATTTATATAGCGCCATCATATTCTGCAGCGCTTTACAGTTTAAGTTTCAAAACACAAGTCATAAGTAACAACATTAACAATACAATAATTAAAGCAAAATAAGACGACCCTGCTCGTGAGAGCTTACAATCTACAATGAGGTGGGGGAGATACAAAGTACAGGTGTGTATATACAATGGTGCATTTACAATGATGGTCCAGCCATCTTGAGGGAGTGAGGGATGGATGGAGATAGTGAATGGGCTACACACACACACACTTACACATAGAATGATTTTGATTAGTGAATGTGATAGGCCGCTCTGAACAGATGTGTTTTGAGGGAGCGCCTGAAACCATGTAAATTGTGGATAGTCCTAATTTCTTGGGGTAGAGCATTCCAGAGGATTGGCGCAGCGTGGGAGAAGTCGTGGAGTCGGGAGTGGGAGGTACGGATTAGTGCAGAGGTTAGTCAAAAGTCATTTGCAGAGCGCAGCAGTCGGTTAGGCCGATAGATAGAAATGAGGGAGGAGATGTAGGGGGGTGCTGCACTGTGGAGAGCTTTGTGGGTGAGAACCAGTACTTTGAATTGGATCCTATAATGAATGGGCAGCCAGTGTAAGGACTGGCGAAGAGCGGACGCGTCCGAGTACCGATTAGCCAGATGGATGACCCTGGCTGCTGCATTAAGGATGGACTGGAGAGGGGATAGTCGAGTAATGGGGAGGCCAAGTAATAGAGCGTTGCAGTAGTCCAGGTGGTAGTGGATCAATGCTACAGTGAGGGTTTTTGTTGTTTCCATGGTGAGAAAAGGGCGGATTCTAGAGATGTTCTTTAGGTGTAGGCGGCAAGAGCGGGCAAGAGATTGTATATGGGAGGTGAAGGAGAGATTGGTGTCAAACATAACGCCCAGACAGCGAGCCTGCTGCCGGGGTGTTATCATGGTGCCGCCCACGGAGAGGGAAATGTCAGATTTAGGGAGGTTAGTAGACGGCGGGAGCAGAAGAAGTTCAGTTTCAGATAGAGAGCGGACATGATGTTGGAGACTGCGGACAGACAGTCGGTGGCGTTCTGTAGTACAGCGGGGGTAAGGTCGGGGGATGACGTGTATAGTTGTGTGTCATCAGCATAAAGATGGTACTGAAAGCCAAATCTGTTGATGGTCTGTCCAATTGGGGCCGTATAGAGAGAGAAGAGAAGGGGGCCAAGGACTGAGCCCTGGGGTACACCGACAGTGAGAGGAAGAGGAGATGACGTGGAGCCAGAGAACGAAACACTGAAGGAGCGGTCAGAAAGATAGGAGGAGAACCAGGAGACAACAGTGTCCTTAATACCTAGTGACTGGAGCCTAGACAGTAGGAGACGGTGGTCAACCGTGTCGAAAGCTGCAGAAAGGTCGAGAAGAATGAGCAGAGAGTGGTCACCGTTACGTTTTGCTGTCAGAAGGTCATTGGTCACTTTGATGAGTGCAGTTTCAGTCAAATGTAGGGGTCGGAAGCCGGACTGTGAAGGGTCTAGGAGGGAGTGAGTGGAGAGGTAACGGGTAAGGCGGGAGTAGACTAGGCGCTCCAAAAGTTTAGAGATGAAGGGGAGATTGGAGACCGGTCTGTAGTTGTTTGTGCAGGAAGGGTCGAGAGCGGGTTTCTTTAGTAGTGGAGTAACGATGGAGTGTTTGAAGGAGGATGGGAAAATGCCAGAGGAGAGTGAGAAATTAAAGATTTTAGTTAGGTGAGTTGTGACAACTGGAGAGAGAGACTGGAGGAGATGTGAGGGAATGGGGTCGGTAGTGCATGTAGTCGGACGAGAGGAAGAGAGGAGTCTGGAGACTTCTTCTTCTGTGATGGGATCAAATGTGGAAAGTGAGCCAGGGGAACAGCAGGGTGGGATGGGAGTCACAGCACTTGGTGGTTGAGAGCAGATTTCCTGACGGATAGTATTTATTTTTTCTATAAAGTGGGAGGCCAGGTCGTCAGCACAAATGCCTGTGATAGGGGCTTGCGCTTTTGGCCTGAGGAGGGAGTGAAAAGTGTCAAAAAGTTTCTTGGGGTTGTTGGCTAGTGAGGAGATAAGGGAGGTGAAGTAGGTCTGTTTGGCAAGGTGAAGGGCAGCATTATAAGTTCTTAACATTAATTTAAAGTGGATGAAGTCTTCTGGTGTGCGGGTTTTTCTCCAAAGGCGTTCAGTACTCCTAGAGCATCGCTGAAGAAGTTGAGTTTGCAATGTGAGCCAGGGCTGTTTTACTGTGTGTTTGGAAGTTCTGACGGTGAGCGGTGCTACTTGGTCAAGGGTGCTTCTAAGAGTGTCATTGTAGTGATGAACAGCCAGATTAGGACAAGAAAAAGAGGAGATTGGGGACAGCGATGAGTGTAGGGAGTCTGAAAGTGTCTGAGGGTTAATGGCTTGTAGATTTCTGAATGTGTGGTAGGTAGGAGTGCGCTGGGGTGGTCGAGGATTTGTGAGGATGAAGGAGAGAATGTTGTGGTCAGAGAGTGGAAGCGGTGAGTTATTTAGGTGGGAGATTGAACAGAGGCGGACAAAGACCAGGTCAAGGGTGTTACCATCCTTGTGTGTCTCAGAGGTTGAAAGCTGTGAGAGGCCTAGAGAAGTGGTTAGTGATAGAAGCTGAGATGCAGATGTGGAAGTAGGGCTGTTAATGGGGATGTTGAAGTCTCCAAGGATAAGGGTTGGTAGTCCTGCGGACATGAAGTGCGGCAGCCAGGCTGAGAAGTGGTCAAGGAACTGGGTGGGCGAGCCTGGGGGTCGATATATGGCCGCTACTCTGAGGGAGAGGGGACGGAAGAGCCTGATGGTGTGGACCTCAAAAGAAGGGAATGAGAGTGATGGAATTGGGGGGATGACCTGGAAAGTGCATTGTGGGGACAGGAGTATGCCAACTCCACCACCATGTCTGTTTATGGGTCTCGGGGAATGGGAGAACTATAAACCACCATAGGAAATGGCAGCAGGGGAGACCGTGTCAGAATCCTGAATCCAGGTTTCAGTGAGGGCCAACAGATGAAGAGAGTTGTTCAGAAAGTAGTTGTGCAGGAAGGATAGCTTGTTGCATGCAGACCGTGGATTCCAGAGGGCACAACTGAAAGAAGGAGATGAGGGAGTGCAAGTAATATTAATAAGATTATTATGGTTTCGATATGAGGTAGGGTAGGGGGATGGTGGACCAGGGTTGGGGGAGATGTCCCCTGAAAAAAGAGGTTAAAATCTAAAACCCTCTTGAAAAATAGAGAAGCGCACATGTTTTTTTTAATTTTTTTTATAGGAAGAGCTTGTGATTATAATTATCTGTATTTTACAGTTCAGTGTTCATATATTTGTGATTAATTATGCACTCCCATTGTGTCCATAAAAGTCTTAGAAACAAGATTTTTTAATCTGATCCCATAGTAATTGCATGAAATCTGCCAGATTTTAGACACTGAATTGAGAAAAAATGATCAGCTCAGGAGGCAGAAGAATAAAAAAAAACAATTTTTGAGGGCAAAATAAAATATTACAAAGCTTATTATTTAAACTTGTGCAATTACTTTTAAACTACATGTGTTATTTTTTTTTATAACATAATCTCCATTATTTTTAGGTAACAAATTCATTAAGGGATGGAAACAATATTTTATTTCTCATACACGTTAGATCACAGTCCCTAAAGAAGCAGAACAGGTATGCAATAAGAGACGTTGAACAAGTATCTTACCTTCAGTTTTTATCTTTAAAGCTGTCCTCACAAGTGAAAATAACGTAGCATTGAATGTAACAGTCCCATCACTATTTAAAGGCATGTTCATACTGACTAACCGCTACAAAAGAAACAGAAAATTAAAGAAAGCTGCACTTCAAAAATAATTTACTAAAGCATCACAAGCTGAAATGTTGCAGAAATGTCTGTCACAGTCCTAATAAGAAGGAAAAGCTGCCTATTGAATGTACCATCTGTTGAAGGTATCTACTTGGTAAATGATTTAATGATTTCCAACCCATCGAAGAGCCTTCAAACATGACTAGGGCTTCTAGCCACGTCAGAGCGTTAATTAAGGTTAAGTTCCCACAATAAGTTTATGGTGTATTTCTGAAGCTGATTATTTTTACTGAGCATAAAAACGCTGCGCCTTACAGTTCCAGCAAAGTGGATGGCATTTATAGAGATCTCATGTCCTCTGTGCTTTTTTCTTTTTATAACTCCACATAAGCTGGCCTGCGATGTGTGTTTGAGATCTGCAAAATGTTAATTTCTCTTGTTGGTACGCTGAGCTTTATCAGTGGATTTTCCACATACAATTGCATTAGATGCGGAAAACCAAAGGTAAAACATAGTTTCCATTGTGGACAGAAACGCACTAAAATCACATATAAACCACTCGTGACTGTATCATTAAAGATTTGTCAAAGCCAAATTCCAGGAAGTATCAAACATAAAGTATTTAAAATATGGCATACCAACAGGAGACAAACTCGAGGTGTCAAAAATGAAATTCAAACGCGTAAAAACCCCAGAAAACAGAACTAACCGAGTTTATCTAATAGGTGCAGAAATGCTGCAGAAACCAAAAACTCATGAAACTCATTTTGTGAATGTAGCCTTGCAAAAAGCAAATCTCATCTGTCTACACCCAAATTGTCAGTAAAGAGCATGGTACTTACTTTTTGGGTAAGAAAATGTTGACTTGGCTTTTTAATTTGCATTGTAGAGACATAACTTTTACTTAGGGGGCATGGTTACCTTAAGAGGTACATTTGCGGAATTATAATCTTCAAAGGTGCACAGGGGGTATTATCGTCAAGGGACAAAAAAGGTCACTCTTACTTTCTAAGACGCACACGTGGGGCCTATAAACTTTCTAGTAAACACTATGGGGGAGGACTATGGGGCACGTCATAGTCGTAATTACTAACTAGAGGCCACACTGTGTGTGGAGCACAAAAGCTGCTAATATTATTGTATGGTGCGCTATTACCATCTTTTGGCACTTGTATTCAAGGGCACTGTATATGCAGCACTTTTTTTGACAGAATTAGGAAGAGGGTAGATTTGGAAAGGTTGTGAAGTCCTCGAAATGCGAAAAGTCAAATGCGTATCTGATACAAATCTGCAGATGCAAGTCATGTCTGGAAGAAGTCATCAAGTCGGTCTAAGCCAGATGGAAAAAAAAGGGACAAGTGAACAACTCCAAGGTAGAAAGAACATAATCTGTAAGTCACTGGATTTATCTGTTACTGTAGTCACTTATGGTCTGCAGAATTGGAACCCACCACTATTTAGTGGTAATATTGGTTATTTTTATAGTGTTTTATTTCTTCATTTAGCAACACTTTCATGGTGCAATTCAGTCATTGTAGAAAGGTAGGAGGAAAGTGATGCTATTGGTAATATAGATCTGTTTACAGTGGGTTTTGTTGCGCATAAGCATAGTAATACGATTTATTCACGATGTTAAACAAAAAAAAGGGGAATAACTGATCAATAGGAGTTTAGAAATGACTGAAAACACCAACAGAGATTAAACTACCCAAAACAGATGATAATAAAAAATAATTTTTATTGAATATAACAATTTGAACACATACAGATAAAAACTAGAAAAACAGGCGGTATATTTGTACAGTGATTGAATATTGGGCAAAAACATACAAGGCATCAAAAGGAAACACAGTTGCATCTAATGTGCTTATAGCAGTCAGCATTATTCTAAAAGCCCTTTGTATGTAGTGAGAGTATAATGGAGGGTACACGATAATACTGGAACCCTATGCTTTTCAAGGTAGAGGTATATAATAATATACCAATTATAGTATAAAGTGCTAACATGCATGGATAAGGTATTCATAATACAAATATGTAAATAAGGTGCAATTGGCAGTGCATCATTGAGCTATCACATGTGTAGAAGTTACGCTTATAAGTATATAGAATTATTATAAAATTATCATATGATATTAGTATATAAGGAAATAAATCAAATAAGTGCTCACATTAATAGCAGGCTATCTTAATGGAATACAAGGAAACACAAAGTATTAAAGACTATACACGGACTAAGGAAAAATAATCACCAGTGGTCCCTCTTAAGTGCGTTTCGCCCATTGGCTTCTTCAGGGTTTCAATATTATCTTGTACCCTCCATTATAAATTCACTACAAACTAAGTGCTTTTAGAATAAGGCTGACTGCTATAAGCACATTAGATGCAACCGTTTCCTTTTGATGCCTTGCATTTTATGCCCACTAGGTGCAGCTGTTACACCATATATTAAGTGTGGTGCACTAATTGATTGTACTTCAAATTAATATGAGCTTGCTACTGTGTCTTCTCATGGAATACTTAGTGAACTGACATTGTATCAGGCTTGTAATGTTCTATTTAATAGTTTATATATATGACTAATTACTAGAGATGAGCGACTTTGCCTTTTTTCGGGTCGAGTCAGGTTTCAGACCACCCGACTTTCGCAAAAGTCGAGTCAAACGAGATCAGCCGACTAACTCGCGGCAAAAGTCGGAGGTCGACAAAAAAACAAAACCCGACCCCAATGCAAGTCAATGGGAAATAACAGCTGCCCTCCCCCCCCGCCCACGTCCTCCTCCACCATACTTCCTCATGTTTGGGAAAATGTACCCAAAATACAAGCAGATATATGGTACTGTATCACAAGCGTACAGCTGTATACGGTGTAGTGGAAAATTTCAATCTCTGTATATATTTCCGGAGTCACACACAGATAGTCAGCATGTATTTATCCGTGATACCAGCCGGTACACGGTAGTGTGTGAGGAGCGTACAGCTCTATACGGTGTGGGAAAAAATGAACGGTCAGTAAGTATGCAGAAAAAAAGAATAAAAGTATCAGTGCTGTGTAAAAAGCAGTCTGCACAGCAGTGTACACACAGTAATACAGCTATCAGGCAGCCTAATAACCAGCGCTGCTGCACACAAGAAAATCCTCCCTGTCACTGCACACTAACTGTACAGCACAATTGCTATCAGCACAAGCACAGAAGAACTTCTCTTTCCAGCCCTAAAGGTACGGTCATATTGCTTAAGAGACAGCGATTTTATGATGCAGCAGCGACATCGTCAGCAACGTCTCTGTGTGTGACATGTAGCAGCGATGTGGCCCCTGCTGCGATGTCGCTGATCGTGCACGAATGTTCTGGGCCGTTTGTTGATCGTTGGCGTCCCGCTGGTGAGCCTGAATCGCTGAGTTTGATACGCTTTATGAACGACGAGCGACCTCGTTGGTGACTCATATGTCAGCGGCGCAGGCGGGACTAGGTTTTAACGCCCCTCAGCTCCGATTGGTGGCCACAACATCTCGTCCTTTGTGCGTTGTTGCGAGGATACTATCGTGTGTCGGGTTTTGCGCTTCATCTTTGCCATTTATACATTTTTGGGATCCTGAAAAAATGAATCCGAGGCAAACGCAATAGTGGCACAGACTGGATCGCAGTAGCTGCAAAGCAGAAGGCTGGCAGGACGCAGTATGGAACGATGCTGGAAATTCGTATGAACCACTTGCGTCGTCTTTTATGACGCGGACGTCCAATCACTAAGCGAGAGCTGTGACATATGACATACAGTGACCACCAATCTGTGCTGAGGGGCGTGGAAAAGGTTGCGCTCAATCACGCCTATCGAGGTTAGGATCTTTAACAATACATGCTGTGTGACAGGTCCCAACGACCGCCGAGGTCGTTATACAGATCGCTGATTGCTGATGTGTCGTTTATAAGATCTTCCTGTTTGGAAGCTACTAGTGACCATATAGCGATCACACCAACGATCTCGCCAGGTCGTGTCGTTGTCGTGATCGCTGGTGCGATCGCTAAGTGTGACAGTACCTTTACTCTCTCCCTACTGATAAACAGCGTCTGCAACCTCTCCCTACTGTTAAGATCAGCAGAAGTAAAATGGCAGTCGGCGCTAAGGGGTTTTATAGCGACTATGATGCCACCCAAAGCAAGCCAATCACTGCAATGCCCTTCTCTAAGATGGTGGTGGACGCTGCTCATGTCATCTCATTGCCCACAGTGTGCGTCCTTGCTCATTGGCTGAAAAAAGGCGCCTGAAAGCATTCTGGGAAAGCATTCGATGACCGCATGGCCGACCTCACGCTATGGTCGTGTTTCGGCCAACGAAACCCGACTTTGGCGAAAGTCGGCGACTTTTGAATCTGACCGACCTGTTTCGCTCAACTCTACTAATTACTACTTTATTCACTGTACAAATTTTTATCTGTATGCGTCCAAATTGTTATATTCAATAAAAATTATTTTGTATCATAATCTGTTTTATGCACGATGTTGTAGAAATGTTAGTGGTCATGCTGTGCCGGTATTATTGGAAAAATGTTTTTGATTTTATTTGTATAGTGTGTTTTCTCCGTAAAATGATGTATTTTAGATGGAGGGGAATGGGGAGATGCGCTCTGCAATTAAAAACAGGCTACAGTAATCCTGTCACTTTTCGAACAAGGTAGCCTTCACTTCCAAAGCAGCCATACTCCTCCAGAACGGCCTGTGCTGGAACCACGGAGGGAGATGGAAGGTGAGATTATTACTTTAAAACAATCCATGCATATTTTTTTTAATTTCACGGTCTGAGAACCCCGTTACAAAACAAAGATTAAAATAAAGATTTATTATTAAAGTGTCTTACTTACCTTGCAAGCCACACGATGAGGGCAGAATTTTCCAAAGCCTAGAGGTGGCTGAATTCTTCTCAGAAGAGTGACAACATCTAAATGTTTGATTCGTCCCCTTAGTGAAGGGTTAAAAATGAAAATCATCACTTATGTTGACTCACTGGTGTAAACCCATTCCCACCAAAGCCAATTTTTATTTTGCGCTTTCGTTTTTTCCTCCCCTTCTTTCAAAAGCTATATCTTATTTTCCATCAATGTAACCATATGAGGGTTCCTTTTTGTGGGACAAGTTGAATTTTTGAATGACGCCATCCATTTTACCATACAATATACAGGAAAACAGGAATGCGATGAAATTGTGAACCCTCCCCCACAATTCAAGCATTGTTTTTTCTTTTTTTTACAGTATTCATTGTGAGGGGAACATAGCTGATTAAAACGATTATCTAAGTCAGAATAATTACAGAGTAACCAATCTGTTATAGTTTTTTTTTTTACTTAGGTGGTTTTTACAATTTTTTTAATTTGTTAAAAATCAAATAAAACCTTTTGGTTTGTGAAGCTATTTTCTGAGTCTTGTAACTGTTATTTTTCCATTGATGGGCTTGTTTGTAGCTTGGTGCTCTGAAGGTTTTTGTAGTAACCATTTTTGTTTGTTTTGTTTGTATTTTGGGGGTACAGGACATACGGCAGCAATACAAATGATAATTCTGGCATTTCCATTTTTTACTGTTCATGATTACTGTATAGGTAAAATAATTTTAGATTATGATAAATAGGACTTTTGTGGCCATAGTGATGCCAAATATATATTATTTCTTTGCTTTTAAAAGAAGAAAAGGGAGATGGTACTTAGAATTTTTTATAAAAAATATTTTCCCCTCAGGTCCCTTATAGCAGCAGTGGTATGGCAATTTTCATGCCTTGCATAATAATAAGACAATAAACTCCATCCCACTGTGATTTTCTTCTGTTCTTGTGAGTTTTCAGTTGAACAGGTGTTCTCACCCCAAATTTTAAAGTGTTGTTTTCATTTTTATCTAATAAATCAATAATACCCATAAAAATAAGCAACTTTGGAATGTATCTTATCAGAAAAATCAGCTTTTTTCTCCACCATGATTGATCAGTGAAGACAGACTGTTACATTACTGAGATAGAATTGTATTTGTAGCAACTGCCATCTCCTATGTAGATGGGAGGAGGGAGAAGTTAGAGGCAGAGCTCTCCTATCTCTGTAATTAGGGCCGGTGTTAGGGGCAGACAGACCAGGCAACTGCCTAGGGCCCCACTTCTCCAGGGGCCGCAGCCAGCCGCTATGGGGCTACTGAGTAAGAGTGGCCCCACGCTGCCCCCCCACGCATTCAACTGATCAGAATCAAAGATGTCGATACAGTTGAAAGCAGTGATGGAGGAGAGAGCATCATGTGACGCTCCCTCTCCCATCACTCCCCCCTCTGTCTGTGACTCAGCAGAGTGTGCCAGCAGTGGAGCTGATCAGAGGCTGAGATGCTCTTTAGAAGCCAGAGCAGTTGGGAAATGAGGAGTAGAGGTAAGTAGTGTGTGTGTCTGCTGCACTATACGGTGTGTGTTGAGACTGCACTATACTGTGTGTGTGCATGTGGGGGGCTGCAGTATGCTGTGTATGGGGAGACTGCACCATACTGTTTGTATGTGGGGAGCTGCATTATACTGTGAGTGGGGCTGCATTGTAATGTGTGTGAGGGGGCTGAATTATGTGTGCGTGGGTGTCAAGATCCCGTCTGGGTTGGAGCCGATGTTACTGCAAACACTAGGGGAAGCAGAGGCAGGTAGCGTAGTCAGGTGGCAGCCGGAGGTCAGTACACAGGAAAGCAGTGTTTGTGGCAATGGATCAGGCGGAGAGCGTAGTCAGAAGGCAGGCCGAGGTTGGTTCACAGGAGAGCAGTGTTTGTAGCAATGGATCAGGCGGAGAGCGTAGTCAGAAGGCAGGCCGAGGTCGGTTCACAGGAGAGCAGTGTTTGTAGCAATGGATCAGCAGGAAACGCTTGACTAAAGGCTTGGAGCTCAATAATCTCGCAATGACACACCCACAGGGCCAGGTTTATATAGGGTGTGTAATTGGCAATCAGAGGCCCAATCAAGAGAGCACTAGGTGTAGCCAATCAGGAAGAACAGTCAATGGTATCTGGGTTCAGCAAGGAACTTTGCAGCCAGCAGAATAGCTCAGATGGTAGAGCTGCTGGCCAGTGGACAAGAGGTACTGGGTTCGACTCCTGACAGTACTCCCCTCCTTCCAGGATGGCCTCTGGACATCTCAGGAGCTGGCTTATCCGGGTACCTCTGATGAAAGGCTCTTGTTAGTCTAGGAGCATGGACGTTGTCCCTTGGTTCCCATGAATTTTCCTCTGGTCCGTAACCCTTCCACTGCACCAGATACTGCAGTTTACCTCTGAATTTTTGGGAGTCCAGAATCTTATCCACAATGTATTCTTCTTCACCACGGATCCTTTCTGGTGGAGGAGGTGGCTGAATTCTTCCTGGAAACGGGTTTTCACAGAAGGGTTTGAGCAAGGATATGTGAAACACTGGATGAATCTTTAGATTGTTGGGAAGTTTTAAACGAAAAGCAACCTGGTTAATTTTTGCAGAAATTTGAAAAGGTCCAATGAATTTCTGACCCAATTTGGAGGATGGCACATGTGTCTTAAGGTTTTTAGTGGACAGCCAAACTTTGTCTCCAACCTGAAGAGCAGGGGGCACTCTCCGATGTTTATCTGCTGCTTCCTTATATACTTCCTGGGTCTTGAGTAATATCTCTGATAATTCCTTCTGGGATTCCTGTAATTTTGCAAGCCTGTCATTTACAGCAGGAATGGGAGTGTTCACTGGCAGATTAGGGATAAATACTGGATGTACTCCATAATTAGCAAAAAATGGGGTTTGAGATGTAGCGCTATGTATGGAGTTGTTGTAGGCAAACTCTGCTGTTGGTAAATAGTCCACCCAGTCATCCTGAAGATAGGAAATGACGCAAGAGGTATTGCTCCAAAGTCTGGTTCGTTCTCTCCGTCTGGCCATTGGACTGAGGATGGAAAGCGGTAGAAAGATTCACCGTGACTCCTAAGGCTGTACAGAAACTCTTCCAAAATTTTGACGTAAACTGAACGCCTCTGTCAGACACCACGCTGTCAGGAATTCCATGTAACCTGAATACCTCTTTGATTATCAGTTCTGCAGTTTTTTCAGCAGTAGGAATTCCTTCAGTTGGAATAAAGTGGGCCATTTGTGTGAGTCGGTCCACTATGACAAGGATGACGGTCATCTGTTTGGAAGGGGGTAGTTCCACAATAAAATCCATGGAAATAGATCCCCAAGGCCTGGATGGAACTGGAAGTGGTTGCAAGAGTCCTAGAGGAGACGATCGTGTGGTCTTGTTTCGTGCGCATGTTAAACAGGTTGAAACATATTTCCTCACGTCCTTCCTACAATTAGGCCACCAAAAGAAACAAAGTAGTAAGTCTTGTGTTTTTGCAACTCCAGGATGTCCTGCCAGTTTAGAATCATGGACACTTTTGAGGACTTCAAGGCGAGAAGATTCAGGTACATATATTTTGTGTTTCTGCATCAAAACCCCTCTTTGAATGAAAGATCGACGTCTTCCGAAGGATGGTTAAGGAAAGAGTCCTCTTGATATCCATCTTTAATTCTATTACATAGTCCTCTAGAGTGCAATATTCCCAAAAAATTTTTAGGGCCTAGAATTGTATCGTCATTACTAGACCTCTCCTGAGGTTCTGAACACATCCTGGACAGGGCGTCAGCCTTGCCATTTCTTGAACCAGGCCGGTAAGAAATTATAAAATTGAATCTTGAGAAAAATAAGGCCCATCGTGCTTGTCTTGCAGACAATCTTTTTGCTGTACGGAGGAATTCAAGATTCTTGTGGTCCGTGAGGACAGTCACAGGGTGATTGGCACCTTCCAAAAGATGTCTCCATTCGGAGAAGGCAACTTTAATGGCTAACAGTTCTTTATTACCGATGTCGTAGTTCTTTTCTGCAGATGACATGGTGTGGGAAAGAAACGCACATGGGTGAAGTTGCATTTTGTCCCCAACTCGCTGAGACAGAATGGCTCCCACTGCAGAGTCCGAGGCGTCCACTTCGACAGTAAATGGCAATTCAGGATTTGGGTGTACTAACAATGGAGCAGACATAAAAAGAGTTTTCAATTTGTCAAAAGCCTCCTGTGCCTCCGGAGACCAGAAAAAATGCTTTGGTCTTTTTTGTTAGTGTAGTAATTGGTAGTATGATCCGTGAAAAGTTCTTTATAAATTTTCGGTAAAAATTTGCAAATCCTATGAAACGCTGGACGTCTTTTAAATTTCTTGGAACAGGCCAGTCCACTACAGCATTGATTTTGCCGGGATCCATGCTCAGACCTTCTGGGGAGATGATATATCCCAGAAATTGGATACTGGTTTGTTCAAACTCACATTTTTCAAGTTTAATGTAAAGATGGTTCTCCTGTAGTCGTTCCAAGACTAACTGGACGTGCCTGCGATGCTCTTCCAAGGTGTCTGAAAATATAAGAATGTCATCGAGATAAGCCACAACGAATTGGTCCAAGAAATCTCGAAATACATCATTAATAAAATGTTGAAAGGTGGCTGGGGCATTGCTAAGACCAAAGGTCATAACCAGAGATTCAAAATGTCCATATCTCGTTCTGAAGGCGGTCTTCCACTCATCTCCTGGGCGAATCCGTATGAGGTTGTAAGCCCCTCTAAGATCCAGCTTCGTAAAGATTTTCGCAGAACGGAGTCTCTCAAATAGTTCAGGAATCAAGGGTAGCGGGTAGCGATTCTTGACAGTGATATTATTCATCTCTCTGTAGTCAATACATGGCCGCAGAGTGGAGTCTTTCTTTTCAACAAAGAACAGGGGTGCCCCAGCTGGAGATGTGGAAGGTCGAATAAAGCCTTTCTCTAAATTTTCATCCAGGAACTTTCTTAATACCTTCAATTCAGGTTCGGAAAGATTGTAAATCCGTCCAAATGGAATGGTTGCTCCTGGCAGCAATTCAATGGGACAGTCGTAAGGACAGTGAGGAGTAGAGTTGAGCGATACTTTCCGATATCCTAAAGTATCGGAATCGGAATGGTACCGCCGATATCACTAAAATATCGGCGATACCCGATACCGATACCGGAAGTCCCATGTAAGTCTATGGGAACAAAATATCGCAACTAAAAAAACCCCATTCTTTCCTTGTAAACAGTAAATATACACACATAGAATACATATATATATATATATATATATACATGTCATTGTGACATATATATATACATATATGTATAGTTTATACACTTCTACATAGTAAAATATCCTCTGATTTAATTGCCGGGTAAAGCCGGCTTCAGTGAAAAGACAGAAGCACCCAACATGAAATGACACTTGGTGTACATAGGGTTAACCATGTCTTTTCATGTCCTTTGCTATCTAATTTGCACAAACAATTAAATCAGACTATGTGTGCAAAATTTCACACCTGTAGGGGTTAATTAAAGGTGTAAATTCGTTGTAAAAAAACGGACTTTTTTGCTAAGAATTTACACCTTTAATTAATCCCTACAGGTGTGAAATTTTGCACACATAGTCTGATTTAATTGTTTGTGCAAATTAGATAGCAAAGGACTTGAAAAGACATGGTTAACCCTATGTACACCAAGTGTCATTTCATGTCGGGTTCTGCATTTTCACAAAAGCCGGCAATTGAATTAGCGGCTATTATACTATGTAGAAGTGTATGAACTACAAATATAAATATATATATATATGTGTCACAAATTCAATGACATGTATATATATATATGAGGTGTAAAATTGCTGAAAAAAAATGCGTGGGCTCCCGCCCTATTTTCGCAACCAGACAGACAAAGCCAGTGAGTGGGGGCAGATAATAATAGCCCAGAGAGGGACCATTTTTTTTGGCCCCCCCGGCTACTTAAAATCTGCCCCCAGACACCCCAGAAAGGGCAAATCTCTAATTAGATTTGCCCTTTCTGGCACTTTGCCCGTCTATTCCCATTGCCCTGTAGCGGTGGCGAATGGGTTAATAAGGGGTTAAAATGACCTTGCAATTGAAAGGTCACTTTAAGCCAGGTTAATAATTGAGAGCTGTCAATTAGACAACTATCAATTATTAATCCTATTGTATGAAAGAAAAATCAAACACACACACTTTAATAAAAAAGAAGTTTAATGAAATAATCACACAGTTTTTGACCATATTTTATTTACCTGCTAAAACCATTTCCTGTAATAAAAATAAAATAATAAAGCAAAATTATTCTTACCAATACGATGCACAGTCAGGTCCCACGGTGTAATCCTTCAGAAAGGGTTAATGTTTACTGCAGGGACCGCAGCTAATGCTGCAGCCTCACAGTAAACCCCAAATGAATGAGTTCCTCTCCTGCCTGACAGGAGAGTAAAGGCTGGGTGTCACATAACGATACACCAGCGATCCTGACAACGATATGCACTTGTCAGGATCGCTGGTGTATCGCTACATGATCGCTGCTGAGCTGCCAAACAGGCAGCTCAGGCAGCGATCTGGGACAGCGACACTGCGGGTAACATCGCTTAAGGGCCCGTCTCACATAGCGATATCGCTACCGAGATCGCTGCTGAGTCACAAGTTTTGTGACGCAGCAGCAAGCTCACCAGCGATATCGCTGTGTGTGACATTCAGCGACGATCAGCCCCCCTGCCGGGTATCGCTGATCGTCGCAGAAATGTCAGGACCTTTTTTTGATCGCTGGTTTCCCTCTGACAGGCACGCATCGCTGCGTGTGACAGGCGGGAGACCAGCGATCCGCTGGTAACCAAGGTACACAGCGGGTTTCCAGGCACCGCGCAGCGCTTGGAAACCCGCTGTGTACCTTGGATACCAGCTCCCTGCATCAGGGCGCTGGTATCCAAGGTACACAGCGGGTTTCTAGGCACAGCCCCGCGCCTGGAAACCCGCTGTGTACCTTGGTTACCAGCGGATCGCTGGTCTCCCGCCTGTCACACGCAGCGATGCGTGCCTGTCAGCGGGAAACCAGCGATCAAAAAAAGGTCCTGACATTTCAGCGACGATCAGCGATACCCGGCAGGGGGGCTGATCGTCGCTGAATGTCACACACAGCGATATCGCTGGTGAGCTCGCTGCTGCGTCACAAAACTAGTGACTCAGCAGCGATCTCGGTAGCGATATCGCTATGTGAGACGGGCCCTTAAGTGGAAAGCTTAATTGATTGCTTTCCACTTTCACTTCAGGTCAGCCAGGGACACAATCAGTGACGTCAGAGGGAACTGATTAACAAAAATAGGGGTTCCCTTCGAAAAAAAAATGGCGTGGGGTCCCCCCTATTTTTGTTAACCAGCCAGATGAAGCAGACCGCTGAGGCCTGGATTTTCAGGCTGTTAAGGAGCCAAGATCCATGGACCTTGCCAGCCTGATAATACTAGGCCACAGCAGTCTGCATATCTTGGCTGATTAACAAAAATAGGGGATCCCTCGAAAAAAATTGGCGTGGGGTCCCCCCTATTTTTGTTAACCAGCCAGATGAAGCAGACCGCTGAGGCCTGGATTTTCAGGCTGTTAAGGAGCCAAGATCCATGGACCTTGCCAGCCTGATAATACCAGGCCACAGCAGTCTGCATATCTTGGCTGATTAACAAAAATAGGGGATCCCCTTGAAAAAAATTGGCATGGGGTCCCCCCTATTTTTGTTAACCAGCCAGATGAAGCAGACCGCTGAGGCCTGGATTTTCAGGCTGTTAAGGAGCCAAGATCCATGGACCTTGCCAGCCTGATAATACCAGGCCACAGCAGTCTGCATATCTTGGCTGATTAACAAAAATAGGGGATCCCCTTGAAAAAAATTGGCATGGGGTCCCCCCTATTTTTGTTAACCAGCCAGATGAAGCAGACCGCTGAGGCCTGGTTTTTCAGGCTGGTAAGGATCCAATATCCATGGACCTTGCAAGCCTGATAATACCAGGCCACAGCAGTCTGCTTAGCTTGGCTGGTTAACAAAAATAGGGGATCCCTCGAAAAAAAAACGGCGTGGGGATCCCCCCTATTTTTGTTAACCAGCCAAGTAAAATGCAGACTGCTGCGGCCTGGTATTAAAAGACTGTCAAGGCCCATGGATTTTGGCCCTCAACAGCCTGATAATACCAGGCTACAGCAGCCCCACATTTGGCGCATCAAAAGATGTGCCAATTGTGGCACTTTACCCGGCTCTTCCCACTTGCCCTGTAGCGGTGGCAAGCGGGGTAATAAGGGGTTATTGTCACCGTTGATTGCACGGTGACAATAAGCCCGGTTAATAATGGAGAGGCGTCAATAAGACACCGATCCATTATTAATCCCAAAGTTATTAAATGCATAAAAAAAAGACACAGCAAGAAAAAAGTCTTTTAATGAAATAAAAGAGACAACACAGTTTTCATTAATTTTATTATACACTCATTCCTGCGACGCCATCGATCTCCTGTAAAAAAAGAAAAAAAACAAACCAACAGTATACCACCTGTCCGACGCAGTCCATAGTAACGATTGTCCCACGACGATCCAACTCTGCTACATCGCAATGACAGGCAGAGCCTGTCATCGCGACGCAGCACAGCTGATTACCTGCTTCCCCGGCGGTGACGTCATCGGACTGACTGCTTTACGGCCGCGATTACCCAGCAGTCACTGCAGTTATCGCGAGAAACTGCATGTGACCGCCGGGGAAAGAAGATGGCGGCCATGAAGCAGTCCAGGACGTGACCGCCGGAGATCTTCTGCCAGGTAAGTGCCGCTGACTCCTGACAGACCCGACCGACGGACACTGACAGTGACAGTGACATCCCGATTCCGGTATCCGATAAGACGAAAATATCGGAACTCGGAATCGGAATTCCGATACAGCTAATATCGGCCGATACCCGATATTTGCAGTATCGGAATGCTCAACCCTAGTGAGGAGGTAATTGATCTGCTTTCTTCTTACTGCAGACATCAGAGAACTGCTGATATTGAGGTGGTAGTTTCTCTTCCTTCTCATGCGAAATCTCAGAGATTTGGACTTGTTGGAGAACAGGGGGTTCCTTATGACAATTATTCTTACAGTAGTCAGATGGAAAGGTGATGGTTCTTGATGCCCAGTTGATAGAAGGGTTATGGACAGAAAACCAGGGGATCCCTAGAATAACCGGAAATTTCGGAGATGAAATAAGGTGGAAACTGACAGCTTCATGATGATCCGATTCGATACAAATCTCCAGTTCGATTGTCTCATGCGTGACAGGTCCAGAAGACAAGGGTGATCCATCCACAGTTTCCATTTCAATTGGTGTGGATTTGGTCCTACTGGAAATATTATTATCACGTGTAAATTTTAAGTCCATAAAATTTCCTCCTGCTCCCGAATCCAACAGGGTAGAGCATTGTATTTTTTGGGTGCCCATTACAACCTGAATGGGGATTACAAAATGAGATGATGTAGTATGTATTTTGTCTATTTCTGGCGTTACTGATGAGATAGTCTGCAAGATGGAATCCGACTGCTGAGAAAGGTCCATATTGCTGGCAGACCTGTTGTTGGTAAAGGCTATAGTCCTTTTGTTAGGACAGTTGATGGCATAGTGTCCAGGGTCCCCACAATAGAGGCAGAGATGTTCTGCACGTCGCCTCTCCTTCTCCTGTGCAGAGAGTGGTCTTCGGATGACGTCGATCTGCATCGGTTCAGACACGCCTTGCGTCTTTTCTTGGTGGTCCGATGCTGAAAATGAAAAGCCAGGGCTATTCCCAAGTGCTCGCAGTCTCTCCTTTCTCCTTTCAGTAAGTCTCTGGTCAATCCGGATACATAGTTGAATAAAGTCCTCCAACTGGTCAGGGGTCTCAACCCTGGCAAGCTCGTCTTTCACTGGTTCTGATAACCCTCGTCGAAATTGACTTCTCTAGGCCGCTGGATTCCAGGTGGTGTCGGCCACCCAGCGACGGAACTCTGATGTATATTCCGCAACAGAGCGACGTCCTTGGCGCAAATTATGTAATTTGGTTTCTGCTGTGGCACAGCGGTTTGGGTCATCAAAAACTTGATTCATAGCTGCGATGAAAGCTTCCAGGTCATTAAGGAGGGCATAGTCCTTTTCTACATAAGGTGAAGCCCAAGCAAGAGCTTCATCCGTCAGGAGATTTATCATGAAAAAAACTTTCTTCCTCTCACTGGTAAAGGGAGCGGGTTGCATCTGGAAGTATATGCGGCATTGATTGAGGAATCCTCGGTACTGCTTGCGATCCCCACTGAACTTTACAGGCAGCGGCAGCCGCGCGTTTGATTCGGACCCTGAATTGCGCACGTCCAGAAGTTGTTTTTGTAGCTCAATTACTTCCTGTTGTATCGCCGTGAAATCAATTTGTAACTTGGCATATTTTCCTTGAGAGTCAGTACAAAAACTTTGAAGCTCCGTAACTTGCCGCCTCAGGGTGTTCACAGCGGACTCCATTTTGGCGCGAGATTATTCTGTCAAGATCCCGTCTGGGTTGGAGCCGATGTTACTGCAAACACTAGGGGAAGCAGAGGCAGGTAGCGAAGTCAGGTGGCAGCCGGAGGTCGGTACACAGGAAAGCAGTGTTTGTGGCAATGGATCAGGCGGAGAGCGTAGTCAGAAGGCAGGCCAAGGTTGGTTCACAGGAGAGCAGTGTTTGTAGCAATGGATCAGGCGGAGAGCGTAGTCAGAAGGCAGGCCGAGGTCGGTTCACAGGAGAGCAGTATTTGTAGCAATGGATCAGCAGGAAACGCTTGACTAAAGGCTTGGAGCTCAATAATCTCGCAATGACACACCCACAGGGCCAGGTTTATATAGGGTGTGTAAGGCCTCTTTCACACATCCGGCGGGCGCCTGGCGGCACCCCGGCATTTTGCCGCAGCGCCGCATGTGAAAAGCTTTCACACTTCCGGCGCCCAAAATGCGGTTTTTTGCCGGATGGTTTCTGATGCTTGGAGAGATAAGAAACCATCCGGCAAAAACAAAAAACGTTACATGCAGCGTTTTTCCGGACGCCGCAATGTACATTTGCGCCGCATCCGGACAAAACCGCATGCAACGCATTGACATGCGGCGCCATCCGGCGCTAATGCATGTCAATGCGAAAAAAGCCGCATGCGGCGCATCAGATTTTCAGATGCGGCGCTGCGGGAAAATGCCGGGGGCGCCGCAAGGCGCCCGCCGGATGTGTGAAAGAGGGCTAATTGGCAATCAGAGGCCCAATCAAGAGAGCACTAGGTGTAGCCAATCAGGAAGAACAGTCAATGGTATCTGGGTTCAGCAAGGAACTTTGCAGCCAGCAGAATAGCTCAGATGGTAGAGCTGCTGGCCAGTGGACAAGGGGTACTGGGTTCGACTCCTGACAGTGGGAGGGCTGTATTATACTGTGTATGGGGCTGCATTATACTCGGAGGGGTCAGCATTATACTGTGTGTGGGGGGTTGCATTATACTCTGAGGGGGCTGCATTATACTCAATGAGGGGAATACATTATACTCTATGAGGAGACTACATTATACTCTCTGAAGGGGCTGCAGTATACTCTGAGGGGGCTGCATTATACTCTGAGAGGGCTTCATTATACTGTGTGTGGGGCTGCATTATACTCTGACGGGGCTGCATTATACTCTGAGAGGGCTGCATTATACTCTATGAGGGGCTGCATTATACTCTCAGGGGGGCTGCATTATACTCAGGGGGCTGCATTATACTCTGAGGGGACTACATTATACTCTATGAGGGGGCTGCAGTATATTCTATGAGGAGAGCTGCATTATACTCTGAGGGGGGCTGCATTATACTCTATCAAGGACCATGGCTAGTGCATTATACTATATGTACTATATGGGACCTGCGTTATACTGTATCGAGGACTATCTGCACCCAGAGTACGAGTAGGTGCATACTGTCAGTAAATGCTGCGGGTTGGACATTGCCTACTTGTGCAGCATCCAGATGTTACAGCATAGTGGATGGGATTTCAAGAAATCCCATGTCCACTATGCCTGCACAGACACTCGCGGTGACGAACATGCGGCGCATCTCTCCAGACTGCAGCATAGCTATTTATCTTGCGGAGATGCGAGCCTCCGCAAGATAAATTTCACTCGTACAATGTATTGGATGCAGTGAATCCGCATGGTTCAATGAACACATGCGGTATCACCTGCGTTTTATAGCCAGCAGCGCTATGGATGCAGCAAACATGTTCTGCGTCCAACATACAAAAGGTTTTTTTGTCTTTTGAATGTTAGCTTGCTGACCGAGCAATCCGCCCCCACCAGGTGGTGATTTTAATTACACCAGGTCCCTATTTTACCCATAAATGCAGGCATTACTGACAGAGGTGAATATTCACCCAGAAATTCAGATATCAGCCTAATAGAGGTATGTTCACATTAGGTCAGGGACTCACCAGAACTGAGACCACCTTGACGATGGTTGGTGGGCTTTAAAATATTTGGCCAAATGTTTATACTAAGCGTCTCAAATTTTTCCTTATATTCCAAAGCCATATTGCTTTTCTAAATTTCATATATTCCATGTTGTAATGCTTTAGTATGCTTGAGTGCAGCCTTTTTTTGTATGTTTTACATGGGGGTACCTTCCCTTGGTTTGCACCTAGTTCACATTAGTCTGGATGTGCCAGTCAGGTTTTTTTGTCTTTTGAATGTTAGCTTGCTGACCGAGCACTCCGCCCCCACCAGGTGGTGATTTTAATTACACCAGGTCCCTATTTTACCCATAAATGCAGGTATTACTGACAGAGGTGCATATTCACCCAGAAATTCAGATATCAGCCTAATAGAGGTATGTTCACATTAGGTCAGGGACTCACCAGAACTGAGACCACCTTGACGATGGTTGGTGGGCTTTAAAATATTTGGCCAAATGTTTATACTAAGCGTCTCAAATTTTTCCTTATATTCCAAAGCCATATTGCTTTTCTAAATTTCATATATTCCATGTTGTAATGCTTTAGTATGCTTGAGTGCAGCCTTTTTTTGTATGTTTTACATGGGGGTACCTTCCCTTGGTTTGCACCTAGTTCACATTAGTATGGATGTGCCAGTCAGGTTTTTTTGTCTTTTGAATGTTAGCTTGCTGACCGACACTCCGCCCCCACCAGGTGGTGATTTTAATTACACCAGGTCCCTATTTTACCCATAAATGCAGGCATTACTGACAGAGGTGCATATTCACCCAGAAATTCAGATATCAGCCTAATAGAGGTATGTTCACATTAGGTCAGGGACTCACCAGAACTGAGACCACCTTGACGATGGTTGGTGGGCTTTAAAATTTTGGCCAAATGTTTATACTAAGCGTCTCAAATTTTTCCTTATATTCCAAAGCCATATTGCTTTTCTAAATTTCATATATTCCATGTTGTAATGCTTTAGTATGCTTGAGTGCAGCCTTTTTTGTATGTTTTACATGGGGGTACCTTCCCTTGGTTTGCACCTAGTTCACATTAGTCTGGATGTGCCAGTCAGGTTTTTTTGTCTTTTGAATGTTAGCTTGCTGCCGAGCACTCCGCCCCACCAGGTGGTGATTTTAATTACACCAGGTCCCTATTTTACCCATAAATGCAGCATTACTGACAGAGGTGCATATTCACCCAGAAATTCAGATATCAGCCTAATAGAGGTATGTTCACATTAGGTCAGGGACTCACCAGAACTGAGACCACCTTGACGATGGTTGGTGGGCTTTAAAATATTTGCCAAATGTTTATACTAAGCGTCTCAATTTTTCCTATATTCCAAAGCCATATTGCTTTTCTAAATTTCATATATTCCAGTTGTAATGCTTTAGTATGCTTGAGTGCAGCCTTTTTTTGTATGTTTTACATGGGGTACCTTCCCTTGGTTTGCACCTAGTTCACATTAGTCTGGATGTGCCAGTCAGGTTTTTTGTCTTTTGAATGTTAGCTTGCTGACCGAGCACTCCGCCCCCACCAGGTGGTGATTTTAATTACACCAGGTCCCTATTTTACCCATAAATGCAGGCATTACTGACAGAGGTGCATATTCACCCAGAAATCAGATATCAGCCTAATAGAGGTATGTTCACATTAGGTCAGGGACTCACCAGAACTGAGACCACCTTGACGATGGTTGGTGGGTTTTAAAATATTTGGCCAAATGTTTATACTAAGCGTCTCAAATTTTCCTTATATTCCAAAGCCATATTGCTTTTCTAAATTCATATATTCCATGTTGTAATGCTTTAGTATGCTTGAGTGCAGCCTTTTTTGTATGTTTTACATGGGGGTACCTTCCTTGGTTTGCACCTAGTTCACATTAGTCTGGATGTGCCAGTCAGGTTTTTTTGTCTTTTGAATGTTAGCTTGCTGACCGACACTCCGCCCCCACCAGGTGGTGATTTTAATTACACCAGGTCCCTATTTTACCCATAAATGCAGGCATTACTGACAGAGGTGCATATTCACCCAGAAATTCAGATATCAGCCTAATAGAGGTATGTTCACATTAGGTCAGGGACTCACCAGAACTGAGACCACCTTGACGATGGTTGTGGGCTTTAAATATTTGGCCAAATGTTTATACTAAGCGTCTCAAATTTTTCCTTATATTCCAAAGCATATTGCTTTTCTAAATTTCATATATTCCATGTTGTAATGCTTTAGTATGCTTGAGTGCAGCCTTTTTTTTGTATGTTTTACATGGGGTACCTTCCTTGGTTTGCACCTAGTTCACATAGTCTGGATGTGCCAGTCAGTTTTTTTGTCTTTTGAATGTTAGCTTGCTGCCGAGCACTCCGCCCCACCAGGTGGTGATTTTAATTACACCAGTCCCTATTTACCCATAAATGCAGGCATTACTGACAGAGGTGCTATTCACCCAGAAATTCAGATATCAGCCTAATAGAGGTATGTTCACATTAGGTCAGGGACTCACCAGAACTGAGACCACCTTGACGATGGTTGGTGGTTTAAAATATTTGGCCAAATGTTTATACTAAGCGTCTCAAATTTTCCTTATATTCCAAAGCCATATTGCTTTTCTAAATTTCATATATTCCATGTTGTAATGCTTTAGTATGCTTGAGTGCAGCCTTTTTTGTATGTTTTACATGGGGTACCTTCCCTTGGTTTGCACCTAGTTCACATTAGTTGATGTGATGTACTTCCCTTGGTTTGCACCTAGTTCACATTAGTCTGGATGTGCCAGTCAGGTTTTTTTGTCTTTTGAATGTTAGCTTGCTGACCGAGCACTCCGCCCCCACCAGGTGGTGATTTTAATTACACCAGGTCCCTATTTTACCCATAAATGCAGGCATTACTGACAGAGGTGCATATTCACCCAGAAATTCAGATATCAGCCTAATAGAGGTATGTTCACATTAGGTCAGGGACTCACCAGAACTGAGACCACCTTGACGATGGTTGGTGGGTTTTAAAATATTTGGCCAAATGTTTATACTAAGCGTCTCAAATTTTTCCTTATATTCCAAAGCCATATTGCTTTTCTAAATTTCATATATTCCATGTTGTAATGCTTTAGTATGCTTGAGTGCAGCCTTTTTTTGTATGTTTTACATGGGGGTACCTTCCCTTGGTTTGCACCTAGTTCACATTAGTCTGGATGTGCCAGTCAGGTTTTTTTGTCTTTTGAATGTTAGCTTGCTGACCGAGCACTCCGCCCCCACCAGGTGGTGATTTTAATTACACCAGGTCCCTATTTTACCCATAAATGCAGGCATTACTGACAGAGGTGCATATTCACCCAGAAATTCAGATATCAGCCTAATAGAGGTATGTTCACATTAGGTTCAGGGACTCACCAGAACTGAGACCACCTTGACGATGGTTGGTGGGCTTTAAAATATTTGGCCAAATGTTTATACTAAGCGTCTCAAATTTTTCCTTATATTCCAAAGCCATATTGCTTTTCTAAATTTCATATATTCCATGTTGTAATGCTTTAGTATGCTTGAGTGCAGCCTTTTTTTGTATGTTTTACATGGGGGTACCTTCCCTTGGTTTGCACCTAGTTCACATTAGTCTGGATGTGCCAGTCAGGTTTTTTTGTCTTTTGAATGTTCTGCGTCCAAAGCGCTGCCAATTACTGAACGTGTGCACCTACCCTAAAGAGGCCGGGAAACAAGCGTTGAACGACTTTAATATTGTCTATCACGCTTTTTTAGTGGCCTGAACTCAGCGCATGTAAATACAACAGAAATGTTTTATGTGAGCATTAGGGCCCCACTTTGTCTAAAACCGGCCCTGTCTGTAATGTAATCTCTGAATACAGATTTTACCAGTGAACGCAGAATGAGAATGATTGATCAGCCTGGATAAGATCTGATAAGATATACTACAAAGTCTCTTATTTCATGTGTAGTTATTGGTTTATGCAATAAAAATAAAAGTTTTTAACCCTTTCATGACCTTGGACGTGCACAGTATGTCATGGTCAGCTGGTACTTACTGACCTTGGAGGTACTGGGTACTTACAGGCGATTTTGCGCGTACAGGAGCTGGTCGCATGCGATTGCCGCCGGGTGATCAGCTGATTTCACAGTTGACACTCGGCACTCACTGTCAGGAGCAATGCGGTCACTCTAACCCCTAAATGCTGCTATCAATATCGATCACAGAATTTAGAAGACAGGCAGAGAGAAGGAGATCCCACTGCCCTCCTATTGGCGTGCCCGCGACATCATCATGGGGACCCGATTGTTGCCATGTTGACCTGATGTCATCATGGCGACATCCGGATCACCAGGCTACGGCAAGCCCCTCAGACCATGCGCAGAGCACAGTCTCAGGGGATTGTGTCAGTGCAGCACTGACAGTTATGAGCCATTACTTTCCTTGTGTATGCAATGGATTATAACTGTGATCGGGCTGCTGAATGTGAAAGTCCCATGGTGGGACAAAGTAAAAAAAAAAATTGGAAAAATATATTTTTAAAAAAAAAATCAGAGAATAATAATAAAAAAGAAAAAGTATATTGTACCAATAAATTTCTATTTTTATGTAAAAAAATATACAAAAAAAGTACACGCTTTGCATTGCTGCGTCCAGGTCGACCCGCCCTATAAAATTGTCATACTAGTTAAAAACTTTCACTGAACACTGAAAAAACAAATAAAAAATGGGTCAAAAAGATGCTTTTTCATCATATCGCCAAACAAAAAGTGGAATAAAATGTGATCAAAAAGATATATTTAAATAAAAATGGTATAGCTGAAAACATCATCTTGTCCCGCAAAAACAAGCCACCATACAGCTCCATCAATGGAAAAATAAAAAAGTTATAGCTCTCAGAATAAAGTGATGCAAAAATAATTATTTTTTCTATAATATAGTTTTTATTGTGTACAAGCTCCAAAACATAAAACAAGATATAAATGAGTTATCGCTGTAATTGTACTGACCTGAGAAATAAATCTGCCTTATCAATTTTACCACACACAGTATGTTATAAAAAAAAAACAGCAAAAACTATTTCTGAATTGCTGGTTTTTATTCATTCTCCCTCCCAAAAATCGTAACAAAGCCCGTAAATTAGGCAGGCTGTCATCGCTACAGATATGCCATACATGTTAATGTTAAATGTGGTTTAGACACACTGGGGCTCAGAAGGGAAGGGGGCATTTGGATTTGGGAGCGGAGAATTTGCTGAATTTGTTTTGGGGGGTGAGGAGCCATTTAGCTTTTCCAGAGTCTTTGTACTACCAGTAATGTAGAAGCCCCATAAATTTCCATTTACAGATGACGGACCTGAGTGGGGACTTGCTTTTTTGTGGATTGATTTGAAGCTTTTTTTGGACATTTTGCATAAGATTTAGGATCACATTTTCCCGGCACTCTACGCTGAGCACTTACTTTGGGGTTTCCATCTAAAGTTCCGAGTGACGTGATTCAGATGAAACCCCCAAGGGATCCATTTACTATAATGAGGCAGCAGAGTTACTCTGGAGTCCATCTGGCCTCTATTCAGTATTGTCCTTCTTTTCAGAAGTGCACAAAACTGTGGTGGACCACGCTTTTATGCACACCCAAAAAGACGGACACCGCCGGATCACAGGCCAGACGGCATCCACAGTGCCTCTATCTGCTTCATTAAAGTGAATCTTCAGCTGGGTGTTCCGTCTCATTTACGTATTTCAGAGATTTACATGGTAACCCCTGTGTAAGCGCTTAGCTTAGAGCGCAGGATTAATGTGTGTCGGGCCTTACTGCGATCTTTGGGAGGCAGAAGGAACAAATCAAAAGCAGGTAAAGAAATGGTTTTATTTTTTCCTCTTGCGGTATAAGTGATTAGTCGACTTTATTTTTTGGATTGGTGTGATTAAAGCGATACCAGATTCATATTGAGCTTTTATGTTCCGCTGCGGTCACATTAAAAGATGCTTAGAGAGCTATAATTTTCCTATATATCTGCCGACAGTAATGTGAGGGCTTGTATTTTCCCGGATGAGTTGAAGTTTTTATTGGTATTATTTTGGGTCACATAACGTTTTTTGATCACTTTAGAAAATATGAGACAAATAAGAAAAAAGAAGGGTGTCATTAGCCTTTATGAGTGGATATGTAATAGTTTTTCACACTACTGTACACAGGTTAGAACTATGTATACACATATAAGTACGTACTTTGCCTCTGGATCATACTCAGCCCATATCCTTTTAAATTCATCCAAGTGATGTGGACCAAGAATTGACCAATCACGAGTAAGGTAGTCAAAATTATCCATGATCACAGCAACAAAGAGATTGATAATCTGCAAAACAGTACGATTTTTATAATTTTCTTCACCACGCATATAGTGGTAAAATGAAAAAATTATATATTTTTTACTTACCAAAAATGCGCACAACATGTAGAAACTTATAAAGTAGAAGTATGCAAAGCCTGTTCCACATGTATATTCTTCACCAGGCAAAAAATCTGACTCTGGGTCACACATTTTTCCATAAGAACAGGCCAAAAGGATCTCATGCCAGGCCTCTCCAGTAGCACACCTGAAACACACGTTGCAGCGTAAAATAGTAGCACAGTATATTTTTAGCAATATTTATAGATGTAACTAAATGGCTACAAGTGACTTTTAGCTCATATCTCCCCTTTCACTGACCTATCCAGAATAGAGATGGGTGAACCCGAACAGTAAAGTATTGTACTGTGACATCATTCTAAAAACTGCACCCGTCAAACTACATTGAAGAAGTTTATTAACTCTTCAGGTACTTCACAGGAACTGAAGCAATGTGGAAGGAAAAAATTAATAGTTAACTTTTTTTTACAAAAACTTTAGCCCCAAATGTTTTATTTTCACAAGGGTAACAGGAGAAAATGGACACCAATATTTGTTGTGCAATTTCTCCTGAGTATGTCAAGACCCCATATGCGGGGTAAAAGTCTATTTGGGAGCACGGCAGAGCTCAGAAGGTAAGGAGCACCGTTTGAATTTTTGAACGCAAAAATGGCTAGAATTCGAGAGCAGACGCGGACGGTATGTCGCATTTGAAGAGCTCCTAATGTGCCCAAACAGTGGAAACCCTCACAAGTGACCCCATTTTGGAAACTAGAGCCCTCAAGGAATTTATCTAGATGTGTGGTGAGCACCTTGGGCCCCCCGGTGCTTCACAGAAGTTTATAACTTATAAAAAAAATCACATTATTCCAACAAAAATGTATTTCAATCCCAAATGTTTTAGGGTAACAGGAGAAAATGGACCCTAAAATGTGTTGTGTGATTGCTCTTGAGTACGTCGATACCCCATTTGTGTGGGAAAAGTACTGTTTTGGCACACGGAATGGCTTGGAAGGGAAGGAGTTTTAGAGCGCCGATTTTGATGGAAAGGTCTGAGCGAGTCATGTTGCATTTGGAAAGCCCCTCATGCGCCTAAACAGTGGATAAACCCCACAAGTGATGCCATTTTGGAAACTAGAACCCTCAAGAAATTTAGATGTGTGGTGAGCACCTTGAACCCACAGGTGCTTCACAGAATTTTACAACGTTGATCTGTGAAAATGAAAAACAATACATTTTTCCCACAAAAATGTTGTTTTATCTCAAAATTTTTCTGAGAACGCTGATACCCTATATGTGGTCGAAAACTACTTTTGAAGCACAGTGCAAAGCTCAGAAGGGAAAAAGAGCCATATTAGAGTTCAGATTTTGGTGGACTGGTTTGAGGTTGCCATGTCACATTAGCAGAGCCCCTGAGGTGCCAGAACAGCAGAATCCCAATAAGAGACCCATTTTACAAGATACACCTCTCAATGAATTCATCAAGGAGTTAATTTCCTTCGGTTTAGCTTTAGGTTTGTGCATTTAGTGCAGGTAAGGGTATGACGTCCTTTCTTTTGACCTGGAAATCACATTTAAAATGCTCCTGTCTAGCTGTGTATCCATGTTTGGGACCTGGTCCTGCTCAGCCTTTATTCACACAGGACGTCACTATGACGCAGGGTAAGGTTTTAATGTTAGCGGTTAGGACCATCCTGAACTTGGGTACACCTTGACGTTGGTGGGATGGAATTTATGCTTTTTTGATCAAAAACAGTGTTTTCTAAGTACTAGAGATGAGCGAATAGCTTTGGATAAGTCCTTATCTGAATAGCTATAGCACTTTCTGAATAGCTGCATCGGGAATCCGGATGTCAGGACTCTGAACATTTTTGATCACCTTTTGTGCATTACTGCCCTTTTCCAAGATGGCGTCTTTGGTCTCATGTGCACTGTGTCTTCCTGCTATATAACTCCACCCCAGCCTTTAGTCTGTGCTAGAGTATTCTGCCTTGCATCCAGCTTCTGACCTCTGGTGGCTCCCTGGCTTTGTACCTGCTCCTGTGAACCTGTTTGTGATCCTGCTACTCTGCTCTGAGTTCCTGCTGCATGCACCGGTTTCCAGTAATCCTCCTTCATCTGGCTGTTACTCCCTTCTGCATTTGCTGGACATGTAAGCTGTTGCAGCTCTGCGCTGCTTTAACCTGAGACTATCACCCAGGCCTCCCTGGTTGAGCTAAAGATATTATTTGAACTGCCTTATAAGCATATCTACCTGTGCATGGACTAAACTAAGACTTATTCGTGTCAAGCATCCTCAGTTATAACTGTGCTTCATAGACTCTCTGCTTGATTGCATTTCTCTCTGAAGTTTCCTATAGACTGTTAAGCTGCATTTAATATCTCCACCAAGTGTTGTGGACTTGAGCTTTGCTTTGCACCTGTTTGAATCACCGTGTGGTAATATAGACTTTGCTTCTTATAAAACTGAGTCCTGTAGTTGTCTTGTTCTACGCAAGAAGTCTTCTGAGTTATCCCCTATAATTATTACACCGGATACTTGGAGCGCTCCTGAAAATCAGCTGTTCAGCGCCGCAGCTGCATGTGTTGCGGCTGTGTGACAGTCATGACACATGCATGGAGAGTCCAATTTACAAGCTTGGGATTTGGGATATTATTAGATAAAGGGACCAAGATGGGAGTATTTTATTAGTGGAATGGGCTAGGATGGGGACATTATTACATGGGGGCGAAAACGTATTTCCTTATAGGATCTAGAAAGCCAAAAGGTCTCATACATCTGACTAAAATTCAGTTGGGAATCCAGGTCCCTATTTTGCACCAGGGCCCATCAGATTCTAGTTCTGTCACTGCCAGTGCAGCATGAAGTGAGTAAGCTAGTCTTCCATGGTTCGTTCATCTGGAAATCCCAGTTAGAAAGGGGTGATCTGTTCTGTTTCAAAAAAGACATGGACAGCTATGACACTAGGTGGGACCAGTATTTTGTACCACTATTTGGGCTTGCAATGGTTACATAAATATAACAAGAACGGTGTGATCAAAGAAAAACATTTAGCAAATGAGATTGGAGATACAGTACAGACCAAAAGTTTGGACACACCTTCTCATTCAAAGATTCTTCTGTATTTCCATGACTATGAAAATTGTAAATTCACACTGAAGGCATCAAAACTATGAATTAACACATGTGGAATTATACATTACACTTTACAAAAAAGTGTGAAACAACTGAAAATATGTCTTATATTCTAGGTTCTTCAAAGTAGCCACCTTTTGCTTTGATTACTGCTTTGCACGCAGAAAAGGTGAACGGATGGACTCTACATGACTGGTTCCCAATGTGAAGCATGGAGGAAGTGGTGTGATGATGAGGGGGTGCTTTGCTGGTGACACTGTTGGGGATTATTCAAAATTGAAGTAGTGAGCGGTCCAGCTCACCCCAAACCATCTCAATTGGGTTCAGGTCTGGTGACTGTGGAGGCCAGGTCATCTGGCATAGCACCCCAACACTCTCTTTCTTGGTCAAATAGCCCTTACACAGCCTGGAGGTGTGTTTGGGGTCATTGCCCTGTTGAAAAATAAATGATGGTCCAACTAAATGCAAACCGGATGCAATAGCATGCTGCTGCAAGATGCTGTGGTAGCCATGCTGGTTCAGTATGCCTTCAACTTTGAATAAAGCCCCAACAGTGTCACCGGCAAAGCACCCCCACACCATCACACCTCCTCCTCCATGCTTCACGGTGGGAACCAGGCATGTAGAGTCCATCCGTTCACCTTTTCTGCGTGCAAAGCAGTAACCAAAGCAAAAGGTGGCTACTTTGAAGAACCTAGAATATAAGACATATTTTCAGTTGTTTCACACTTTTTTGTAAAGTGTAATGTATAATTCCACATGTGTTAATTCATAGTTTTGATGCCTTCAGTGTGATTCTACAATTTTCACAGTCATGAAAATACAAAAAATTGTTGAATGAGAAGGTGTGTCCAAACTTTTGGTCTGACTGCACATGTTCAAGCAAATACAGCTGAATACATCTAACTAACATGTCTGAATGCACAACTGTTTTGCTCAGATAATTCCAAATGAATCCCCATGTCACAGTCATAATTTGTCGCAAGCAGTATCGGTTACTGAACTTTGTTACTAAGGTGTCAACAACTCAGGTTGGTGGAGGTGGAATAATGGTGTGGGGTATGTTTTCTTTGCATATTTTGGGTCCTCTGAATCCTGTGAGTTGATGTTTTGAATAGTAATGCTTACCTGTGCATTGTGGCTAACCAAGTTCATGCCTTCATGGCAGCAGTTTAATCAACGTAATAAGAAAACTTTGAGCAGGACAATGAATGATGGAGCAAGGGCCAAATTGTTATGGATTGGCTCCAAGAACATGACAGCAAGTATTCCTTGCTTCCCTAGCTTTAACAGTGCCCAGATATATTCCTATAGAGTATTTGTAGAATAAGGTAGAACTGGCTGCTCAAAACATGCCAGTTCCTTCATCATACATTCAGTTCTGTAAGCCAAAGGAGACTCAATGCACTACTGGATGGGTGTATCTAATACAATGGCTATTCCGTGTACATTGTCTTGATTTGTTATAGACAATGCTAAAGTTCCTATGGTCTAGTTTTATTAACTTTTAACAGGGTTTCCACTTTTAGAAAACGGGACCTCAAGTGGTGACATCATATCAACAGCTCACAGAGCTTAGTGACTTGCTATACTGATGTGAGCTGTCACCATTATGTCAATGCTGCAGACAAAACACTGAGACTGGAGCAGCAGTGAGGGTGAGTACTACCTGTTTTTGCTATTTTACATGACAGGTAGCTTATGGGGTCCACTTTTTCTAAATGTGGAGAATTCCTATAAAGCACATCATGTTACAGAAGCACTTTAGCATTTACACAAAACTTTGGGAGATGTACAGGAATATAATGCAATATAACATATAATTTACTGAAAGATGGCAGAATGAAAATCACCTGAAAAGTAGCAATACTGCCTGTGGAAAGGTCTGGAAGTTATTGTTTCGATTTATTTGTGTTCCATCAACCATGGCAATTTTACCAAAGACCTGAAAAATACAACATTATCATGTTACAATTTATAATCAGCATCAAGACAGGCTGTGAACTATTATTTCTTAATGCAAAGGCAAAGTGTCATTTACTTTTTAAGTTAAAAGTATTTATCAACACATGATACGTAAAAATTTTAAACATGAACTGTTGTAATTTCTTTTTTCAATTTAATATTTAAGCAGCCACCGAGAGCTATCATTTTGTGTGATGTGTCGCTTCCCAACACTCACACAAGGCAACTACGGCACACACTGCATAGGAGAAGCCATGCTGAATAATTGTGCATCCATTGGATCACGCATGCATGATCCCGAAGTGTGTGAGCCCTGCAATACAGGCATGAAGCTTGCAGTAATCTAATGAGAGGTGAACTCATACTATGATCCTATCTAGCAGACACATAGTCATGAGGGGAACTGCGAAGGGATTGAAGTGCCGTCGTTTACAAGTAGCAAGGCCATAATTACACCCTTACCATGAGTTAACTGCTTGCTGACAGACAGCATTTGAAATCACACAGGCCCATGTTGTCCCATGTTGTCCCATGTTGTACCCATGCCCAATAACCAGATGGGATATATTACTAATATTACCCTGGATGGTGGAAGGGAAGATTTACTACAAGACCAATACTTCTAATGATGCCCATGGCCTGCTAGGGTAAGTGACTTAGTCAGCGACCTTGTGCTCCGTCACAACTCTTAACAGTATGGGTATCTTGAGAACACCGATTCTGTTAACAAAGTAGCAAACAAGGCAGCCCACAATCAGACAGGCCCTTCTGGCATTTGCCAGAATGGCCCTGGACATAGCTTTCAGTGCAGTATATTCACAATACATAGCTGAGAAAACTTCTATCATGGAGCTTTTAAGCCTGTACTATTAGCTATATCAGAGGTACAGAGAAGTCGGCCTAGTTATCCAGGAACCCAAAACCTTCCTTCCTGCACCAATTTCTAAGCCACTTATTTATCTCCCTAAGCTCCCGCTGCCTATCTTTTGACGCTCATGGCACTGGCAGTATTTCTGAAAACACCACCTTGGAGGTCCTGGCCTTCAGCTTCTCTTCTAGTACCCTGTAATCATTCTTAAGGACATTCCACCTCCCTCTAACCTTGTCATTGGTACTGATATATACCATGAATGCTGGGTTTTCCCCAGCAATCTGTCTATCCAATTCGCAATATGTTGAACCTGAGCACCTGGCAGACAACACACTGTTCGGCATTCACCGTCTTTGCGGCAGATGACCCTGTCTGTCTGCCTAATTAGAGTCCCCTACCACCAACATCTGTCTGGCCTTTGCTGCACTCCTATTTCTGTCTTTCCTACTGCAGTCATGTTCCTGGTTGCTGGGAGGAACGTCCTGCTGCAGTGATCCCAGTCCTGGACTTGCATTCCTAATATCAGCCAAACAGGCATATATACTGTGCCTTGCAGAAGTATTCGGCCCCCTGGATCTTTTCAACCTTTTCTCACATATCATGCTTCAAACATAAAGATACCAAATGTAAATTTTTGGTGCTTTTCAGTTTTTGTATTTTCACAAAAATTTTAAATAACCAATAAATTTCATTCAACTTCACAACTGTGTCCCACTTATTGATTCTTCACCAAAAATTTACATTTGGTATCTTTATGTTTGAAGCATGTGTAACATTTCCAGGGGTATTTAGCTCTAGGATCGCTGTCTGGGTAGACAGAATGGCACGGAAACAGTTCATTCAGACAGCAGCTTGGTGAAAACTGGCCGCAACCAGCTTTATTAAAGTCCACAGCAAACAGATTAAAACAAAGCATAAACAGAAAACCTGGGCTTGTCTAGCCTCTAATTACACTTAGATAGATGGCCCTCTCTATCCGGGACCCAGACTCTACCAGTCTGTGCCCAAAACAACACATATGATCTCAGTTACCAGTATGGAGTTTCACAGACACTCCTCTTTATGTCTGAAGGCAACTCCAACATCCAGACTTGAGAGAGGTCACCTCCTATTCAGTAGTCACCAGCATGGAGTGTCGCAGAGTCTCCTCTTTGTGTCCGGGGTACCTCGAGCACCCAGACAGAGAGAGCCCACCTCCCGGAGTCTCCTTCCGTGCCTGGACTCCTGTCCAGACTGAATGAGCTCCCTGACTGTGCTCCCAAGCACCTACTTCTGGCTTCCTAATCAACACCTGAGTGGATTCAGGTCTGAGCTGCAAGCGTGTACTGAATGGCAGGTGTAGTGACCTTTCTTTACCACCAGGTTTACAAAGCCACACATTTCGCTCATACCAGTCAGCAAGGTACTTTGGTGAAATATACACCTCATTCACCACATATTCCTTCACTGTCTCACATATCCCCCCCTCTTCTCCAGACCGGAGGGCTGGTCATCCAGACCGGAGGGCTGGTCAACAATCCTAAAGAGACAGTGAACTCCGGACCAGTTATGTCCAACACCAAGTTCATCTTCACCATTGTCATCTGTATCTTCACTTAAAGCAACCGCACTACGCTGTACCGTCCCAGGCCTATGCTCTCTGCGGGCCTCGGGTGTCCTGCACGGTTTCAGCTTGACTTTAGTGCCAGCCTCAGTCTCGGTATAGTGGCTCACCAGATAAGTACGACCAGGCACGTCAGAACAGCTCTGCTGATTCTTCCTCAGAAACTTTCGTACCTCCTGTTTTTGGGGCACTGACCCTGTGTCACCAACTGTCACAGGAGGTATAGGGGTTTTCTCTAATTCCCCCTGAACTTTCTTTAGCACATCTACTTTCTTAAATATCAGCTGATTCATAAATTCTATCTCACAGAACCCAAGCGCCTCTGTCATGGTCTCTGACCATTCCGAGCCACACTGTTCAAACGATTGGCACTGTAGAGGGAGCTGATCGTTTTCTTGGTCGGTACACAATAATTTATCCTCTTCTGGTACAGGCTCACTTTGCATAAGACTCAGAGCTCTTACTTCTTTCTCCAGGAGATCCTCATGGCTACGCAACTTCTCCTGTAGTTGTTGGACGTCCTTTACGTCTTCGGCCCCTTCTTCAGGCTCTTCTGGTAGGACATGCTCAGAAGCCCTACCATCAGTCTTCTTTTCCACCACGTTCTGCATCCCATCTGAGCTCCCGTGTATCGGCAGCGGCAACGGAGCGACACATCGCCCCTCCCACTCACTGGGACGTGGTTCAAGTGTAGACTCCATGAAAATGCGCCTGAGCTCACCAAGGCCAACCCGAGGTCTCAAAATCTCATCTTGGGATTTATCCAGATCCTTTGGGTCGCTCGGGAACTCCGATGGCGCACTGGGCGCCGAACTTCCGGCCCGAGCTTCGCGAGTCGCAGCCACGGATCCGGACAGTACACCGTGCACGCCGCTGTCTCCGGCAGAAACATATTCCGGGGCAGAGTCATTCCCCACATCTTCAGTCTTGTTCCTCACAGCTTCACTTGAGACATCAGCCTCTGGTGAGGCACCTGGCCTGGTGTCCACCACTTCCATGGCTTTCTCCACCTCTGCAGCATCACCTTCAGAGTCCTTGGCCTGATGCAGATCCACACCATACATTGATAACTTCTCATTTTCAACAGCATCCACTTGTGCTGTGTTCAGTTTCAGAGTCCTGTCTTTCACCTTAGTCTTCGCCAGGGAACCGGCCAACTGTACAACATCTTCAGATGCCATCCTCCGTCCGACTGCAAGGTCAGCCTCAGCCTTCCTCTCAGACTCTCAATCTCCTCTGCTACCATGCCTTCCTCACTTGCACTGGTTGCTTTATTGTCATCAGATGACTCAGTATCACCACCACTATCCCTGTCTGACCCCCTTTTCTCAGCCACATCTGGCTCACTTTCAGGGTTAGACACTTCATTTTCATTCACATCCGGCTCACTGTCAGGGTTATACAATTCATTCTCATTCACATCTTGATCTGGAACCTTAGTTAACATGTCATCCACAACATTAACTTCACCATCTGGTCCCTGGTTTCCCTCAGGTGGTCCCTCAAGTATGTGACTATGTGATAACCCCAGCACTATACTTCCATATAGCTCAGGTACCAGGAGCTGACTCACGACCTCTCCCTGGACTTCAGTGTCCCTATACAATAGGTTATTGTTCATGGCAGCATGAGGAAACCTCTCCTCAGAGCCAGGCTCTTGGGGAACCTCATTCAGAACAATTACATTTTCCGGTGCCGTTTTAAGAGTGGGGTCTCGCACCGGCTCACTCCCAAAATTGTCACAGGAGCCAGGCAGGTCAGGGACACTCGGTTCCCGAGAACCACCATCCTCGTCTCCCAACATCACCTGCAAAGAAATTTCATCTTTATCACGGTCATCATCAGTATCATCACTATTATGATTAGCATCATCATCATTATCAATATTATCATGGTCATCATCATTATCACATAAGTTTAACGGCCCACTAGCATTGTGTTCCGCCCCTCGGGACTGCGCACCCCCAGTAGGAGCTTCATCACACTGTCCATCAGAAACATTTTTCCCCCAGAGATCCTTAGACCGGGGAAAGTCATTACCCAATATGACAGGGTGCACCAGGTTTTTCACTACCCCCACTTCATATGAAACCTCCCCGAGTTTAGGGACCAAGTCCACGGCAGTCTCTGGGTAGACTTTGGTGTCTCCATGGATGCACACCATACTCAGGTGCTTATCAGGGATGAAGTCCCTATCAATCAGGCTGTCACATACGGAAGTCACTGGACTCTCTGAGTCCAAGAGGGCCTGCGCTGGGCAGCCATCTACAACCACCGGGGACCCCTGTGGTCCAGTCTCTTCGGCTGAGGTGGACACACACACAGGTTCTGCGCAGAGAGAGAGGGACCTGCCAACATCACGGCACATAGGCTCCCCCTCTATTGGACAGTTCGCTGCAATTTCACGCCAGCTCCAACACTGTCCATCACACTCTCCCACCCACATGTCCCCTCGGGCCTGAACCCGCTTATCAGCATACCCCATGTCCCCAACAGCTGGAACGCTCTTACCGCGAGAGTTCAGCGTCCGGGAACTCTGAAGTGACGTCCGCTCAGACGGCTGGTCACGGAGGCAGTCTTTGGGGCCAAAGTACCTTTCTCTCTGTACCTCAGGAGGAAGTGCTCGGGTGTAACGGTCCACTGTCACCTCTTCGACCCTTTGGGCAGTGTTGCTGACGGCAGACTCCCAACTGTATCTCCAGTCATGGACTCTCCTGGCACGGGCTGCAACCGTAACACCCAGCCGGGTAAGAATCGCCGCTTTCAACTTGGCATAGTCTTCGCTGTCCTGCTTGCTCAGGTCAGCCCAGACTTTTTGGGGTTCCCCAATCAGATAGGGTACGACCGCCATGGCCCATTCAGATAGTGGCAGATTCTCCTTCTCTGCCAGTCTCTCAAACCTAGTAAGATATACCTCCACATCATCACGAGGTGTCATTTTTCTCAAGGACCGTCTTACCGCCTTCTTTATAGCGGACAACGCCGGTGCCTTCACAACATTACTTCGGGACGCGGCACCGAAATCCTTTTTTGGTGCTGTCATCTGCTCAACAAATAATCGGTTATTCTCCTGCTGCTGCTGCAGGAATTGCTGCTGGGCCTGCTGCATGTGCTGCTGGTGCTGCAGGCGCTGCTGCTCCATGCTCTGCTGCATGCTTCGCTGGGCCTGCACCAGGTACTCAACGAGCTCCTCCATACTGCCGGACTCATCTGTCTCAATCACAGCAGTCTTATGTTGCATATTAACTTGCGCCATTTGTTCAAACAGTGCCTCCATGCTGTCAGATATCTCTGTCTTCACAACGGCAGACTTCAGTCAAGGCATACACACTACACAGCTTTTTTCCACAGAAAATTCAGCCTTGCTGTGCAAACACCCTTTTTTTTTTTTTTCTTTTGCAAAGTCTATTAGGGCTACTGTCTCTTTAAGACTGCTCCACAGACGTTTCTCTTGCTGCTGCACATTCCACAGTCATTTTCACAACAAGTTCAGCTTTGCTGTGCATACATTTTCTCTCTGCAGACCCTATCAGGGCCACTGTCTCCCAAGACTGCTCCAAACAGACGTTTCTGCTGACACACTTTTTTTTTTTTTTCTGCTGCTATTTCAATAGACTTCACCTTTAATGCTGTCTCTCGCCACTGTGCTGCATACACACTCCAGCACTAACTGTATCAGGCACTGCGCTGCCCCAGCATTCTCCGCCAATTGTAACATTTCCAGGGGTATTTAGCTCTAGGATCGCTGTCTGGGTAGACAGAATGGCACGGAAACAGTTCATTCAGACAGCAGCTTGGTGAAAACTGGCCGCAACCAGCTTTATTAAAGTCCACAGCAAACAGATTAAAACAAAGCATAAACAGAAAACCTGGGCTTGTCTAGCCTCTAATTACACTTAGATAGATGGCCCTCTCTATCCGGGACCCAGACTCTACCAGTCTGTGCCCAAAACAACACATATGATCTCTGTTACCAGTATGGAGTTTCACAGACACTCCTCTTTATGTCTGAAGGCAACTCCAACATCCAGACTTGAGAGAGGTCACCTCCTATTCAGTATATAGAAAAGACTAAGCACTCATCTGGTGATATGAAGATGATATGTTTTAATGGTAGTGTATCCAAAAAACGTTTCGGTCACACAAGACCTTCATCAGTAACTTTACTATAAAATCTGAAAACAGACTCCTTAGGATATAGTGCCCGCAGAAAGGTGAATTTGTGACAGGAGTAATGATGAGCTTATGGCCAATAGGGGCTATGTATGCCTCCTTTTGCGGTATCCACCGCTAGACTGGCTGGTGCTCAATAGACTGTTGCAGAGATTAGGTTGTCACGTCTTGTGAATCTGATATCCGCGGACATCAGATTCACAAGACGTGACAACCTAATCTCTGCAACAGTCTATTGAGCACCAGCCAGTCTAGCGGTGGATACCGCAAAAGGAGGCATACATAGCCCCTATTGGCCATAAGCTCATCATTACTCCTGTCACAAATTCACCTTTCTGCGGGCACTATATCCTAAGGAGTCTGTTTTCAGATTTTATAGTAAAGTTACTGATGAAGGTCTTGTGTGACCGAAACGTTTTTTGGATACACTACCATTAAAACATATCATCTTCATATCACCAGATGAGTGCTTAGTCTTTTCTATATATTTTCTTGGTGTGGGAACCTAGACTTTAAGCACCAGTTATCTAGGAGTTGTGCTCACGGTTTTTTGACCTCCTATTCAGTAGTCACCAGCATGGAGTGTCGCAGAGTCTCCTCTTTGTGTCCGGGGTACCTCGAGCACCCAGACAGAGAGAGCCCACCTCCCGGAGTCTCCTTCCGTGCCTGGACTCCTGTCCAGACTGAATGAGCTCCCTGACTGTGCTCCCAAGCACCTACTTCTGGCTTCCTAATCAACACCTGAGTGGATTCAGGTCTGAGCTGCAAGCGTGTACTGAATGGCAGGTGTAGTGACCTTTCTTTACCACCAGGTTTACAAAGCCACACATTTCGCTCATACCAGTCAGCAAGGTACTTTGGTGAAATATACACCTCATTCACCACATATTCCTTCACTGTCTCACACATGATATGTGGGAAAAGGTTGAAAAGTTCCATGGGGCCGAATACTTTAGCAAGGCACTGTACTAAGTTGTGCCAGAGCAGGTTTGGGCTCCCTGGCACTTTACACCCTACCCCTTCTTGTAACATTTACCCATCTGCGTACTTCTCTGTCCTGATCTTCCCCACCTCCACCCTCCTCCATATCACTGGCCCCAGCTAGTGTGAGTTCAGTGAGCTCTAAACTCCTCTCCAGGTTTGCAGTGCTCCTGAGTGTTGCAAGCTGCACATTTAGATCCATTACCTGGGCTTCCAAACATTTAACTCGCTGGCATCGAGTGCAGACATATTCACCCTCAAACGGTTGTTCAAGGCATGCATACATCTCTCAAGACGCACACCTGGTAGCATTGTCCATGGAGCACATATTCAATAGGGATAAACCGTACAGGTAAAAGCAGAAAAAAAACAATGGAAGGAAAACACCAAACTATACTCTTGTGTTAAACTATGATATTGCGTTTAACTATGGACTTATTTGCAGCCCCGGACTTGAAGACAGTCCTCTCTCCGCTCAGCAGCTGTCGCTTAGAGTGTCTGGAATTTGTAGTCCACCAAACAGCACATACAGGTGTTTCTGCTAGAAGGTTCTGGAACAACCACTTATCTCACAGATACTTGATCACATGCACCAATCACAGCTTTTCCTTTTGTTTTCTATAAACAAGCATTAACCCGCCCCCAGACAGACAAGAAACACAGATAATTCCGTGTTCTGTGTAGCACTGCAGCAGGAGCATGAGACAAGCGGTGGATGCCGCGTCCCTGCTGCAGTGCTACACAGAACACGGCTCTTGTGAAGGTCACAACTTCAGGCTGTCCATTCATACCTATATGCTGCATTTGAAGTGTCCCCACTTATCCACAAGTAGCTACACAGGGTAGCTGACGAAGGTCGTGAGACCGAAAACGTTCCTACCTGTATACTACTTTATATGGATTCATTAAACTTCTTTTGTTTGCATCTCTAATCAAGTTGAGTGCAGAGTTTATTTATACTACATATTGGGCTTGGACCCCTACTCTAGCACCTGTATCCTACAGCTGTGCATACGTACTTCTTATCACGTTTTAGCAAATGCTGACGTAAACCATCTCATAAAGTGCTTAATGTCATTTGATTTACCTTAGAAAGCAATGCCAGATGGATCCTGTGGATTCATCACCTCAGCGTCCCCTCACCCCGACGCGCTTCTTCCAGGGCCCCGGCAAAATCAGTATTCTTAAAATTACAGTCTTACCCAGACCAGTATATCTACTACAAACCATTCCAATCTATATGCCTACTCCTTCTGGAACAAAATCCAGTTCTACTTTAAGCAATTTGTTTTTCAACAGGCCATGCAAAAATTCGGAGGAATATTCTCATTCACCCATAAACTGTTAGGGGCGTGGGTCTACCTGATTGAAACTGTAATTATCTAGCATCAGCCCATGCAAGGATACTTGACTCACTACACTATTCCAAATCTGAATTGTGGGTTTGTGTTGCACAGGCTGTGCCTCCCTAGCTCAAAATAATATTTCAGCATCATTTAGCATCATGCAGTTTACCCAACAGGGCCAATGATGCCAATAACAGATCTGGGGTTCCTACCAGGGGTGATCAATAGACCATGGGCTGGAATAACAGGCAGCCCCGCCCAGGGCTCTTAGAATGGATTAATCCAAACAAAACAACCTCATCGTTCACTGATATAGGGGCACCAAATGTCCCAGGAATAACACAGAACTGTCCCTGTCACAAGTCACCCACAACAAAGGCACATCCACAGCAGAAACAGAGGGGACATGAACCAGTACAATGTTACAGAATTGCTGCATTTGCATTACGCTAGAAATGAGCCATGGTTAAAGGGAATCTGTCACCCTAAATTGGCGGGACATTTAAATGATGGCAGTCGGGTCAGATGGGCGGTGTTTTGGGTACTTGCCTTAACATTTTGTTCGCCGCTGTCTCCATTATTTCTGGGAATTGTAGTCTTTGCCCTCCATATAATGCGCCTGCACATTGCAATCTGCGGGCAAAGCATACTGCGCGTGCACAATTCAAGATTGCAAATGTGCAGGCGCGTTATATGGAGGGCAACGACTACAATTCCCAGAAATAATGGAGACAGCGGCGAACAACATGTTAAGGCAAGTACCCAAAACACCGCCCATCTGACCTGACTGCCATCATTTAAATATCCCGCCAATTTAGGGTGACAGATTCCCTTTAAGACCATAAATATTAAATAAAAAGGCTTATAAACCGTATGGTAGATTTAACAAAATAAACAGAAACACACACAAAAAAAACCAGAATATTCAGGGGAGCATGGTTAATAAAATAACAGTAAAAACAGCTACTTTTGACCTGGTGACAGGTCCGCCTTAATGACAAACGTGTTGCAAACCTTCATACATACCTGCATTCCAATGACCGCATAGATAAAAAACAGCATTACAATAAGCAGAGCCACATATGGTAGAGCCTGTAAAAGACAACAAAAATAAAAGTGAACAAAATTTTTACATTTCTAAGCAAGAAAATACTACACGCTGTACAAATTATATGGTAAAAATTTGGCACCAATTTTAATCATAATCATTAATAAATTCAATGTGCATAACCTTCTTTCATTCAAGGGCCGCAATGCTAAATTGTAATACTTTGACACCATAATAAAGAAGTCTTCAAACAGAGGCTGGACAGACATCTGTCTGGGATGATTTAGAGAATCCTGCTTTGAGCAGGGGTTGGACCAGATGGCCCAGGAGGTCCCTTCCAACTCTACCATTCTATGATTCTATGATTCTATGAAAGCTTCTTAATTAGTGATGAGGGAACGTGATCGGATAACATTTTATCTGAGCCCGCTTGGTTGTTATCTGGGTGTGCTCATACATTATGTTTGAGCCCCCCACCACTAAGAACCCCCTTCCCGCTGCTGCAATCCCCACATGTGTTCAAGCTACCTAACAGCCACAAATCATGCAGCTACAGGGACTCAACATAATAAAACATAATAAACGAGCACTCCCAGATGCACGTTCGCTGATCACTCTTCTTAATTAAAATATGCAATTTGAAAGTAAAGGATCAAATTATCATGAAAACCTGCACTCATATAATAACCACAGACAGTATACAGATCCGTAATGCATAGCAGGACTATAAGATTCCCGGGACATTCACATGTTCCTCTTCCAATGTGGTGTACTTAATTCTGTGCACTATATGTCCTATTAGGGGTCTCTACATGGGAGAAATAGGACAGAAACTGAGAGCAAGGATGAGGTCTTATCGTCACACAATTACAGAAAAAAAAATATATTTAGACTTGAGAGTCCTCAGTGGTTGATACCTTTTAATGGCTAACTGAAAAGATGGTAACAAATTACAAGCTTTCGAGACTACGCAGGTCTCTTCATCAGGCAAAGACTAAAACAAAAGCTGAAGAATCACATATTTATACACAACAGGACACAGGAATAATGCAATAGTAAGACAAGTGACGTGAAGCAGAACTGTCATTATGGCAGAGGGATGAACATAAATATTGGAACAGTTCATAGATAAGGAGAGAAAGTTTTATTGCCCTCTGATTGGGGTCTGGTATTGTGTTTTGATGCCCCTAGAAGGTCAGAGAAGCAGATTCCTTAATTGATATAGAACGACATGAATCCGTGTGATATATTCATTCCAGCACTAAGAGTGTCAAAGGTCATCATAAGTTTATATTCCCAAACCTTTCTATCTTTGATAGAATGACAGTTCTGCTTCACGTCACTTGTCTTACCTATTGCACTATTCCTGTGTCCTTTTGTGTATATAAATATGTGATTCTTCAGATTTTGTATTAGTCTTTGCCTGATGAAGAGACCTGAGTAGTCTCGAAAGCTTGCAATTTGTTACCATCTTTTCAGTTAGCCATTAAAAGGTATCAACCACTGAGGACTCTCAAGTCTAAATATTTTTCTATCTACTGGCTAACACGGTACAAAGATACACATCTTTCCTATAGAAAAAAAAAAACATTTACCAGTCGGCAAACATTTCTGTAGTCCAGAACACAGCATAAGGCCGGTGTCACACTTGCAACTGCAATGCGAGAATCTCTTGCAGCAATACCCGGCACTTGGGACCGGAGCATTCAGCTGCATAGAAATACATGCAGTCACACACTCTGGTCCGAGTGCCGGCGGCAGTGCTGGGTATTGAAATGAGAGACTCGCGCGAGTTTCTCTCATTGCAGTTGCAAGTGTGACACCGGCCTAAACCATATGAAAGTTGTCATATTAACCTCTTAAGGACCAAGCCACTTTGTACGTTAATGACCGAGCCTCATTTTCCAAATCTGACGAGTGTAATTTTGAGGTAATAACACTGGAACATTTTAATTTTTTTATGCTCTTAAATCAGATAGTTATACCTCACAAAATAGTTAATAAATAACATTTCCCATATGCTTACTTTACATTTGCACAATTTTTGAAACATAATTTTTTTTTAGGAAGTTAGAAGGGTTAAAAAACTTATCAGCAATTTCTAATTTTTCAAACAAAATTTACAAAACCATTTTTTAGGGACCACCTCACATTTGAAGTGACTTTAAGGGGCCTATATGACAAAAAATACCCAAAAGTGGCACCATTCTAAAAACTGCACCTCTTAAGGTGCTCAAAACCACATTCAAGAAGTTTATTAACCCTTAAGGTTCTTCACAGGAATTAAAGGAATGTGGAAGGAAAAAATGAACATTTTACTCACAAAAAATGTTACTTTAGCTAAATTTTTTTGATATTCTAAAGGGTAACAGGAGAAAATTGACCTAAACATTTGTTGTGCGATTTCTCTAGTACATCGCTATCTCATATGTTGGGTGAAACTACTCTGTGGGGCGGGGCTAGGAAGAGAAGGAGCACAGTTTGACTTTTTTAGTGCAAAAATTGTCTGGAAGCCAGAACGTGCACTATGTAGCATTTGGCGAGCCCCTGGTGTGCCTAGAATAGAAACCGCCAACAAGTGACCCCATTTTGGAAACTAGACCCCTCAAGGAATTTATCTACATGCGTTGTGAGCACCTTGAGCCCACAAAAGTTTATAACATTGAGGCGTGAAAATAAAAGATCACATTATCACAAAAAAATGTGATTTTAGCTCACAATTTTTTTTATTTTCACAATGGTAACAGGAGAAAATGGACCATACAATGTGTTGTACAATTTCTCTTGAGCAGGCCAATACCCCATATATTGTGGAAAACTACTGTTTGTGCGCATGGCATGGAAGGAGTGCTATTTGACTTTTGGAATACAAAATTGTCTGGAATTGATAGCTGACACCACGTCACGTTTGCAAAGCCCCTGATGTGTCTAAATAGTGGAAATTTTTAAAAATGCCAAGAGCATAAAAGAAGTGACCTGACCGTTGTTCTGGAGTTTGCTTCTTGTAAAATGACAAGTTGCTTTACAATATAAGTCAATGTTAACCACTTAGTGACCAGGCCAAATTTTTAAAATCTGACCAGTGTCACTTTATGTAGTGATAACTCTGGAATTCTTCAACAAATCCCAGTGATTTTGAGATTGTTTTTTCATGGCACATTATACTTTACGATAATGGTAAATTTAGGTCAATATATTTTGTGCTTATTTTTAAAAGATATCAGAAATTTGACAAAAATGTAAAAAAATTAGCACTTTTCAAACTTTGAATGATTAATACTTTAATCCAGATGGTCATACCACACAAAAACATTAATAAATAACATTTATCTCATGTCTGCTTTAAATCAACACAATCTTTAAAATGTTATTTTATTTTTTTAGCATTTTAGGAGGTTTAAAAATGTGGCAGCAATTTTTCATTTTTTCATGGAAATTTACAAAATTTATATTTTTTAGGGACCTCTCCAGGTTTAAAGTGACTTTTGGGGACCTATATATTGGAAAACCCCTCAAAAGTGATACCATTTTAAAAACAGCATCCCCTGACATATTGAAAACTGCCTCGTTCCGGGAGCAGGAAGAGGGGCTGTCAGCTCTGACAGCCCCTCTGCCTTTGGATCGGAGACCCCGCGGCATGACGCGGGGTCCCGATCGCTCCCATCATGCGTAGTGCATGTCAGGAAGTCTTTGAGGTCATTGTGGACAGAATGCAGCGCTGACAGCTTATATGGCATGCAGATCTGCATGCCATATAAGCGATCAGCCTGCACAAAATGAGCGTCCAATAGTGGGACAAAGTGTAAAACTAAGAATGAAATAAAAAAAAAATTAAATAATTGTAAAAAATAATTAAAAAATCAATATTTATTCCATCAATAAATAAAAATTTGAATAAAAAAAACCCAAACAATAAAAGTACACATATTTAGTATCACCGCGTCCATAATGACCGCGTCCATATATTGGAAAACCCCTCAAAAGTGATACCATTTTAAAAACAGCATCCCCTGACATATTGAAAACTGCTGCGCTCCGGGAGCAGGAAGAGGGGCTGTCAGCTCTGACAGCCCCTCTGCCTTTGGATTGGAGACCACGCGGCATGGTCCCGATCGCTCCCATGGTAACCCGATGTCGTACTGTCATGCGTAGTGCATGTCAGGAAGTCTTTGAGGTCAATGTGGACAGAATGCAGCGCTGACAGCTTATATGGCATGCAGATCTGCATGCCATATAAGCGATCAGCCTGCACAAAATGAGTGTCCCATAGTGGGACAAAGTGTAAAAGTAAGAATGAAATTAAAAAAAAAAAATTAAATAATTGTAAAAAATAATTAAAAAATAATAATAAAAAAATCAATATTTATTCCATTAATAAATAAAAATTTGAATTAAAAAACCCCCAAACAATAAAAGTACACATATTTAGTATCGCCGTGTCCATAATGACCTGTCCTATAAAACTGTCCCACTAGTTAACCCCTTTAGTGAACACCATTAAAAAAAAGGCAAAAAACAATGCTTTATCATCATACTACCGAACAAAAATTGGAATAACACGCGATCAAAAAAATGAATATAAATAAATGTGGTACCGCTGAAAACGTCATCTTGTCCCTCAAAAAACGGGCCACCATACAGCTCCATCACCAGAAAAATAAAAAAGTTATAGCTCTCAAAATAAAGCGATGCAAACATAATTATTTTTCTATAAAATACTTTTTATTGTATAAAAGCGCCAAAACATAACAAAATTATATAAATGAGGTATTGCTGTAATTGTACTGACCCGAAGAAATAAAGTTGCCTTATCAATTTTACCACATGTGGAACGGTATAAACACGCCCCCAAAAGAAATTCATGAATTGCTGGTTTTTGTTCATTCTGCATCCCAAAAATCGGAATAAAAAGCGATAAAAAAAGTCATGTGCCCGAAAATGCTACCAATAAAAACGTCAACTCGTCCAACAGAAAACAAGACCTCACATGACTTTGTGGGCCAAAATATGGAAAAATTATAGCTCTCAAAATATGGTGATGCAAAATCTATTTTTTGCAATAAAAAGCGTCTTTTAGTGTGTGACAGCAGCCAAACATAAAAACCGGCTATAAATAGTAAATCAAACCCCCCTTTATCACCCCCTTAGTTAGGGGAAAAATAATAAAATAAAAAAATGTATGTATTTCCATTTTCCCATAAGGGTTAGGGTTAGGGTTGAGGTGAAAGTTAGGGTTATGGTTGGGGCTAAAGTTAGGGTTGGGGCTAAAATTAGGGTTAGGGTTGAGGCCAAAGTTAGGGTTAGGGTTGGGGCTAAAAGTTAGGGTTAGAGTTGGGGCTAGAGTTGGGGTTAGGGTTTGGATTACGGTTAGGGTATGGATTAGGGTTAGGGGCGTGTTAGGCTTATGGTTAGGGTTGGGATTAGGATTAGGGGTGTGTTAGGGTTAGGTTTGAGGTTAGGGTTATGGTTAGGGTTGGGATTAGGATTAGGGGTGTGTTGGGGTTAGGGTTGGAGTTAGAATTGGGGGTTACCATTGTTTAGGCACATCAGGGGCTCTCCAAAGGTGACATGGCGTCCGATCTCAATTCCAGACAACTTTTGTTTGAAAATGTCAAATGGTGCTCCTTCCCTTCCGAGCTCTGCTGTGCGCCCAAACAGTGGTTTCCCCCACATATGGGGTATCAGCGTACTCAGGACAAATTGAACAACAACTTTTGGGGTCCAATTTCTCCTCTTACCTTTGGGAAAATAAAAAATTTGGGACTGAAAGATCATGTTTGTGGAAAAAATATGATTTTTTTTCACGGCTCTAGGTTATAAACTTGTGTAAAGCACTTGGGGGTTCAAAATGCTCACCAAACATCTAGATAAGTTCCTTAGGGGGTCTAGTTTCCAAAATGAAGTCACTTGTGGGGGGTTTCCACTGTTTAGGCTCATCAGGGGCTCTCCAAACGCGACATGGCGTCCGATCTCAATTCCAACCAATTTTGGTTTGAAAAAGTCAAACGGCACACCTTCCCTTCCAAGCCCTGCTATGCGCCCAAACAGTAGTTTTCCTCCACATATGGGGTATTGGTGTACTCAGGAGAAATTGCACAACAACTTTATCTGTCAATTTTCTCCTTTTACCCTTGTGAAAATAAAAAAACTTGTTTGTAAAAGAACATTTTTGTGACTAAAAAGTTAAATATTCATTTTTTTCCTTCCACATTCCAAAAATTCCTGTGAAGCACCTGAAGGGTTAATAAACTTCTTGAATGTGGTTTTGAGTACCTTAAGGGGTGCAGTTTTTAGAATGATGTCACTTTTGGGTATTTTCTGCCATATAGACCCCTCAAAGTGACTTCAAATGTGAGATGTGAGGTGGTCCCTAAAAAATGATTTTGTAAATTTTGTTGTAAAAATGCGAAATCGCTGGTCAAATTTTAACCCTTATGACTTCCTAACAAAAAAAATTTTGCTTCGAAAATTGTGCTGATGTAAAGTAGACATGTGGCAAATGTTATTTAGTAAGTATTTTGTGTGACATATTTCTCTGTTTTAAGGACATAAACATTTAAATTTTGAAAATTGCAAAATTTTCCAAATTTTAGCCATATTTCTGTTTTTTCATAAATAAGCGCAAGTTATATCGAATAAATTTTACCACTATCATGAAGTACAATATGTCATGAGAAAACAGTCTCAGAATCGCCAAGATCCGTTGAAGCGTTCCAGAGTTATAACCTCATAAAGGGACAGTGGTCAGAATTTTAAAAATTGGCCCAGTCATTAACATGCAAACAACCCTAGGGGGTAAAGGGTTCAGAGTAGACAACAACAGATACCCTGAAGACAATTGGAAATTTTTTGGAGCGTTTTGTTGTAGTTTTTGCTTAAAAAATGCTAGTGGTTTCTTAATTATTCAAGAGAGTGAAAAAATTTACTTGAGCATGACAGCAAGGCTGGGGTAGCACAGGCATATGTTGTCTCATGCGATTAGCTAATTACACTCGGTTCAAACTCTGTCAGAGTTTGAGCTGAGTGTGAGGGCACTGTGCTACGATCCTCTCACATGAGAGAATCGCAGCACAGGTGCGGAGGAGACGGAGAAAGTAATTGTTGGCGGTAATCGGACTGCACTTGGATGACATCCGAGTGCAGTCTAATGTTTCACTCACATCCATAAACTTGTATGATGTCACCTTTGTATTGTCAGGTGACATCAAGCCCACAGGTTAGTAATGGAGAGACATCTATAGCTCTGGCAAAAATGTAGAGACCACTTTCAAATGTTCAGTTTGTCTGATTTTCCTCTTTATAGGTATATTTTTGAGTAAAATGTAAATTGTTATTTTAGTCTATAAACTTCTGACAACATGTCACCGAATTTCCAAGCAATTAATTTTGTATTTTTTTTGTGACAAAGAAAAATGGTCAAATTTAAAAAAAAAAACAATGCTTTCAGACTTCAAATAATGCTATGAAAACAAGTTCATAATCATTTAGAAACAACAATACTAATGTATTAACTCAGGAAGAGTTCTGAAATCAATATTTTGTTGAATAACCATGATTTTTAGAAACAGTTTTCATGCGTCTTGGCATACTTGCCACCAGTCTTTTCACACTGCTTCTGGTGCAAAAATTTAAGCAGTTCTTCTTGGTTTGATGGCTTGTGACTATCCATCATCCTCTTTATCACATTCCAGAGGTTTTCAATGGGGTTCAGGTCTGGAGAATGGGCTGCCCATGACAGGGTTTTGATGTGGTGGTCTCTCAATTTTTGCCAGAGCTGTATAAGACACCCATCCATTAGTAACTCCATAGTGATATTGTATAAAAACACAGACACCCAGAATAAAGTCTTTTATTTGAAATAACAACACAGATGAATGCCTAATCCACCAATGCCGTCTCCTGCAACAAAAATCAAATAATAAACCACAATATTCCTCACCTGTCCTCTGAGAAGATAATCCATAATGTCCCACGACGATCCTGATCACTTTGAGAGCAGTCACATCATTAATGTGACTGCTCTCAAAGACAGCCGGCAATACACTGACAGGAGGTAATCGCTCCCGCAGTGAATCACTGAGCTGCAGTGATACAGTAAAGATGTATATCTTTGTACCGTGTTAGCCAGTAGATAGAAAAATATTTAGAGTAGAGTATTTCTGTGCTATTTTGTGTATAAATATGTGATTCTTCAGATGTTGTATTAGTCTTTGCCTGATGAAGAGACCTGAGTAGTCTCGAAAGCTTGCAATTTGTTACCATCTTTTCAGTTAGCCATTAAAAGGTATCAACCACTGAGGACTCTCAAGTCTAAATATTTTTCTGAGCTGCAGTGAGAGAGTTCACCAGAGTTTATCAGCTGATCAGCTCCAGTGATCTCCCTTATGGCACCACTGCTGCGTGTGAAAGATGGTTGTTCTTGTGAATGATGGTTACTTTACTTTATTCAATATCAAGTAAAATATGCATAAATACAGGTAGGGAGAAGAATATGGGTGTACAACATAAGCAAAACAATTGCAAAGGGCACAGAGGATGGTGAGTAGCAAAGTGTCACATATAAAGGATTACAAATCAGTATAAATAGCATATCCCTAACACACTGCAACGAATCCTCACATGCAATATGCAGCCCTAGTATTCAAACCATATGGTATGGTGTGCAGCCATAAAGGGAATCCTACATGTAATACTGCATAGTGTAGTGGCCAACAAGGCACATATGACGGTCCCACATGTGGGCATTAAAGCCCAAATGGCATAGATATAAGCATTTTAAAGAGGTATACCTCAGAGATACACACCAGGGAAGAGTCAGGATCCACACCGCCTGCGTGAACTTCTCCCCGTGAATTCACCTCTGCATCGAGTGACTTTCTCATGGTGCTAGCGGGAATCTCACAGAAGTCACCGCAGTTCAGCTCAGCTGGGAACACAGCCTCAGTGACATCACCGCTAGTCCCTGAGGCTGCGCTCACAGCAGTTCAGTCACCAGTGGTTCTCAACCTGGACAGTCGCATCTTGGCACTGCCCAGTTGAAAACTATTTCTCCCCCAGATATGGATTACGGCGTGTGATAGAACAACAGACAGGTATGGGATATAATTGTTTTATTATTTTAGTTTTATTACAGGAGAACAAGGGCTTCGGTGGAAATAGACGAGGTTGTAAGCATGGTTTAATTAAGATTATTAAAGGAGTCTGTGTCATTTTTTCTATTAAAGAACTTTATTCTTGGTGTTTCTGTTTTTATACAGTGTGACTACGGGGTTAGTAATGGGGGCGTTTTCTTGACACCTCTCCATTACTAACTTTGGGGCTAAATGTCACCTGACAACACAAAGGTGACAGCAACCCCCCCAACTATCACCCCACTTGCACCGCTACAGGGCAAGTGGGAAGAGCGAGACTAAGTGCTAGAATTGGCGCATCTTAGAGATGCTCTTTTTCTGGGGTGGCTGAGAGCTGATGTTTTTAGCCCAGTGGGTCAGCGTCCATGGCCCCTTCTTTGGCTTTTAATATCAACCTTCAGCTGTCTGCATAGCCTTTTCTGGTTATTAATTATAGGGGGACCCCACATCATTTTTTGGGAGGTCCACCATTTTAATAGCCAGTAAAGTCTAAGTATACAGTTGTGAGCTGACATTAACAGCTCCATGGGTATTACCCCCTTCCTAGGCTATAAACATCTGCACCCAGCCGTCGGCTTTCCCTCTGCTGGTTACGAAAATTGCACAGGAGCCCACGCCATTTTTTTCCGAAAAATAATCTTTTATTAATTAAATACATACACTACCGGTCAAAAGTTTAGGGTCACTTAGAAATTTCCTTATTTTTGAAAGAAAAGCAGTTTTTTTTCCAATGAAGCTAACATTAAATGATTCAGAAATACACTCTATACAGTGTTAATGTGGTAAATGACTATTCTAGCGGCAAACGTCTAGTTTGTAATGCAATATCTTCATAGGTGTATAGAGGCCCATTTCCAACAACCATCACTCCAGTGTACTTATGGTATTTTGTGTTCGCTAACTGTGTAAGAAGGCTAATAGATGGTTAAAATACCCTTTAAAACCCTTGTGCAAGTATGTTAACACAGCTGAAAACCGTTTGGTTGATTAGAGAAGCTATAAACCTGACCTTCCTTTGAGCTTGTTGAGAATCTGGAGCATTACATTTGTTGGTTCCATTAAACTCTCAAAATGGCCAAAAAAAAAGAACTTTCTTGTGAAACTCGACAGTCTATTCTTGTTCTTAGAAATGAAGGCTATTCCATGCGAAAAATTACCAAGAAACTGAAGAATTCATACAATGGTGTGTAGTACTCCCTTTAGAGGAGTGCACAAACAAGCTCTAACCAGAGAAGAAAGACAAGTGGGAGGCCCCGCTGCACAACTGAGCAACAAGACAAGTACATTAGAGTCTTTAGTTTGAAAAATTGACGCCTCACAGGTCCTCAACTGGCAGCTTCATTAAACAGTACACATTAAACGCCAGTGTCAACATCTACAGTGAAGAGGCGATTTGGGGATGCTGGCCTTCAGGGCAGATTGGCAAAACAGAAGCCAATATTCCTCTGTCCAATGTCTGTGTTCTTTTGCCCATATTAATCTTTTCCTTTCATTTAAGCCAGTCTTAAATATGGCTTTTGTTTTGCCAATCTGCCCTGAAGGCCAGCATCCCCAAATCGCCTCTTCACTGTAGATGTTGACACTGGCGTTTAATGTGTACTGTTTAATGAAGCTGCCAGTTGAGGACCTGTGAGGCGTCAATTTTTCAAACTAAAGACTCTAATGTACTTGTCTTGTTGCTCAGTTGTTGTCACGCGGTCTTATGATATGTGTACGATGTCAGTAAACTATTCTTAAAAGAACAACACTCTATACAACATATAGATTAGCAACATCAGCATGTAAATATAGAATAGATTTACCTGACACGATATCCGTTGAACTCAGGGTTAATCTTGAGGACTTGATACACTGTCACAGGAAAGAGGAGGACCGGGGGTCTAACCTGACCCTAAACTGGGGTCCTAACTAATCCCTCACCTTGGAGGTACTGATAATGGTTCAGAGGTCCAAGTCTCCAGCCTAACCCTGTCTCCTATCAGTCCCTGAACCCTGTAATCAGTCCTAAGAAGGATTCTGATTACCACCAAAGGGATATGGGCTGATCTCTGCTAAATACACAGATTAGACATATAAGACAGACTGGAGAAAACACAGACTTGCATACACACTCAAACACAGAAGGAACATAAATGATCTGGGATATTAAACTCTAAGCAAGGTGAGCTTAAAACAACTAAGGAGCTCTTTAACTTAAGTCTATACAGATACAATCCTATCTGTGGTCTGCATGAAGAATTTCACTGGCAACTCCCAACACAGACAACCAGAGATTTAAAGGAAACCAATCAACAAATAATTAATTGCAGCCGGAAGAAACTGCACCCAGTCCCAGAACTGAGCACAGACAGAATTAACTCCCTAACTGCCAAACACAAAGAAACAGCAACTCAGCTGTGAGAAGTCAGAATGTGCAACCGCGACGATCTTCGTGGCGATGCACACATGACAGTACCCCCCCTTCTACGAGGGGCCTCCGGACCCTCAGGGCCAGGTTTGCCCGGGTGAGTTCTGTGGAAGGTCCGCACCAAACGATCTGCGTTAATGTCAGACGCAGGAACCCACGTCCTCTCCTCTGGACCATACCCCTTCCAATGCACCAAGTACTGAAGGGACCGGCGATTCAGACGTGAGTCAATGATCTTTGACACTTGAAACTCCAAGTTACCATTGACCACCACTGGAGGAGGAGGTAGAGGTGATGGTATGACTGGTGCCACGTACCTCTTAAGTAATGACTTGTGGAACACATTATGAATTTTAAACGTAGGAGGGAGGTCCAGACGAAATGCCACAGGATTAATTATGGAACTGATCCTGTACGGCCCGATGAATCTGGGGCCCAGCTTCCAGGAGGGAACTTTAAGTTTTATATTCCTGGTAGACAACCATACCAGATCGTTCACATTAAGATCTGGACCAGAAACTCTCCTCCTATCAGCCATACGTTTATAACGGTTCCCCATAGCACTCAGATTATTCAATACACCTCTCCACACTGAAGCAAGTGACGACGAGAAACGCTCCTCCTCAGGAACCCCAGAAGGGCCCACCCCATTGAATGTACAAAACTGGGGATGAAAACCATATGCCCCAAAAAACGGGGACTTACCAGTGGACTCGCTCCGCCTGTTGTTAAGAGCGAACTCTGCCAGAGGCAAGAAGGAAGACCAGTCCTCCTGGTTCTCTGAGACAAAACACCGAAGATAAGTCTCTAGGCTTTGATTCAGACGCTCTGTCTGACCATTGGTCTGCGGATGAAAAGCCGAGGAAAATGACAATTGCATCCCCCGACGTAAACAAAATGCCCTCCAAAACTTGGACACAAACTGAGACCCCCTATCTGACACCACATCAGAAGGCAACCCATGAAGTCTCACAATCTCCCCAATGAACACCTGCGCCAGAGTTTTAGCATTAGGGAGGGCAGGAAGAGCAATGAAATGTGCCATCTTACTGAACCTGTCAACAACCACCAGAATGACAGTTTTCCCTGACGACGGAGGAAGATCCGTAATGAAGTCCATAGACAAATGAGTCCATGGACGCTCCGGAAGTTTCAAGGGTAAGAGGGTCCCAGACGGACGGGTATGAGGGGTCTTAGAGCGAGCACAAACCCCACAGGACGCGACAAAAGTTAAAACATCTTTATTAACGTTAGGCCACCAAAACCGGCGAGAAAGGAGATCTAAAGTAGCCTTACTCCCTGGATGTCCTGCTAAAGCAGAATTATGATGTGCCTCAATAACCTTTTGTCTCAACTGATTTGGGACAAACAGTCTCCCTGGAGGTCCTGCAGGGGCGTCCCCCTGAGCCTCTAACACCTCCTCCTCAAGCTCAGAACATACAGCCGACACTACCACCCCCTCCTGAAGGATAGGAATCGGGTCATCCATTTTCCCGGCCCCTGGGAAACTGCGAGACAAGGCATCCGCCTTAACATTCTTAGATCCAGGGCGATAAGTGACAACAAAATTAAACCTGGTAAAAAACAACGACCATCGAGCTTGTCTGGAATTCAGACGCTTAGCAGATTCCAAATACAGCAGGTTCTTGTGATCAGTAATGACGGTGACCGGGTGGACTGCCCCCTCCAAAAAGTGACGCCATTCTTCAAAGCCAACTTAATGGCCAAAAGTTCCCTATTGCCGATATCATAATTCCTTTCGGCGGACGACAATTTTTTAGAAAAGAAAGCGCACGGATGCCATTTACCAGGGGACGGACCCTGGGACAATATTGCACCCACCCCTACGTCAGACGCGTCCACCTCCACAACGAACGGCTGTGATGCATCTGGTTGGATGAGAACGGGTGCCGAAGCAAAACATTTTTTTAAAGAGGAAAAAGCTTGGCAAGCTTTGTCCGACCATTTAGAAAAATCCGTCCCTTTTCTTGTCATGTCAGTGAGAGGTTTGACAACAGATGAGAAATTACAAATAAATTTCCGGTAGTAGTTAGCAAACCCCAGAAAACGCTGCAGAGCCTTAAGATCCTCTGGCTGATCCCATTCAAGCACTGCTCTCACCTTTTCAGGGTCCATACGGAAACCGGAGGCTGACACCAAGAAACCCAAAAACTGAAGTTCCTGTACGGCGAATACACACTTTTCCAGTTTGGCATATAGTTTATTGTCTCGCAAGATCTGCAACACCTGTCTCACATGCTCCTGGTGAGACACAAGATCTGGTGAGTAAATTAAAATGTCATCCAAATATACGACCACAAACAGCCCCACCAGATGACGAAAAATGTCATTAACAAAATGTTGGAATACTGCTGGTGCAGTAGTCAGACCAAAAGGCATGACAAGGTTCTCATAATGTCCCTCCGGCGTGTTAAACGCCGTTTTCCACTCATCCCCCTCTTTTATCCTAATCAGATTATACGCCCCCTGAGATCCAATTTAGAGAACCATTTGGCGGCAACAATTTGATTGAAGAGATCAGGAATCAGAGGGAGTGGATACGGATCTCGAACAGTAATCCGATTAAGTTCGCGGAAATCCAAGCAAGGGCGTAGGCCTCCATCTTTTTTCTTCACAAAGAAGAACCCCGCGGCCACTGGGGAAGATGAAGGTCTAATATGCCCTTTGGCCAGACTTTCCGAAATATAATCTTTCATAGCCTGCCTCTCAGGACCAGAAAGGTTATATAACCTAGCTTTAGGTAACTTAGCATCAGGAAGTAAATTAATAGAGCAGTCATACACGCGATGAGGAGGCAACTCCTGACACCCCTCCTCAGAGAACACATCCCCAAAGTCCTCCAAAAAAGGAGGCAAAGTACTAGGCACGACCGCACTGATGACTGTGTTCATGCAGTTACTTTTGCAAAACTCCCCCCATTGGCTTATATCTCTGGACTGCCAATTAATCACAGGGTTATGTTTAACCAACCAAGGAAGTCCCAACACAATAGGAGTAGGTAGACCCTCCAACACATAACAAGATAATAGTTCCCTATGTATTGCTCCTACCCGAAGGTCAATGTTATGAACCTCATGAACAAAGCTACCTTGGCCGAGAGGCCTGGCGTCAATGGAGAATATAGGGATCGGTTTGACCAATACACTCAGATGCATACCTTGAGCCTGAGCAAACTGAGCGTCAACCAGATTAGCCCCGGACCCACTATCAAGAAGAACAGAAAATCTCTCCACTCTCGTACCAACCACCACCTCCACTGGTACAAGGAACTGAGAAGAACTAGCGGACGAAATACATACTCCCAGGTTGTCGTCCACCACACAACCTGGGATTAACAGTTTTCCGGCGACTTTTTGCTCAACAAGGCACGGGATGGACATCCCCAACAAAATGTCCCTCTTTCCCGCAGAAGAAACACCTTCTAGTCCTGCGGCGTACCGCCAATCCCCTCCTACGAAATGATGTCCCTCCCAACTGCATAGGCTCCTCCGAACAGACAAGGGGAACCTCAACATAAGGGACTTTAGTAGTAGGTGGAGTAACAACAGGGGGCGGAGTTACCTCGCACCTCTCCCGGAGCCGTCTATCAGTACGGATAGCTAGGGCCATAGCAGCCTCCAGTGATGGAGGAGAATCATACTGAGCCAAAACGTCCTTTAATTTGTCAGAAAGCCCATGACAAAACTGGCTCCTAAGAGCTGGGTCATTCCACTGAGTATCTGTGGCCCATCTACGGAACTCAGAAGCAAATTCCTCCGCCGGACGATCTCCCTGCTGTATCTTACGTAATTTTGTCTCAGCAAGAGAGACCCGATCTGGGTCATCATATACCAAACCCAGGGCAGTAAAAAATCGATCTACTGACTGTAGAGCCGGGGATCCCGGAGGAAGGGAGAAGGCCCAGGATTGAGGGTCCCCTTGTAGGAGCGAGATAACAATTCCCACTCTCTGCTCTTCACTCCCTGATGATCGAGGCCGAAGCCGAAAATACAATTTACATGCTTCCCTGAAGGTAAAAAATTTGTCTCGCCCACCAGTGAACCTGTCCGGGAGAGCTACTTTAGGTTCAAATCTGGTTTGCTCCGAGGGAGACAAAACTTTGGACTTAATGTCCGTCAGCTCCATGGATAATCCCTGCAACTGCAGAGCCAGCTGGGCTACTGGATCCATGGCAACTGGGAATAATTTTATAGGCCAGTGAAAATGTCACGCGGTCTTATGATATGTGTACGATGTCAGTAAACTATTCTTAAAAGAACAACACTCTATACAACATATAGATTAGCAACATCAGCATGTAAATATAGAATAGATTTACCTGACACGATATCCGTTGAACTCAGGGTTAATCTTGAGGACTTGATGAGCTGAAACAGGAAAGAGGTGGACCGGGATCTAACCTGACCCTAAACTGGGGTCCTAACTAATCCCTCACCTTGGAGGTACTGATAATGGTTCAGAGGTCCAAGTCTCCAGCCTAACCCTGTCTCCTATCAGTCCCTGAACCCTGTAATCAGTCCTAAGAAGGATTCTGATTACCACCAAAGGGATATGGGCTGATCTCTGCTAAATACACAGATTAGACATATAAGACAGACTGGAGAAAACACAGACTTGCATACACACTCAAACACAGAAGGAACATAAATGATCTGGGATATTAAACTCTAAGCAAGGTGAGCTTAAAACAACTAAGGAGCTCTTTAACTTAAGTCTATACAGATACAATCCTATCTGTGGTCTGCATGAAGAATTTCACTGGCAACTCCCAACACAGACAACCAGAGATTTAAAGGAAACCAATCAACAAATAATTAATTGCAGCCGGAAGAAACTGCACCCAGTCCCAGAACTGAGCACAGACAGAATTAACTCCCTAACTGCCAAACACAAAGAAACAGCAACTCAGCTGTGAGAAGTCAGAATGTGCAACCGCGACGATCTTCGTGGCGATGCACACATGACAGTTGTGCAGCGGGGCCTCCCACTTGTCTTTCTTCTCTGGTTAGAGCTTGTTTGTGCACTCCTCTAAAGGGAGTACTACACACCATTGTATGAATTCTTCAGTTTCTTGGTAATTTTTCGCATGGAATAGCCTTCATTTCTAAGAACAAGAATAGACAGTCGAGTTTCACAAGAAAGTTCTTTTTTTTTGGCCATTTTGAGAGTTTAATGGAACCAACAAATGTAATGCTCCAGATTCTCAACAAGCTCAAAGGAAGGTCAGGTTTATAGCTTCTCTAATCAACCAAACGGTTTTCAGCTGTGTTAACATACTTGCACAAGGGTTTTAAAGGGTATTTTAACCATCTATTAGCCTTCTTACACAGTTAGCGAACACAAAATACCATAAGTACACTGGAGTGATGGTTGTTGGAAATGGGCCTCTATACACCTATGAAGATATTGCATTACAAACTAGACGTTTGCCGCTAGAATAGTCATTTACCACATTAACACTGTATAGAGTGTATTTCTGAATCATTTAATGTTAGCTTCATTGGAAAAAAACTGCTTTTCTTTCAAAAATAAGGAAATTTCTAAGTGACCCTAAACTTTTGACCGGTAGTGTAAACCGTAAGCTGCACACACACTGTACTAATTGCATTTGTCACAGACATCTATCTAATTATTCTATTTGGATTTACTGTATGTTATCCATCTCTTCTATCCTGTCAGCACCTCCAGTGATTTTACAGTACACTGCACATGAATTGTCGGCTTTTCTTCTATCCATGTATCGATGTAATATACACTGCTCAAAAAAATAAAGGGAACACTCAAATAACACATCCTAGATCTGAATGAATGAAATATTCTCATTGAATACTTTGTTCTGTACAAAGTTGAATGTGCTGACAACAAAATCACACAAAAGTCATCAATGGAAATCAAATTTATTAACCAATGGAGGCCTGGATTTGGAGTCACCCACAAAATTAAAGTGGAATTTAATGTCCTTAAAACAAGTCAAAATGATGCTCAGTATTGTGTGTGTCTCCACATGCCTGTTTGACCTCCCTGTGCCTGCATGACCTCCCTACAATGCCTGGGCTTGCTCCTGATGAGGCAGCAGATGGTCTCCTGAGGGATCTCCTCCCAGACCTGGACTAAAGCATCCGCCAACTCCTGGACAGTCTGTGGTGCAACGTGACGTTGGTGGATGGAGCGAGACATGATGTCCCAGATGTACTCAATCGGATTCAGGTCTGGGGAACGGGCAGGCCAGTCCATAGCTTCATTGCCTTCATCTTGCAGGAACTGCTGACACACTCCAGCCACATGAGGTCTGGCATTGACCTGCATTAGGAAGAACCCAGGGCCAACCGCACCAGCATATTGTTGGCAGACGCCATAGATTGCGGGTGACTCCCACGAGGACATTAGCGCATGATCACTTTGTATGTTCGCTTAGCAGTCAGCTGTGTACCTGGGTGCCTAACAGGTCACAGAAGTTTGTCTCAGCGGCTCTGTGACGCAACAGGGTTAGCTTTCAACGCTAGACAGTGCCCTAGCGTGTTTACTTTGCGACTCAGTGGTGTTAACTGAGTTTGCACACATCGCCATATAGCGCTGCGGCACTCCTTCTAGCGGCTCTGTGGAATAACAGAGTTCGCACATATTGCCACAGCGCATTACGGCGTTTATTTTGGCGACTCTGCGGGATAACAGAGTTAGCTTCTTGCGCCATCTTACTAGCAGCAGGCTCCACCTGCACGGTGGACCCCGGGCTGCAAACGCACCTCTCTATATCTTATATTTGGTGCGTTCCGCAGACCCTAACATAATACTAGCGCCAGGGTATGGCTAGTAAAATGGCGGATAAACAGCGTTTACAGCTGTACATCCAGCAGCTGGAGGGTAGGTTGGCGGCTCTTGAGAGCACAACCTCAGCTGTGGATGTTACCACAGTCGCTGTTCAGGCTGCTAGCGTAGCTGCAGCCAGTTTGTCCTCTGCCACCTCTGTCCCTACATTGTCCCACCTCTCGCTTCCAGACAAGTTTGCTGGTGACAGCAAGCAATGTCGGGGATTCGTGAGTCAGTGCTCCATACACCTCGAGCTTCTGGCTGCACGTTTCCCCACGGATTGGGCACAAGTGGGCTTTGTGATAGCTCTTCTGTCGGGCAGAGCGTTGGAGTGGGCAACGCCGCTGTGGGAGCGCGACGACCGTGTGGTGCAGAGCGCTTCTCGTTTTCTGGAGGCTCTGAAAAAGGTTTTTCTAGGACCTCAGGTCACCCACGATATGGCGCTCCAACTGCTGGCAAGTACCCAGAGTTCGGCTTTGGTCAGCCATTTTGCTGTCCAATTTCGGACTCTGGCCTCGGAATTAGAGTGGCCAGATAAAGTCCTCATTCTCATGTTCTGGAGAGGACTGGCGGGTCATGTGAAAGACGCCTTGGCTACCAGGGAGATTCCTGCCACACTGGAGAAGCTTATCGCTATTTCCACCCGCATCGACCTCCGTTTCCACTAGCGGAGGCTGGAACGTGCCCAATGTAGGCAGAGGGTTCGGTTGGCTCCTACTTTCGCCACCCCTCTGGAGTCGCCCATTCAGGCGCCCGACCTTCAGGAGTTGCTCCTGCGGGGTGCGTATAACCTGATTCGCATCTGTGAGGGGGAAGAATGGAAGATGGCATTTAACACCAGGGATGGGCATTACGAATATCTGGTAATGCCCTTTGGGCTCTGTAATGCCCCAGCTGTCTTCTAAGACTGTGTGAACGACATCTTCCGGAATATGTTGACCACCTCGGTGGTAGTCTATCTGGATGACATTCTCATCTTTTCTCCTGATATGGCCTCCCACAGGAGAGATGTCTGCAAGGTCTTTGACCTCTTGCGAGCAAATTCCCTATATGCGAAGTTGGAGAAGTGCATGTTTGAGCAGGAGTCTCTACCTTTCCTGGGCTATATCATCTCCGCCCAGGGATTGGCTATGGATCCTGCCAAACTACAGGCTGTAATGGATTGGCAAGAACCCCACTCCCTTAAAGCGGTGCAGCGCTTTATGGAGTTCATTAACTACTATCGCCAATTCATTCCCCACTTCTCTACTTTGGTAGCTCCCTTGGTAGCCCTCACCAAGAAGGGAGCTAATCCCAAGTTGTGGTCAGAGAAGGTCACCAAAGCGTTCTCCTCCATCAAGTCGCATTTCACAGTGCTCCCATCTTACATCGCCCCGATGTCGATAAATCGTTTATTTTAGAGGTGGATGCCTCTTCTGTTGGTGCTGGAGCAGTCCTTTTTCAAAAGGATGCCCAGGGTCGGAAGCATTCCTGCTTCTTCTTTTCCAAGACCTTTACACCAGCAGAGAGGAATTATTCCATCGGGGACAGGGTGTTACTGGCTATGAAGTTGGCCTCCGAGTGGAGACATCTTCTGGAGGGTGTCGCTTCCCCTTCCAAGCATTCATGGACCACAAGAACTTGGTGTATTTGCAGACAGCCCAGTGGCTAAATTCCTGTCAGGCCAGATGGTCCTTGTTCTTCTCCCGGTTCCATTTCACCCTCCATTTCCTCTCCGGTGAGAAGAACATTTGCGCCGACGCTCTATCTCGCTCCGTGGTGTCCTCTGAGGAGGTGGAGGAGGAGCCTAAGAACGGTGACTCCAGTTTCGCTTGAGTCTTTGCCTCCGGGCAAGACTTTTGTGCCCACCAATTTGTGACCGGAAGTACTCTCTTGGGCACATTCGTCCAGGGTGGATGGACATTTTGGGACAAAAAGGACTTCTGAGTTGCTGGCGAGGACATACTGGTGGCCGCAGATGGCCCGTGACGTCAGGGAGTATGTTCAGGCGTGCGTCTACTGCGCCAAGAATAAATCCCCTCGACAACGGCCGGCTGGGCTACTATTCCCTTTGCTGGTGACAGGCCCTGGGAGATGGTCGGGATGGATTTTGTGGTGGGCTTACCCAAGTCTCGGGGCTGCACCATCATCTGGGTGATAACCGACCACTTCTCTAAAATGGTGCACTTGGTGCCATTACCACGGTTACCGTCTGCACGGGCCTTGGCAGCATTATTCATTAGGCATATTTTCCGCCTACACGGTATGCCAGACAAAATTGTCAGTGATCGAGGTCCCCAGTTTGCGTCTCGGTTCTGGAGAGAGCTGTGTTGTTTACTCAGCATTGAGTTGAATCTCTCCTCTGCATACCATCCCGAGACGAATGGGTTGGTAGAGAGGGCCAACCAGACCTTGGTCACATACTTGCGACATTTTGTCCTTGCTACCGTGGGCTGAGTTTGCTCTCAATAATGCTGTGGCTGACTCCACCGGACAGACCCCATTCCTCCTGAACTACGGTCAGCATCCGCTGGTACCAGTGCCCATGCCCGTGTCTTCCGCCGATTCCAGGGTGGCAGACTGGGCTGTGGAGGCACGGGACATTTGGGACCGCACCCAGGATGCCATTCAGGCCTCCAAAGAGAGGATGAGGTCTTCGGCTGATGCCCATCGGCACCCCGCTCCTACATTTGCTCTGGGTGACCTAGTGTGGCTCTTTGCCCGAAACATCAGGCTACGTGTAGAGTTCATCAAGTTGGCACCTCGCTTTTTGGGTCCCTTTAAAGTTCTTGAGCAGGTGAACCTGGTGGTTTACCGCCTAGCCCTTCCGCCTCGCCTTGGTATCACCGACACCTTTCACATGTCCCTCCTGAAACCCGTGGCCATTTCCCGGTTTTCTGAGTCATCTGCCGGGACGTCGGGTTCATCTACCGATGATCATGAGGTGAATGCCATTGTTGGGTGCAAGGTGGTACGAGGCAAAAAATTTTATTTGGTGGATTGGAGGGGTTATGGGCCTGAGGAAAGGTCCTGGGAGCCTGCCAAGCATGTTCACGCTCCGCACCTCATCGCTGCCATTGAGCGCAGCGAGGCCCAAAGAAGGGGGGCTCTAGGAGGGGGGTAATATTAGGGTTCGAGTTCCCGCTGCTGCACAAGGGGAGTCTCGAACCAGTCCCGCTGCGGTCCCCCATCCATCTCCGGCCGCAGTGGAGCCTGCTCAGCAAACACGTCGGTCCCAGCGTCTCGCCCGGTCTAATACTGTGCAGAGACTTGCTGCTGCCTCTCCAGGTTCTGCTATTGTAGCCAGTACTGGTCAGCGGCGAGCAGACGTCTTTAGGACTAAGTCCTTTGTTGCTTCATCTGAGCATGCCCAGGGCAAGATCTCCCATTGTGACATTCATTGAAGATTTAAATGAAGACATTATGATTTTAGTTGAAACAAAAAATGAGAAAAACAATAGTGACATAACTGAAGAAATATCTGATGAGAAAGAAGTAGAAATTAATGAAGAACAAAATACTGAAAGTGAAGAACCACAACTACAAACAGACACAGAACCAAGACGTTCAATAAAAGAGAACAAAGGAAAACCACCAAAACGTCTCTCATACAAGGCAAGTACAAGTAAAATGTATGAATCTATCTCTTGGGAAGACATAGCTCGACTTCCAGAAGAAGAAGACTATGATGAAACATTTGCTCCAGTTGTCAAACACACTACAATAAAAACTTTACTTACAGTTGCAGCAGTGGAACAGATGGAACTAAGACATCTGGATGTAAAGGCAGCTTTTTTGAATGGAGATTTAACAGAAGACATTTACATAGAACAACCTCCAGGATTCAAAGATGAAAGAAATCCAAACAAATTTTGTAAACTACAGAAAAGCATATATGGTTTAAAACAAGCAGCTAAAGCGTGGAATGACAAAATCACGGAAGTACTAACAAATGAAAAATTTCAAAGAAGCAAAGCTGATCCATGCTTGTACACAAAAAGTCTGAGTAATAGATGGATTTATGTACTCATATATGTAGACGACATTTTGATTTGTTTTAAACAAGAAAGGGATAAAGAAAACATTCTAAAAATCCTGAAACAACATTTTGAAATCAAAGACTTGGGAAATGTATAACAGTACCTAGGAATACAGATAGAAAGAGAAGAAAGACAAGAAGTACTGTGGTTAAGACAATTGTTGACAGAATTAGGACAATCACACTTGGAACAACAAAACTAATAGAGGATCAAGGAGTCTTCAAGTTGGAGTATTGCCCTACTGAAGAAATGACAGCAGACATTTTCACAAAGGCGTTGAATGCTGATAAACATCAGAGACTAATAAAAAAGTTGGGTTTGATTGAATAAGTCCTTACTGTTGAGAAAGGGTGTTGGCATATGCAACAGATTAGGACTTATTATAAGTAAAAGGAGGCTTTTATGCTGACCTGACAATAGATGGCGATGTTGTGTAACGTTTCCTTCTGTTTAATGTATTGTATAAGAAATAGTCTCAGTTGTAGTTTCACTTTCGTTTTTGTTCTTGTTTTCCTGATGCAATGCTGAATGACTGTGCATTTTCCTTTTACCTCATGTTGTAAGAAGGAAAAGCTTGTTATCCCATGAAGCCTGCTCTGTGAAGTTTTCTACTGCAAAGGTGTGGATTCAGAAGCTGTGCAACACATATGGTCTCACAAGGGGTCTGAGGATCTCATCTCAGTACCTAATGGCAGTCAGGCTACCTGTGGCGAGCACATGGAGGGCTGGGAGGCCCTCCAAAGAAATGCCACCCTACACCATTACTGAACCACTGCCAAACCGGTCATGCTGAAGGAGGTAGCAGGCAGCAGATTGCTCTCCACAGCGTTTCCATACTCTGTCAAGTCTGTCACATGTGCTCAGTGTGAACCTGCTTTGTGAAGAGCACAGGGCGCCTGTGGCGAATTTGCCAATCCTGGTGTTCTGTGGCAAATGCCAAGCGTCCTTTATTGCGCATTGTCAAAATCAAAAAAGACTTGGCACTCAAATGATGAATAATAGGACAAAGATATATTGTTGTTGCTGTGGTTTTCCTTTTATTTGCATCCGTGTGAGATTAAAGTGATGTACATAACAGATTGAACGTTTTCGGTCATATAACATCAGCCTTCATCAGAAAGTATGTACAGATAGTAGCAGGCGAGTAGTGAACCCAACATAAAAATGAAAAAGATGATAGAGACAAGTAAATACCAGAAGAAAAGGCAGAAAAAAGGGGAAAAGGAGGAACGTAAATGATACCTCAAGAACAACGGATGTTATAAGATAAACCACAGGAGGTAGGCCACTGTAAAAAGATGATATTTACAAAAATAAACCAAAATAGAAATAATGAGTAAAAATGGGAGCTATATGAAGGGAGGGAAAGAGTAATACCTGGGAAGTGGCACCAAGAGACCTAGGGCTAAGCGCTGGTAGCTAAAATTAGCGAGGTAGATGTGCTGTGGGGGAATAAATGTATGTAATGACAATATTACAGGGTACCTAAGTACCCTATGGTAAAGGTTCTTCCTTTTCCCCTTTTTTCTGCCTTTTCTTCTGGTATTTACTTGTCTCTATCATCTTTTTCATTTTTATGTTGGGTTCACTACTCGCCTGCTACTATCTTATATTAAACATTATTATTATATTGCAGGTCTTGCTCTCTATATATTATTTATACGGTTGGCTATATCGCTGCACCACTACTAGGTGATCTCTATATCCTTTTTTGGGACTTGGCTAATGTCTACTAACATTCTTCAGTTTTTTGTAGCACTTCAAATTTTGTCCTTAACAGAATTCCCTCATATGTTCACTGAGCACCTCTGGATAATAGGTCGTTTGAAGCTCTACACTTTTGATTGACATGTCCAAGCATACTATATTCTGTATTCAGTTATGTTGCTTTTTGTTCTTATCCTTGCATCATAAATGTACTTACAATTTTTGTTTGTTTGCTTAATATATTTCAGTTCAGTTCTGTACATACTTTCTGATGAAGGCTGATGTTATATGACCGAAAACGTTCAATCTGTTATGTACATCACTTTAATCTGACACGGATGCAAATAAAAGGAAAACCACAGCAACAACAATATATCTTTGTCCTATTATTCATCATTTGAGTGCCAAGTCTTTTTTGATATTGCTATTTGGGCTGGAGACCCTACTTGTGCACCAACATTCATATTAGTTCTTTGAGTGCCGTGTTATCTCAGTTCATTTCTTTATTGCGTATTGACTCTACACAAGTCTTTCTCAAATGTATGTTTCATTCAATATACAACATTCATTTAAACAGTACATTTGGCATACAATTGTGACATCACATTTCCATAGTTATAGCTGATTAACAATTATTTTGTTATGTGAGAAAGAAACAAAACTTTAATTGAAATTAACACAAAATAATCAAAAGTGTAATGTGTGTTTGATGACCCATTTAGCAAAGACTGACTACTGTGTAGGATTGACAAAGGCTCAGGCAGAGTCAAAACATTTCATGTTTTTGATGTTTATTATGTAATTAAACTAAAGTGGCTGACTTTCAATTTACTATGTCATAATAATTAATATAAAAGTATATTTACCTGAAAGGATTTGATAAAGGTCCAGAGCAGAGTTCTTACTCCCTCACCACGACTCAGTAGTTTTACTAAGCGCAAGACCCGAAACAATCGGAAAAATGTAATAGAGATCCTGGAGGAATCGTCAGCTCCTGGTGTAGCAGGGATGCCTGGTGTCTGTCATAAAAATAAGATGAAATAATTAGGATTCCATCACAAGATGTTAATGCAACATTGCTTCTTTCCAAAGAAAAATTAACATTAACATACTGCAGTAGTTAAAAAAATGTATAATATAAAATATATGTATATTTGCAAACACAATAATAGGGTGTGATACAGTTTGCTAGCCACAGAAACACAGGAAATCCATTTATGATAAAAACATATTATACCACAAAATGATCCCTCCTCATTTGATTTCACATTTAACAAGCACCTTAGGACTGAAGGAGCTCAGGAGCAGCTGCAGGAAGTAAAGTCTAAACTACTCCCCTCTACTTTTGTAGCAGAAACAAAACCTCTCCTATCCCCATTCCATTGGTAAGAAATTAGGAAAAAAAAACAAGTTCAAAGAAAGTTTTTTTGTTTTAGCAGAGGGTGTGTCAGAAGGGCTAAAAAAGAGTCACGTCGATAGGTGCCCAGTAGATCCATATGGCATCAGAATCCTACCTCCCAATTTCTGAAGAATAGAAGGAAGGACAAATGTTGCGAGCTGTGGAAAATTTTGGACACGTCCCTGGCAACACTCCAATCCACGCCCATTTACGATTTCTTTCTACCCCGGCAGGAGGAGATGTCAGAGGGCGGTGGTTGTGAGGGAAATTCAGCAGATGCTCAAGATTGCAGGGCGTAGACCTAAAACCAGGACTGTCTGCTCTATCATGGACAGTTGGGACTAGATATAGGTTGACCAATTCATGGGACTCTGGTCCAGTGTCCAGGGCAGGAGTACACAAATCTCTAACCTTCCGGCGTCCCTGGCGCGGCTTTTAATTAGCCAGATATCATCTGTGCATCCTGCTCATCTCTAGTTTGGACCTGTGAATTATTTATTGCTCCTTCATTTACAGTCATAGCAGCCAGAAGTTCCTCACCTTTATATAACTTCACTGTGTGACATCTGGCTTCTGGTGTCTATAAGGCTGTGTTCACATGTTTCATAAATACTTTTTTAGTTTTCTGAAGGTTGGGCTCACCATACTACACAATAACAGTCTTCTCTAATTATTGCTGCATTTTTTAAAGAACGTTTCCCCCTCATTTGATGTGTTCTTGGTGCAGATGTGAAATTGTGTTTTAATGTGTTTTTTTTTTTTGTATATATTCTTTATTTAGAAAATTTCAATAATACAACAGGAAAGGAAAAAAGGGTAAATGTTTCCAGAAATAGTAAAAGAAGAAAAAAAAGAAAAAACATTCGTAATAAATCACAACAATAACACTACAAGGCTGTGTTTTTACAAACCAAAAGGGTTGTAAAAAGAGTTTAAAAAACAAGGGGCAGTGGTGGGGAGGGACACAGGAAGGAAAGGGGAGGGCAGGGAGTCAGAAAGTCCTGCTTAAAATATAGAGATTAACTAAGCGATTTGGGAGATCAAACTCAAATCAAGGCATGAACATTACAGAACAGGCTATATGTAAAAGAAAGGAATAACAAAAGAAACTTATAGGGAGACAGAAATTAAGGATTACCGTTACCAATTGTGCTTATTTGGTGATCCTCTGAGGTGTTCAACCAGGCTATCCATGCATTTAGAGTCTTTAGGTTTTTAGATCCTGAAAGTCTAATTTTCTCGTATATACCGATTTGGTTGGATTCCATTCTTTTCAGGTAGGGTTCTCTACATCTTTCCAGTGTCTTGCGATAGTTATTTTAGCTGCGTTGAGCAGGTGAGGTATCAGTGAGCCTTTTTTCAAGTGTAAATTTGAAGGATCCAGATTAAATAGAATGAAACGTGACATTAATGGGATGTCTACGTTTAAGGTTTTCTTTATATGCTCTCTAACTTTCTCCCAAAAACTTTTAATTTTTGTGCATTCCAGCCAAATGTGAGACGGAGAAACCTTCTCTTTGGTGCATCTCCAACAAAGAGGGGAGATTGAGCTGTCTATTTTATTCAATATGTCAGGTGTTTTATACCATCTTGATATGATTTTATAGTTAAGTTCTTGGAATCTCACTGAAGACGTTAGGAAGTGGATGTTTTTGAAAATTGTATGAATCTCTTCTGGGAGAAATTTTGTATTTAGTTCTAATTCCCATTTTTTTATGAAATCTGGGATCTCCTGTGTTTGGGTTAGATTTTTATTTATTTTGGCTATCATTTTTCCCTTTCCTTTTGTGTTCATAAACAGTTTAAGAATTGGCGGATCAGGTGTTGAGGTAGAAATGTCTGGGAGATAAAGTTTGGTTACTTCCTGTAGAGTTTGAATTTCCTCATCTTTCAAGTGAAGGTTTTTAGTGAGTGAGCTGATCTTGTTCTTGCTCATACATCTGTTTTTGTACACCAAGGAGTAAATCGGCATGATTCTAAAGGGAACGAAAGCCTGATTTTCTTCTTAAGAGATCTATAATTATTAGGGATCAAATGCAAGATAGGAGTTGCTTTGCATATATTTGGAATAAGATTCATTTTTTTATTTGTTTTGTGCCATAACCTGAGGGTAGTCAACGTGTACGGGTTCATGATATTATTGTATTTAAATCTATTAAATGGGGTGGGCCATAGGTAGTGTAAGAAGCCATCATGGAGATCGTCCAACTCAAGTGGAACCCAAAGTTTTGTGGGACAAGGGGATTGCAGCTCAATCACTCTTGATAAGTGGGTTGATATCTTTCAAAATCAGGGAGACCCAAACCTCCTCTACATCTTGATTTTATCAAGGTTTTATGATTTATCCTATGGTTTTTACCTGCCCATATAAATTTTGAAATTACATTTTTGAGCTTTTGAAAAAATTGTTGAGGAATGTCTATTGGGAGGGTTTGGAGAAGGTATAGGACTTTGGGGAGAATTATCATTTTTATAAGATTGACTCTACCAAACCATGAAACCGGGACATCTCTCCAATTTGATAAGACAGACTCAACCAAATGAAACAATGGTTTGAAGTTTAAATCAAAAAGGCGTGAAGGAGAGCAGCTAAGTTTAGTTCCCAAATATGCAATGGATGGGCATTCTTTAAATGGGGATAGTGATTTTAAGTTGTTTCTGTTTTCAGGAGATAAAGAAATATGCATGATATTAGACTTGGTGAAGTTTATTTTAAAATTGGAGATTGAGTTGAAGAAGCGCAACTCAGTGAGTAAAATCTGAATAGACTTGTCAGGATCTACCAAAAAGAAAAGTATGTCGTCTGCGTATGCTGCACATTTGTGTTCAACTGTGCCGATTTTCAATCCTTTGATCTTAGGGGATTGTCGTATTTTCTGCAAGAATGTCTCTAATGAGAGAATAAACAAAAGGGGCGATAGGGGGCAACCTTGTCTTGTGCCATTTTTGATCTCAAAGCTGGCGGATAGTGTGTTGTTAATTTTAATTTTCGCGGAGGGTGCTGTGTATAAGGCAGTTTTTTTATGTATAAAATTTAGAGGGAAGCCAAATTTTGTAAGTGCTTGTTCCATGACATACCAATCAACGCGATCGAAAGCTTTCTCTGCGTCTGTGGAGAGAATCGACATTTGTATATTGTGTTGTTTTGCTAGATGAATCACGTTGATTGCCCTCATGACATTATCCTTGGCTTCTCTTCCTTTGACAAAGCCAACTTGTTCTGGGTTTATCAGATCTGGGAGAAGTTTTTGTATTCTGTTTGCTAATATTTTGGCGTATAATTTCACATGGTTATTAATGAGTGAAATTGGCCTGTAACTGCCGCAAGAGGTGGGGTCTTTTCCCTCTTTTGGAATGAGGCTAATGTGGGCTACTAGAGACTCTTTTTTGGAATTTTTGGATTTACTAATATGATTAAAATAATCTGTCAAATGTTGGGATAATTCGGGTTTAAAATATTTGTAATATTCAATCGAAAAACCGTCTGGACCTGGACTTTTTCCGCCTGGAGATTGGTTTATCGCGTCTTCCACTTCGTCTTTAGTTATGGGACTATCTAAAAAATTTGATTGAATGTTCGTGATCTGGGGAAGGGATAGGTCTTTTAAGAAATTTTGTATTTTAACAGTCTTATCTACGGCAGAGCTGTAATTGGATTTTAGATTGTATAGATTTGAGTAAAAATCTGAGAAGACCTTGACAATATCTTCTGTTTTATAAAGTAACTGATCTTCATTATTCTTTATTTTAAGTATGTGTGTCGAGTTAATTTGTTTCTTAATTGTAGTTGCTAGATATTTGCCACATTTATTTGCAGATGAATATGCTCTGAACCGAGAATATGATAAAAATTTTTCACATTTTTGATTTAAGAGGGCCTTTAGTTCAACTCTTAAGTTAGAGAGGTCTTTCTCTAGAGAGGGAAGCTGTGTTAGTTTGTGTGAAGCCTCTAGTTTTTTATCTGAGAGAGCTTCAGTAGTATTTCCTTTTCTTTTTCTTTTTTTGTTCTGGAACCCAACTCAATAAGGATTCCCCTAAGAACTGCTTTATGAGCCTCCCAAGTGTTGGTGTCGCAATTGTCATGAGGGCGATTTTCTTGAAGAAATTTCTTATGCCTGTGGCTATATATTCTTGTGTGATGTTGCTCTTAAGTAAATTATTATTAAGCTTCCAGTTTAATGGCCCTCTTTTATGTGGATCAATGACTGTTTTGAGAAATAATGGGGCATGATCTGAAAAAAGAATTGTGTCATAAGAAATTTTTCGTATGGTATTCAATAGGTGATGGGGGAGAACAGGTAATCAATTCCTGAGTATTTGTTAGAACTGGGGAGAAAAAGGAATAATCTTTTGTGGAGGGATCCATTGTTCTCAAAGCATCTATCAACAGTCTGTTAGTTAATAGTTTTTGGATGTATCTGATTGTTTTTGCGGGAACTGTAGAATGACCGTTTGAGGTGTCTAGAGAAGGATGTAGAGGTACATTAAAATCACCTCCTAAAATTTTTTGACCTTCAGCAAAATTATCTAAAATATCAATAATCTTCTTAAAGAATGGACAATGTTTGCTATTGGGGGCATATATGTTGACCAAGGTAAACAATTCATTGTAAATTGTGCACTTTAATAGTATATATCTTCCGTCTGTGTCATATATAGCATTTTTGAGTGTGAAGGGAATTCTCTTATTTATAATTATGGACACTCCATTATTTTTTTTAATCGGAGAATTGGCATTGAACCATTTGGTAAAAATTTTATTCTTGGTGATAGGTGTATAGGTTTGTTTAAAATGAGTTTCCTGAAGAAAAACGACATCCATTTTATTTTTTCCTAGATAGTTCAAGATTTGCGACCTTTTTTGTGGGATATTCATTTTAATGTGTTTTTTATAGTACAGAAACACTTTGATTCTGCACTTAATGAAGTAACTGCAGTTTTTTTTTTTACATATAATGCAATCACAAAAAACCCTCTAAATGTCAGCACAAAAACTGAAAAATCACATGAATACACTGAAGAAAAAAAACCAGTATACCGTGCTATAAAAATATTAAATTTTATTGATCACAAAATATAAATAAGCAAAGAATGAAACATGTTATGAAGCAGTAGTAATCAAAACAAAGTAACCAGAACCCGGGGCGCCAGGGGAACGCCACGCTGTACTGACCATCTTACATGTAAGTGCTCTTTGTTTGTGTGCTTCTATTTTCATTCTTAGCTGCCACGGTACATGTTGTTAACCGTTGACTGTGTTTTACACCATGGCAGCGATAGCACTCTGTGGCATTCAATCTGGGCTACACTGATAGTATTAATTGGTCATACAGGTCAGTGGCGTTTATTCCCCTTTTTATCTTTTCATTTGGTTTCTGGTTACTTTGTTTTGATTGCTACTGCTTCATAACATGTTTCATTCTTTGCTTATTTATATTTTGTGATCAATAAAATTTAATATTTTTATAGCACGGTATACTGGTTTTTTTCTTCCGTGTATTCAAGTTTTTTACATATGTTGTTTTTGACTCCACATAGAAGAAACGAGAGAAAAAAAAGCACCAAAACCGCACAGTTAAACTGCGTTTTCAGACCACAAGGGGCGCAGTTTTCATGAAATCACATCTACTTTGCTTGGACAGTAGTGTTGAGCGATACTGCTCGATATCTAAAAATATCGGATCGGAATGGCATCGCCGATATCACTAAATATCGGCGATATCTGATTCCGATACCGGAAGTCCCATGTAAGTCTATGGGAACAAAATATTGCAACTAAAAAAAACCTTTATTTCCTTGTAAACACTAAATATACACACATAGAATACATATATATATATATACATGTCATTGTGACATATATATATATACATATATGTATAGTTTATACACTTCTACATAGTAAAATATCCTCTGATTCAATTGCCGGGTAAAGCCGGCTTCTGTGATAAGACAGAAGCACCCGACATGAAATGACACTTGGTGTACATAGGGTTAACCATGTCTTTTCATGTCATTTGCAATCTGATTTGCACAAACAATTAAATCAGTCTATGTGTGCAAAATTTCACACCTGTAGGGGTTAATTAAAGGTGTAAATTCGTTGTAAAAATAACGGACTTTTTTGCTACGAATTTACACCTTTAATTAACCCCTACAGGTGTGAAATTTTGCACACATAGACTGATGTAATTGTTTGTGCAAATCAGATAGCAAAGGACATGAAAAGACATGGTTAACCCTATGTACACCAAGTGTCATTTCATGTCGGGTTCTGCATTTTCACAAAAGCCGTCAATTGAATTAGCGGCTATTATACTATGTAGAAGTGTATGAACTATAAATATATATATATATTGTTCACAAACTCAATGACATGTATATATATATTGAGGTGTAAAATTGCTGAAAAAAAATGCGTGGGATCCCGCCCTATTTTCGCAACCAGACAGACAAAGCCAGTGAGTGGGGGCAGATAATAATAACCCAGAGAGGGACCATTATTTTTGGCCCCCCCCCGGCTACTAACATCTGCCCCCAGACACCCCAGAAAGGGCAAATCTCTAATTAGATTTGCCCTTTCTGGCACTTTGCCCGTCTATTCCCATTGCCCTGTAGCGGTGGCGAATGGGTTAATAAGGGGTTAAAATGACCTTGCAATTGAAAGGTCACTTTAAGCCAGGTTAATAATTGAGAGCTGTCAATTAGACAACTATCAATTATTAATCCTATTGTATGAAAGAAAAATCAAACACACACACTTTAATAAAAAAGAAGTTTAATGAAATAATCACACAGTTTTTGACCATATTTTATTTACCTGCTAAAACCATTTCCTGTAATAAAAATAAAATAATAAAGCAAAATTATTCTTACCTATCCCATGCACAGTCAGGTCCCACGGTGTAATCCTTCAGAAAGGGTTAATGTTTACTGCAGGGACCGCAGCTAATGCTGCAGCCTCACAGTAAACCCCCAAATGAATGAGTTCCTCTCCTGGCTGACAGGAGAGGAAGTGGAAATCTTAATTGATTGCTTTCCACTTTCACTTCAGGTCAGCCAGGGACACCATCAGTGACGTCAGAGGGAACTGATTAACAAAAATAGGGGTTCCCTTCGAAAAAAAAATGGCGTGGGGTCCCCCCTATTTTTGTTAACCAGCCAGATGAAGCAGACCGCTGAGGCCTGGATTTTCAGGCTGTTAAGGAGCCAAGATCCATGGACCTTGCCAGCCTGATAATACCAGGCCACAGCAGTCTGCATATCTTGGCTGATTAACAAAAATAGGGGATCCCCTCGAAAAAAATTGGCGTGGGGTCCCCCCTATTTTTGTTAACCAGCCAGATGAAGCAGACCGCTGAGGCCTCGATTTTCAGGCTGTTAAGGAGCCAAGATCCATGGACCTTGCCAGCCTGATAATACCAGGCCACAGCAGTCTGCATATCTTGGCTGATTAACAAAAATAGGGGATCCCCTCGAAAAAAATTGGCGTGGGGTCCCCCCTATTTTTGTTAACCAGCCAGATGAAGCAGACCGCTGAGGCCTGTTTTTTCAGGCTGGTAAGGATCCAATATCCATGGACCTTGCAAGCCTGATAATACCAGGCCACAGCAGTCTGCTTAGCTTGGCTGGTTAACAAAAATAGGGGATCCCCTCGAAAAAAAAACGGCGTAGGGGTCCCCCTATTTTTGTTAACCAGCCAAGTAAAATGCAGACTGCTGCGGCCTGGTATTAAAAGACTGTCAAGGCCCATGGATTTTGGCCCTCAACAGCCTGATAATACCAGGCTACAGCAGCCCCACATTTGGCGCATCAAAAGATGTGCCAATTGTGGCACTTTACCCGGCTCTTCCCACTGCCCTGTAGCGGTGGCAAGTGGGGTAATAAGGGGTTAATGTCACCGTTGATTGCACGGTGACAATAAGCCCGGTTAATAATGGAGAGGTGTCAATAAGACACCGATCCATTATTAATCCCAAAGTTATTAAATGTATAAAAAAAAGACAAAGCAAGAAAAAAGTATTTTAATGAAATAAAAGAGACAACACAGTTTTCATTAATTTTATTATACACTCATTCCTGCGACGCCATCGATCTCCTGTAAAAAAAGAAAAAAAACAAACCAACAGTATACCACCTGTCCGACGCAGTCCATAGTAACGATTGTCCCACGACGATCCAACTCTGCTACATCGCAATGACAGGCAGAGCCTGTCATTGCAACGCAGCACAGCTGATTACCTGCTTCCCCGGCGGTGACGTCATCGGACTGACTGCTTTACGGCCGGGATTACCCAGCAGTCACTGCAGTTATCGCGAGAAACTGCATGTGACCGCCGGGGAAAGATGATGGCGGCCATGAAGCAGTCCAGCCCGTGACCGCCGGAGATCTTCTGCCAGGTAAGTGCCGCTGACTCCTGACAGACGCGACCGACGGACACTCACAGACCCGACCGACGGACACTCACAGACCCGACCGACGTACACTGACAGTGACAGTGACAAATCCGATTCCGGTATCCGATATGACGAAAATATCGGTACTCGGAATCGAAAGCCCGATACAGCTAATATCGGCCGATACCCGATATTTGCAGTATCGTATCGCTCAACACTATTGGACAGTTAAACACAGCAGAATCTCTATGCAATTAAACAGCAGAAAAAATGCAACATTTATGCTACATGTGAACACAGTCGCTTGGAAAACTGATTGACAGGTTGGTCACACGAGTCAAGCATAGTGTTTGACAAGTGTGACCAACTTTTTACTATTGATGCCGCCTATGCCGCATCAATAGTAAAAAGATCTAATGTAAAAATAATAAAAAAAATAAATAAATCGTGCTATTCTCACCTTCCGGCGGCCCTTGCAGCTTTCCCGCCTCTCAGCGACGCTCTCGGCCAATCGCGTTCCCAGTAATGCATAGCGACAATGACCCCAGATGACGTAGCATCACGCGAGACCGCTACGTTATCTGGGGTGATTCTCGCAATGCATTACTGGGAACGGGATTGGCCGGGAGCGTCGCTGAGAGGCGGGAAGGCTGCGGGGGCCACCGGAAGGTGAGAATATCATTATTTTTTATTTTAATTATTATTTTTACAGGGATATGGTACACAGGGCCTGGAGGAGAGTCTCCTCTCCTCCAGACCCTGGGTACCATCCGTACATGAACCGCTTACTTTGTGCATGGTGGGCATAGCCACATGCGGAAAGTAAGCGGTTCAATGCAATCCTATGGCGGCGGAATCACTGCGATTCCGCAAAAAGAATGAACATGCTGCTTTTTTTTCCGTGATGTGATTGCACCGCGGAAAAAAGCGCAGCATGTTCACATCATTGCGGAATCCCATAGGATAGAATCAGTTGCGTTGGGTAAGTGTTTTTGCCGCGGCAAAAACGCTAAGAATCCTCAACGTGTGCACTTAGCCTAAATGTCCAAGAAAAGTAGATATGATTTCATTTTATTTATAGACTTTTTCCGTGTGATTTAATTCATGGGTGGGGAACCCCTGGCCCGCGGGCCACATGCTGCCCATGGGCAGTACCCCAGAGTCCACAATCCTCGGGCGGCAGCAGTTTCCTGTCAGCTGCCGGCCCTTTAATTCTCAAGTGCACGGCACGCAGCGTTCATTACAGAACGCTGCCTGCCTGCACATGAATGATGATGTCATCAGGGTGGGCAGGGTTAGCGTCCGGGTGGACTGGTTTAGCGCCCAATGCACTCCCATCCTCCTGTCCCAGAAGAGGAGCTGCTGCCATAGAGTCCACAGCAATCTCTGTGCATGCCAGCAGCTCTGTGCCTGTCTTCTGGGGATTTCTATGCCGGCAGCTCTGTGCCTTTCTGCTGGTGATCTGTGCCCCTCAGCTATGTGCCCCTGTGATCTCTGTGCCGCAATATGATCTCTGTGCCTCCCAGCTATGTGCCCCCATGATCTCTGTGCCTCCCCTGTGATCTCTGTGCTCCAATATGATCTCTGTGCCTCCCAGCTATGTGTCCCCTGTGATCTGTGTCCCCTGTGATTTCTGTGCCCCCTGGCTATGTGCCCCCCTGTGATCTCTGTGCCCCAGCTATGTGCCACAATATGATCTCTGTGCCCCCTCTGTGATCTTTGTGGCCCCAGCTATGTGCCCCCCATGATCTGTGTCCCTCCAACTATATGCCCTCCTGTGATCTCTGTGCCTCCCAGCTGTGAGTCCTATGTGATCTCTGTGCCCCCCCTGTGATCTCTGTGGCACTAGCTATGTGCCTCCTATGATCTCTGTGCCCCCCTGTGATCTCTGTGGCCCCAGCTATGTTACCCCTATGAGCTCTGTGCCCCCAGTGATGTCTGTGCCCCCCATTTATGTGCCTCCCTGTGATCTGCATTTCCCCATGATCTCTGTGGCCTCAGCTATGTGCCCCCCTGTGATTTTTGTGCCCTCCAACTATGTGCCCCCTATGATCTTTGTGCCTCCCAGCTATGTGCCCCATGTTATCTCTGTCCCCCAGCTATGTGCCCCCTGTGCCCCAGCTATGTGCCCCTGTGATTTCTGTGCCCCCAGCTATGTGCCCCCGCTATGTACCCCCCATGATCTCTGTGCCCCCAGCTATGTGCCCCCTGTGATGTCTGTGCCCCCCAGCTATGTGCCCCCTGTGATCTCTGTGCTTCCCCTATGATCTCTGTGGCCTCAGCTATGTGCCCCCCTGTGATCTCTGCGTCCCCCAACTGTGTGTCCCCTGTGATCTCTGTGCCTCCCAGCTATGTGCCCCATGTGACCTCTGTGGCCCCAGCTATATGCCCCCCTGTGATCTCTCTGACCCCCAGCTATATGCCCCTGTGATTTCTGTGCCCTTCAGCTATATGCACCCTGTGAGCTCTCTGCCCCTATGATCTCTGTGCCTCCCAGCTATGTGCCCCATGTTATCTCTGTCCCCAGCTATGTGGCTCCTGTGATACCTGTGCCCCCTGTGATTTCTGTGCCCCCAACTATCTGCCCCCATGATCTCTGTGCCCCCCTGCTATGTGCCCCTTGTGATGTCTGTGTCCCCCAGCTATGTGCCCCCTGTAATCTCTGTGTTTCCCCTATGATCTGTGTGGCCTCAGCTATGTGCCCCCTGTGATCTCTGTGCCTCCCAGCTATGTGCCCCATGTTATCTCTGTGGCCCCAGCTATGTGCCCCATGTTATCTCTGTGGCCCCAGCTATGTGCCCCCCTGTGATCTCTCTGCGCCCCCAGCTATATGCCCCCCTGTGATTTCTGTGCCCTCCAGCTATATGCCCCGTGATTTCTGTGCCCTCCAGCTATATGCACCCTGTGAGCTCTGTGCCCCCCTGTGATCTCTGTGCTTCCCAGCTATGTGCCCCCATGTGATCTCTGTGTTCCCAGCTATGTGCCCCCCCTGTGATCTCTGTACCCCTGTGATTTCTGTGCATGCCTGGCTCCTCCCAACTCCTCCTTTCTAGTCCTTCTATCTGAACTCTCTGGTGGATTTGCATAAGGACGCCCTGCCTCCTGGCTGATGTAGCTTTCCAGCCAGAGAGAGCAGTGTATGCTGGGCCCAGCTGGAAGTAGTTGCACATGTGAGGGCGGCTACCGGCTGTTTGAGGCGGAGCGTGAGGAGCTGAGGCTGTGCGGAGACGCAAGACGGTGAGCTGGGCCCGGAGGTGTATTTTTTTTTTTAATGTGTCCCTTTGCTGCTATGCTGGCACTTCTTAGAAAATAATATGTCTGGCTGCTGCACACAATTTGGAGGGGATAAATAGTCTCTACACTGTTGCAGTTTGCACCTTAGTGTGGGGGCGCTGGAGGGGAATATTCTGCCTGCAGGCCCCTGCACACAATTTGGAGGGTGGAGGAGGGGGTTAAATAGTGGCTGCAGTTTGCACTTTAGAGGGTGGTGGTGAGGAAATATTGATTATTATTTTTTTGGGGGGGCCATTTAGACTTTTGCGGTGGGGCCCCATGATTTCTATGTTTGACCCTGCTCTGGCTATTTCTGACTATGCATCCTGATTATCCTTCAACTATACTGCTGCTACTGTGTAAACATCACAAAGCCCCCTCCTACCCTTCAGGTTGGTGACAAGGTTTGGCTATCTACAAAAAATCTGATAACTAATGTACCATCTTCTAAATTGGGTCAAAAATAAATAGAACCTTTTCAAACATCTGCCCAAATTAACCAACTTGTTTTCTGTATAAAACTTCCTAACAGCCTGAAAATTCACCCTGTGTTCCATGTATCCTTGCTCAAACCATTCAGTGAGAACCCATTTCGAGGAAGAACTCAGCCACCTCTTCCACCAGAAAAGTCCATAGTGCATAGATAGAATTCCGGACTTAGAGGAAGATTACAATATTTGGTGCAATGGAGGGGTAAAGGAACAGACTATAATGCATGGGATCCGGAGTGCAATGTCCATGCACCCAGGCTTACAAGAGCCTTTCATCACAGGCATCCAGAGAAGCCAGAGCTTGAGATGTTCAGAGGCCATTCTGTAAGGAGAGGAGTACTGTCTGGACTCAAAACAGCAGCTTGGGTGCACCAGGTGGCAGCTCTTCCCTCTGAGCTATTTCAGTTCGCTGGATAGTTCCTTGCTAACTAGTACCTGTGTAATTGCCGATTGACTCCACCCTGTAAGTTCCTGGTTGGCTCCACCTTGTAAATCTCCTGATTGAACACCCTATTTAAACCTGGCATTGCAATTCCTTCCTTGTGAGATTATTGAGCTCCCAGGATTTAGTCAAGTTCGCCTTTCATCTGCTGCTTCATCCAAGACTATACTGCTGCCACCGTGTACAGACTTCTGGCTATTCCTTACAATGCAACCTGCTTATCCTTCAATTATACTGCTGCTACCATGTACCAATCTCTGGCAATTCCTGACTATGCAAAATGCTGATCCTTCAGCTATACTGCTGTTATCGTGTACCGACCTCTGGCCATTCCTGACTAAACTACCTGCCGGTGCTGACCCTAGTGATTGCAATACCACTATTCCAACCCAAGTCGGTCCATAACATGCAGATTCATATTTGCGCCAAAATCTCATCAAATATGGGGGAACACGCATAAAAGAAACCAACAAACATGCTATAATCAGAGAAAATTGTTATTGCATCGTGTGGTGCAGACACCTGCAGAAAACTTGCAGGAAAAAAAAGCAGTTGAAAAACCGCAGCAGTTACGCTACGAGTGAACACTGACTCAGAGTTAAATTTTTAATACATTTGTTATTGGCTTAATAGACAACAAAATATCAATCTCCCCATTTTTTATGCCATTTACCGAGCCCCGTAAATAATCTGATCACTGTGTTGTGTGGAGCGTTCAGATTACAGGGACACCAAACACGTCCATGTTATTTGCTGATTTGTTATGCTCATTATTTTTTTAAAAAAGGCATTAAAGATGAGAATACCTTAAGTCTTTTTCATTATTTTTTAGTAATTTTATAGAAAGGAAAAAAAAAACTATTTTCTTGTCCCTTTAGAATACAATACGTAGAAATACTATGCTGTGTCAGTATCGTCTGCTTGTGGATTCAGAGACTGCAATAACATATCAAGTACACAAAATTATCCTTAGCGCATCACTAGAGTTTGTGGCTCAGTATGCTCAGTTCCTGCTTGTGATGTTGAGGTTTATGGATTAGAGACCTGGGGATGGCTTCCACCAAAAATAAAAATATTTTTTTGTAATTGCTTATTATTTTTATTAGTTTTATAGGAAAAAAAATCTGACTTTTCACCTCAGTATAAAAGTACAAAGAAATACACTGCTGTATCCAACGTACATGTATAATCTGCTTCTGAAGTCACTGCCTGCAATAGAGGTCAAGATTACCAAAATCTCCTATGTTTATCATTGTGACCTACATGTAGTTCATAGATGTCACCTCTGAACAAAGAAAAATGAGTTTGAGAAGTGAAGAAATTAAATTGAATTTATGCACTGAGCTGAGAGAAGTGGCCCAGCCCCAGAGGATTAGCTACGGGAGCGATAAAGATGTCGGAGAGGAGAGTATAGAAGTTGGGACAAAAGCAATGATGGGACAGGACGTGGGTCAGTCCCACTGAATTCGGGAGGGTTAGGAAGCTATGTCAGGACAAGAGACTCCTACAATGGGCACATGCACCAACTGATACTATGAATGCCCTCTTCTGGTGTAGTATTTAGAATCTCACTGGGATATTAGCTCCTAATCTCCAAGCATGAAAAAAACAAACTTTTATATAAAAAAAAATCTTTGTGTCAACAAACCACAATAGTGTTGAAAACAGACTGTAATTGCCCTCTCACAAAAGGACTAGCCCTCATTTTTGTAGCTCCTTCACAATTTTGATTACGCACTTATTTTACTAACAATTACATGGAATATGACACAGCTAGACATGTAAAAAATGTGGTCACTGAGGAAGCGACCAAGACTGGGCCCATGGAGAAAGGGGGCCTGCCGACGCAATAGCCTTTTTCAACTGAATTTTTGTCCTTGGTGCAAAATATTTAGACTTGAGAGTCCTCAGTGGTTGATACCTTTTAATGGCTAACTGAAAAGATGGTAACAAATTGCAAGCTTTCGAGACTACTCCGGTCTCTTCATCATTTGCGTGATATCTGTGAATCTAATGAAGATGTAGAGTCTCTGTGGGCGGAGATTAGGGGAGGGGGGAAAAATAATAAATTACTGATAGGGGTTTGTTATAAGTCTCCTAAAATAATGGAAGCAACAGAGAATATCCTCGTAAAGCAAATAGATGAAGCAGCGACTCAAGGAGAAGTCATTATTATGGGGGACTTCAACTACCCTGAAATACATTGGGGAACAGAAACCTGCAGTTCCAGCAAAGGTAATAAGTTTTTGGCAACTATGAGAGACAATTACCTTTCACAACTAGTTCAGGACCCAACAAGAGGGGGGGCACTGCTAGACCTAATATTATCCAACAGGCCAGACCGCATATCAAATATAAGGGTTGGGGGTCACTTGGGTAATAGTGATCACAAAATAATAAGCTTTCATGTATCCTTTAATAAGATGTGTAGTCGAGGGGTTACAAGGACACTAAACTTCAGGAAGGCAAATTTCCAACGGATGAGAGTTGATCTTGGTGCAATAAACTGGGACGATATCCTGAGACATAAAAATACACAAAGAAAATTGGAGATGTTTATTAGTATCCTTAATAGGACCTGTGCACAGTATATACCCTATGGGAATAAACATACTAGAATTAGGAGGAAACCACTATGGCTAAATAGAGCTGTAAGGGGCGCAATAAGGGACAAAAAGAAAGCGTTTAGGGAATTAAAGCAAGTAGGTAGTGATGAGGCATTAAATAAATACAGAAGACTGAATAAATTCTGTAAAAAGCAAATCAAGACAGCAAAGATTGAGGCAGAGAGACTCATTGCCAGAGAAAGTAAAAATAATCCCAAAATATTCTTTAACTACATAAATAGCAAGAAACTAAAAAAGGATAGTGTTGGTCCCCTTAAAATAGTCTGGGTGAAATGGTGGATGAGGATGAGGAAAAAGCCAATATGCTAAATGACTTTTTTTCAACTGTAACATGATCAGTGATAAAAAATTTTCTCCATTAAATGACACCTGCTTAACCCAGCAGGAAGTACGGCGGCGTCTAAAAATCACTAAAATTGACAAATCCCCGGGCCCGGATGGGATACACCCCCGAGTACTGCAGGAATTAAGTACAGCTATAGAGAGACCATTATTTGTAATCTTTAAAGATTCCATAATAACGGGGTCTGTACCACAGGACTGGTGTATAGCAAATGTGGTGCCAATATTCAAAAAGGGGCAAAAACTGAACCTGGAAATTATAGGCCAGTGAGCTTAACATCTACTGTGGGTAAAATCCTGGAGGGTTTTTTAAGGGATACTATATTGGAGTATCTGAGGCTGAATAACCTCATGACACAGTATCAGCATGGGTTTACGAGGGACCGTTCTTGTCAGACTAATCTGATAAGCTTTTATGAAGGGGTAAGTTCAGGACTGGACCAAGGAAATGCAGTGGACGTGGTGTTCATGGACTTCTCAAAAGCTTTTGATACAGTGCCACACAAAAGGTTGATACATAAAATGAGAACAATGGGGATAGGGGAAAATATGTGTAAGTGGGTTAAGAACTGGCTCATGGATAGAAAACAAAGGGTGGTTATTAATGGAGCACACTCGGATTGGGTCACGGTTAGCAGTGGGGTACCACAGGGGTCTGTATTGGGGCCGCTTCTCTTTAACATATTTATTAATGACCTTGTAGGGGGCATACAGAGTAGTATTTCAATATTTGCAGATGACACTAAACTCTGCAGGGTAATAAATACAGAGGAGGATAATTTTATATTACAGGAGGATTTATGTAAACTAGAAGCTTGGGCTGATAAATGGCAAATGAGCTTTAATGGGGATAAATGTAAGATCATGCACTTGGGTAGAACAAATAAGATGTATAATTATGTGCTTAATTGTAAAACACTGGGCAAAACTGTCACTGAAAAAGACCTGGGTGTATGGGTGGACGACAAACTCACATTTAGTGGCCAATGTCAGGCAGGTGCTGCCAAGGCAAATAAAATAATGGGATGCATTAAAAGAGGCATAGATGCTCATGAGGAGAACATAATTTTACCTCTATACAAGTCACTGGTGCGACCACACTTAGAATACTGTGTGCAGTTCTGGTCTCCGGTGTATAAGAAAGACATAGCTGAACTGGAGCGGGTGCAGAGAAGAGCGACCAAGGTTATTAGAGAACTGGGGGGTCTGCAATACCAAGACAGGTTATTATTACACTTGGGGTTATTTAGTTTGGAAAAACGAAGGCTTAGGGGTGACCTTATTACAATGTATAAATATATGAGGGGACAGTACAAAGACATTTCTAATGATCTTTTTACTCTTAGACCTGTGACGGGGACAAGGGGGCATCCTCTACGTCTGGAGGAAAGAAGGTTTAGCCATAATCACAGACGCAGATTCTTTACTGTAAGAGCAGTGAGACTATGGAACTCTCTGCCGTCTAATGTTGTAATGAGTGATTCCTTACTAAAATTTAAGAAGGGACTGGATGCCTTTCTTAAAAATTTAATATTACAGACTATATTCACTAGTTTCCTAGATACTGCGTTGATCCAGGGAGCTAGTCTGATTGCCGTATGTGGAGTCGGGAAGGAATTTTTTTTCCCAATGTAAAGCTTACTGTTTTCCACTTGGGTTTTTTTTTTGCCTTTCTCTGGATCAACATGTTAGGGCAGGTTAGGATAGGATATGGGTTGAACTAGATGAACTTAAAGTCTTCCTTCAACCTTAATAACTATGTTACTATGTTACCTCATACCATGCACTGTCCTCCCTCCCCCACTGCATCTAGCTCACTCTCTGTCTTTGAACCGGTCACAGAAGAAGAAGTGATCAGGCTCCTTGCATCTTTTCTCCCTAGCACTTGCACCAGTGACCCTATTCCCTCACATCTCCCCCCAGTCTATCTCCCTAGCTGTCATCACTCGTCTAGCAAAAATATTCAACCTCTCTCTCTCATCTGGTATCTTTCACTCCTCATTTAAACACAACAGCATACATTCAATACTTAACAAACCATCCCTCGATCAAAACTGTGCTGCTAAAGGGTATGCCACACTAAACGAAATCGCAAGTGAGATCGCTAACAAGATCACTACTGCGTCATCATTTATGATGCAGTAGCGATCTCGTTAGCGACTTAGCTGTGTGATTCCAAACACATCTCATCAGCGATCTGTGATTCCAAACACATCTCATCAGCGATCTGTATAACGACCTCTGCGGTCGTTGGGAAAATCTAGTCCCACCTGCGATGCTGGTGAAGTCGTTCATAAAGGGTGTCACACTCAGCGATTCAGGATCACCAGCGGGACACGAACGACCAAAAAATGGCTCAGAAAGTTCATAAGCGATCAACGACATCTCAGCAGGGGCCACATCTCTGCTACATGTCATACACAGCTAAGTCGCTTATGAGATCGCTACTACGTCATAAATGGTGACGCAGTAGTGATCTCGTTAGCGATCTCGTTAGCGATCTCGTTAGCGATCTCGCTTAGTGTGGCATACCCTTAAGTGCTCAGTGTAAAGCGCCGAATAAATGTGAGCTGGGCCTTATTGTGATCTTTGGGAGGCAGAATGAACAAATCAACAGCAGATGAAATGTTACTTTTAATTACTTTTTATGCCGTTTCTCATGCAGCATAAGTGATTAGACGACTTTCTTGTTTGGGTTGGTGTGATTGCAGCGATATCAGATTTATATTGGGTTTTATGTTTGGCTGCTGTTGAACACTAAAAGACTCTTTTTTTTGCAAAAGCTAATTTTTGCATCGCCATATTTTCATAACT
>JARQOD010000001.1:370166216-370262785 GCA_033576555.1 Oophaga sylvatica | reverse complement strand
ATTTTCATTTTATCTTCGGTTTGTATGTTTTTTTCCCAGTCCATAAAACTGACAACATTGTTCCCAGCAGCAACCTCGGATTCAGAGATGCGTCCACGCATCTTCCCAATGCTGTTTCTATTCCATTTGAGCACTTCTCCATCCATTTCGGAGATTTTATTGCCCCTGTAAACGTCCTGGGAGTATCTGCCGGAAAACTGCTCGAGTGTCATATTGCCTTCCATTATACTCCTTACTCAATTCGAGCACCCGAGCATTTTAATGCTCGCTGCTTATAACTACTAATGATACTAGGACCCTGGTCCTCACCCATCTACAGCACATTTTATGGACTTCAAATGACAAGTAAAAACCTAAATGAAAATAAAACTTATCAATTTATCATGGAAACTATAACTAATCAAGATAAAAATGGAAAGTGTATTTTTAAATTGCATACCTTGAACAATTGTACACCAATGCAGGAAAACATGAACTGTAGAAGCGTTGTTACCAGGACACATATTACCAATGGTTTTAATTGCTACAAATAAACACTGGACTACATGCTGTTGAAGGTAAAAAAAAAAAAAAAGAGAGATGTAAGTGTAAATTCAACACAAAAAAATCAATATGGTGGTGGAGAATTAAACATAAAAAATGACTACTGTATTTTTCCTACCTTTAAACCTTTAGCACGATTTATGCTCGAAAGTGACGTAAAACTCTCAGTACCCTAAGAATCTTTACTACAGAGATAGCACTGGACCTTGGAGTAAAAAAAAATTAATTAACAGAAATATTAAACATTCAAAATATGCTCTTAACCCCTTAATACCCTTAATGACACGGGCCAATTTTTACAATTCTGACCACTGTCTCTTTATGAGGTTATAACTCTGGAACGCTTCAACGGATATTTGCGATTCTGAGATTGTTTTCTCGTTAGATATTGTACTTTCTCGCTACATATTGCGTTTACTTATGAAAAAAACTAAAATATTGTGAAAATTTTGAAAATTTTGCAATTTTCAAACTTTGAATTACTAAATAACATTTCCCACATGTCTACTTTACATCAGCACAATTTTGGAACCAAAATTTTTTTTTTGTTAGGAAGTTATAAGGGTTAAAAGTTGACTAGCGATTTCTCATTTTTACAACAAAATTTACAAAGCCATTTGCATATATACAGTGCTCATTTATATTTAGACCTCTATGATCATTAGCTGTTTATAGAGCATGTAATCCATTAATTATTTTCCCAACCTTTCGCTTGTAGATTGGCAGTGCTGCTAGCCCTAACACTGGGATTCTTGTTCTTCACCTGTATTTTTATTAATAGCCTTATATTTGTTTTAACTAATAGTTTAATAAAACGATAACTTTAAAAAATAACATGGACTGAGTGTTCTCCGTATTTTTATATCCGATCGAGTTTCTACATTTGCGGGCTAACCATTAACATTAGTATATAAACTATGATGTTCTTCTGGAATTTTTTCAACATATGTGCCCATTTAGCGTTTGGGCCTGTGGGTCGGTGGCTTGAAACTTTCTCTTTTCGTTCTGAAGCCTAGGGTGAGGACTGCTGAACACTGTACTGGGACAAGGATTTGGAAGTGCCCGATGATGGAGCTTCAGAATGTGTAAGGACAGATGCAGGGAGGCATCTGCGCCAGTTTCATGAACAGGGGATTGGGAAGCACCTAGCACAGGGGAAGAGGCAGTGGTGTCACCCCATGGCACCAGTGTGGACTCAGGCTTTCGGCCCACTGAGTCGGGTGCTTAAATGACATGTGCCTGATTATGCTTGTGGTGGTTACACTCTTAATGGTCAGGTCCTCGCTGATCTTGGTAGGGTCACAGGTTGCAAGTGTCCATTTTGTCACAGAGCTCTCTTTAAAAAAGTCCCAGACTGGGGAACACCTAACCCTTTGACGTAAAAATTCACAAATGACAGTGCTCTGTGGAACAGTTGCCCACTTTCTCACTCTGGTCACCCCACTGCTTCTTTCTGCCTGTTTTGGTGTTGCCAATCTGTCCCCTTAGTGCTGCTGGACTCGCTGTGCAGGTTTGGTCAGTGACTTTGTCATTCACCACTTCGTCTTCCACTGCCGCACCCTGGTCCTCCTGACTTTGTGTGACGGAGTGTGCGGCTGCATGTATTTCTATGCAGCCGCACACTCTGGTCCCCGAGTGCCGGCTGCAGTGCCGGGTATTGAAGTGTGAGACTCGTGCGAGTTTCTCGCAAGTGTGACCATGGCCTAATAGCTAGTATGATATATCTGGACTTTGCAAAAGCAAAACGTTTCATACTGTAAAGGGTATGCCACACTGAACAATATCGCTAACGGGATCGCTAAAAAACGTCACTATTTAGCGATCCCGTTAGCGATTTGTTCAGTGCGGCAGCTTGCCAGCGACGAGCTTCCTGCTGTGATCTCGCTCGTCGCTGGAATCGTTCCGGACCCTATTTTCTCGTCGGCGCTCCCGCTGGGTAAGTATATATCGCTAGTGTGGCACCTTTTCTTAGCGATTTAGCGGTACTTTTGTACCGCTAAAGTCGTTGAGAAGATCGCTAACGGCGATAGCGTCGTTAACTATATCGCTAAATGTGGCCGCACTTAGCGATATAGAAACAATCCCGCTAGTGATCGCATTAGTATGCGTCGTTATCGTGATCGCTAGCGGGATTGTTTAGTGTGGCAGTACCTTAACACATAAGTCTTATCCTGAAGCTCCAGAAGCAGAGACTGGGGGACACTACATGCAGATGGGTAAAGAACTACTTAAGGGATAGAAAACCGTTGTTCTAAATGGGATAAAGTCAGTAGTGGGGGCCACAGAGATCAATATTAGACCATTTCTTTTTCATTTCTTTATTAATGACCTTGTGACTGGGACTAAGAATAAAGTGTTAGTCTTTTCTGATGACACAAAACTATATAGAATAATAAAAACTGAGCTTGACAGTACAATATTACAAATGATCTGGATAAGATGTCTGAATGGGAAAATACATGGCACAAGAGGTTTAATGTTGATAAATGTCAAGCAATGCATCTAGGCCACATTAATTATGGTGCTGCAAATACTGTACATTGCATAGAAATACACTAAGGACTACAGAACAGAAGGACTTGGGCACAAGTAAACAAAGCATCAGTACTCAATGTCAAACATCAGCTTCAAAAGCAAACACAATTTAAAGCCTCCATCACATGTCATTGTCACCAATATGTGTGGTGACAGTTTCCATATGTACCCGAGACACTTAGACATGTAGACCCATTCAAATCTATGGGTCTGCACGCATGACAGTGTGTTTCCACGAACCTTGTGTCCATGTGCAAAACACGTAGACATGTCTGTTTTTTGCTGGCAGCACGATCTGCAATACATCTGTGTGTCATCAGTGTGAATCAAGGACTGGTGTTATTAGTCTGGGAGGGGCCAAAATACACAGCCCCTTCCCAAACCTATTAATATCAGCCCACAGCTGTCTGTTTAGCCTTCGCTGGTTCTTAAAAATAGGGGGATACCACATTAGTATTATTTTGGCCCCCCTTTTTTAATAACCAGCAAAGGCTAAGCAAGTAGCTGTGAGCTGTTATTAATAAGCTGGGAACGTTTATGGCTATTGGCCCCTTCCCAGAATAATAACACCAGCTTCCAGCTGTCTGCTTTCCCTCTTCTGGTTAGGAAAAATAAGGCGGTCCCCAAGCCTTTTATTTATTTATTCATTTAATGCGCGCTATTCACAGATGGCTGATGCTGACTACAACTATCATCAGCGTCTCATGGTCTTGCTGATCGCAGGGAGACTAGGCGACAATAATGAGAGTTGGATTCAGAAGCCAGGGAACAGCGCTAACTGTACTGCTTTTCCCAGATGCCGGTACGTGTCACACTGATGGTGCACACGGACAGCACACAGATGCCACATACGGACAACACCAATACTGTTTTTTTCCAGTACCGGAAATATCAGGATGTGTGAATGGGGCTTAGGATGTATAAAAGAGAGATAAAATCCAGTGACGCTAATGTATTATTACCCTTCTATAAATCACTTGAAACACCACACCACATCTAGAATATGGAATCCAGTTTTGGCTGCTACATTATAAAATGGATATTCAGAAGTTAGAGTCATTATTACAAGGGATGAAATACCTCTCTTATAATGGGAGGATGGAAAAGTTGGACTTGTTTTGCTTAGAAAAAAAAGACACCTAAGAGGAGATCTCATTTACATGTATTAATACAATGATGAGCAAAATGGTAACAATGTTTTAAACATTTACGCTCCATATCTCACCATCCACTACTGCTTTGAATGTGAGGCTACCATCATTTTTCAGCTGCTCTTCGATTCGAACCAGTGACCTTTCACTTAGGATTCAACCTAATGACACACTAAGCTATTAAAGGGGTTGTCCACTACTTTAAATTAACACCCCAATGTATCCCCCCAGGGCCCCTAATGAATTTTGTAAATACCTTATGTTGCCTATACTGCCTGTGAGCGACGCTATCCGTGGCCGCTCAATGGCAGCACGTGACCCAGCTCTGATGTCACAACAAGTGAGGTATGACTCAGTGCTGGGTCCCAGCGGTGGCTGCCGGGTTGTGGGCGGGGTTACCCCCGCGTCACACCCAGTATCCACCGCGCGCTTTCTCAATGAATGGGCGTGCGGTGGATGCCGGGTATGACGCGGGGGATAACCCTGCCCACAGCCTGGCAGCCAGCACGGAAGGAGGAAGAGGGACCCCCGGCTTTTGCCAGCACTTGGCGGGACATCAGCGGAAGCAAGAGCCGGCTGCAGCCGGGGGTCACGTGCTGCCTGTGAGCGGCCATCAATAGCGCCGCTCACAGGCAGTATAGGCAACATGAGGTATTTACAAAATTCATTAGGAGCCCTGGGGGGATACATTGGGGGGTTAATTTAAAGTAGTGGACAATCCCTTTAAGGAATGTGAGAACAGGTTGTATTTTGTAGTATACAGGAAGAAAAATACTTTGAGCAAAACAGTAACAATGCAGTGACATGAAAAGAATCTGCATAACTAAATCATACGCAAAATAGTCAAATTTATGTACGAAATAGCCTAAATGATTGTCTATAAAATGATGGCAGTCTCACGTTCGAAATAGTAGTGGATGGTGAGATATGGAGCCTGAAAGTCAAAAGGTCAAAACATTGTTCAAAACACATGTACCTTGTCAGTGTACATGTGTTATCAGTACAAAGGACTAGCACATGAATTATTTCTTACAAAAATCTTAAACAGGACCAGTGGGCATTCATATGTGTGGAAGAAAGGTGACTCCAGCAGCGAAATAGGAAAGGGTTCTTTACACTTAGAGTGCTCAGAATTCCTTACCGCAAGAGGCAGTGATGGCAGACTTTATAATGGCATTTAAAAAGAGCAGGATACATTCGTCACAACAAATGGCATCCAGAGTTATAAATAATTTTGCAGTAGAGAATGTATTACTGGTGGAGTAAGGTAGAACTTGAAGGATCTATGTCTAGAGATGGGTGGACACCTGGATGTTCAGGTCCGGTGGGTTCCGCCAAATAGCTACAAAAAGTTCAGTTTTGGGCACCACAACACTACCCGGTCCCGAATCAAGACCCCATTCACTTGAATGGGGGGCCCAAACATCCAGTGTTTGCCATGCTGTCATGTGCATGACAACACGGCAAACACTGCTTCTGATCGGCGATAAAATCATCACAGCCGGTTAGACAGCTGCGGATCCCATGCTGTCAAAACACAGCTTGAGCACACAGCTGTGATCGGAGGTATAAAGGTTAGCTCTGCTCATTGACGTTAGCTGATGAGACTACTGCTCCCATCAGCCAATGACTGCTGCCACTAATAACAGTGAGAGCAGGAGCGGCTATTCATCAGCCAGCACCTGCGCTGTAAATAAATAATTAAAAAAAAAAAAAGACCTAGGTTCACCTTTATTTTTGACACACAGCCAGGCAAAACTCACAGCTGTGAGCTGCAAACTGTAGCGCCCCCCTTACCCACGCTCGGCGTCCTCCTTCCGCCCTGCTGGGGTCGCGCGCTCCTTCCCTGCTGCTGGACTTAGGGCGCGCGCCCGCGCGCTCCCCCGCTCTTAAAGGGGCCGCGCGCATCTTTCAAAAAAGGTCCCCGGCCAATGCCGGAGGACTCCACCCTATATAAAGTACTCCCTCCTTAATGGAGGTGCCCGAGCAATGTTGTTGCACTGTTTACTCTGCTTCAGCCCTCAGGTTCCGTTACCAGTTACCTGCCTGTCTCCTGCCAGTTTGCTGTCTGCTACCTGTCCGCAAGCCTACCTGGAGGTTCGGCCGTCACCGGTGGTGACCATCGGCTATTCCAGAGAATCTCGCCTGCTCACTTGGGGGCGCACATCTGCCATCTGCCTGCAGACCTACCGGAGGTTCGGACGTCACATGCGGTGACCATCGTCTATTCCAGAGACTCTCGCCTGCTCACTTGGGGGCGTTCATCTGCCATCTGCCTGCAGACCTACCCGGAGGTTCGGACGTCACATGCGGTGACCATCGTCTATTCCAGAGACTCTCGCCTGCTCACTTGGGGGCGTTCATCTGTCATCTGCCTGCTAGCCTACCGGGAGGCTCCACCATCTCAGTCGTTCGTATCCAGAGACTTGCCGTCACTTGCCGTGACTCCTGCCTGCTATCCAGAGACTGCCCCGGTCACTTGCCGTGACTACCTGCCTGTCTATCCAGAGACTGCCCCGGTCACTTGCCGTGACTACCGCTGTCTATCCAGAGCTGCCCGTCAGCGTATACTGCTGTCTATCCAGAGACTGCCCCGGTCACTTGCCGTGACTACCTGCCTGTCTATCCAGAGACTGCCCCGGTCACTTGCCGTGACTACCTGCCTGTCTATCCAGAGACTGCCCGGTCACTTGCCGTGACTACCTGCCTGTCTATCCAGAGACTGCCCGGTCACTTGCCGTGACACCTGCCTGTCTATCCAGAGACTGCCCGGTCACTTGCCGTGACCTCTTTCCCGTCTGTCCAAAGACTGTCCCTGTCACTTGCCGTGACTTCCTGTCCGTCTCCCCGGGCGCCACCCGCTCCTTTACAAGGAAAGCCTCCTTGTATAATAAAGCTCAGAGGTTCCGCCTCCCTGACCCGTTACACAACCCTCAGCTGTCAGCTTTGGCAAGTCTGGTTATCAAGAAGAGAGGGTCCCCAAGCTGTATTTTTTAAATATATAAATTAATAATTTAAAAAAACAGAGTGGGGTCTTCCCATTTTTCACAACCAGCCAAGCTAAAGCAGACAGCTGGAGGCTGATATTCTCAGGCTGGTATCCACTAGCCTAAAAATAGCAGCCCACAACCGCCCAGAAAAGGTGCATCTATTAGATGCACCAATTCTGCCACTTTGCCCAGTTATTTCCACTTGCCCTGTAACGGTGGCAAGTGGGGATTCATATTTGTGGGGTTGATGTCACCTTGGTATTGTCAGGTGGCATCAAGCCCACGGATTACCAATGGAGAGGCGTCTATAAGACACCCAACCATAACTAATCCTATAGTTATATGGTAAATAAAGACACAACCAGAATAAAGTCTTTTATTTGAAATAAAACAAAACACAATTTTACTTTTTTATGTAAAAATAACAAACACAGTTATACTCACCTAATTCCACTGAATAAAATAAAAAAAAACAATATCCCTCACCTGTCCACCGTTCTGTCCCATGCCATAATCTATGTCTGCGGCGATAAACTGTTTTCAACCTGGACGGTGTCAAGATGCGACTGTCCAGGCTGAGAACCACTGGTGAATGAGCTGCTGCGAGCACAGCCTCAGTGACTAGCAGTGATGTCATCAAGGTTACTGCCGGTCACTGAGGCTGCGTTCCCAGCAAGGATGAACTGCGGTGACATTGTTGAGATCCCCGCTAGCACATGAGAAAATCTTATGGTGCACAAGCGAGTTCACCGCAGTCTACCGGGAGAATTTCACTGTGGTGAATTTGAACTGCAGTGAACTCACCTCTGCACCGTGAGACTTTCTCAAGGTGCTAGCGGGGATCTCACCTAGAGGAAGGCATAGCACCTATCAATTATTTCACAGGTCACAGGTCAAAAGTGCCCAGTTTTTTTTATTTTCACTGCTTAATTGACAATTCTGGGTTTTACTTTTTTTAAAATCATATGTTCCAGAGATTTGGACCTCTTTTTTTAGTACTAATTGTTATGGACTTTACCCAAAGGGACATGGCTCACAGGATTCTCTGGGGGCATGTCTTTAGGTTTCTCTGCATTATTACTCTGTGAGCAACACCCCTTTTGTAACAACCATACAAATTAGAGTAAAGTAAAAAGGCCTGAATCTCTGGAACCTTATGGCAGATTTAAGAAAACAAAACACGTAATACACTGTAGTAGCAGGAATAGAAAGAGCAAAAACTGGTCACTTTTGATGTGATAACAGATTCTCTTTAAGTTATATATTGTTGAAATAGCAAACGTTCCCAAGATTATTACTATTATTATTTATTATTATAGCGCCATTTATTTCTTGGCTCTTTAGATGTGAAAAGACAAAAATACTCCATTAAAAATGTTATTAGAGTATAAGCACCTCCAGATTTTTGTACTTTGAAATGCTGCTTGTGCCATGTGCAACACAGAAAAGTATCTGCACATCTGACAGTTGAGGGAGGATGGATAAGGATTTAAACTAATGATGAGGAGGGAGGACTAGCAGAAAGTGAAAAGGGTAGATAGATTATAGAGGGATCAAACTATAATGATAAAAAAAAGAGAACTGTGTACGGAATATGAAAAATTTTCCTTTTCTATGCCATTTAACCCCTATAGTAGGTTTACAATGTTGGGGGGAACACAGGACAAATAGGAAAGGAGTTGGGAAAGTTAGTATGTTAAAAATTATACAAAAACAAGTGTAAAAAAAGGCAATATTACATGAAGATCCTTAGGATGTTGAAACAGTAGGCATAATTACTAATCATAACACTAAAGACCCACAGTATCAGTAAGGAGTTGGAAGATCATCTGCAAAATAAACAGAGCAGACTACAAAGACCAATACAGTAGTAGTAAATGAAGATTTTTGATACTAATATTTTAGACACATATTAAATAGTTTGTTCACTACCCTAACTCAGTTTTTTTTGCCACAAATGCCCAAAATAACTAAATAGAGATGAGCGAATATTTCAATGTTCGGTTCAGCTCACGATCTCCAAATTTGCAATATTCGCCAATTTAAGCGTTGATTAAATCGCTGAATATAGCCAAACATAAACAGCACAAAAGCCGGTGTTTCCCACACTGTGTGACATAGTGGGAAACACCAGCATAGCGCTTCTGATCGGCGGTGAAATCATCCCCTCCAGTCAGAGAGCCGCGGTTCCCACACCGTCAGAAGACAGCGTGAGCGCTCAGCTGTGTTCGGAGGTAAAAAGTTTACCACCGGTCACTGGTGTCTGCTAATGGGACTACAGCTCCCATCAGCTTACACCTGCTGCCGCTAATACAAAGAGAGCAGGAGCGGCGGATGGGAGTATTCATCAGCCGCTCCTGCAATGTAAATAAATAATAAAAAAGAAACCTGCGTGGGTTCCCCTGTATTTTTAAAACCAGCCAGGCAAAACTCACAGGCCACAGCTGTCAGCTTCAGCAAGGTTGGTTATCAAAATTAAAGGGGCCATAGTTTTAATTATTTAAATAAATAATTTAAAAAAAACTGTGTGGGATCCCCCCATTTTTGACAACCTGCCTTGCTAAAGCAGACAGCTAGGGGATAGTATTCTCAGACTGGTAAGGGGCCACGGATATAGGCCCCCCAGTCTAAAAATAGCAGCCCGCAGCTGCCCAGAAAAGGCACATCTATTAGAGGCACAAATTATGGCACTTTGCCCGGCTCTTCCCACTTGCCCTGTAGCGGTGGCAAGTGGGGTTCATATTTGTGGGGTTATTTCACCCTAATCCCACAGTCTGTTTCTAATACTAACTACTATGCAACACAGTGGAAAATAGCAGAGATCTGCAGCATGTATTTGTAATGCCTTTCACTCTCCCTCCTATTAAATCTCTCCCTACTTAAATCCCCACCTAACAAACAACTAATCCTGACAATCTTCAGCTCTTAAAAGAGCTTTTTGGAATAAATAATGCTCACTACACCCTCCTATCACTCTTCCTATGCTCCTTTCACTCGCCTACGCTCAGACTACGCTCTCCCTGTGCTGTTTCCGGTGCAATGTGCGCAAGATAGCGCCGGCAGCCTTTAAATATCCCCTATGACACTGGAAGACCAGTCAATCACAGTAATGCCACAACAAAGATGGCGCTGGCATTATTGTGATTGGCAAGCCAGCCCAGCATGTTCATTGGCTGCATATATAGCACCAAACATGCTGGGCGGGTCACTCGAATATATCAAGTTAAATACCTAATTACTCGCCAAGTAACAAATAGCCCGAATAGCGTACCATTTGTGCTAGTAATGAATAGTGCCGAATGTATTCGCTCATCACTAGAGACATTTGAATATTCTACAAATAAAAGTCATAGAGATTGTAATATAATGAATAAGACTGAATTGTATTGCTATGTTTTCACATACACAGGCGTGAACAAGGCTAAAATTGCACATATATCAGATAAAACAAGCCACTAATAATTATTGCTCACTGTATGCCACTTGAGATCAGAGAGACTCCAACAACAAGAAGATCAAGAATATTAAAAGAATTTCTGCAGAATGAACCTTTATGCAGGAAAGCCCCAAATACTGTCATCTATAATGAGAAAATAAACATGATTAAAGAATGCTTAAAACACCAAACAAAATTGTAGGTACATAAAAAATGAACATAAATAAATTAATGATAAGAATAGATGAATATTTCTAAATATATATTTACCTTAAGAACAATTTCCGTTGTAAAAATGACAGTAAAAACGATATCGAAATACGAGAGAATCTGAAATGAATACACAAAAGATAAATGAAATCAAAATAATTTAATTTTCCCTTAAAGTGAACCTGTCAGCAGGATTTTGCTCAGTAAACTACAGACACTGTCAGGTTTGCGCTGTTAGACTGATTAAAATGATACCTTTGTTGACAAAGTCTGTCTTGTGGTTGTTGTTTAATTAATCTGTATTTGCCGTTAATGAGATTCTCGTGCTTCAGGGCTGTGGGCAGGGCTTTATGTGGTGCTCTGCTTAGATATTCATCCTTATGGGCTTATGACAGCTCACTGATCCCTAAGTGACCTGCCCCATATTTTACATACTGCATATTATAGTGTGGGCTTATAAAATAACATTTACAACCAGCAAAATGGCGCTGGCAGCGACACCTACGCAGTAGCATCTATCTCTTAACGATAAATGCTACCGTGCAAGCGCCACGGCGCCATTTAGTTGTAGCCACATTTTTTCCTCCAACAAAATGGTGGCGGCACTTGCACAGTAACCTCTATCAGCAATCGATAGAGGCTATTGCGCATGTGCTGCTGTCAGTGCCATTTTGCTGGAAGAAAAAAAATTGGCTGCAGCAAAATGGCGGTAGTGGCGGCACTTGCCAGTAGCATCTATCGGTAAAAGATAGATACTACTGCGCAGGAGCAGCCATCATTTTTCTGGATGTAAATTATTTTTCTAAGCCTCCACTATAATATGTGGTATGTAATCTAGGGGGCAGGTTTTCATCACCCCAGGTATCATTTTAATTGGTATAACGGCGCCAACCTGACAGTATCTGTAGTTTACTGAGCACAATCCTGCTGACAGGTTCACTTTAATGGTGTATTTACATGGGCAAGGAGCATTTGTAAAAAAAATTGCGTGTTTTACCTGTAAAGACTGTAGTAAGGCTGGTTTCACATTAGCACTGCACTGACCTGCGTCGGTCAGCGCACGGTCGCCGGTAAGCTCCACCCCTGGCCACGCCTCCTCCGATCGCTCTGCCTATGAGCGCATGACGCTGCATGCGACCTGCGCACCCTATCTTTAGCATTGGGTTCGCAGGCCGTACGCAGGTCGTGCGCAGGTATGCGTTTGCCGGCGCATGTGTCCTTTTGACGGTCCGCCGACCTGCGCCCAACGCACCGTGTTGCATTTTGGTGCGCTCGGCGCACCGTCAAAAGGACGCATGTGCCGGCAAACGCATACCTGCGTACGGCCTGCGAACCCAATGCTAAAGATAGGGTGCGCAGGTCGCATGCAGCGTCATGCGCCTGTAGGCGGAGCGGCCGGGAGGAGGTGCGGCCGGGGCGAAAACCGACGCAGGTCAATGCAACGCTAGAGTGAAACTAGCCTAAACAGTAAAACACAAGCATTTTTTTACTGTGCAGAACACTGTTGGCCTACGTAAATATACTTGAAGTTTGAAAGAAATAATACGGCATTCAAATAATGACCACAAAAACTGCATTTGTGATTCTAGCTCAAGTTACCCCATTTCTAAACAACCAACTAAAACCTCATCATAACACATAAACAGTATTAACATATTTACTGCTTCTACCCTGTATACTTTATGTTCCTTTAGGTTACTTGCAAATTGTAATGGAAAGTAGCAGCCCAGTTTTTTTTAATTGATCCTGTCTCTTGTCCTCCACTATGTATAATTCAGATTTTACAACCATCTATTAGTGATGAGTGAGCATGCTCGAAACTTGATACTCGATTCTCAATAGAGCATCTGGGTGCTCAGGCACACTCGTTACTTGATCAAGTATCGCGGATGCTCGAGTGCCATTCTCGAGTTCCCGTCCCAGATGTTTGGTGTCTGTTAGATAGTCAATGAACATGCGGGGATTGCTCACCATACACAGTAATGCCATTGCCATGTTGGATACTGGCATTACTGTGATTGGCCGGCGGTTTCGCATCATAGGGTCCTTACATATGACCTTTGATGCAATGCTCGGCATACTCTCTTCAGGAAGCAGTTCAGGGAGAGTTGTTATAGGAAGGAGAGTGTATTTTAGAGTAGGGATATAATCAGGGGTTTATTATTGCTGTTGCAGTATTTATATTTCGCTGCTGCACCATTAAAACAACAGCCCTTGTCAGAGCTAAATATTTTCCTTTTTGGAGTGAAGTAATAGTTTTGGATAAGAGGCATTGAGGCAGTACAAAATAACAGTAATAAAACAACAGTCCTTTTCAGGGATAAATATTTTCTTCTCCCTATTAATACTGGAAAGTTTACAGGCATATAAATATATATATGTAATTTAAAATGCTGAAGGTGTGTGGTAAGAGACGAGGAAGTGGACTTGCTGATGATGCTGCACGCAGAGGTTGAGGCCGTGGAACAGGTGAAACTGTGCTGGTTGTGGGAGCACAACAAACACACTAATAATAATCGAGACCTAGCTTCCTGTCTCACTATGCAGAGGGCCGTGGGACAAAACTCTTCAAGCCGGAATGGTGTGAACAGATGGTCGATTGGATGGCAGATAATGCTTCCAGTCTGTTTCCCAGCATCAGCCTGTCTTCCACACGGTTCAGTCTCACTAGGCAAGAGTCTGGACCACATAATGCTCACACTGATCCTCCTTCCTCCCACCATGGGGAGTTCCAGGAGTGATCCCACACTCGGACAGTCCAAGGAGCTATTTACATTTACATGTATTGATTCAGGCCTCTCGCGCTGCACATTTCAAGAGGAACATGAGGAGATCATGTGTGCAGAGATGCCAAATATTTGAGCAGCCACGGTCATCTGAAGACTACGGTGGGGACCGGCAATTAGTGTCTCAAGAGGTAGATGATAATGAGACACAGTTGCCAACAAGTTATGTTGTTAAGTCAACAAGTCAGGAGGACCAGAGTGCGGAAGTGGAAGACGAGGTAGTGAACCATAAAGGCACTAACCCAATCTGGGAAGGTGCCATACAGAGCGAGGACAGCAGTGTATAGTGGGAGTTATCCGTAGCACTGCAACAGGCAGGAAGAGCAGCGGGGTCGCCATAGGGAGAAGGCGGGCAACTGTTCCTCAGATCACCCACAATTGGCAAGTTCCCAAGTGAAGGGTTAGATCCTAGTCTGGCGCATTTTAAAGAAAGTGCGGACGATAAACTAACAGTCATTTACAACCTGTGCCCTACCAAGATCAGCAAGTGCCAGACCACTAACAGCCTGACCAACACCAGCATGTTCAGACATGTAATCAAAACAGCAGACTAAGTGGTCTGAAAGCCTGGGTCCACAATCAGTGTGTATGGGAGATACCACATCTTTTTCCCCTGTGCTACATACTTGCCAATCCGCTGTCCAAGATGCTGGCGTGGATGCCTTACACCCTGCACCTGTCGTTGTACATTCGCAAGCACCATCAGAAACCACATCCATTTTCTTGTCTAAGCGCAGCTTTCAGCTTTTTTTTTTATCCCAGGCCTTGGAAGGAAAAAGAAAGCACCCAGCCACCCACTCACAGGCCCAAACACTAAATGAGCACATTGCCAGACTGCTTGCCCTGGAAATTCTGCCATTTAGGCTTGTGGACACTGAGGATTTCCGCAACCACTTGGTGGCAGCTGTGCCTTGATACTCGATCCCCAGCGGCACTTTTGTTCTCAGTGTGACATTCCCACCTTACATCAGCACATGTCCCATAACATCACCCATTCCTTGAATCAAGTCATGCCCTGGGACGCCACATGTGCAGTCAATGTTTCCTCCACCTCCTACACCATTTTCTGCACCCCCTCCTCCTCTATCTCTGAATTGTCATGTGTAAGACTGTGGTCCATATCAGTCGCAAGCTGGAGGCACTGCAGCACTGCCTCGGTGAAGCTGCAACAAGCTCTGCTGAAACTAATTTGTTTAGGTGACAAACAGCACACCACTACACAGTTGTTGAAAGGTATAACAGACCAGATATATTTGTGTCTCTCGCCGCTGAACCTACAACCAGGCATGGTTGTGTGTGATAATGGCCGTAACCTGGTGGCGGCTCTGAAACTTGTCAACCTCGCAGAAGAACCATGCCTGGCCCACGTGCTCAACTTAGAGGTTTAATGGTTTCTGAAAACCTACCCAGATTTGCCAGCTGACGCTAGTCTGACAGTGCTGCAGCAATGCTTGCAAGTGCCAGCTCACCGCCTTCTCACGTGGAACTCCATGTTATATATGTTGGCAACACTTTGTGAGCATCAGAGAACAATAGTTAAATACCAGCTACAACATGTTTGTCGGTATTTAGGTCACCCTCTACACATAACAACCTAGGAGTGGAGGATGGTCATGCATGTCTGCCATGTGTGAGGTTCTACAAATCTTTGAGGAATCAACCAGGGATGGTGAGCAACAAGGATGCCATAATCAGTGTAACCATACCGCTTCTGTGTCTACTCAAACACTTGCTGCTCACAATTAAAGAAGAAGCTTTGCATGTGGATCAGGTGGAGATGGAGAAAGAAAGTACACATTGTGATACTACCCAGCCCAGCCTTATCTCACCTTCTCACTGCAGATTGTGTGATAATGAGGAAGATACTGAGGATGAGAAACAGGAAATGGTTCCCTGCGCTATAGAGGGTACTACCCACACCAACGTCATACCATCTGTTCAGCATGGATGGGCTGAAGAGGAGGAGAGGGGCGAGGAGATGGAGAGTCATCCTTTTGGTGGGGACAGTGAAGTTTTGGCTGTTTGCAGTTTGGCACAAATGGCTGAGTTTATGTTCCGCTGCTTTTCCCGTGACCCTCGTTATACACATTTTGGCCAACACTGATTACTGGTTGTCCACCCTTCTCGACCCATGCTACAAGGAGAACTTTCCTTCTGTCCTTCTTGCTACAGAGAGGGATAGTAAAATAGTGTAATATCAGAAGGCCCTAGTTGAACAACTAGTACAAAAATTCCTATCTGACAACACTAGTAGCAGAACTCATATTTCCTTGAGCAACCAAGGAGGAGAAATGAAAGAGATGCACAATAACTCCAACAGAGGCAGGGGAACACTATCATAGGTCTGTGACAGTTTTTAATATCCTCCCATAGCTCTATATGGTTTGTGTAGAGGTGGGGGAATGTATAGAGGGGCTGGAAAGCAACAAGCCAAAGATGTTTCTGTGTTTTATTTTGCAGAGACAAGTTATGGATGGAAGCAGTGATCATGACAGTCTGGGTCAAATGGAAAAGTAATGGGAAAATGAATGACTGCTATCATCAAGAACATCACTGGTGAATTTCTGTACAAATTACACATACAGGTTCTATCAAAGCAACCTGGGCTTCCATAACACCTCAGCAGTGCCACAGGATGATCGCATCCATGCCACGCCGCATTGATGCAGTAATTGATGTAAAAGGAGCCCCGACCAAGTATTGAGTGCATTTACTGAACATACATTTCAGTAGGCAAACATTTCGGATTTTAAAATAATTTTCAAGCTGGTGTTATAAAGTATTCTAATTTACTGAGATAATGACGTTTGGATTTTCATTGGCTGTAAGCCATAATCATCAATAGTAACAGAAATAAACACTGAAATAGATCACTTTTTTGTAATGATTCTATATAACATATGAGTTTTACTTTTTGTATTGAAGAAATGAAATAAAGCACTTCTATATGGCCTGCAGAGCACCGGTGTTAAACTGATATTACCATTATGTAGTCAGTGTATTGTGATAATATTAATCTTAGGACAGTGGTTTTGGTTAATGATCAGTACTGTGGCATTACCCTTACAAAATTTGCTAGCAATTAGTGTTGAGCGATACTGCTCGATATCTAAAAATATCGTATCGGAATGGTATCGCCGATATCACTAAATATCGTCGATATCCGATTCTGATACCGGAAGTCCCATGTAAGTCTATGGGAACAAAATATCGCAACAAAAAAAACCCTTTCTTTCGTTGTAAACACAAAATACACACACATAGAAATACATATATATATATATATACATGTCATTGTGACATATATATATACATATATTTATAGTTTATACACTTCTACATAGTAAAATAGACTCTGTTTCAATATGTGACATACCCCATAGAAGTCGACGGGCTCGGTGCCGAGTACCCCCAAAACCTCTGGCTCTGTGCGACTCAACTTGGGCGTCACGAACAGGATTCTGTAGCTCGCTATAAGCGAGTCCTGTGTGCCTGAATTGAACTGGTTTTGTGCTTGAGAATTGCTAAAATCATCAGAGAATGCATTTGCCATTTTTCAGCCATATCTGCGTCACGACGAGGCACTGGTGAAGAAGAAGGGCGTGCTCTTCGTGGGTGTACACTCACTCAGTGACGCGAAAACGATGGCCGACCAATGTAAATGGTACTGCAATGTAAGATCGTGCCCCACAGCTCTGGAGTTCCGCCTCCTCATCCTCCTCAGTGTGCGGAAACTAACACGAAGGTCCCGCCTCCCTACAAAAGAGGGGCCCTCTCCAGATGCTAATGACTAGGGTTGAGCATTCCGATACTGCAAATATCGGGTATCGGCCGATATTGGCTGTATCGGAATTCCGATTCCGAGTTCCGATATTTTCGTCATATCGGATACCGGAATCGGGATGTCACTGTCACTGTCAGTGACCGTCTGTCGGGTCTGTCAGGAGTCAGCGGCACTTATCTGGCAGAAGATCTCCGGCGGTCACGTCCTGGACTGCTTCATGGCTACCATCCTCTTCTCCCCGGCGGTCACATGCAGTTTCTCGCGATAACTGCAGTGACTGCTGGGTAATCCCGGCCGTAAAGCAGTCAGTCCGATGACGTCACCGCCGGGGAAGCAGGTAATCAGCTGTGCTGCGCCGGGATGACAGGCTCTGCCTGGCATTCCGATGTAGCAGAGCTGGATCGTCGTGGGACTGTCGTTATGGACTGCGTCGGACAGGTGGTATACTGTTGGTTTGTTTTTTTTTTTTTTTACAGGAAATCGATGGCGTCGCAGGAATGAGAGAGTAATAAAAAAAATGAAAACTGTGTTGTCTCTTTTATTTCATTAAAATACTTTTTTCTTGCTGTCTTTTTTTTTACACATTTAAAAACTTTGGGATTAATAATGGATCGGTGTCTTATTGACACCTATCCATTATTAACCGGGCTTATTGTCACCGTGCAATCAACGGTGACATTAACCCCTTATTACCCCACTTGCCACCGCTACAGGGCAGTGGGAAGAGCCGGGTAAAGTGCCACAATTGGCACATCTTTTGATGCGCCAAATGTGGGGCTGCTGTAGCCTGGTATTATCAGGCTGTTGAGGGCCAAAATCCATGGGCCTTGACAGTCTTTTAATACCAGGCCGCAGCAGTCTGCATTTTACTTGGCTGGTTAACAAAAATAGGGGGACCCCTACGCCGTTTTTTTTTCGAGGGGATCCCCTATTTTTGTTAACCAGCCAAGCTAAGCAGACTGCTGTGGCCTGGTATTATCAGGCTTGCAAGGTCCATGGATATTGGATCCTTACCAGCCTGAAAAACTAGGCCTCAGCAGTCTGCTTCATCTGGCTGGTTAACAAAAATAGGGGGGACCCCACGCCAATTTTTTTCGAGGGGATCCCCTATTTTTGTTAATCAGCCAAGATATGCAGACTGCTGTGGCCTGGTATTATCAGGCTGGCAAGGTCCATGGATCTTGGCTCCTTAACAGCCTGAAAAACCAGGCCTCAGCAGTCTGCTTCATCTGGCTGGTTAACAAAAATAGGGGGGACCCCACGCCAATTTTTTTCGAGGGGATCCCCTATTTTTGTTAATCAGCCAAGATATGCAGACTGCTGTGGCCTGGTATTATCAGGCTGGCAAGGTCCATGGATCTTGGCTCCTTAACAGCCTGAAAAACCAGGCCTCAGCGGTCTGCTTCATCTGGCTGGTTAACAAAAATAGGGGGGACCCCACGCCATTTTTTTTTCGAAGGGAACCCCTATTTTTGTTAATCAGTTCCCTCTGACGTCACTGATGGTGTCCCTGGCTGACCTGAAGTGAAAGTGGAAAGCAATCAATTAAGCTTTCCACTTCCTCTCCTGTCAGCCAGGAGAGGAACTCATTCATTTGGGGGTTTACTGTGAGGCTGCAGCATTAGCTGCGGTCCCTGCAGTAAACATTAACCCTTTCTGAAGGATTACAGCGTGGGACCTGACTGTGCATCGGATTGGTAAGAATAATTTTGCTTTATTATTTTATTTTTATTACAGGAAATGGTTTTAGCAGGTAAATAAAATATGGTCAAAAACTGTGTGATTATTTCATTAAACTTCTTTTTTTATTAAAGTGTGTGTGTTTGATTTTTCTTTCATACAATAGGATTAATAATTGATAGTTGTCTAATTGACAGCTCTCAATTATTAACCTGGCTTAAAGTGACCTTTCAATTGCAAGGTCATTTTAACCCCTTATTAACCCATTCGCCACCGCTACAGGGCAATGGGAATAGACGGGCAAAGTGCCAGAAAGGGCAAATCTAATTAGAGATTTGCCCTTTCTGGGGTGTCTGGGGGCAGATGTTAAGTAGCCGGGGGGGCCAAAAAAAATGGTCCCTCTCTGGGCTATTATTATCTGCCCCCACTCACTGGCTTTGTCTGTCTGGTTGCGAAAATAGGGCGGGAGCCCACGCATTTTTTTTCAGCAATTTTACACCTCATATATATATATATACATGTCATTGAATTTGTGACACATATATATATATATATTTATATTTATAGTTCATACACTTCTACATAGTATAATAGCCGCTAATTCAATTGCCGGCTTTTGTGAAAATGCAGAACCCGACATGAAATGACACTTGGTGTACATAGGGTTAACCATGTCTTTTCATGTAGTTTGATATCTGATTTGCACAAACAATTACATGAGTGTAAGTGTGCAAAATTTCACACCTGTAGGGGTTAATTAAAGGTGTAAATTCGTAGCAAAAAAGTCCGTTTTTTTTACAACGAATTTACACCTTTAATTAACCCCTACAGGTGTGAAATTTTGCACACATAGACTGATTTAATTGTTTGTGCAAATCAGATAGCAAACGACATGAAAAGACATGGTTAACCCTATGTACACCAAGTGTCATTTCATGTCGGGTGCTTCTGTCTTTTCACTGAAGCCGGCTTTACCCGGCAATTGAATCAGAGGATATTTTACTATGTAGAAGTGTATAAACTATACATATATGTATATATATATGTCACAATGACATGTATTATATATATATGTATTCTATGTGTGTATATTTAGTGTTTACAAGGAAAGAAAGAGGTTTTTTTAGTTGCGATATTTTGTTCCCATAGACTTACATGGGACTTCCGGTATCGGTATCGGGTATCGCCGATATTTTAATGGTATCGGCGATACCATTCCGATTCTGATACTTTAGGATATCGGAAAGTATCGCTCAACTCTACTAATGACACATGTGACTTGGCAGAGATGGCTAATGGACACGAGCAGAAGTGTGAAGGGATGGAGCAGTCAGAGCTCTCCCCCCACGGAAGCGACCCGATCGCCACGGAACCACCGTTGGGCACCCGGCCTGGAAACCCTCCTACGCTGCAAGAAGCGGAGGATACCCTAAGAGGCCTGGCCCGGCACCGGGAGGAGGTCGCCAGGATGGAAGCCAGCTGGCGTGCCCTAAAACTAAACTTGGAGCGGCGCCAATCCCTCTTACCTGAAGTGTCTGTACCGGAAGGTGAGGCACCCGTTCTAGTAGAGGAGTCCGTGCGGGCATCCCAGCCCTTGCAATGTGATCCGGTTGACGTTGTCGCAGTGGAGGCACCCGTTCCTGCAAAAAAACTCTGCACCGGCAGCACCCCAGATCCCGCTGTCTGCCCCCGTCGCTGAGACAGAAGAAGCGACACCCGTCCTCATGGAGGAGGCCGCGCAGGCACCAGAGGTCTACCTGTCTGTACCGGAGCCCCGACTGTCATCTGTTCCAGAGCCGGCTGCTTCCTCCGCAGGTGAGCGCCGCCAGGACTGGGGGGCGCCAGGAGAGCTGCCGCAAACCGGACACTGTAAGCTGCAGTTTGATGGTGGAGACATGGAGCTGCTGGTGGAGGAGAATTTCAACCGGCGTCAGGAGGAAGAGTGGAGACGTTGGGAGCGGGAAGCAGAGCGACAAAGGGAGCAGCGAGAAACCCAAAAGCTTCGGCAACGTAACCTGGAGAAGGACCGGGCAGATAAGGACCGGATGAGAAAAGATAAAGGAACCCTGTGGGAGCCGCGGCGTAAGGGTGCAGTACGGAGCTTTAAATTGAAAGGTGGTTGGGGCTTCATCCAGGAGCCTGGACTTTATTTAGAAGTTTTTGTGAACCGGCGGGACGTGGAGGCTCACCTCCCAGAAGGACACCCGGGGAGGGACCTGTTGCCAGGAGACTTGGTGACTTACACCCGACACTGGGGTTACAATGGATGGTACGCCCTAAATGTTACCAGGTGCGACCCCTACTCCCCAGAGTGTCAGGAACCTGTGAGACCCTCGGAGCCTTCAGCCTCCCACATCCAGGCCTCTGCAAAAGTGCCCACCCCACGCCGTAAATCTCCCCAGCCTCCCTCAGTGGTCTCCTCAGCAGCCCCAGCTATGGACATGATAAGTATAGCTGGCCCGTACCCGGCGCCTGTTAGGCCCCCTGGGGTTCGTTGAGTCCGGGACATAGGGTTCCAGACCCGGAGGGAGATGAAAGAGGTGGCCACACAGACCCAGATAGCGGGTCACGACTTGACTGTACAGGCCACACGATGTCATCAGGTCCTGGTGGTCCTTGGTGTCTCGGATGTTTGGCAAGCATCAGAAGAGTACCAGGTGGAACACCCCTGCCAAAGAATTATAAATAACCCGGACAGGGTCCCTGTATGTAAATAGTTAAATTGTTGATGTACCCGGACGGGTGAATGTTCATAAAAAAGTTTTTTAATTTAATAAAAAAAAAAAAAACACAGTTTTCATTACTTTTATTACAGTCTCATCCTGCGACGCCATCGATCTCCTGTAAAAAAATGAAAAAAAAAAAAAAAAAGTATACCACCTGACCGACGCAGTCCATAGTAACGAGTGTCCCACGACGATCCAGCTCTGCTACATCAGAATGACAGGCAGAGCCTGTCATCCGGCGCAGCACAGCTGATTACCTGCTTCCCCGGCGGTGACGTCATCGGACTGGTTTACGGCCGGGATTACCCTGCAGTCACTGCAGTTATCGCGAAAAAACTGCATGTGACCGCCAGGGAGAAGATAATGGCGGCCATCAAGCAGTCCAGGACGTGACCGCCGGAGATCTTCTGCCAGGTAAGTGCCGCTGACTCCTGACAGACCCGACCGACGGACACTCACAGTGACAGTGACAAATCCGATTCCGGTATTCGATATGACGAAAATATCGGTACTCGGAATCGAAAGGCCGATAGAGCTAATATCGGCCGATACCCGATATTTGCAGTATCGTATCGCTCAACACTACTAGCAATATGTTCTTATGGTCTGATAGAATTTGTCTGTTATTTTGCAATATAATTATTGAGGTATCATAGTCATGATTATTAAATCTTATATAGCGGTATTATTGGAATTTTTTTTTCTTGTAGAAAATCATGATTTCCTCCAGGTAGGATAATATTAGTAATAGAGATTAGTGATGAACAAATTTGTTCAAAAAACGATCGCCAAACATAAAATCGGCACAAATATGGCAAATTCGGAAACACAAGCAAAATTTTATAAAATCGGAAAAAATCGTTAACATTCGGTAAAAAGTGCGGAAAAATATTTGCGTTGCCACTAAAGTATACTCAGCACTTTGGCTATGATAATGGTGGTGTATCATGAGAGTATGGCATGTGTTTGATGAGGGTAGGGGGTTTGCAGAGCACAGAGGCAAAGCCAATCAAGGTGCAGGAAACATCCACAATGTCCTGACACAACGGCTTGTGTCATTGGCTGCTGAAATCACATGTTCCTCTCCATATAAAGAGTGGACATCTTGTTTTAGCGCCATTTTGACACAGTAACAGAGCAGAGAAGCTGCTCATGACGCTGGCATTGTTAGCAGCTAGGTTTTAGGTAGTTAGGCGATTGTTTATCAGTCAGATAGTTTAGCTAGGTAGTGTCTTGTATGACTGTGAAATCAACCTTCCAGCAGATTTTTTTGTGTGCCATTACTGAGGTCCACAGACAAAGCCAGCAGGGCACATTTCATACAAGTGTGTTGTGCACTGCTTCTATTGTGCTTCATGCACGAGTTAACCCCTTAACGACCAAGCCATTTTGTAGGTTAATAACAGGCCAATTTTTACAATTCTGACCACTGTGTCTTTATGAGGTTATAACTCTGGAACGCTTCAACGAATCTTGGCGATTCTGAGATTGTTTTCTCGTTACATATTGTACTTCATGATAGTGGTAAAATTTCTTCGATATAACTTGCGCTTATTTATGAAAAAAATGGAAATATGGCAAAAATTTTGAAAATTTTGCAATTTTCAAACTTTTATTTTTTATGCCCTTAAATCAGAGAGATACATCACAAAAAATAGTTAATAAATAACATTTCCCACATGTCTACTTTACATCAGCACAATTTTGGAACCAAAATTTTTTTTGTTAGGAAGTTATAAGGGTTAAAAGTTGACCAGCGATTTCTCATTTTTCCAACAAAATTTACAAAGCCATTTTTTTTAGGGACCACCTCACATTTGAAGTGAATTTGAGGGGTCAATATGACAGGAAATACCCAAAAGTGGCACCATTCTAAAAACTGCACCCCTCAAGGTGTTCAAAGCCACATTCAAGAAGTTTATTAACCCTTTAGGTACTTCACAAGAATTGAAGCAATGTGGAAGGAAAAAATGAACATTTAACTTTTTTCCCCCAAATTTTTCTTTCTACACAATTTTTTAAATTTTGTGTATCAGGAGAAAATGAACCACAATAATTGTTGTAGAATTTCTCCTGAGTACACCGTTACCCCATGTGTAGAGGAAAACCAATCTTTAGGCGCACGGAAGTGCTCAGAAGGGAAGGAGCATCATTTGAGATTTTGAATGTCAAATTGGCTGGAATCGAGAGCGGACACCATGTCGCGTTTGGAGAGCCCTTGATGTACCTAAACAGTGGAAACCCCCCATAAGTGACCCCATTTTGAAAACTAGACCCCCCCAAGGAACTTATCTAAATGTGTGGTGAGTACTTTGAACCCCCAAGGGCTTCACAGAAGGTTATAACGTAGAGCCGTAAAATTAAAAAATCATATTTTTTCCACAAAAATGATCTTTTCACCCCAAATTTTTATTTTTCAAAGGATAAAAGGATCCTAAAAGTTATTGTGCAATTTGTCCTGAGTACGCTGATACCCCATATGTGGGGGTAAACCACTATTTGGGCGCATGGCAGAGCTCGGAAGGGAAGCAGCGCCATTTGACTTTTTTGGCTGGAATTGAGATTGGACGCTATGTTGCATTTGGAGAGTCCCTGATGTGCCTAAACAGTGGAAACTCCCCACAAGTGACCCCATTTTGGAAAGTAGATCCCCCAAGGAACTTATCTAAATGTGTGGTGAGAGCTTTGAACCCCTAAGGGCTTCACAGAAGGTTATAACGTAGAGCCGTAAAATTAAAAAATCATATTTTTTCCACAAAAATGATCTTTTCATCTCCAATTTTTATTTTCCAAAGGATAAAAGGACCCCAAAAGTTATTGTGCAATTTGTCCTGAGTACGCTGATACTCCATATGTGGGGGTAAACCACTATTTGGGTGCATGGCAGAGCTCGGAAGGGAAGCAGCGCCATTTGACTTTTTTGGCTGGAATTGAGATTGGACGCCATGTTGCATTTGGAGAGTCCCTGATGTGCCTAAACAGTGGAAACCCCCCACAAGTGACCCCATTTTGGAAAGTAGATCCCCCAAGGAACTTATCTAAATGTGTGCTGAGAGCTTTGAACCCCCAAGGGCTTCACAGAAGGTTATAACGTAGAGCCGTAAAATTAAAAAATCATATCTTTTCCACAAAAATGATCTTTTCACCCCCAATTTTTATTTTTCAAAGGGTAGCAGGACCCCAAAAGTTATTGTGCAATCATATTTTTTTCCACAAAAATAATCTTTTTGCCCCCAAATTTTAATTTTTATAAGGTTAACAGGAGAAATAGGACCCCAAAAGTTGATGTGGAATTTGTCCTGAGTACGCTGATACCCCATACGTGGGGTGGAACCACTGTGATCGCCTTACTGCGATCTTTGGGAGGCAGAATGAACAAATCCACAAAAGGTGAAGAATTGGTTTTATTTTTTACCCGTTCCTCGTGCGGTATTAGTGATTAGGCGAATTTATTTTTCGGGTCGGTGCGACTACAGCGATACCAGATTTACACCCTTTTTTCATGTTTAGCTTCTGTCACACACTAAAAGACGCTTTTTTGGAAGAATTTTTTGTAAGAAATTTTTGCATCGCTGTATTTTAAGAGATATAATTTTTCCATATTTCGGCCGACAGAGTTATCTGCACGCTTATTTTTTGCGGGACGAGCTGACGTCTTTTTTGGTACCATATTCGGGCACATAACGTTTTTTGATCGCTTCCTATTCTGATTTTTGTGGAAGCAGAATGAACAAAAACCAGCAATTCAGGAATTGTTTTTTTTTTTCTCCGTTCCGCATGTGGTAAAATTGATAAAGCAGCTTTATTCTTCGGGTCACTACGATTACAGCGATACCTCATTTATATTTTTTTTATGTTTTGGCGTTTTTTACACAATAAAAAATTTTATGAGAAAAATAATTATTTTTGCATCAGTTTATTCCGCGAGCTATAACTTTTTTATTTTTTTTGCTGATGATGCTGTATAGCAGTTTGTTTTTTGTGGGACAAGATGACGTTTTCAGCAGTACCATGTTTATTTATATCCGTCTTTTTGATCGCGTGTTATTGCACTTTTTCCAAGCGGTATGATGATACTGCTTGGAAAAAGTATAATTTACTACTTTTTTTTTTTTTTTTACGGCTTTCACTGAAGGGGTTAACTAGGGTTACACTTTTATAGATGGGATTTTAACGGACACCGCAATACCAAACATGTGCATTTTTTTGTTTTTTGTTCTTTTATTACATAAAAATGTGTCACAGCGGCTTTCCGTAGCTAGATGACCCGGAGGTTGTCATGACAACCCCCGGGTCATCAAGGTAGAGATCGGGCCCTGCAAATACATTGCAGGGCGCCGATCTGAGGCAGAGGGAGCTCCCGACCCTCTGCCTCTCCCCCTGAGCGCTGCGATCGGCTGTTAGTGCAGGAAGCTCGGTAACTACAGTGCCTAGCTCCTGCACTGATCGAGCAGAAGAGGCTGAAATTTCAGCCTTCTTCTGCCTGATTGCTGCTTTGTTTGGTCAGTCACATTGACTGACCCATCACAGCGCTGTTGGTGCGGGGACCGACTGCAAAGGTGCCCGCACCGCTTGCTGTGCCTGTCAGCTGTCATAGACACGCAGTGGTAGTTCAAAGGCTGGACGTGCACAGTCCGTCAAGGTGCCAAAACTGACACCTTGCCATGACGGACTGTGCACGCCCATGGACATTAAGGGGTTAAGCATTCTAAATCTTATTTTTTCACTTGCTAAATGTGAAACAGCATGCCATATCCCACCTTGTCATGTAGTGGTGTGATGACATTGTTCTGTGATTTGAGCTGTTGCGGATGAAAACTTTTTTTTGGGATCAGTTTCTAGTGTGATTCACCATGCCATATCTCACCTTGTTAGTGGCAGTGAAATTCCACAGTGTGCATAGCTCATGTTCTGCCCATTCATGTGCAGCTAGTTAATTCATAGCAAAGTACCAGATATAACCATTAGAGGTCATTAGGTACCCATTTGTCCTGTTCCAGGTTTCAGGACCATTTCCCCTTTAATTGAGCAGTGTGTTCTGGTTAACAACTGCCCCCTTAGCTTCCTGGGGAAAATCTAGACATGCAGACATTTTCTCTCAGACTTACAGTTAAGCACACATGCTCCCAGCTCTCTCCCTACAAAGCATGGCTCCTGACCAGTGGATTCCGGTGAGACTCTAATGCATATGTGTCTGTGTTAGACAACCTCTGTGTAGTCTCTGTATCTCCTAGTTTACGTAGTTAATGCTTTTGCACTGCTTACAGATAGGTTGCATTTCTGTATAGAGCAGGACAGTGTTTCAGCATGTACTTGCCTCAGATAGATATTATAACTGTGCAGCCTCTGTAATGCTAGTTACTGATGTAATTGCACTCTGTATCATGTTGTTGTCTCTGTTATCTGCCAGTATTGATATACTGTTCATTTCTCTCATTATCTCAATAAATATAGACTTAAAAATCCATACAGTCTTTTTACTGGGAGTAGATGAAAGGGTTAGCCGTATGCTGGAATCCACACAGCACTATACGCGGAGGAAGGCAGAACAGTTCATGTACATTAAAAAATTTTTTTTTTTTCTGTTGCAAAATGTGATACAGCCCTCCTTATCCCACATTGTAATTTTGTGGTGGTGATATGTAGCTGTCTGCAGACTTCATGCACATTAAAAAAATGTTTTTCTGCTTCCAAACGTGATACAGCCTGCCGTATCCCACGTTGTAATTTTGTGGCTGTGATATGAAGCCGTCTGCAGACTTCACGTACATTGAAAAAAAAATATTTTTCTGCTGAAAAATGTGGTACAGCTTCTGTTACTGGATGCTGTATTTTTTAGTGTGTGGAATTGTTCTCGCGTAGTTGGAGTCTGTGATATCTTTAGTGGGGATTCTGTGTCTGCTGTTGCTGCTACTGCTTCAGATGTTAACACTAATTTGGGGAAATGTGAACAGTCCTGCTTGGGTGTACATCTGCTGGGTTGGGTGTAGTGGAAGACCTGTCATTCCCTATTAGGCTGGAATCACACACAGCGACTAAAAAAGCTGACCGTTTTAGTCGGTCGATAATCGGATTAAAATTTCATGAACATTGATGCGACTGGCATCCGATTTTTTGTAGTTGATGCGATTTAGTAGCATGTACGCTTACGTTTCACATCCGATTACCCACCGACTACCGATTTTTAGTGGCATCATAGCAAAATGGACATTTAACGTTTTTGAGGCCTGCAAATCATTTGAATAATGAGCCAGACCCATATTTAAGCGGGGTTTGACTGTTCTTACCCTCCCACCGTTGCCGTGGAGTGTTTTGCTTCTTAGTGGTTCCTGTTGTATTGCTGCTAAGTTAAAATTATGAGTCACAGACTTACTTTTAATACAACTGAGCGTGTGCTGTACTATTGGCTGATATCCAGAACTTTTGGGGAGCCATATCCTGTAGTTGTTTCTCACAGAATCCGCAGAAGAATGTGGGTGCATCCCCTTGTGAAGCGAAGGATCAGCAAAGGACATTTTGAGCGCCTGTATTCAACACTGCGTAGGAATCCTGACAAGTTTTTTGACTATTGTCGCATGAGTGTTGCCACCTTTGATATTTTGCTTGACATATTGCGCCCTGGAATCACCTTTCACAACACCAGGATGCGTCCTTCAATTTGTGCTGAGGAAAGGCTTCTTCTAACATTAAGGTATGTGTGTCAACGATATGTTGATGATGTTTTGCATAATTTACCATCTTTTACATTCTTCTTACTTTCTTCATCTTAACATACTCAACATCATGGCATTATGAAATTGTCTTATTTTACCTATATGCTTGTGTGTAGCAGTCATAATGGTTTGTAAGTCATAAAATTAATAGAATGGGTGAGTATACAAATGTCCAGTGTTTCAATTTTCTTAATGGATTTTTCATATATTTTTTTTCTGATGTGTACATGTTTGTTGTTGTTTGTGTATTGCAGGTTCCTTTCCACTGGGCTCTCATACGCTGCTCTGCATTTAGAGTTTTTAATAGGAAAATCCACCATTTCCGGAATAGTCAGCTCTACTTGTGGACAAATTTGGTCAAGACTAAATAAAGAAGTGATGCCACAGCCCAAAATGGAAGATTGGTTGAGGATTGCACATGGCTTTCAAGAAAACAGTCATTTTCCACACTGTACTGGAGCCCTGGACGGGAAGCACATATGTGTGCGTAAGCCGCCGAACTCAGGGACCCAATTCTACAATTATAAGCAATATTTTTCTATAGTTTTGTTGGGCTTGGTCGACAGTAACTACCGCTTCATAATTGTAGACATTGGGGCCTATGGAAGGACTGGAGACTCCAGAGTCTTCAATTCTTCCATTATGGGTCGGCGGCTACGCAATAACCAATTGGACTTACCACCACCATGTCAACTTCCACACTCCAATATGGATGCAGTGCCATATGTTGTAGTAGCGGATGAGGCCTTCCAATTAAGTTGTAATGTTATGAGGCCATATCCTCGGCGCAATCTCAACCATCAGAGAAGCATCTTTAATTATCGCCTTTCTCGTGCACGACGCCTGGTGGAGTGCACATTTGGTATTCTTACAGCCAAATGGCGTGTCCTACAATCAGCCATTCAGCTAAGTGCATCAAATGTAAATCTTGTAGTGCAAGCATGTGTGGTACTACATAATTTTACAAGAATACATGAATGCTCATCATCTGATATGGCTGACCTTCAGTCTTATAATATGATGAGGCCTATGAGACCAGTCATCCATCCTCGTCGTCCCCCTTCTGGTCTGAAAGTGCGTGAAATATTGACAAATTATTTTGTTTCCCCTCGTGGTTCTATTCCTTGGCAAGATGAGGCCATAGGTATGTAGTGTGTTTTATGTGATATCATAACATAAAGTAACTTTTGATGAATCAATTCATGGTACACTCTCTTTTTTTGTCTACTACTTTACCATACTTAATACACTACATAACATAGAAGAAGAAACACAGACAACCAATGTAACTTCACTAATTTTAATCATTAGTGTTTTGTGTTGAAGCCTTTTAAAGGCTGATATTTTTTTGGTTAACCAGGACCAACATGTCAAAAACTAAGCAAAATATATGTATAACATAATTATTATTCATAAAATAAAAAAATATATCACTTATGAAAAATGTAAAAAAATTTACAGCTACAATTGCTGGTAGCTTGGTGGTGGTGTTGGTGAGGATGGAGGGGCAGGTTGTGGATTCTGCCTCACACAATCTGCAACCTGTGTTTGAGAAAGACCAGGTGCAGATCCTACAGTAGCAGCTGGGTTACTTGCTGCATCATGAAGGACTTGTGGGTAGGGGTACATAGGGAATTGATGCTCATAGTCATATAGATATGACTGAGCAGTAGCAGAGTGACCCCCAATATGCCCATGTCTACCATATCCATGTTGTGGCCAGCCAACAACATTGGGTATGTTAGAGTGGGCATATTGTGCATGGCCACTCTGTCCCATGGTTTGAAGCTGGGAAGCTCCATACAAAGAATGAGCTGCAGTAGGAGGAGGAGGAGGAGGAGGAGTTGGGTTTTGTTGCAAAGAAGGAGGAGGTGGAGGAGGAGGAGGATGATGAGGAGGAGGAGGAGGATCAGAGGCAGAAGCAGATTGTGCTGGATTTTGTGCTACCAACCTCCCTAAATTTTCTGGACCAACCACCCATCTATGAAGATAATCTAGTAGGTTGGTGGGATCATTAGGGCCTGATCCAGCTTCCAACACAATCTGCAGTCCACTTCTGATCCTCAGTCTGTGCTGTATTTGAGTAGCCCGGAGATAAGGGGCCAGACTGCGGCAAAATGCCTCCTCACCATCATCTTTACCTACACTGGACAAATAGTCCAGAACTCCTCGGTCCACCTGCCTCCTTGAGACAGAACCCACTCCTTCTCGTCGCCGCCTACCTCGCCTTGTGAGTTGGGAAGGAGGAGGAGATAGATCTTGAGCCCTATTAGGGCTGCTGCTCTGAGGTAGATCCTCAGTTTCCACATGCAGTGTCTGGGAATCCTCAGCTCCTGCAGGTCTTGTTGTTGCTGGTTGGGTGGACCCACATGCTGCTGAGGAAGGGCCTGCCTCCTGTTCTCCATCACCAACTGGGTCGATAACCACTTCTGAGTCAGACCCCGTCTCCCTCTCAGTTAGGTTTGACTCAGTTCTAGGAATGAAAAACAAAATAAAAAAATTATAATTTAAAAAATAACAATTTATAAACATTTAAGTCGTTCAACACACATGAACTTACGGTCGCAGATCCAACACTGGCTCAAGGAAGTTTAATCTATCAAAATAGAGGTACTTCCTCTTCTTAGATGCTGAAGCCCCACTCCGATCTCTAATCTGCCTCTCCCTCCGGTAGCAGTCCCGACAACTACGCCACCGCCTTGTCACATCATTCACTACAAATTTAAGAAGAGCATAACGGTTTTTTATTACTGATATCAATTTAATAAGGCACAAACTACAATATGCAACACTGAACATTTAAATACTGGTCATGTGTGATGTGATTTACAATATTAAAAGACATCAACATACAACCAGAAGTATAGATGTTATAAGCACTAACATACATTTAAAAAAATGCTTGGCCCTTTAACAAACGCCTCAATCAGTTACAATTTTATCACAAAAACACTAAATCTGAGGTGAAGAAAAATACTAAATGTGGTAGTCAATAGATGCCGAAGCATCGATGATATTTAAGTATACATGTATATTTTTGGAATACACACACAGCAATGCTGTACTTCTAAATAGTAATAGGTCCATAATACAGCGTTTTAAATAGCATTTAAACACATAAGGCTAGATTATTATTTGCAAAAAAGAATGTTTAACAAATTTAGAAAACCGTTACATGTGGTACTTACTAAGTCGCTCTTGGTCCTCCCTGGATCTCTCATTATAGTCCGGAAAAATGTGCACACATATAGTTTTCCATGCCGCCTCTTTGCGTGTCCGATTGCTGTAGTTGGAATCGCGCTGGTCCCACAATTCTGGCCTCTCCTGCACCAATACAATGAGGAGTTCCACATTGATGTGGCTAGATGCTATGTTTCTGGACTCGTGTAGGCGTTCTTCCTGTTGTTTTTTAAGATGTGCTTAGCTAATTAGCATGTAAAGGCTTCCTGAGAAATTCAAAGGCAGTTTCCTGTCACCTAGAAAAGTTGTGCGATTTAATCGCAACTCACACGTGCGGTCCGTTTGTAATCCCACTTTTAATCGCTCCCATAGACTTGCATTGGCGACAGTCGACCCACAATCGGTGACAATCGCAGCATGCTGCGATTGCACTCGGACGTTTAAAACGGACCACAAAAAATCTGATACTGGGAGCTGCTCCATAGATTAACATAGGTCCGACTGCAATGCGAATATTTCATCACATTGCAGTCGACCGATTTTGTCGCCAGTGTGACTCCAGCCTTATACTATTTCTGCTGTGGTGAAATTAATACCACTTTGTTGGTGTCTGCCACTAATTTTTGGAAATATGAACACTCCTGGTTGGGTGTACATCTTCTGGGTTGGGTGTATGGAAGACCTGTTGGTCCCTATTATACTATTTCTACTGTGGTGTAATTGATGCCACTTTATGTCTGCCACTAATTTTTGGAAATGTGAACACTTGGTTGGGTTTACATCTGCTGGGTTTGGTGTAGTGGACGAACTGTAGGTCACTATTATACTATTTCTACTGTGGTGAAATTGATGCCACTTTGTTGGTGCCTGCCAATAAATTTTTGGAAATGTTATGTTTCCTGGTTGGGTCTCTTTCATGTGTATTGGCTGTAGCAGAAGGCCTCCAATACCGGCAGTCCTCCATTCTCTTTGAGTCAACTACCCATGTTACTATCCTTGCATTTTTCTGACAATAGTAATCTACGAAACTGATATTTGTGCCACCTGAGTGTGGCTGAGCATCAATTTAAATTTTTTTTTGTTATCACTTATATAGCGCCAATAGTTCAACATTCGCTTTGCAGACATTTACAGACATTACTGGCATTGTCACCATTGGGACTCACAAGTCTTTGGAGTGTGGGTAGAAAAATAAGTACTGGGAGGAAACCCTTGCAAACACGGGACGAACTTACAAACTCTTTGCAGATACTGTCTTGGGGTTGAAACGCCATACTTCAGCACTGCAAGGCTGCTAATGTTTTTTCGTTGACAACTCAACATTCATGGGGTCATATCACTGCGATGCAAACTGTGTGCTTCACTGCTGGGGAAAACTACTGTCAAGATTGTCTTCAAGCATGTTTTGATACTGCAACATGGGTGCATCCCTTTCCATAGTGGAAAGCAACTGGCAAAGTTTACTTTTGTATCGTGGAAACACTGGCAACTAGTAGTCAGCAGATAGAGATGATAATATCTCTCGTCCATGTGATTCTGTACTCATGCAATACGGGATTCATTTCATAGCAGGCTATAGTGGAACAATATGAAAGATGAAAGCTAGAAATCAAGAAGGAAGCTTAAAGGGGTGGTCCAGAACCTAAAATGTTTCTAAATATTTATTTTTACACCCTAACTCTGCTTTTATCTCCACCATATCTTCTAACTTTGAAACAGGAGATTGTCATGGTGAGGAGATAGAAGCAGTGAGTAACAACAGCGTTGCCTCACAGCTTCTAGGACTGCCCTTAGCGCTACCCCCTAATGATAACTTGGTGGAGGGCAGTGTTTGTTGCTGTGGGGCAGCACTGGTGTCATCCAGAGTTTCCATCACTGCTCCCCTGATGATGGTTTGGTTGAGGGTGGTGATAGAAACTGGGGCGGTGGGTGTTGATGTCACTCATTGCGGCTATCTCCATCCCCTGATGATGCCTTATTTCACAGTTAGAAAATGTGTCAGCAGAGATATATAGGAAGGGTATAAGGTATTTCATCACAAAGCTAATCACAAAAGTGGGCAGGATATAAAGATAAATACCGTATATACCCATGTATAAGCCGAGATTTTCAGCCCATTTTTTAGGGCTGAAAGTCCCCCTCTCGGCTTATACGCGGGTCATATACGGGGGTCGGCGGGGGAGGGGGAGCGGGGGTGTCGGATCATACGCACCCCTCCGCCGGCGCGGTCTCTGCAGCCCCCCTGCTTCTCCCACGATCTCTGACTCTTCCTGCAGCGGTCACATGGCACCGCTCATTAAAGTCATGAATATGCACATATTCATGACTTTAATGAGCGGTAGCACGTGACCGCTGCAGGACTGAAGCGCTGCGGAGAGCGCCGGGAGAAGAGGAGAGGCTGCAGGGACGCGCGGCGGAGGGGTGAGTATAGCAATATTTACCTGTCCCCGTGCCACCGTTGCACGCTGCTCCCTCGGTCCTGGCTGTGAATGTTCAGGCAGAGGGCGCGATGACGTCGTTAGTGCGCGCCCCGCCCCCTGCCAGATCCTTCACAGCCAGAGGAGTCAGACCGAGGACGCAGCGCTGCGGTGCAGAGAGGACAGGTAAATATCTCAGGTGCCGGGGTCCTGAGCGAGCGGTGACATCGGCACCTGTCCCCCATAGTGCGCCGGTGTCACCGCCTGCTCAGGACACCGGCACCTGGCCCCCAGCGACGAGAGGTGAGTATGTAATTTTTTTTTTTTTGCAGCAGCAATATGAGGCCTATACTATGGGGCATAATTGTGCAGCATGGGCATAATAGGCATGGGGCATAATATGGAGCATATGGGGGCATAATATGGAGCATATGGGGGCATAAGCTGTGGAACATATGGGGCATAATCTGGAGCATATGGGGGCATAATATGGAGCATATGGGGCATAATATGGAGCATATGGGGGCATAATATGGAGCATATGAGGGCATAAGCTGTGGAACATATGGGGCATAATCTGGAGCATATGGGGGCATAATATGGAGCATATGGGGCATAATATGGAGCATATGGGGGCATAAGCTGTGGAACATATGGGGCATAATCTGGAGCATATGGGGGCATAATATGGAGCATATGGGGGCATAAGCTGTGGAACACATGGGGCATAATCTGGAGCATATGGGGGCATAATATGGAGCATATGGGGGGATAAGCTGTGGAACATATGGAGCATAATCTGGAGCATATGGGGGCATAATCTGGAGCATATGGGGGCATAATATGGAGCATATGGGGCATAATATGGAGCATATGGGGGCATAATATGGAGCATATGGGGCATAAGCTGTGGAACATATGGGGCATAATCTGGAGCATATGGGGGCATAATATGGAGCATATGGGGCATAATATGGAGCATATGGGGGCATAATATGGAACATATGGGGGCATAATCTGTGGAACATATGGGGCATAATCTGGAGCATATGGGGGCATAATCTGTGGATCATATGGGGGAATAATCTGTGGAGCATATTGGGCATAATCTGTGGAGCATATGGGGGCATAATCTGTGGAGCATCATATGGGGCATAATCATTTTTCACCCTAGGCTTATACGCGAGTCAATAAGTTTTCCCAGTTTTTTGTGGCAAAATTATAGGGGTCGGCTTATACACGGGTCGCTTATACATGAGTATATACGGTACTTAGAAAGGATATTTTAGGTGCCGGACCACCCCATTAACTACATGGAATATCAGGAGAACAAAAAGTCAAAAAAGTATCTCAAAAATATATTTTATTAAATAATTGTATATATCAATAAAAGTACAAAAATGATCCATACATATTCAGAAATTGTATATATAAATACGGATATTGTGATCCACCAAACAAAGTAACATGTACGGACACCAAGGGTACCTACTAAAAATGCCACATCATGTATTAGGAGCACAAGTACATAATAGTATAGATACAGAGTTTTCCCATACCCGTATTCAATCAAAAACAACTGTGTTGTGCTCCCTGTGCAAGTGCTATCAATAACATGGGTGATGATAGAAGCATAAGTTTAAATATAAAAGGTTAAATTACCCATTTTAAGAAGTTGGTTGTCACAGCCACGAGGTGTCCAAGACCCTGACGTGCGTTTCGTGAGCTCTAGGCTCACTTCCTCAAAGGAAGTTGTTTTTGATTGAATTAGTATGCCCAATACGGGTATGGGAAAACTCTGTATCTATACTATTATGTACTTGTGCTCCTAATACATGATGTGGCATTTTTAGTAGGTACCCTTGGTGTCCGTACATGTTACTTTGTTTGGTGGATCACAATATCCGTATTTATATATACAATTTCTGAATATGTATGGATCATTTTTGTGCTTTTATTGATATATACAATTATTTAATAAAATATATTTTTAAGATACTTTTTTGACTTTTGTTCTCCTGATATTCCTACCGTAGTTATCTAATAAGTCAGTATCCTTCTGTGTTATTTTGTTTTTTTTTATAATCACCATTAACTACATGGAAGTACACCATATAAAAGAAGTGCAGCGTGTGATAGAAAATCAGGTGGATGTGCATTAATGCAAGAAAAAAATTGCAGTGTTTCTTTAGGGAAATTCATTATTTTAAAATATTTATATAAATGCACAATCAATTGTATTGCTTTGATATTTTTATCACCTGGTTGCGGAAAGAATCTGTTCTAATCGGATCTTCAGCAGCCAAAGAAATACTACTTAATAAAATGAAGAGCAGGATGAAATTGGTGAATGTTGTAGCATTGATTATGCGATGACATAGTACTCGAATTCTGTAGATAACAAAAAGGAAAAGTAGCAGATTACAAAAAACATCTTTGTATAAAAGCAAAAATTAAGCACAGTTAAACAAAATATGCTCAATAAAATTATGTACATTTCCCAATCAAGCAAAACATTTGATGTACCAGTTGTAAAACATACAATAACCAACTAGTTTTTTTGCAAGGAAAGAACATACTTGTTTGTCGGACTAAAAATAAAGAAAGAGCTAGCCTCTGGCATTGGCACAGCTTTCTCCTTTAACTGCAGCTCTGCTAAAGGTCGAGGACGAGGACTCAGAGGGATATCAGGCTCCTCTTCTTCATCATCACCTAAAACAGAAACAAATGTGTATGTAAAATACCAAAAGGTATAAATAAACAAGGAAAACATGGTGTGGTCCAAATGACTCTATTAGGTCACATTTAGGCTAGTTCACACATCCGGCGGCGCCTTGCGGCGCCCCGGCATTTTCCCGCAGCGCCGCATCTGAAAATCTGATGCGCCGCATGCGGTTTTTCGCATTGACATGCATTAGCGCGATGGCGCCGCATGTCAATGCGTTGCATGCGTTTTGTCCGGATGCGGCGCAAATGTACATTGCGGCGTTCGGAAAAACGCTGCATGTACGTTTTTTTTTCGCCGGATGGTTTCTATCTCTCCAAGCATCAGAAACCATCCGCGAAAACCGCATTTTGGGCGCCGGAAGTGTGAAAGCTTTCACATGCGGCCTGCGGCAAAATGCCGGCGGCGCCGCCAGGCGCCCGCCGATGTGTGAAGAGGCCTTACATGACTGTAGTCTGTACTAAATGTACATGTGCTGTCTATAAGCACTACAGACTGCATACAGAGATCACATGGTCCAATCATAGCCACTGAGCCACTGCACATTGCCGATTTTCTAAACAGACCAATGGTCTGCATGGAAAAAGAAAATCACAGCATGCACTTTTTTAGGCCAATTTACAGAAGGGACTAGTGCATGTACTGTAAGTAGCAGGTAACTCCTGCTCTACGCGGATGAACACACAGAGCTACACCCAAGTGCTAGTATGGGCATCTGAACCTCACCTAACTTGGGTAAAGAGGTCCGTTTTTGTTTTTTAATTTTTGAAAACAAATACAAAGCTCAATAAAGTGAAACCCATGATTAGGAGAACTGCTTTGAAAACCCTCAATGTGTGTGGAGGAGAGGGCAGTGCTTTGTCATTCTATAGGACTGATAAGAGCATCAGGAGTTGGGAGGGAGGGGGAAAAACAAGAATAGCTAACTCCTATACAGTATAAAAAATCAATGGACTGGAAAGAGCTGACTGGAATCTTCTTCTGGAATGTAACTTTTGAGAATCCTGGCCAGGGTATGGTGGTTAAACTCCATTTAAACAAGTTGCATGCTATGTAAAACTTACCCCTTCACCCCACAAGCCTGTTTTCACCTTCATGACCAGGCCAAATTTTACAATTCTAATCACTGTCACTTTATGAGGTAAGAACTCTGGAATGCTTCAACATGTCCCACTGATTCTAAGACTGTTTTCTGATGACATATCGTACTTCATGATGGTTGTAAAATTTGTTTGATCTGACTTGCATTTATTTGTGACAAAAAACGCCGATAGATGCTACTGCGCAGTCAGCTCCATCTTTGAGGAGGCAATTTTTGATGCTACTGCAGCCAGCGTCGGACTGGAGCACCTTGGGCCCACCAGAGAAAATTATTCTTGGGGCCCACTATGTAGCTACATAGAAATAAATACAAGACCACCAATTATGTGGTGAAACGCGCTAATATCAGGGTTTAATATAAGGTAGTACATGTCTTAATTATATAGCAGGGGTTGGGGTAGCCCCCTCATAGAATATAAAGTAGCCCCCTCATAGAATATCATGTAGCCCCCTCATAGAATATAAAGTAGCTCCCCTCATGGAATATAATGCAGCCCCCCTCATAGAATATAATGCATCCCTCCTCCTAGGATATAATGCAGCACCTCACAAAATATATTACAACCCCCTCATAAGGTATAATGCAGCCCCCCATAGAATATAATATAGTACCCTCATATGGTATAATGCAGTCCCCCTCATATAGTATAATGCAGCCCCTCCACAGTATATATTGTAGCCCCCCAGAGTATAATGCAACCCCCTAATAAGGCAGCCCCCTATAGAATATACTGTAGTCCCCTCATAGGGCATAATGCAGCCCCCCTCATATAGTTTGATGTAGCCCCCTGAGAGAATAATGCAGCCCTCACACAGAATATAATGTAGCCCCCTTATATAGTATAACACAGCTCCCTCATAGGGTATAATGCAGCCCCCCTCATAGGGTATAATGCAGCCCCACTCCACCTCCATCATTGTTCTCACCCTCCACCCCATCATTGTCCTCATCACCACCTCCATCATTGCCTTCTCACCCCTATCATTGCTCTTTCCACAACTTCCATCATTGCCCATTCCACCAACTCCATCATTGCGTCCTCCCCACCACCATTGTCCTTTCCACCACTACCATCATTGTCCTTTCCACCACAACCATCATTGCTTTCTCCCCCAGCACCCCCATCATTGCCCATTCCACCACCTCCATCATTGCTTCCTCCCACCACCCATCACTGCTCTCTCCATCATCTGCATCATTGCCAACCTCCAATGCACACACAGCACCACTCTCACACACACAACACCACGCACACACAGCACCGCACCATTCTCTCTCATACACAAAGCACCGCACCACATAAACACACACATACACGCATGCACGCAGACAGACAGACACACAGCACCACTCACCTCCGCACATTCCCCGCAGCCGCAGCACATCCTGGCAGCTTTCTCTCTGAAACAGCTGCGCTGAATGATGACATCATCCAGCTGCACTGTGTCAGACAGGAAGTACCTGGCAGGAAACAGGACAGCCTCGGATCCCTGCAGCTCCACTCCGCTGCCAAGCTGCAGGGATCGCTCCCCGCCCAGCGCTTGCCCTCAGGGTTAGCCGTCCTGCAGGGGCCCACCTCCGGGGTCCCAATGCAGCTGCACCGGCTTTACATGCGGGCAGTGTTAGCCTCAGCCTGTGGCTAACACTGCACGCTATGAAAAAGTGAAATGGTATTCACTCCTCTTCACGCCCATGGGGGCATGGGGAAGTGTGAATATTAATTTCTCTTTAGCAGTGGGGACAGGCTCATGTCTCCAGCTGCTGCTCTGCTGGCACCAGGAGGGCCCTCCTGACTCAGGGGCCCCATAGCAGCTGAGTGTGTTGTGTTATGATTTGGTAGCTGAGGAGAGCAGGCAAAAGCGGCAATACACAAGAGAGGTTGGAATCTACTGGATTGCAGTACCCTGACTAACCACCACAACTAAAGGCAGCCGTGGAGCATTCCTACTTTGGTCCTAGACGCCTCGTCACAGCCTGAGAGGTTAACTACACCTAAAGATAGAAAGAGGAAAGCTATCTGCCCCGGAGCAGATCCCCAAAGAACATAGGAAGCACCCAAACATGTAATGGGGGTTAGACAAGAGGAAATACAGACACAGACAGAAAATAGTATGAGCAAACATTGGGGCCCAATCTACCTGGACAGAAAAGGATAGGAAAGACACTTACTGCAATCCAAAAAACCCTAAAAAATACCAACTCTACTAATTGCAAAAACACCTGAGATCACACGACCTCTACCACCTAAATTAGTTCTCTGGTGTCACAAAACTAAGCCGCAGCCACTGAAAAAACTGCAAAAGGCAAATGAACAAATAACAGTGGCTCAGATAAACTGAGAGGAGCACAAACCCCCAGAGGGGACCTGGCTGACCTCCACAGAAGTGCAGGGAACAATGCAAAAACCAAGCACAAAAATAAAAGCAGAAAATATCTTATCTGATAGCAGAAGATGCAGGCAAGACTCAGCAAGCTTCCAAGTGAACCAGGAACCACAGTTGAGACAAGAACAATTGATCACCGGCAACCATGATGGGAGGGAACCTCCCTTATATAAGACCAGTCTGTAACTCCTGATTGCCAATCCTCATTGAATGGTTCAGTACGGTTTGTAACCACCAGAGGGAGCTTCTGCTCAGAATTCATTTCTAACACATTCACAACAGAACCCCCCCCCTTGAGGAGGGGTCACCGAACCCTCATTTGGGCAACCAGGTCGGTCAGGATGAGCTCTGTGATATGCACGGATCAGTCTCCTACCATGGATGTCTGAAGCAAACACCCAAGAATTTTCCTCCTGACCATAACCTCTCCACTTAACCAAATACTGGAGTTTCCGTCTAGAAAAACGAGAATCCAATATTTTCTCAACCACATACTCCAGATTGCCCTCAACCAAAACAGGGTCAGGAGGCGCAGCCATAGGAACCACTGGCTCGACAAACCTCTTCAATAAGGACTTGTGGAACACGTTATGGATCTTAAATGTTCCTGGAAGAAGTAAAGGAAACAGGATTAAGAATCTCCAAGATCTTATAAGGTCCAATGAACCTAGGCTTAAACTTAGGAGATGCAACTCTCATAGGGATATTTCTTGAGGACAACCAGACCAAGTCCCCCACTTCAAACCGAGGACCATCAGTCCTATGCCGGTTGGCAAACCGCTGGGCCCTCTCCTGAGAGAGGGACAACCTCTCCACCACCTGGTCCCAAATCTGCTGCATACGCTCCACAACAGAGTCAACACCTGGACAGACAGAAGCCTCCGTCTGTCCCGAAGAAAATCGAGGGTGAAACCCAAAATTGCAGAAAAATGGAGACATCAAAGTGGCAGAGCTAGCCCTATTATTAAGAGCAAACTCAGCCAAAGGCAAAAAAGAGACCCAGTCATCTTGATCAGCAGACACAAAGCATCTCAGATAAGTCTCCAATGTCTGGTTTGTTCTCTCAGTTTGTCCATTGGTCTGAGGATGAAAAGCCGAGGAGAAGACAATTGAACACCAAGTTTAGAACAAAAAGTCCTCCAAAATCTGGAAACAAACTAGACTCCTCTGTCAGACACAATGTTCTCAGGAATGCCGTGTAACCGAACCACGTGCTGAAGGAACAAAGGCACCAATTCGGAGGAGGAAGGCAACTTAGGTAATGGCACAAGATGTATCATTTTGGAAAACCTATCACAAATCACCCAGATAACGGTCATTCTCCAAGAAACAGGGAGGTCGGAAATGAAATCCATAGAGATATGGATCCATGGTCTCTTGGGCACAGGCAATGGCATCAACAAACCACCAGAGCGAGAGCAAGGCTTGGAGCGAGAGCAAGTCCCGCAGGACTGCACAAATTCCCTGACGTCACGAGACAAAGTAGGCCACCAAAAGGACCGACTAACCAAGTCTCTGGTACCAAAAATTCCGGGATGACCGGCCAACGCGGAACAATGAATCTCAGACATCACACTTTTTCCACCGGTCTGGGACAAACAATTTCCCAATAGGGCAGCGCTCGGGTTTATCCTCCTGACACCCTTCCAGAGACAGTCTCAAATTGGGCGAGATGGCGGAAAGAACTACACCCTCTTTCAAAATAACAGCAGGATCAGATAACTCAGGAGAGTCCGCAAGGAAACTCCTCGAGAGGGCATCCGCCTTAACATTCTTAGTGCCAGGAAGAAAGGAAACCACAAAATTAAAACGTGTGAAAAACAAGGCCCACCTGGCCTGTCTAGGATTAAGTCGCTTGGCTGATTCCAGATAAACCAGATTCTTATGGTCCGTGAGGACCACCACCTGATGTTTGGCTCCCTCCAGCCAATGTCTCCACTCTTCAAAAGCCCACTTCATGGCCAATAACTCCCGATTACCCACGTCATAATTACGTTCAGTTGGAGAAAATTTTCGAGAGAAAAAGGCACAAGGGTTACTTTTAGAGGTCTCTGGATCTCTTTGGGACAAAACGGCGCCTGCCCCAATTTCAGAGGCATCAACCTCCACCTGAAATGGCAGAGAAACATCAGGCTGCCGTAGAAAAGGAGCAGAAGTGAATCTCTGCTTAAGTTCCTGAAACGCAGAGACTGCCTCAGGAGGCCAATTCACCACATCAGAACCCTTTTTGGTCAAATCAGTCAATGGTTTAACAATAACAGAGAAATTACCAATAAATTTACAATAAAAATTGGCAAAACCCAAGAATCTCTGAAGAGCCTTTAATGAAGTAGGTTGGACCCAATCACAGATGGCCTGAACCTTGACCGGGTCCATTTCAATAACAGACGGAGACAAAATGAATCCCAGAAATGAGATCCTCTGTACGCCAAAAAGACACTTTGATCCCTTCACATACAGAGCATTCTCTCTCAAAATCTGGAACACAGTCCGAACATGTTTCACATGAGAGTCCCAGTCATTGGAAAAAATCAAGATATCATCCAAATAAACAATCAGAAATTTATCCACAAAATCCCTGAAAATGTCATTCATGAAGGACTGGAAGACGGAAGGAGCATTAGTGAGCCCAAAGGGCATCACTAGGTACTCAAAATGCCCCTCTGAGGTATTAAACGCCGTCTTCCATTCATCCCCGTGCTTAATGCGAATAAGGTTATACGCCCCCCTGAGGTCAAGCTTGGTAAACCAAGTAGCACTTTTCACCCTGGAAAACAGGTCAGAAATCAAGGGTAACGGTATCGATATTTCACAGTGATATTGTTCAAGAGACGATAATCAATACACGGCCTTAATGAACCATCCTTTTTGGCCACAAAGAAAAAACCGGCACCCAAGGGTGAAGAGGATGGTCTGATATGACCCTTCTCCAATGACTCCTTGATATAAGACCGCATAGCGTCATGTTCAGGTACAGACAAGTTAAAAAGGTGACCTTTAGGAAATTTACCACCAGGCACTAACTCAATAGCGCAATCATAGCTCCTGTGAGGGTCAAGGATGCAGATTTACTTTCACTAAACACATCAGAAAAATCAGTCAAAAAGTCAGGAACATCCTGAGCCTGGGGAGAGGCAGAAAAAACAGGAGTGTTGGCATTAACACATTGGCAGCCCCAACTGGTCACAGACACAGATTTCCAATCCAAAACAGGATTATGAGACTGTAACCAATGGAAACCTAGTACAATAATGTCATGCAGATTATACAGCACTAAAAATTTGCAACTCTCCTGATGATCAGGTTCAACCCTCATTATCACCTGAGTAGAGAACTGGGGTTTATTCTCAGCCAAAGGGGTAGAATCAATCCCCAGTAGGGAATAGACTTCCGTAGGGGTATCAAGGGAAACCCACAACGTTTAGCAAAATCAAAATTCTTCAGGTTAATAGCTGCTCCCGAATCAACAAAAGCCTGAAGCAGAAAATGTGGACAGGGAGCAAATCAGGGTAACAGTCAACAGAAATTTAGTCTGAACACTACCCAAGACAACTGAGCGTGCAAAACATCTTCCCCGCTTAGGGCAGACTGAAATAGCATGAGAGGCGTCACCACAGTAGAAACATAACCCATTGCGTTTTCGAAACTCATGACGCTGTGCCCCAGAAGCCACTCTATCACACTGCATGGACTCAGAAGCTGGTTCACAAGGCAACACTATTCCACGCATACCTCTACGCTCACGCAAACATCTGTCAATTTGAATCGCTAATGACATAGAATCATTGAGACCAGAGGGAGCAGGGAAACCCACCATAACATCTTTTACATTCTCTGACAGACCCTTCCGAAAAAGGGCTGCCAAAGCATCATCATTCCATTTGGTCAGGACTGCCCACTTTTGGAATTTCTGACAGTACAACTCAGCGTCCTCAAGCCCCTGATTTAATGCAACAAGGTTTTTTCAGCTTGATCAGTGACATTAGGTTCATCGTACAATAATCCCAGAGCCAGAAAAAATGCATCAACATTACTCAAAACAGGGTCGCCAGGTGTCAGGGAAAAAGCCCAATCCTGAGGATCGCCGCGCAGGAGAGAGATGACAATTTGAACCTGCTGTGCTGCGTTCCCTGAGGACTTAGGTTTTAAGGCAAAAAACAACTTACAGTTATTTTTGAAATTCAGAAATTTAGCTCGATCCCCCAAAAATAAATCTGGCATGGGGATCCTAGGTTCCACAACCAGCAACCTAGCTAGATAGGTAGCAATATTCCGAACTTCAGTGGCAAGCTGATCCACACGGCCAGACAACTGTGCAAACTCCATTGAGAGAAAAAAAATCCTCCTCAGCACCCAGAGAAAAAGGGAAAAAATGCAACAAATAGAAAAAAAAAAAAAAAATTCTGACAACTTCCTTTTTTCTTTTTCCTTTTACTATTTTTCCCTTCTGTTGAGTACCATATAATTTTCAGTTTGGCCGGTGATACTGTTATGATTTGGTAGCTGAGGAGAGCAGGCAAAAACGGCAATACACAAGAGAGGTTGGAATCTACTGGATTGCAGTACCCTGACTAACCATCACAACTAAAGGCAGCCGTGGAGCGTTCCTACGTTGGTCCTAGACGCCTCGTCACAGCCTGAGAGGTTAACTACACCTAAAGATAGAAAGAGGAAAGCTATCTGCCCCGGAGCAGATCCCCAAAGAACATAGGAAGCCCCCAAACATGTAATGGCGGTTAGACAAAAGGAAATACAGACACAGACAGAAAATAGTATGAGCAAACGTTGGGGCCCAATCTACCTGGACAGAAAAGGATAGGAAGGACACTTACTGCAATCCAAAAAACCTAAAAAATACCAACTCTACTAATTGCAAAAACACCTGAGATCACACGACCTCTACCACCTAAATTAGTTCTCTGGTGTCACAAAACTAAGCCGCAGCCACTGAAAAAACTGGAAAAGGCAAATGAACAAAATAACAGTGGCTCAGATAAACTGAGAGGAGCACAAGCCCCCGGAGGGGAACTGGTTGACCTCCACAGAAGTGCAGGGAACAATGCAAAAAGCAAGCACAAAAATAAAAGCAGAAAATATCTTATCTGATAGCAGAAGATGCAGGCAAGACTCAGCAAGCTTCCAAGTGAGCCAGGAACCACAGTTGAGACAAGAACAATTGATCACCGGCAACCATGATGGGAGGGAACCTCCCTTATATAAGACCAGTCTGTAACTCCTGATTGCCAATCCTCATTGAATGGTTCAATACTGTCTGTAACCACCAGAGGGAGCTTCTGCTCATAATTCAATTCTAACACATTCACAAAAGTGTTGCTATTAGCGACACACCACTGGCTGGGGGCCACTGGAGCAGTGGGGGTCCTAGGCAGCTGCTGGCCAGTATGCCCGCAGGTGTCAGTGTGTAAGGTTCTTTGTCTCTGTTGACATGTTCCTTGAAACTCAGTTTTCCGTCGGCCATTTTGCTTTCTGTCTTTCTGCAGCTCTTGCCCTCAGTTAATATGGAGTTTCCAGTTTTCATGTTCCCGCCCTGATTCTTCCCTCTTGCTTCTTAAGCAGCCTCAGCTGAACAATCAGTGCTCCTGAATCAAGCCTCAGTCAGTCTGTGACCTGACTCCTGGAAGCCTTGGACTTGTACTCCAGCTATTCCCTACTGAGGAACCTTGGAACACTTTTGGACTCTGGAAACCTGCTGTTTGGTGAATCCATGTTTGCAGAGGAATTACGGTACAGAGAAGAGATCCTGAACCTGCTTTGGAGAGTTATTGTAGAGCTTGAAGTTACTCTGGCCTGCTGTGTCTCCTGTTGCTGTTCCTGCAAACTGTGTGAACTTTTCAGCATGCTTGTATGAAGTAATACAAGTCATTTCATTTCAACCTATGTCTCCTGTGTTTTCCTCGCACCCAAGCACAAGACGCTATAGGAACTGTACACTATACATGACAAGATTCAGGAGCCAATGTTTAGTGTCTGCTGGGTCTGGGAAAGCCGTGTCTGCTGTGACTGTGGATATCAGATGTCCGTTTAATACCTTATGTGATGACAGTGGTTGTGACTTCTCACAACCATTCCAGGTGAGCGCATTCCCTTAAAATTTTACTCTGGAGTGTTACCACAGGTAAACACTATTGTTTTTTTTTTTTTTCCTTTCCTCTTCTCCTTCCAGCACCTCTGCCTTAAAAGATCTGGAAGATGGAGGCCCGCATAAAGGAACTTTGCGGAGTGACTGATACAATCCTTTCAGATGTACAGACTTTAAAAACCCGTTTTGCAAGCCTACAGGACCTCACTAATCATAATTTGCAAGTGTTTGGACAGACTACCCAGGAATTGCGAGCCAGGATTGAGGCTCTAGAGGAACGAGCCCAGGCTCCTGCCATAATCCCAAGTTCTGGGATCCCCAAATTACCTCCTTTTCGTTTTGGCGGTGAACGTGAGAAATTCAGGGGATTTATTAATCAATGCAATTTATTTTTCTCTGCACATGCTTCACAATTTCCTACTGAACGATCCAAAGTGCTTACTATAATCATGTTGCTTACCAATAAGGCTTTGATGTGGGCAAACCCTCTGATTGAGACTGAGGATGATTGTTTGAATCACCTTGATGCTTTTATTTCAGCCATGGGGCAGGTGTTTGATGACCCCAATCGAGGTGCAACAGCTGAAGCAGCCATGTTAACTTTGCGCCAAGGTAAGCGTTCAGTAGCCGAATATGCCTGGATTTCAGGAGATGGGCTCTTGATACCACTTGGGACACTTCCGCTAAAAAATCTATTTTTCGGAAAGGGTTGTCTCCACTGATTAAGGATGAACTTGCTCGTGCCGACCCTCCCACTGCGTTAGGTGACTTTATTAACTATTGTATCCGTATTGATGCTCGTCTGACTGAACGCAGACAAGAGAGATGGTTCGAAAATAATCGCACTAACCTTTTACTACCTCCCTCCTCAGCTAAGGAACCTTTGAGTAGGATCACAAGGGAACCAGAACCTGAACCCATGCAGGTGGACTCTTTACAAAGACGGGTTAGTGATGCACGCAAAGAACATCGTATAAAGGAAAATCTATGTTTCTACTGTGGTAAGTCAGGGCACTTCATTATAAACTGCCCCAGCCGTTCTCGTAAGACTACTGAAGCAGTCATTCACTGTGAGTGTTGCGAGAGGAGCTCTGTCATGTCCGAGCCTCAGGCTCCAGAGAGATCTGCTGCAAGAGATCTTGATTTCTCGGACTTAAACTCTGTTAGTTCTGGGGACGATGACGGTATAAACGCTGCAATTTTTCAAGTGTCCTCAGCGGTGTCCCAGCTGAGTTGTAAAAGAAACAATTCTCATTGCTTCCTTTCCATCAAACTCTGGGTTGACTCAGTCTGGGTGTCTAGCTCTGCTATGATCGACTCAGGAGCAAGTGGAAATTTTATGGATATCTCCTTTGCTCTGAAACAGGGGATACGTTCAGTGAAGAAGGCTACTCCAGTACAGATGGAGACTGTGGATGGCTCTCTACTGACTTCTGGACCAGTGGATCAAGAAACAGAGCCTTTGAGGGTCCTTATGGGTAAAGATCATCAGGAGAAAATGTCTTTTTTGCTTATCTCTTCTCCCCACTTTCCCATCATTCTAGGGCTACCATGGCTGCAGGCGCAGAATCCTACGATTAACTGGGAGACCAAGGAATTACACTTTCCGGAGAAACAGATGAGTCAAGGAGTTTCAGCTTGCTCTGTTCCTAAAGGAACCATGTCAGTCCCTGAACTACCAGCTGTATACCAGGACTATGACGATTTATGTGACAAGAAGAACGCTGATCAGCTTCCTCCTCACCATCCATATGATTGTCCAATTTAATTATTACCCGGAGCCGAGATACCTTTTGGTAAGATCTACCCCCTAGCGGGGCCCGAGCTAAAAGCTTTGAAGGATTACATAGACGAAAATTTAGCCAAGGGCTTCATACGCCCCTCTTCATCTCCCGCAGGTGCACCCATCTTCTTTGTGAAGAAGAAAGATGGATCTCTGAGACCCTGCATAGACTATAGGGAACTCAATAAGGTTACTATTAGAAACCGTTATCCATTGCCTTTAATCCCTGAGTTGTTGGAGAGAGTGCGGCATGCCAAAATTTTCTCTAAACTGGATCTCCGTGGGGCCTATAACTTGGTCCGTATCAGACCTGGGGATGAATGGAAGACTGCTTTCAGGTCACGCTATGGACACTTTGAATATCTAGTTATGCCTTTTGGTCTGAGTACCGCCCCAGCCACTTTCCAACACTTCGTGAATGATATCTTCAGGGATCTCCTAGATACATTTGTGGTGATTTATCTGGATGATATTCTAATTTTTTCTAACTCCACAGAGGAACATCATGGACATGTGAGAATGGTCTTAGAACGCCTAAGACAAAACCATCTCTACATCAAACTTGAAAAATGTGAATTCCATAGGACCGAAATTCAATTTCTGGGGTATGTACTATCTACGCAAGGGATTAGTATGGATGGAAGCAAGACCCAAGCCATCAAGGATTGGCCAATTCCTAGAAATGTGAAGGAGGTGCAGCGTTTCATCGGGTTTGCCAACTTCTATAGACGTTTCATTAAGAATTTTTCTGAGGTAGTGTCACCTATCACCCAACTTACCCGGAAACAGTCTAGGTTCTCCTGACCCCGCAAGCTCAGGAAGCATTTTCCTGTTTAAAGGATAAATTTACCACCGTACCTATCTTAGTACATCCCAACCCCGAGCTTGCCTTCATAATAGAGGTGGATGCTTCAGACTGTGCCGTTGGAGCTATACTCTCTCAGAGAACAGGTGACAAGAATGTCTTGCATCCCTGTGCCTTCTTTTCCCAGCAGTTGTCTTCGGCTGAGAGGAACTACGATGTGGGCAATAGAGAATTGTTGGCAATTATTGCCGCCTTCAAGGAATGGAGACACCTTCTTCAGGGAGCTGCACAGCAAATAGTCGTCCAGACAGACCATCGTAACCTTGAATTTATCAGGTCGGCTAAGTGCCTGACTCCTCGCCAGGCTCGCTGGAATCTTTTCCTAAACTAATTTAAATTTGTCATTTCTTATAGACCAGGATCGCGCAATGGAAAGGCTGATGCACTCTCTAGGATTCATTCAGCAGAGACACGTCCACTTACTCCTCCTAAGACTATTCTTCCTGACTCTAGATTCCTGGGAGTGATTCATAATCAAGACCTACTTAAGGACATCAAGGAAGCATACCATGCGGATTCTTTGTTGGCTCAACCCCCAAGGGACGTAAGTCTTGTCTTTAAGAATGGTGTGTGGATTCAGGGACAACGTCTGTATATACCTGAAACAGTCAGATTGAGAGTATTGCAACTCATCCACGATTCCAAGATAGCCGGGCATAGGGGAATTCTAAAGACACAAGAATTTCTTTCTCGTTTCTTTTGGTGGCCCACTTACAGGAAAGATGTCTTAAACTATGTCACTTCATGTGAAGTCTGTGCAAGATGCAAAACACCTCGCTCCTCACCAACTGGTCTGTTGCAACCTCTTCCCACCCCGTCCCGCCCGTGGGGATCCATTTCTATGGACTTCATTGTGGAGTTACCAACCTCTCAAGGGAAGAACACCATTCTAGTGGTGGTTGACCGTCTAACAAAGGCAGCTCATTTTATCCCTTGTGTCGGCTTACCCACTGCAAAACAGACATCAGACTTGATGATTAAGAATGTGTTTCGCTTACATGGAGTACCGGATGAGGTCATTTCCGATCGAGGGGTGCAATTCACTTCAAGGTTTTGGCAAAATTTCTGTGCAGCATTGGACATTAAAGTAAACCTTTCTTCTGCTTTTCATCCCCAGACTAATGGACAGACAGAACGAACCAATCAGACCCTGGAGCAGTATCTCCGCTGTTTTATCTGCCACCTACAGGATGATTGGGTGGATCTACTTCCACTGGCTGAGTTCTCTTATAACAACTCTCAGAGCGCCTCCACTAAGCAGTCTCCTTTTTACTCCAATCTAGGTTATCATCCTAACATTCTTCCTCGATTTCCCATAGATACGCCCTTGCCGGCAGTGGCTGAAAGAATCACTTCTTTACAAAAGAATATGGATCTTCTAAAGGAAAATCTAGAATTGGCTCAGGAAAGGTACAAGAAAGCAGCAGATAAATTTTGTAAACCTGCACCAGCTTTCAAGGTAGGAGATTTGGTCTGGCTGTCAACCAGAAATCTTAGATTAAAGATTCCATCGTCTAAATTGGGACATAAGTACATTGGACCTTATAAGATCAATAAGATTATAAGTGCTGTTGCTTGTCGTCTTCAACTACCCAGAACTATGAGAATCCACCCTGTCTTTCATGTATCCCTACTAAAGGCTGCAACACCCAATACGTTTCCTGGACGTTCTTCTCCTTGCCCTGACCCAGTGCTGGTTGATGGTCAGGAAGAATTTATGGTGGAAAGGATTCTAGATTCCAGGTTGTACAGAAATCAGTTGCAATATTTGATTAAATGGCAGGGCTACCCAGTGGAGGACAACTCATGGGAACCAGTCAATAATGTAAATGCTCCTCGCCTGCTCCGCCAGTTTCATCAGAGGTACCCTGACAAGCTTGGTCTGAGGTCATCCGGAGGTTGTCCCTAAGGGGGGAGTAATGTAAGGTTCTTTGTCTCTGTTGACATGTTCCTTGAAACTCAGTTTTCCGTCGGCCATTTTGCTTTCTGTCTTTCTGCAGCTCTTGCCCTCAGTTAATATGGAGTTTCCAGTTTTCATGTTCCCGCCCTGATTCTTCCCTCTTGCTTCTTAAGCAGCCTCAGCTGAACAATCAGTGCTCCTGAATCAAGCCTCAGTCAGTCTGTGACCTGACTCCTGGAAGCCTTGGACTTGTACTCCAGCTATTCCCTACTGAGGAACCTTGGAACACTTTTGGACTCTGGAAACCTGCTGTTTGGTGAATCCATGTTTGCAGAGGAATTACGGTACAGAGAAGAGATCCTGAACCTGCTTTGGAGAGTTATTGTAGAGCTTGAAGTTACTCTGGCCTGCTGTGTCTCCTGTTGCTGTTCCTGCAAACTGTGTGAACTTTTCAGCATGCTTGTATGAAGTAATACAAGTCATTTCATTTCAACCTATGTCTCCTGTGTTTTCCTCGCACCCAAGCACAAGACGCTATAGGAACTGTACACTATACATGACACAGTGTCTGTGCCCACAGGAGAATCCTGCAACCCTCAGCTGTCAGCTTCAGCAATGCTGGTTCATCAGGAATATATAGAATTAAAATAATTTAAAAAAAACGGCATGGGGTCCCCCCCATTTTTGACAACCAGCCTTGCTATAGTAGAAATCTCACAGCTCGCAGTCTCCCAGAAAAGGCGCATCTATTAGATGCACCAATCTGGCACTTTGCTCGGCTCTTCCCACTTGCTCTGTAGCAGTGGCAAGTGGGGTTCATATTTGTGTAGTTGATATCACCTTTGTATTGTCCGGTGACACCAAGCCCACGGCTTAGTAATAGAGAGGCTTCTATAAGACACTTACCGATTACTAGTCCTATAATTGTATTGTAAATAAAGACACAGCCAGAATAAAGTATTTTATTTGAAATAAAGCAAAACACACTTTTCCATTTTTCTTTAAAAATACCAAACACAGTTACACTCACCTAACACCTAATTCCACTGAATCCCTCATCTTCTGTAATAAAACAAAAATAAAAACAACAATATCCCTCACCTGTCCATCATTCTGTCCCACACTGTAATCCATGTCTGAGGGATAAACAGTTTTCAACCAAGAAGCGACTGTCCAGACTGAGAACCACTGATGAATGAGCTGCTGCGAGCGCAGCATCAGTGGTGACGTCATTGAGATTACTGCTGGTCACTGAGGCTGTGTTCCCAGCTGGGCAAATAAGCTGCAGTGATGTTGGTGAGATCACTGCTTGCATAGTGAGAAAAGTCTCACGGTACAGAGTTGAGTTCACTGCAGTTCACCGGGAGAATTTCACTGCAGTAGACTGCGTTACAAACACCCGGTGTTTGGGGGGGCCGAACCCGTACAGTAACACGGACTTCATGGTGAAGTCCATATTCGGTGTCAGTGCACAAACAGTAGGTGTTTGGTATGGATGCCGAACTTAACTGTTCGGGTTCGCCCATCTTTAGTAAACTATTTACCTCACATTACAGCTGCGGGGTCACGCTGTCATCTGACAGTGTGAGAACTGCAGCGCTCTGACTGATGGTATTAATCTTACTGCTGATCAGAGCCGCCAGTATTTTTTGTGTTGTCATGCAGATGACCGTGCAAGAAACACCCGACGTTTGGGGTGCCGAAACCAACCAGTAAAACAGACTTCATGTTGAAGTCCGTGGTCGGTGTCTGTCTCCGTCAGTAGGTGTTGGGTTCAGACCAGGGCTGGACTGGCCATCTGGCAATTCTGGCAAATGCCAGAAGGGCCTGTCTGGTCGTGGACTGCCTTGTCTGCTAACAGAATCAGTATTCTCAAGACACCCATACTGTTAAGCGTTGTGATGGAGCACAAAGTCGCTGACTCCGTCACTTACCCCAGCAGGCCACGGGTATCATTAGAATTACTGGTCTTGTAGTAAATCTTGCTTTCCTCCATTTAGGGTAATATTAGTAATATATTCCCATATGGTGCTTGGGGACAGGGACAACATGGGCCTGTGTGATTTCTAATGCCAGGGCTGAATTTCAGTTCCAGTCCGTACCTGGTTCAGACCCTGAACTTTATTGTTCAGGTTCACCCATCTCTAGTGAATTGATGAGTAGTGATGATCGAGCACTAAAATGCTCATGTGCTCTGTACTCATATTAGGTTGGACGTTCGGACAGGTTCGACTCAAGTAATGACTATAACGGAAGCCAATTGGAATCTTGAGCATATTTCAGGAAGTTTATACTCAGATTATACCCAGGGGAGAAAGAGGGTCAGGAAAATTGCTGAATGGAAACAGCACTAAAATGGAATGAGAATAGCATGCGGAAGACGTTTGGGCGCGTCTCTGACTTTCCGGTTGCTGCCGTAAGTTGCTTAATAATGTATTAAGCAACTTTTACGGACTAACAATGAAACAGTGCTGAAACATAAAATTTAAGATAAAATGGATTTTACTGGAAATAATGTTAGGAAACATTTTTTCCTATATAATGACTTGTATATAAGCCAAAATTAAAAAGAGAAAAAATAACCCTCCTCCACCTCTTAATAACAGGGCCATCTCTCACCACCTATGACTACAGTAGATGACATAGTAAATGGGGAAATAAAATTACACCCACCGGTAAATGTAATTTTAACTTTATACTACCTTATTTGGGATGTTGCCATGGACAGATGGCAGATCAAGGGTTAACAGATTTATTGGAACAAACAATGATCCCCAAGCAGGGAGTAATGGGTTGCAGGGAAGTGGCAAGGAATGGGACAGAACTGGGTGAGTGATGGGGTAGGCGGGGTAGGGGTGACGATAGTTCAGAATAAAAGTAGTATGACTTATCAGACTGTGATCCTCCGGTATAGAGCATCGCAAGGTTCCAACGGTGGCAGCGGCAACAGCAGTGCTGAACGTCTCGATGAAGTCTCTGACAGGCGGGAATCCAATGGTGGTGCCGACAGCACCGGCACTTGTCATCTCGTCGCAGTCTCTGAGGTGAGGGCCAGATTCCCGAGCTCAAAAGTATCTAGCAAGGTACTTAGTCCATTGTAGGGAACTGACGGGACGAATCCTCACCCCGCAGTATGTCCGGGAGTCTGCTCACAAGATTCAGGCCTAGTCGTCTGTCTAACTGTGCACGGCACGGAACTGCTTGCTGGTGAGCCGGGGCGGATGATGGAGCACGGTCACACTGCCGTCTGGCTAAAACAGGTGTCTCCCTCAGGGCAATGTCTGACGGGATTAATTTACTCGGGAGCTTTGTCTCTCCCGTCAGACCTGCACACGTCTCTCCACACATCTCCCTTGTCACCTGTCTTACTGTCTTCCCACGCGCAGCGCAGCTCTCCCCGGCTCCACCCACAACAGACTTCATGAGACCCCGGTCCTCTCCTAAAGAGCTTCCCCCCTGCAACAAAGGTGACAGCCCCAATGGATCCGGACCCGAAGTAGAAAAGGCATCCCCGCGTTTATTCATCCTTTTACATGTGTATGACATGGAGGAATTGAACCATACCTACCTCCAAGTGAGACTGCCTATTTAACAGCAGATTTAAACAAGAACGGGAGAAACTGATTAATAATCACTCCAAGAATAATAGCCCTCAGCAGTGGAGATTGCATCAACAGTTACACTGCAGTTACACTGCATGAGCATGAGGACGAAATATGATCACTTTGTATGACTAATATATTAAAGTTAGGACATAATACATTTACGTGGACTCTGTAATATTAAATGAGCACTATTACTATTATAATTTAATCAATAAAAGTTATGTTTTATTAAATCTCAGAATCTTTAGTTAAGGTTTATTTGCCATTTGTGTATGACATGGTCAGACACATCTTGTTTAATTTATGAAGCAGAGACTCTGAAACTCGCAAAGCTTAAGTGGACAATGCAAGAACTGCTAAAAATGAGAAGGATAAGGGACTCCAATACACCCTGTATTAGACATAAAGGAGGGCCTCATACACATTCTGTTAAAATTATTAGGCAGTGGGACTCCTAAACTCAAAGTCTATGCACTAAGTGCAAGGGCTGTCAAAAATTAGTAGGAGAGTCTGCAATACACTCTGGAAGATAAACATTTTGAACGAGTGTCGCATGATGATCCTCTAAAAATTTGGAGAGAGCGCTGCATAACGACCATCTAAAAATTTAGACAGAACAAGGCACAATGACCATCTAAAAGTTTGGGGAGAGCAAAGCATAAATGGCCATCTAAAAATTAGAGTGAGGGTGGTATGATGACTTGATAAAGATATTGAGCAATGACTTCAGGATTACCCTGAATTTGAATTGGCTGATCTGCTGCTGTCATCTGGCGGGGTTGACAATACTGAGCAAATCCAGGCCTTGTAAATTTTGAGTGAGGGCTGCATGATAACCTTATAAAGATTTTGAGTGAGGGCCGCCTGATGACCATGTTGATATGGTGGGGTAGGAGGACAAGAAAAAAAGAAAATCATTTCCCGTATACCCATTTTTGGGTGGGAAGGGGTGCATGAGAATACACCAGAAAAAAAGGAACATTTGACTTGGCATTATGTTCCGCTGCTGTCATCCGGTGGGATTGAGAAGTCTGGGCCAATCCCGGTCTTTTTCATTTTGATAAGAGTCAGCAGAGTTCTTTTAAAAACTGCATGCAAGTGTACCTACAAGAATGGATACTGGTTTGATAATAGTGGCTGGTCACACCAAATATTGATTTCATTTAGATTTCTCTTTTATTCATTCAATTTTAATGTTGCTAATAGATAAATAAAACTATTAACACTTCTATTTTTGAAAGTATTCCTACTTTTCAACATTTTTTCAACACTTGCGTTAAACTTTTGCATAGTCCAGTACTGTATCTGTCATTGTACCTAAAGCTGAGTAAAAAGATTTGCAGCCAATAGCTGCTGCACCTGAGTGTTTCATACCTCAACTTTTTGTGATTAGAATGACCCTGCAATATCATAAATTTCTTCTGTTCATCATATCCTATCCAAGTGCTGAGTTTTCATCTATTTCTTCTCTCAATATCACCAACAAGCCCTAGTTTTATTCATCCCTTGAAAATGTCGAGGCTGTCCACTACAGATGTTTTAACACTTTCAAGAAATAGTATCTTACCCGGGAAGTCTGCTGAAGGATAAGGATCCTTAACTTCATTTACATTAGATTCAAATTCATCTATCTTCAGCTGCAAATAAGAATGGAATATATAACAATGAAAGATAACTTTAGAACTACAATAGCAGGCATATAATTCAAATGAAAGTGGACCTGTCACTAGATTTTACAATATTAACTGCTAACATTATTAAACAGATTGGCCATTTTATGAGTCCAGCTGAGAGCTCAAGAGTTTGTGTCTAATTTCAGCCCAAAAGTGGAAGCTTTGTAAAAGCACTTTGGTTCATTTTTTTACTCCAAAATGCCAGAAGAAATGTTAGTGTAGTGTCAATGAGTTAACATATTCACCGATTGTCCTCTCTTTGGCTTTCAGAGCCATTCCTTTCCTTGTCTGAGTCATATGACTGCGATTAAGACTCTCCAGATCACACTGCGCTGTCTGACCTGGAAGTGGCTTTTACAATGTAAGCCTAAGGAGCTTCACAGGGGGGTTTCATAGACTCACATTGTAAAAGACACTTTTTACTCATCACCTTTGGTGACTACTATAAGATAGAATTGGCACATTATCATGGATTGGGTTAATGACTAATAGTAGTGTGAACACAGCTGTAGACATATGCTACACTTTCTTGCTCACTACCCACAGTATGCGAAGGCAGACTGTTAAATGCCCAAGGCTAGGTTACATATTGCAGCCAACACAACAAAAGCGGAAACTGCTGCCTGAGGAGCAGGCTCAGACTGGCCCATAGGGTAACAGGGGAAACCCCCGGAGGGCCCTAATGGCCCCTAACCCCACTGTATGGGTAGTACTTGGCATAATTCACTCTGTACAGAAAAAAGCAGCATCTCATCATTCATTAACCAATCTACCCAGTTTACTATTATACAGAGATATAGGTAAATTTGTGAATGAGGGTAGTGTAATATTTGTAGGCAGGTGTAAAGTGGGCCCCCCAAAAGTCAGTGTTACTGGTGGGCTCTTAGCACCCCAGTCCGACCCTGCTGAGGAGAGATACTCAAGTTTCTTGTGGGTTGTTGTCCTGCATATTACATGTACAGTAAGTTCATGGAAATTCTGATCTTATTTTTTAAATCTGGAGATACACTTGATAACATTTTCTTACCTTAGCTGTTGTTGGTATTCCTTCCAGTTTGGCTTTTTGTTCTAATTTCTTTGCTAATAACAACTTTCTTCTTCTGACTTATCTGGTTGTGTTCTGAAAAGAACTACAGCTGATTAATGTCAATATACCCAAAATTCGCCTATAGTTATAACAAAAGTATCTGCTCTCAGTCATATTCATTAACCTCCAAAATCGGTGCATGAAAACTATGCCCGAATAATGAGAGCAGGTAAACCATATACTATTTTAAATACTTTATTAATGATAATTACAAAATATTTCAATGATATACAAAAAGAATTTTTTTGTCAAGAAAATGGTGCAAAGATAAAAAAGGCACAATACCAGCATCCTAGATAGTGTATACCGCTGTTTGGAAACGGATTGATAGCTACCCCATGTCAAAAGAGGCTCAGTAAAAGACCGCAAAAAATATATCTGCTTGATGCATGATTAGTTAAATGCGTCTAGGATCTACCTCCTACATGTTTAACTAAGAACAATGATCCCGGGTGATATTAAATCACCAACGTTTAATGTGTTAGAACAAACAAGGAGACACCAAAATTGCTACAAGGGGATGGCCGAAGCCGTTACCTGTGTGACAGCCGTAATGATGGAATGGTTGGAGCTTCTGTCCCTCTGCCCCGACGTGCACGTTTCGCCCAGCTTCTTCGGGGGGCGTGTTTTGAGGCAAATTCAAGTGAGGTTAAAAAGGAGTTCCAACCAATCCAACTGGCGGTAATTAAAGTGTGGTTGCTGTCAGCTGTGACTTTAATTGGCACATGCGTCATTGTCGCCCGTCCCATTACAAACATAGCACTTCGGGGCGGCCGCGGTGAATCAGCTGGAAAATCATGAATCACATGACCATCTCCAGCGTCATCAGCGCTGCTGGCCACACACGTCATGCCAGGGCGGGCTCTAACTGGCGCGTGCGCACGGTTCTCAGTGACAGCAAGCATGGAGAAAGTAAGTTGTCATCCGCAGTGATAGCGCATGCGTGGGGCTGTATGGGAAGGTCGCTGTATTTCGTGAATTCTTAACCAGCATTAAATCTACAATATAGCCTTACCGTTAGGCAAATGCACATTATTTGAGGTATCGGTAAGCAAGATAAAGTTGTGTATTCCTAAGTAATGTCAGCGCATACGTGCCACTATAAGAAGATAATCACTACATCAATTATCAAAATCACATAGGTAGGGGGTATAATACCAACATTATCAGCGGTTTTAAACGCAAAAATTATAATATAAATCTCCAAAAATCACGATTACTACATAAGATTGAAGACTACTTTACAAGAGATGTATGTCTACGCTAATAAGCCTAAAAAATCCACACAAAGGGTTAACCTCCTAAAGATGGTGATATCAAAAAACTACACATGACACTAAATTGCATAACACTCAAGAGGATAAAAGAAGAAGATTCTTTTCTTTCTCAAAATATCCATCATAGAGACGTTGCTGTCCATGTAATTCTTCTTTTGGCATTGCTGAAACTTTTCTTCTCTTTTGTAGATTTTTCAACAACCGTCCAAGCCAACAGCCGCACCACAACTCGGTCACCCCAACTCCAATTCCCAGCCGATCGGAAGAACTCACAATAGGAAGAAAACATATATAAGGTAAGTGAAAATTTAAAACTATTAAAAAACTGTTAAAAAATCAATCAATCAAAAAGGAATTAATCAAAGGTACAGAAATGCCACACAATTAGACCGTGATATCTGAATGATTGTACTATAAAAAGGCTCCAAAGCCAGAGTTTTCATTTAGCCCCTGAGGATTTAGGGAGCCCAATCTGAAAATCCACTTACATTCTAACTTAGCTAGTTCTTTGGCTAGATCACCACCTCTAAAACCCATTTTCAACATATCAATTCCCTTAATCTTCAAAAGATGGGGTTTACATTGATGGAATTTCCTGAAATGTCTCGGGAGGGTTTTTAATGTTGTTTCATCAGTGATGGTTTTGGCTTTTTCGATGTCTAGGCAATGTTCTCTTGTCCGAATTTTTAATTCGCGGGTAGTGAGCCCAACATAGATCTTGTTACATGGGCGCGAAGCTTGATAAATAACTCCCCTAGATGTGCAGGTAATATGTTTTCGAATTTCAAGACAATTTCGGACAAGAGAACATTGCCTAGACATCGAAAAAGCCAAAACCATCACTGATGAAACAACATTAAAAACCCTCCCGAGACATTTCAGGAAATTCCATCAATGTAAACCCCATCTTTTGAAGATTAAGGGAATTGATATGTTGAAAATGGGTTTTAGAGGTGGTGATCTAGCCAAAGAACTAGCTAAGTTAGAATGTAAGTGGATTTTCAGATTGGGCTCCCTAAATCCTCAGGGGCTAAATGAAAACTCTGGCTTTGGAGCCTTTTTATAGTACAATCATTCAGATATCACGGTCTAATTGTGTGGCATTTCTGTACCTTTGATTAATTCCTTTTTGATTGATTGATTTTTTAACAGTTTTTTAATAGTTTTAAATTTTCACTTACCTTATATATGTTTTCTTCCTATTGTGAGTTCTTCCGATCGGCTGGGAATTGGAGTTGGGTGACCGAGTTGTGGTGCGGCTGTTGGCTTGGACGGTTGTTGAAAAATCTACAAAAGAGAAGAAAAGTTTCAGCAATGCCAAAAGAAGAATTACATGGACAGCAACGTCTCTATGATGGATATTTTGAGAAAGAAAAAGAATCTTCTTCTTTTATCCTCTTGAGTGTTATGCAATTTAGTGTCATGTGTAGTTTTTTGATATCACCATCTTTAGGAGGTTAACCCTTTGTGTGGATTTTTTAAGTTTATTAGCGTACACATACATCTCTTGTAAAGTAGTCTTCAATCTTATGTAGTAATCGTGATTTTTGGAGATTTATATTATAATTTTTGCGTTTAAAACCGCTGATAATGTTGGTATTATACCCCCTACCTATGTGATTTTGATAATTGATGTAGTGATTATCTTCTTATAGTGGCACGTATGCGCTGACATTACTTAGGAATACACAACTTTATCTTGCTTACCGATACCTCAAATAATGTGCATTTGCCTAACGGTAAGGCTATAATGTAGATTTAATGCTGGTTAAGAATTCACGAAATACAGCGACCTTCCCATACAGCCCCACGCATGCGCTATCACTGCGGATGACAACTTACTTTCTCCATGCTTGCTGTCACTGAGAACCGTGCGCACGCGCCAGTTAGAGCCCGCCCTGGCATGACGTGTGCGGCCAGCAGTGCTGATGACACTGGAGATGGTCATGTGATTCATGATTTTCCAGCTGATTCACCGCGGCCGCCCCAAAGTGCTATGTTTGTAATGGGACGGGCGACAATGACGCATGTGCCAATTAAAGTCACAGCTGACAGCAACCACACTTTAATTACCGCCAGTTGGATTGGTTGGAACTCCTTTTAACCTCACTTGAATTTGCCTCAAAACACGCCCCCCGAAGAAGCTGGGCGAAACGTGCACGTCGGGGCAGAGGGACAGAAGCTCCAACCATTCCATCATTACGGCTGTCACACAGGTAACGGCTTCGGCCATCCCCTTGTAGCAATTTTGGTGTCTCCTTGTTTGTTCTAACACATTAAACGTTGGTGATTTAATATCACCCGGGATCATTGTTCTTAGTTAAACATGTAGGAGGTAGATCCTAGACGCATTTAACTAATCATGCATCAAGCAGATATATTTTTTGCGGTCTTTTACTGAGCCTCTTTTGACATGGGGTAGCTATCAATCCGTTTCCAAACAGCGGTATACACTATCTAGGATGCTGGTATTGTGCCTTTTTTATCTTTGCACCATTTTCTTGACAAAAAAATTCTTTTTGTATATCATTGAAATATTTTGTAATTATCATTAATAAAGTATTTAAAATAGTATATGGTTTACCTGCTCTCATTATTCGGGTATAGTTTTCATGCACCGATTTTGGAGGTAGCTGATTAATGTCACCAAGAAATTGTAGATAAAATGAGATAAAAATGTGCATAAAATTCAATATCGAAAAGAATGTTGTAGCAAAAGCTGTTGGGCGTCTTCATTATCACCTTTTCCTTCAGCATTTTAATTGAAATTCTTCTTAAAAAACTAAAAAAAAAACTCATCATGCATTTCGAACAGTTTTGATGCAATGTTTTTAAGTGGTTTTGGTGTTTTTTTTTCCGTAATGTTTTAGAAAGGTTGTCCACTATTTAGACAACTCTTTTTTATTTGCAACAGTGCCCGATGTAAACTAAAATCAGCATATACTCACCTTCAGTCCAGGCAACGTTCATGTGATGTCCGGGCTGTCTCCTGGCGCTCACCAGACACTGCTATGTCATGTAAGCGCTGCAACCTATCAAGTAAACGGACGACGTTTTCAAACGAAACACGTGTTGAGAAAGACACCATCCCAGAGGGTGAAGACAGCTTTGAGATTCATTTTGCTTGTGTCTTTCACGGTAGTGCACTACATATACTGTACATACATTAATTTGCTGGTTTACACTATTGTGCACTTTTGGTCATAATTTATATGTATTTATTCTACTATTCCTTATGGACCATTTGTTCTTATTTTTTTACACCTTAAAGGGAATCTGTCGGACCGGACCGCGGCGATTTGCATACAGAGAAAGGCAGATTAAAAAGGTATTTTTGCATCAAAGCTGGTGTGTCAGGGCTATGAAAGGTACGAATAGATTACTTACGGGACGCACAATTGAGTGATATCTTTACCTGATATCACAAAAAAGGGGTGACAGATTCCCTTTAATAATGGTTTCATTATAAAGTACTTGCTGATTATAATTAGATATTATATATACTTTATCAGTTATATTAATATGAACTTTTGCACATACATAGCACATTCTATACATTTTGATTCCAACATTGTATATTGCATATTTGTTCCTAATATTTACCTTAATAATGGTCTCACATTTTTCAAATTAGTCCTTGTATTTTTATAAATCTTATGTCTGTTTTGGGTTTGACACTTTCTGAATGTTGTTCTTTTTGAAAAGTTATTTATTTTCCAAGAACAATGGCAGACAATGCACTCTATACAATCTACTACAAATCGTTCAGTGCACATTTTTAAGGGTGGGCTACCTGTGCAATCTATTGGATCATCAAGTGGAGAACCAATCAAAACAATCAAGTGGCAGATTGTGATTATTTGATCACAATCTACCACTTTACTTTCAAGAGCCAATTCTCAAGGAAGGATAATAGCATGAGTTTGCTTTTCTGGGTTAGGAATAAGCCGCCCGCAACACTATTTCTCCTTGCTTTTCCATACATGAGTGCTCTTGTATTTGTAAGCCAAGACCAGGAATGGAACAATCAGAGGAAAAGTATAATAGAGATATAAAATATAATAGAAACCCGTCACCACTTCTGTATTTATCACCCACTCTTGGTTTTGGCTTACAAATACTGAGGTAAAAAATCACCTAATACTCCAATATGTGCACTTGGCCTTAGTGTCGCTGCCAGAATCTCAGAGATAGAGTTGAGCGATACTTTCCGATATCCTAAAGTATCGGAATCGGAATGGTATCGCCGATATCACTAAAATATCGGCGATACCCGATACCGATACCGGAAGTCCCATGTAAGTCTATGGGAACAAAATATCGCAACTAAAAAAAACTCATTCTTTCCTTGTAAACACTAAATATACACACATAGAATACATATATATATATATACATGTCATTGTGACATATATATATACATATATGTATAGTTTATACACTTCTACATAGTAAAATATCCTCTCATTCAATTGCCGGGTAAAGCCGGCTTCAGTGAAAAGACAGAAGCACCCGACATGAAATGACACTTGGTGTACATAGGGTTAACCATGTCTTTTCATGTCGTTTGCTATCTGATTTGCACAAACAATTAAATCAGACTATGTGTGCAAAATTTCACACCTGTAGGGGTTAATTAAAGGTGTAAATTCGTTGTAAAAAAAAACGGACTTTTTTTGCTACGAATTTACACCTTTAATTAACCCCTACAGGTGTGAAATTTTGCACACATAGTCTGATTTAATTGTTTGTGCAAATTAGGCTGGAGTCACACACAACCACAAAAAATCGGTCCGTTTTAGACGGTCGACAATCGGATCAAAATAAAAACATCACACATCCTTCTGGCATCCGATTTTCCTTCAAAGATGCGATTTAATCGCATGTGTGTGTACCTTGTAACATCCGATTTTCATCCGACTTGCGAGATTTTCTCGCAGGCTTGCAAAACTGACATATAATGGATCCAAAAGAATAGTATTTAAATGCCAAAAGAAAGAATAGATATATACACATATATATATATATATATATATATGTCATTGTGACATATATATATATACATATATTTATAGTTCTTACACTTCTACATACTGTTATAGCCGCTAATTCAATTGCCGGCTTCAGTGAAATCACAGAAGCCGACATGAAATGATACATTGTTTCCACACATTTAACCATGTAATTTCATGTATTTTTATATATGTTTGAAACATACAATTACATGAGTATATGTGTGCTAAATTTTAGACATGTAGGGGTTAATTAAAGGTGTAAATTCGTTGTAAAAAAAACGGACTTTTTTTGCTACGAATTTACACCTTTAATTAACCCCTACAGGTGTGAAATTTTGCACACATAGTCTGATTTAATTGTTTGTGCAAATTAGGCTGGAGTCACACACAACCACAAAAAATCGGTCCGTTTTAGACGGTCAACAATCGGATCAAAATAAAAACATCACACATCCTTCTGGCATCCGATTTTCCTTCAAAGATGCGATTTAATCGCATGTGTGTGTACCTTGTAACATCCGATTTTCATCCGACTTGCGAGATTTTCTCGCAGGCTTGCAAAACTGACATATAATGGATCCAAAAGAATAGTATTTAAATGCCAAAAGAAAGAATAGATATATACACATATATATATATATATATATATATATATGTCATTGTGACATATATATATATACATATATTTATAGTTCTTACACTTCTACATACTGTTATAGCCGCTAATTCAATTGCCGGCTTCAGTGAAATCACAGAAGCCGACATGAAATGATACATTGTTTCCACACATTTAACCATGTAATTTCATGTATTTTTATATATGTTTGAAACATACAATTACATGAGTATATGTGTGCTAAATTTCAGACATGTAGGGGTTAATTAAAGGTGTAAATTCGTTAAAAAAAAATGCGTGGGCTCCCGCTGTATTTTCTCCACCAGACAGACAAAGCAAGCGAGTGGGGGCAGATAATAATAGCCTAGGGAGGGTACATTTTTTTTGTGCCCCCCCCTGGCTACTAACATCTGCCCCCAGACACCCCAGAAAGGGCAAATCTATAATTAGATTCGCCCTTTCTGGCACTTTGCCCGTCTATTCCCATTGCCCTGTAGCGGTGGCGAATGGGTTAATAAGGGGTTAAAATGACCTTGCAATTGAAAGGTCACTTTAAGCCAGGTTAATAATTGATAGCTGTCAATTAGGCAACTATCAATTATTAATCCTATTGTATGAAAGAAAAATCAAACACACACAGTTTAATAAAAAATAAGTTTAATTAAATAATCACACAGTTTTTGACCATATTTTATTTTCCTGCTAAAACCATTTCCTGTAATAAAAATAAAATAAAAAAGCAAAATTATACTTACCAATCCGATATACAGTCAGGTCCCACGGTGTAATCCATCAGAAAGGGTTAACAGGTTACAGGTCGCAGAGAGCTAATAATGCTGTCTCAGACCTGTATTCCCCTGAATGAATAAGTTCCTCTACCACAGAAAGTAGAGGAATAGATTCATGAATGGAGCTTAATTGATTTCTTGCCAATTTAACTGTAGTGACCTGACCTAAAGGGAAAGTGGACACAATCAATTAAGCTTCATTCATGAAACACATCCTCTCCTGTCGCCAGGAGAGGAACTTATTCATTCATGAGCTTTGAGCTGAGCATGCAGGATTACTTGCACTGCTTGGCTCAAAGCTAGTTAACCCTTTGTGAAGGATTACAGCGTGGGACGTGACAGATCGGCGGAATAGGTAAGAATAATGTTGTTTTATTTCTTTTTCTTTATTTTAGGAGATCAATGGCTTCGCACGGATTTAGTGTAAAATAAAATATGGTCAAAAAAATGTGTTTTTATTTCATTAAAATTATTTATTCTTAAAGTGTGTGTGTTTTTTTATTTACTTCAATAGGATTAATAATTGATAGTTGTCTAATTGACAGCTATCAATCATTAACCTGCCTTAAGGTCACCTTTCAATTGCAAGGTGACAGTAAGGTGAGATTAACCCATTCGCCACCGCTACAGGGCAATGGGAATAGACGGGCAAAGTGCCAGAAAGGGCGAATCTAATTATAGATTTGCCCTTTCTGGGGTGTCTGGGGGCAGATGTTAGTAGCCAGGGGGGGCACAAAAAAATGCACCCTCCCTGGGCTATTATTATCTGCCCCCACTCGCTTTGCTTTGTCTGTCTGGTGGAGAAAATACAGCGGGAGCCCACGCATTTTTTTTCAACGAAATTACACCTTTAATTAACCCCTACATGTCTGAAATTTTGCACAAATACACTCATGTAATTGTATGTTTCAAACATATATAAAAATACATGAAATTACATGGTTAAATGTGTGGAAACAATGTATCATTTCATGTCGGCTTCTGTGATTTCACAAAACCCGGCAATTGAATTAGCGGCTATTACAGTATGTAGAAGTCTAGGAACTATAAATATATGTATATATACATGTCACAATGACATGTATATATATATATGTATGTGTTCTATGTGTATATATCTATTCTTTCTAGTCTTTATTAAAGCTGTCAGTGTGATTTTACAGTATAGGCGGGGATGAATTGCCGGCTTTTCTAAAGGACACCGATGCGATTTCATCGCAAGTCACACAGTGTGGTCCGTTTGTAATCAGATTTTTCATCGCTCCCATAGACTTGCATTGGCGATTGTCGACCGACAATCGGTGACAATCGCAGCATGCTGCGATTGTACACGGACGTTTAAAACGGACCACAAAAAATCTGATACTGGGAGCTGCTCCATAGATTAACATAGGTCCGACTGCAATGCGATATTTCATCGCATTGCAGTCGTCCGATTTTGTCGCCAGTGTGACTCCGGCCTTAGATAGCAAAGGACATGAAAAGACATGGTTAACCCTATGTACACCAAGTGTCATTTCATGTCACCCGACATGAAATGACACTTGGTGTACATAGGGTTAACCATGTCTTTTCATGTCCTTTGCTATCTAATTTGCACAAACAATTAAATCAGACTATGTGTGCAAAATTTCACACCTGTAGGGGTTAATTAAAGGTGTAAATTCGTTGTAAAAAAAACGGACTTTTTTGCTACGAATTTACACCTTTAATTAACCCCTACAGGTGTGAAATTTTGCACACATAGTCTGATTTAATTGTTTGTGCAAATTAGATAGCAAAGGACATGAAAAGACATGGTTAACCCTATGTACACCAAGTGTCATTTCATGTCGGGTTCTGCATTTTCACAAAAGCCGGCAATTGAATTAGCGGCTATTATACTATGTAGAAGTGTATGAACTACAAATATAAATATATATATATATGTGTCACAAATTCAATGACATGTATATATATATATGAGGTGTAAAATTGCTGAAAAAAAATGCGTGGGCTCCCGCCCTATTTTCGCAACCAGACAGACAAAGCCAGTGAGTGGGGGCAGATAATAATAGCCCAGAGAGGGACCATTATTTTTGCCCCCCCCGGCTACTAACATCTGCCCCCAGACACCCCAGGAAAGACAAATCTATAATTAGATTCGCCCTTTCTGGCACTTTGCCCGTCTATTCCCATTGCCCTGTAGCGGTGGCGAATGGGTTAATATGGGGTTAAAGCCACCTTGCTATTGAAAGGTGACCTTAAGCCAGGTTAATAATTGAGAGCTGTCAATTAGACAACTATCAATTATTAATCCTATTGCATGAAATAAAAATAAAACACACACACTTTAATTAAAAATCATTTTAATGAAATAAAGACACATGTTTTTGACCATCTTTTATTTTACTGCAAAAACCATTTCCTGTAATAAAAATAAAATAAAAAAGCAAAATTATTCTTACCTATCCCATGCACAGTCAGGTCCCCGGTGTAATCCTTCAGAAAGGGTTAATGTTTACTGCAGGGACCGCAGCTAATGCTGCAGCCTCACAGTAAACCCCAAATGAATGAGTTCCTCTCCTGCCTGACAGGAGAGTAAAGGCTGGGTGTCACATAACGATACACCAGCGATCCCGACAACGATATGCACTTGTCAGGATCGCTGGTGTATCGCTACATGATCGCTGCTGAGCTGCCAAACAGGCAGCGATCTGGGACAGCGACACTGCGGGTAACATCGCTTAAGGGCCCGTCTCACATAGCGATATCGCTACCGAGATCGCTGCTGAGTCACTAGTTTTGTGACGCAGCAGCGAGCTCACCAGCGATATCGCTGTGTGTGACATTCAGCGACGATCAGCCCCCTGCCGGGTATCGCTGATCGTCGCAGAAATGTCAGGACCTTTTTTTGATCGCTGGTTTCCCTCTGACAGGCACGCATCGCTGCGTGTGACAGGCGGGAGACCAGCGATCCGCTGGTAACCAAGGTACACAGCGGGTTTCCAGGCACCGCGCAGCGCTTGGAAACCCGCTGTGTACCTTGGATACCAGCTCCCTGCATCAGGGCGCTGGTATCCAAGGTACACAGCGGGTTTCTAGGCACAGCCCCGCGCCTGGAAACCCGCTGTGTACCTTGGTTACCAGCGGATCGCTGGTCTCCCGCCTGTCACACGCAGCGATGTGTGCCTGTCAGCGGGAAACCAGCGATCAAAGGTCCTGACATTTCAGCGACGATCAGCGATACCCGGCAGGGGGGCTGATCGTCGCTGAATGTCACACACAGCGATATCGCTGGTGAGCTTGCTGCTGCGTCACAAAACTAGTGACTCAGCAGCGATCTCGGTAGCGATATCGCTATGTGAGACGGGCCCTTAAGTGGAAAGCTTAATTGATTGCTTTCCACTTTCACTTCAGGTCAGCCAGGGACACAATCAGTGACGTCAGAGGGAACTGATTAACAAAAATAGGGGTTCCCTTCGAAAAAAAAATGGCGTGGGGTCCCCCCTATTTTTGTTAACCAGCCAGATGAAGCAGACCGCTGAGGCCTGGATTTTCAGGCTGTTAAGGAGCCAAGATCCATGGACCTTGCCAGCCTGATAATACCAGGCCACAGCAGTCTGTATATCTTGGCTGATTAACAAAAATAGGGGATCCCCTCGAAAAAAATTGGCGTGGGGTCCCCCCTATTTTCTTTAACCAGCCAGATGAAGAAAACCGCTGAGGCCTGGATTTTCAGGCTGTTAAGGAGCCAAGATCCATGGACCTTGCCAGCCTGATAATACCAGGCCACAGCAGTCTGTATATCTTGGCTGATTAACAAAAATAGGGGATCCCCTCGAAAAAAATTGGCGTGGGGTCCCCCCTATTTTTGTTAACCAGCCAGATGAAGAAAACCGCTGAGGCCTGGATTTTCAGGCTGTTAAGGAGTCAAGATCCATGGACCTTGCCAGCCTGATAATACCAGGCCACAGCAGTCTGCATATCTTGGCTGATTAACAAAAATAGGGGATCCCCTTGAAAAAAATTGGCGTGGGGTCCCCCCTATTTTTGTTAACCAGCCAGATGAAGCAGACCGCTGAGGCCTGGTTTTTCAGGCTGGTAAGGATCCAATATCCATGGACCTTGCAAGCCTGATAATACCAGGCCACAGCAGTCTGCTTAGCTTGGCTGGTTAACAAAAATAGGGGATCCCCTCGAAAAAAAAACGGCGTGGGGATCCCCCCTATTTTTGTTAACCAGCCAAGTAAAATGCAGACTGCTGCGGCCTGGTATTAAAAGACTGTCAAGGCCCATGGATTTTGGCCCTCAACAGCCTGATAATACCAGGCTACAGCAGCCCCACATTTGGCGCATCAAAAGATGTGCCAATTGTGGCACTTTACCCGGCTCTTCCCACTTGCCCTGTAGCGGTGGCAAGCGGGGTAATAAGGGGTTATTGTCACCGTTGATTGCACGGTGACAATAAGCCCGGTTAATAATGGATAGGCGTCAATAAGACACCGATCCATTATTAATCTGAAAGTTATTAAATGTATAAAAAAAAGACACAGCAAGAAAAAAGTCTTTTAATGAAATAAAAGAGACAACACAGTTTTCATTTCTTTTATTACTCTCTCATTCCTGCGACGCCATCGATCTCCTGTAAAAAAAGAAAAAAAACAAACCAACAGTATACCACCTGTCCGACGCAGTCCATAACGATAGTCCCACGACGATCCAGCTCTGCTACATCGCAATGACAGGCAGAGCCTGTCATTGCAACGCAGCACAGCTGATTACCTGCTTCCCCGGCGGTGACGTCATCGGACTGACTGCTTTACGGCCGGGATTACCCAGCAGTCACTGCAGTTATCGCGAGAAACTGCATGTGACCGCCGGGGAAAGAAGATGGCGGCCATGAAGCAGTGCAGGACGTGACCGCCGGAGATCTTCTGCCGGGTAAGTGCCGCTGACTCCTGACAGACCCGACCGACGGACACTGACAGTGACAGTGACATCCCGATTCCGGTATCCGATAAGACGAAAATATCGGAACTCGGAATCGGAATCCCGATACAGCTAATATCGGCCGATACCCGATATTTGCAGTATCGGAATGCTCAACACTACTCAGAGATCAAAAGGATAGGTCATTGGAAATTTAACATGCTGGAGACTCTTTCCTCCAGTATGACGAGTCAGGGTTATTAGGAGGCCTCCATACACATTAGACTGTCAGCCGATATTGGAGTAGTCTAATGTGTATGGAGGCCTTACCACCGATGGTTTTAAACAAACTGCCTGGTAGGATTGAGTATAGTTAGTTCATAGGTAACCCAGACTATCTTAAAAAAAATCTTAAAAACTAGTAGTTAGTAAAAAAATAGTAGGGAAGTTACAGAAAGCTTGTATATGAATATCTTACCTTGCCATTTTTTTTCTTTTCCGTTCCTCTGCCTTGGCCTTCTGTGCTGATGTAAGGTTTTCAGCCTCAGCGAGGTTATCAACAGCAATAGCAAGGAAAACATTTAATAAAATATCTGTATTTTGTCAAAGAAGTATTGTATAGATTAGAAATTCGAAAACAAGATAAATGGGGTATTACAGTAATAGCTAACATCAGCAAAACCCCAACAAGAAAATTATAAAATATAACCTTTATTTTACCTTATTAAAATCGGGACATACAAGAAATACCACACACGTTAAAAAATGTGCACACTATATTCACCCTAAAAATGATCCCTGAACTGTGTGCCTACCTGACTGCGGAGGTTGGCACCCTAAGATAGCCCACACAAGATTGGCGCCCCCGTCAATATTACATCAGCGGGATCACGTGGTAAGGTTTCCCCACTTGTACCAACATGACGTTCCACACCCCCTGGGGACTCGTAAGGTCAGATTGGTACAGTTTTATCTAGACACCTCATGTCCACACAGGCCCAGTGGGGCACGTGGAGTGAAAGGATCTGACCCACGCAGTCACTGACGTGGCACCACACTCGCCCACAACTCTGACAGGCCCCTTTCACTAGCACCAGTGAAACAGCGCCTGGTCAGCCCGGTATGATTGCCCACCAGTTGTTCATTCAATATACGCTTGGTCCGTTAACAGTGTTATATCGGGCCAGGAACCAGCCCCGGGAGCATGGAGAATTAAACCGAGAAATGGATGTGTGGATTCGTCGGTCAAGATAAAGAGCAGCACAAGGTTAAATTATATTTAATCACCCGTAATAAGTGCCCCCTAGTCCTTAGTATGATCTTCGGAAGGAATTAGTCATATCCCAGTGTTTTGTACTGGCCACACATATAGTTAGACGAAAGGAGGAGTTGATCCAGCTTCCAGAATTTTTCTTTGCCAAAAATTTTTTTATTTGATAGGAGAAGGTGCAGAAAATATGTACAAAAATCAATAAAATGACAGCATAGCAGCAACAGGTTTCAAACGCACATGGCAATCTTTGTCAGAGCTGCAATCTAACTGATTACACATATATTTATACTTGTAAATGTGATCTCCTCTGAGGTGTGTTTTTTCTAAGCTAAGCAAGCTCAACTTTTCCAACCTTTCATCATATCAGAGACCTTCCATCCCTTGTAATAATCTAATTGCCCATCTTTGAACTGATTTTAACTTCATAGAATCATAGAATCATAGAATAGTAGAGTTGGAAGGGACCTCCTGGGCCATCTGGTCCAACCCCCTGCTCAAAGCAGGATTCTCTAAATCATCCCAGACAGATGTCTGTCCAGCCTCTGTTTGAAGACTTCCATTGAAGGAGAACTCACCACCTCTCGTGGCAGCCTGTTCCACTCATTGATCACCCTAACTGTCAAAAAGTTTTTTCTAATATCTAATCTGTGTCTCCTCCCATTCAGTTTCATCCCATTGCTTCTAGTCTTTCCTTGTGCAAATGAGAATAAAGATGATCCTTCTACAATGTGACAGCCCTTGAGATATTTGTAGACAGCTATTAAGTCTCCTCACAGTCTTCTTTTTTGCAAGCTAAACATTCCCAAATCCTACAACCGTTCCTCATAGGACATGGTTTGCAGACCGGTCACCATTCTGGTGGCTCTTCTCTGAACTTGCTCCAGTTTGCTGATGTCTTTTTTAAAATGTGGTGCCCAAAACTGGACACAGTATTCCAGATGAGGTCTGACCAAAGAGGAGTAGAGGGCAATAATGACCTCACGTGATCTAGACTGTATGCTTTTGTTGATACATCCTAGAATTGCATTTGCCTTTTTTGCTGCTGCATCACACTGTTGACTCATGTTCAGTCTGTGATCAATTAGTATACCCAAGTCTTTTTCACATGTGCTGTTACTTAGCCCTATTCCTCCCATTTTGTATATGCTTTTTTCATTTTTATTGCCCAGATGTAGTACTTTGCATTTTTCCCTGTTAAAATCCATTCTGTTAGTTGCTGCCCACTGCTCCAGTTTATTTATATCTTTTTGAATCCTCTCTCTTATCTAGTATTAGCTACCCCTCCTAGCTTTGTGTCATCAGCAAATTTGATCAGTTTACCCTCAATTCCTTCATCTAAATCATTGATAAAGATGTTGAACAATACAGGGCCCAAAACAGAGCCTTGTGGTACCCCACTTGATACATTCTTCCAACTGGATGTGCAGCCATTTACGACCACTCTTTGGTCGTAAATGAACCCAAACCCTTCCTTCCTGCACCAATTTCTCTGCCACTTATTTATCTCCCTAAGCTCTCACTGTCTTTCTAGTGATGCTCGTGGCATCGGCAGTATTTCGGAAAACACCACCCTGGAGATCCTGGCCTTCAGATTCTCTTCTAGCTCCCTATAATCATTTTTAAGGAACTTCCACCTCCCTCTAACTTTGTCATTGGTACCGATGTGCACCATGACCACTGGGTTTTTCCAAGCCCCACCCAGCAATCTGTCTATACGATCCACAATATGCCGTACCTGAGCACCCGGCAGACAACACACTGTTCGGCATTCACAGTTTCGGCGGCAGATGACCCTGTATGTCGCCCTAATTATAGAGAGCCCTAGTCCCTCCTTCCTACAGCAGTCATTTTCCTTGATGCTAAGAGCAACGCCCTGCTATACAGTCCCTGACAGAAGTTATGTCGCTTATCCATGTTATGTAAATCAAAGCTTATAACCTGACGTTAAATTCATCCATTGGTTTTATAAATTACTCTTTTGAAAGCTGAAACCCTCCCAAATTTGGTTTAGGTTAAGAAAATAAATTGGCATCAATGCTGAAATATTGATCATTTAATGAACATAGAATGGTCAGATTTTGGCAAGACAAAAGTTTTGTCGCCCACAGAAAGTAATGTGATATTCAAACAAATAATTATCTTAAAATACAAATATATGTTGCATAACATTGGAGAATGAAGTTGTGGTGCTATTAGAGTCATATTTAATATTTTGTGTGACTTCCATGAGCTTGAAGGACGGTATCCATGCGGTTCAACAATAAATCGTACAATTTATTAATGAAGTCATCAGGAATAGCAAAGAATGCAGTCTTACATGCCTCCAGAGTTCATCTTGATTCTTAGGTTTTGTCTTCCAAGCTTCCTCTTTCATCCTACCCCAAACATGTTCAAAGATGTTCATGTCTGGTGACTGGGCTGGCCAGTCATTGAGCACCTTGATCTTTTTTGCCTGGAGGAAATTTGTTGTAGAGATGGATGTATGAGATGGAGCATCATCCTGCTGCAAAATTTGACCCCTTTTATGATTTGCAATGTAAGAGGTAGCTAATACTTCTTGATATTTTAGGCTATTGATATTGCCTTCCACCTTGCAAATGTTTCGCACACCCCATACTGAATTTAACCCCAGACCATGATCTTTCCACCACCAAATTTAACTGTTTTCTGAGTGTATTTTGGATCCATATGGGATCCAGTAGGTCTCCTGCAGTATTTGCGGCGGCTGTGGTGTAATTCTACTGAAGATTCATCAGAGAAATCCACCTTCTGCCACTTTTCCAGCATCTATCTGTTTAGCAGGCTGTGGGACTTTGCAAATGCCACATGGTTTTTTATTTGCCTTTTGTTTAGTGCTGGCTTTTAGGCACTGAATCGAACATGGAGGCCATTTCAAGACAGAATCCTACAAACTGTTCTAGTTGACACAGGGACTTGAGGTGACCAGGCCTATTGGAGCTCTGCTGCAGTGGAAGAGGGGCTTGCTTTGGCTTTTCTAACAAACAAACGTTCCTCCTGAGCAGTTGTATTGCGGGGTCTGCCGGACCTGTGCTTGTCAAACCCATCTCCAGTCTCTTCAAATCTTTTTTTAATTCTTTGTACTTGACGCTCAGACACACCAAAGGTGCCAGCCACCTCTGCAGTGGATCTGGTCTTCAGCCTCTTGATAATCAAAGATTTGGTCGCAGGGTGGAATTTTTAGCATATTGTCAGAGCTCAAGTTGCAGTTCAAGTGAAGGTCTGGGGTGCTGGGTTTCTTTTTATACACACCCACTAATTAACCGATCATTTACTGAGCACTGGTGAGGATGTAAACTAGGATTGGGTGCATTATATGACCAGGTGACAAAACTTTTGTCTTGCCAAAACCTGACCATTCTGTGTTCATTAAATGATCAATATTTCAGCATTGATGCCAATTTATTTTCTTAACCTAAACCAAATTTGGGAGGGTTTCAGCTTTCAAAAGAGTAATTTATAAAACCAATGGATGAATTTAACGTCAGGTTATAAGCTTTGATTTACATAACATGGATAAGCGACATAACTTCTGTCAGGGACTGTTGTGATCCCAGTCCTGGGCTTGCATTCCTAATATCAGCCAAACAGGCATATTTACTAGGTTACTCCAGATCAGGACTGAGCTCTCTGGCACTTTTTACCCTACCCCTTTTTGTAAAATTTATGTATCTGCGTACTTCTCTGTCCTGATCTTCCCAACCTCCACCCTTCTTCATATCACTGACCCCATCTAGCGCATGCTCAGTGAGCTCTAAACTCCTCTCCAAGTTTGAAATGCTCCTGAGTGTTGCGAGCTGCTCGTTTAAATCCATTAACTGGGCTTCCAAACATGTAACTCGCTCACATCGAGCACAGCCCTGTACTTAAATGTAGCCATCTCTCCGCTCAGTAGCCCTCGCTTGGAGTGTAAGGTACTTATATACTTTATGTTTAGCTGCTGTTACATACTGAAAGATGCTTTTTTTCTTCAAAAACTAGTTTTTGAATCACAATGTTTTGAGAGCTATAATTTTTTCACATTTTGTGCTGAAAGTCATGTGAGACTTTACGGATGAGTTGACGTTTTCATTGGTTCCATTTTCGGGCTCATTTCATTTGCTATTGTTTTCTATATCGATTTTTGGGAGGCAGAATAAGCAAAAACCAACTATTCAGGTATTTTTTTTTTTTAATGCTGTTCCGTGTATGGTAAAATTGATGAAGCAGCTTTATGCTTTGGGTCAGTACCATTACAGCGATAGTCAATATATATTTTTTTGTTTTGGCGCTTTTTCACAACCCCTTAACGACCAAGCCATTTTGTAGGTTAAAGACCAGGCCAATTTTTACATTTCTGACCACTGTCTCTTTATGAGGTTATAACTCTGGAACGCTTCAACGGATCTTGGCGATTCTGAGATTGTTTTCTCGAGACATATTGTACTTCATGATAGTGGTAAAATTTCTTCAATATAGCTTGCGTTTATTTATGAAAAAAACGGAAATATGGCAAAAATTTTGCAATTTTCAAACTTTTAATTTTTAGGCCATTAAATCAGAGAGATATGTCACAAAAATTAGTTAATAAATAACATTTCCCACATGTCTACTTTACATCAGCACAATTTTGGAACCAAAATTTTTTTTTGTTAGGAAGTTATAAGTGTTAAAAGTTGACCAGCAATTTCTAATTTTTCCAACAAAATTTACAAAATCATTTTTTTTAGGGGCCACCTCACATTTGAAGTGAATTTGAGGGGTCAATATGACAGAAAATACCCAAAAGTGACACCATTCTAAAAACTGCACCCCTCAACGTGTTCAAAGCCACATTCAAGAAGTTTATTAACCCTTTAGGTACTTCACAAGAATTGAAGCAATGTGGAAGGAAAAAATTAACATTTAACTTTTTTTCCCAAAATTTTTTCTTCGACACAATTTTTTAAAATTTTGTCAAGGGTATCAGTAGAAAATGAACCACAATATTTGTTGTACAATTTCTCCTGAGTACATCGATACCCCATGTGTGGGGGTAAACCACTATTTGGGCGCATGGCAGAGCTCGGAAGGGAAGCAGCGCCATTTGACTTTTTTGGCTGGAATTGAGATTGGACGCCATGTCGAATTTGGAGAGTCCCTGTGTGCCTAAACAGTGGAAACCCCCACAAGTGACCCCATTTTGGAAACTAGACCCCCCAAGTAACTTATCTAAATGTGTTGTGAGAGCTTTTAACCCCCAAGGGCTTCACAGAAGGTTATAACGTAGAGCCGTAAAATTAAAAATCATGTTTTTTTCCACAAAATGATCTTTTCATCCCAATTTTTATTTTCCAAAGGATAAAAGGACCCCAAAAGTTATTGTTCAATTAGTCCTGAGTATGCTGATACCCCATATGTGGGGGTAAACCACTATTTGGGTGCATGGCAGAGCTCGGAAGGGAAGCAGCGCCATTTGACTTTTTTGACTGGAATTGAGATTGGACGCCATGTCGCATTTGGAGAGTCCCTGTGTGCCTAAACAGTGGAAACCCCCCACAAGTGACCCCATTTTGGAAACTAGACCCCCCAAGTAACTTATCTAAATGTGTAGTGAGAGCTTTGAACCCCAAGGGCTTCACAGAAGGTTATAACGTAGAGCCGTAAAATTAAAAAATCATGTTTTTTCCACAAAAATGATCTTTTCATCCCAATTTTTATTTTCCAAAGGATAAAAGGACCCCAAAAGTTATTGTGCAATTAGTCCTGAGTACGCTGATACCCCATATGTGAGGGTAAACCACTATTTGGGTGCATGGCAGAGCTCGGAAGGGAAGCAGCCATTTGACTTTTTTGGCTGGAATTGAGATTGGACGCCATGTTGTATTTGGAGAGCCCCTGTGTGCCTAAACAGTGGATACCCCCCACAAGTAACCCCATTTTGGAAACTAGACCCCCCAAGGAACTTATCTAGATGTGTGGTGAGAGCTTTGAACCCCCAAGGGCTTCACAGAAGGTTATAACGTAGAGCTGTAAAATTAAAAAATCATATCTTTTCCACTAAAATGATCTTTCCACCCCCAATTTTTATTTCCCAAAGGGTAAAAGGACCCCAAAAGTTATTGTGCAATTTGTCCTGAGTACGCTGATACCCCATATGTGGGGGTAAACCACTATTTGGGCGCATGGCAGAGCTTGGAAGGGAAGCAGCGCCATTTGACTTTTTTGGCTGGAATTGAGATTGGACGCCATGTCGCATTTGGAGAGTCCCTTTGTGCCTAAACAGTGGAAACCCCCACAAGTGACCCCATTTTGGAAACTAGACCCCCCAAGGAACTTATCTAGATGTGTGGTGAAAGCTTTGAACCCCCAAGGGCTTCACAGAAGGTTATAACGTAGAGCAGTAAAATTAAAAAATCATATCTTTTCCACAAAAATGATCTTTCCACCCCCAATTGTTATTTTCCAAAGGGTAACAGGACCCCAAAAGTTATTGTGCAATTTGTCCTGAGTATGCTGATACCCCATATGTGGGGTTAACCACTATTTTGACGCATGGCAGAGCTGGAAAGGGAAGGAGCGCCTTTTTCAAATGCAGATTTTGATGGAATGGTCTGCGGGTGTCATGTCACGTTTGGAGAGCCCCTGATGTGCCTAAACAGTAGAAACCCCCACAAGTGACTTCATTTTGGAAACTAGACCCCCCAAGGAACTTATCTAGATGTGTGGTGAGCACTTTGAACCCCAAGTGCTTCACAGAAGTTTATAACGTAGAGCCGTGAAAATAAAAATATCATATTTTTTTCCACAAAAATAATCTTTTTGCCCCCAAATTTTTATTTTTATAAGGGTAACAGGAGAAATAGGACCCCAAAAGCTATTGTGCAATTTGTCCTGAGTACGCTGATATCCCATATGTGGGGGGGAACCACTATTTTGACGCATGGCAGAGCTCGGAAGGGAAGGAGCACCGTTTTTAAATGCAGACTTTGATGGAATGGTCTGGGGTGTCATGTCGCGCTTGGAGAGCCCCTGATGTGCCTAAACAGTAGAAACCCCCCACAAACGACCCCATTTTGCAAACTAGACCCCCCAAGGAACTTATCTAGATGTGTGGTCAGCACTTTTAACCCCCAAGGGCTTCACAGAAGTTTATAATGTAGAGCCGTGAAAATAAAAAAATCATATTTTTTTCCACAAAAATTAACTTTTTGCCCCAAATTTTTATTTTTCTAAGGGTAACAGGAGAAATAGGACCCCAAAAGCTATTGTGCAATTTGTCCTGAGTACGCTGATATCCCATATGTGGGGGGGAACCACTATTTTGACGCATGGCAGAGCTCGGAAGGGAAGGAGCACCGTTTTTAAATGCAGACTTTGATGGAATGGTCTGCGGGTGTCATGTCGCGCTTGGAGAGCCCCTGATGTGCCTAAACAGTAGAAACCCCCCACAAATGACCCCATTTTGCAAACTAGACCCCCCAAGGAACTTATCTAGATGTGTGGTCAGCACTTTGAACCCCCAAGGGCTTCACAGAAGTTTATAATGTAGAGCCGTGAAAATAAAAAAATCATATTTTTTTTCCACAAAAATTAACTTTTTGCCCCAAATTTTTATTTTTCTAAGGGTAACAGGAGAAATAGGACCCCAAAAGCTATTGTGCATTTTGTCCTGAGTACGCTGATACCCCATATGTGGGGGGGAACCACTGTGATCGCCTTACTGCGATCTTTGGGAGCACAATGAACAAATCCACAAAAGGTGAAGAATTGGTTTTCTTTTTTACGCCGTTCCCTCGTGCGGTATTAGTGATTAGGCGACTTTATTCCTTGGATCGGTTCGATTACAGCGATACCAGATTTACACCCTTTTTTCATGTTTAGCTTCTGTCACACACTAAAAGATGCTTTTTCTCGGAATAATTTTTTGTAAGAAATTTTTGCATCGCCGTATTTTGAGAGCTATAACTTTTCCATATTTCGGCCGACAGAGTTATCTGTGGGCTTATTTTTTGCAGGACGAGCTGACGTTTTTATTGGTACCATTTTCAGGCACATAACGTTTTTTGATCGTTTCCTATTCCGACTTTTGTGGAATCAGAATGAACAAAAACCAGCAATTCAGGAATTGTTTTTTTTTTTTTTTCCCTCCGTTCCGTGTGTGGTAAAATTGATAAAGCAGCTTTATTCTTCGGGTCACTACGGTTACGGCGATTCCTCATTTATATATTTTTTTTTATGTTTTGGCGTTTTTTACACAATAAAAAATTTTATAGAAAAAATAATTATTTTTGCATCAGTTTATTCCGCGAGCTATAACTTTTTTATTTTTTTGCTGATGATGTTGTATAGCAGCTTGTTTTTTGCGGGACAAGATGATGTTTTCAGCGGTACCATGATTATTTATATCTGACTTTTTGATCGCGTGTTATTGCACTTTTTCCAAGCGGTAAAATGATACCGCTTGGAAAAAGTATAATTTACTACTTTTTTGTGGTTTTTTTTTACGGCTTTCACTGAAGGGATTAACTAGGGTTACGCTTTTATAGATGGGATTTTTACGGACGTGGCGATACCTAACATGTGTATGTTTTTTTTTTTTATTTTTTTTATTACATAAAAATGTGTATTTTTTAGGGGATTTTTTTAAATTATTTTTTAATATTTTTTTTACAATTTTTTTAAAAAAATGATTTTTTTTAACTTGTCCCTTTATGGGACTTTCACTTTTTTTACTTTTTATTGCAGTTACAATGCATTGCAATGCTCTGGCATTGCAATGCATTGCAACTATAGTGGAATCTGCTGTGACAATGATCACAGCAGCTTCCCGTAGCTAAATGACCCGGAGGTTGTCATGACAACCCCCGGGTCATCAAGGCAGAGATCGGCCCCTGCAAATACATTGCAGGGTGCCGATCTGAGGCAGAGGGAGCTCCCGACCCTCTGCCTCCCCCCTGAGCTCTGCGATCGCGCTCGATCGCAGCAGTCAGGGGGTTAACAGCCAGGTGCGGTGGGGGCTCCGCTCCTGGCTGTCAGTGCAGGAAGCCTGGCCACTGCAGCGCCGGCTCCTGCACTGATCGCGCTGGGGAAGCTGAAATTTCAGCTTCTCCTGCGCGATCGCTGCTGTGTTTGGTCAGTCAGATTGACTGACCAATCACAGCGCTGTGAGTGCGGGGACCGACGGCAAAGGTCCCCGCACCGCTTGCCGTGCCTGTCAGCTGTCTGCGACAGCTGTCGGCACTGATCTACCACTGCGTGTTTACACGCAGTGGTAGATCAAAGGCATGACGTGCAGAGTCCGTCCTGGTGCCGGAACTGGCACCTTGCCATGACGGACTCTGCACGTCAGTGGACATTAAGGGGTTAAAACTACAGGTGCTTCTCACAAAATTAGAATATAACCAAAAAGTTAACTTGTTTCGATTCTTCAATACAAAAAGTGAAACTCATATATTATATAGAGTCGTTGCAAACAGTGATCTATTTCAAGTGTTTATTTCTGGCAATGTTGATAATTATGACTTACAGCCATTAAAAACCCAGAAGTCATTAACTCAGTAAATTAGAAAAATTAATAAAAACAACTGCAAAGGCTTCCTTAGTGTTTAAAAAGGTCCCCCTTTCAGTAGGCTCCACAATCATGGGGAAGACTGCTGACTTGACAGGAGTTTCCATGTTGCTGGAAGGCAGTTTTAATGGGCAGTAGTTGGATGGAACTGTTCCTTTGTGAGGATCAGCTCTGTTCTTCCTTGTGCTAGCCAAGCTGGGTGGTGGCCTGCTTCTAGCAGTTGGTTTATCTGCTTTGCCATGCCTTCATGTACCACTGTTAATTTCTTTAGTCAGTAAGTGTGGATCATGTCTGGGCCAGGTGCTGTCCAGCTCTTCATGTTCTTGACCCGCTGTTGGATGTCTGCTTCAATAATGGTGACCGGTTCTTGCTCCAGGTGGTTGCTATGGTCCATTCTAAGATTTTGCTGCCACATTGCGCTGGTGTTGTGCGTTTTTTCCTTCTTTCCTTCTCCCATATGTTCCTCCAGTATTGTTCAGTCTCTGCTAGTGGTGGAGTTTCTGCCTTTGTGCTGTTATTCTGTAGTTGGGAGTACACCTTGGATGGTCCTTTGGAGAAAAGGGCATTTATCTTCTTGGCCTCAGCTTCTCTCGTGTATCTCCCTAGTCTTGCAGCGAGTGCTGTGAGCCTTTGTGTAGCAGTCTCTAGGGCTTCAGTTGGGGTCAGGCCTTTCTACTTGATCTTGGTCTTGATCTCTACAAGATTTCTGTATTTCTGTTAGTTGGCTGACTTCCTTTCGTGTCACCTTGATCGTGGTCTCCAGTCTTCTTTTCCAATGGGGGCACGTACTTCTGTTGTTCTTGCTGGTTGTATAGCCAAGCATTTCCATGATTGCTGAGACAGTAGCATAGATCAGTTTATTTGTTTGAGTTATGGTGGTGGTAGGTATTGATGCTCTATTGGCATGTTCTAGCATACTGTCTGATGGTGTTTCTTTGTGGAGCCTTGGCAATCAATCTCTGGTACCAGAGGGTTACACATATTGTTCTTCCAGGTCTTCATGTGGGGTGGATCTGCAGAGCAGTTGACCAATCTCAAGTTGTGATAATAACTTTCTCATTATGATATTGAAACGGGTGACTAGTTTGTTTCACAGTCAGTGGACATGCAGGTCTTGTATCTATCTAAAGTTTACTCATACGCTCATATATCCTCTCTCATTTGGTCTGCTGTTATAGTAGTATTTCATCAGATCCAGGGTCGCTTGCCTTGTCATGTATGGTTTGGTTTTTTCCAGTAGCTCATTTATCATCAGATTGTCCTGGTTCCTCAACATCTGACGCGGTCCGGGCAACATCAGAGCCGGCAGGACTCTTTGTTTGTGACACTCTCATGTTTATTGAGGTAGGCACTATAGTGTTAGTTGTCTTGCCCAAGGACCACTACAGGGATTTGAACCCCAGTCTCCCACGTTGGTGGTTGTGTACTTTAACCACAATGCTATAACAGCCACCTAAGGTAGGTAAGAGCCTTGGTATAATTTATTTAATTTTATTTTTTCCAAAGGATTTGAACCCCTGTCTCCCATGTCGTAGGCTGTGCACTTCACCATATATATATATACACAACTCTGGCAAAAATTAAGAGACCACTTTCAACAACATGTCTCCAAATTTCCAAGCACTAAATTTTGTATTTTATTTCTGACAAAGAAAAATGTTAAAAAAAAACCAAAACTGTGCTTTCAGACCTCAAATAATGCAAAGAAAACAAGTTCATAATCATTTAGAAACAACAATACTATTGTTTTAACTCAGGAAGAGTTCTGAAATCAATATATTTTTAAAAACAGCTTTCATGTGTCTTGGCATGCTCTCCACCAGTCTTTCACACTGCTCCTGGAGCAAAAATGTAAGCAGTTCTTCTTTGTTTGATGGCTTGTGACTATCCATCATCCTCTTGATCACATTCCAGAGGTTTTCTGTGGGGTTTAGGTCTGGATATTGAGCTGCCCATGATAGGATTTTGATGTGGTGGTCTCTTAATTTTTGCCAGAGCTGTATATACAGTATATATTTTTATTATTATTATCATTTTGTGATTTTTAATCTGTCAGTGCCGCAGACACAAGTTAGTTAGACCATGCAATGCGCATGATCTACCTAACTAGCTAGTGCCTGGTGACGATATTGGGTCACCATGGCAACGAACGGGCCCCACGATGACGTTGCAGGGCTCCGATCCAAGGGCACAAGGGTTTTCTTCCATTTGCCTGCTAAGTGCAGTGATCACAGCATTTAGGGGTTATAATGCCATGAAAGATGCCGGCACTTCTCGTGGCACTGAGAGCCAAGTGTCAGCTGTCAGAATCGACTGACACCCTGCTGCGATCGAACGCGCACAGCCCCTGTGCATGGGCAATCGTCATGACGTATCCATACGTCCAAGGTCGGTAAGTACCAGTCGACCTGGACATATGGATATGCCCAAGGTAGTGAAAGTGTTAAACACTGTCGATAAGCCTGTAATCCAAAACTATTCCTCCACTGAATGTAGGTAACAGCGGTTTTACTAGAGAAAAGAAAATATGCAGCCCTGAAAAGCACCGTGTGTTTAAGTATACAAGTACTGCAATAGCAATATTAATAGCCTATATGACTGTTCTAAAATAAGCTCTCCCTCATATAACAATTGTCCCTGAAATGTTTCCTAAGGACAGTGCGCCAACTTCCGCGTCACCGGGTCTTGTATATGACTAAGTGATGCGATGCGGCCGGTCAATCAGAGTAATGCAAGTATCCAACATGGCAACTGCATTACAGTGTATGGTGGGCAATCTCTTCATGTATATTGGCTCTTTAACAGTCGCAAAACATGTGGGGCAGGGACTTGAGCATGGGATTCAAGCACCTACGATACTCGATCGAGAAACGAGCACACCCAAAGTACACCGATGCTTGATTGAGTATCGAGCAGTGGCGAGAACTCTCGCTCATCACCAGCATAAAGCCTAATGTCCATATGAATAGGGTAGAGTGACAATAACTGCCTCATCCTCAGCGTGCCCGAAGGGCAGCTGATATTGGAAGAATAAAGTATTTGAATTCATGGAAATAAATGCATTTACACAAAATCCAGAGTACACTCCTGCCTGTATCATCACACAATATGTATGTTGGTTATATACTATGCTCTCAATAATTTTTGTAATTTTTTCAATTTTTCTCTTGTGACTATTCCACTGACATTGATTTATGTTATTTCTGCACCATATTGATATAATTTCTCTATTTATGTTCATTCGGTAGAGTTCTGATGAAGGCCTATGAATTGGCCAAAACGTCAGCGTTTTTGTCTACAGTGGATTGAATTAATAAAATTATAACCTATAATTTTTTGCATCATACATTTGGGAGTGCCAAATTTTTTTCTGTACATTTTAGAGTCGTATCCTATTTGTGCACCGCATCCTCACGGAGTGCCACGTATTCCTTTTCTTCATCATACAATAGGTACATAAGTACACAACAGGAGCTTGAAGAATAAAGTTGGCAAGAAATCGAAAGTATATTGATATGGAACATTTAAAGATTAGGTGAGAGGGAAAAGAGTTGCATTTTAAACATTTCAAAAGCAAAATTATACATATATGCTTCTAAACAATAAATAAAAATGTATATCTGTCTTCATATGCAATACCAAAACATACTTTGGCTTTTTAAAAGGATACAATTTCCACAAACAAATAGGATGATAAAGTAAATGCAGACAAACATTCCTGGGAAAGAAGGGCCACCATATGCCATAATTCCATTATACATCACAGAATTCCAGTCCTCTCCGGTTAAAATCTGTAACAACCAAAGTAACCGAGAGAATTAGATTTACTGTAGCTTCCAATAAAAAGAACTGCAAATAGGATCCTTTAGACATGCATAGTGCAAAATGTGTTTTTGAAAAGTACAATGATCTTAGAAATCTTTTTCTCATACCTCTTATTAACATGTAGCTCTCTTCTGTATGTTTTGATCTATTAAAAAGTTCTAATTATTTTATCATCTTGCAGTAAGTACTTAGTTGTACAAATAGAAAACAGAATACTCCTTTGTGAAACCACTGAAATATGGGAATATGTATTGATGTTAGAAAAAAGGTCTATAGAGTTTGGGGCTATTAAAAATGATAATAGCCTCTACATGTATGAGCTATTAATTAAATAATAGATAGACCTTGTAAGGTGACGACAGGACACAGTTGATGGGAGGTATGCATTACTGAGGTGGTTGTCATCTGTGATGTAAACCTTGAGAAAGGCTTTAGAGTACATAGTACTAAGAGGCTTGTTTTGTGTGCATCTGGGTCAGGTTTACGTGCAGCCTAAGAAATGGGCGGGTCTAGCTGCCGACATACCCCACCTGTTGGTGTGGTTTACATGTTAAAATGGAGTCTGTTTGACACATGGTCTGTGTATAGAGGTAAGAAGACCTCCTGTGTGATGTCTCCAGATTGAGCCAGTACGCTGGATGCTATCCAGCCTGTGTGTCCTGGACTGTCTCTAAAGTGACTTTGTGAGAACTGTTCACTTTGTTTTGCTTGCACTGAAAGGATGTTTATTTTCCTTTGCTTTTGTCATGGTTTCTAAAGCACAAATAAAGCAGTCTGAACATTTAAATGGAAATGGAATCTGTGTTACCTCACCAAAGGCATCTAAGTGAGTAGCATTCCCACAATTAGTGTTATAAGTGTGGGGAGTGTTCTCAAGGAACATGTGTGACTGCTACAGAATTACTGCATGTCTTGGGTGAAGTCCGCTGTAAGTCAGCGAACAATATCACACGGCATAGAGGACAGGAACAAACACCTGCTGCAGCTGCAGCAAAAACAACACCTGGCACAACAAGACAAAAAAGCTGTTTATGCAACAGCTCCAGCACCAGCAGTACCAGTAATAGATCCAGCAACAGCAATAGCAGTATCAACAGCAACAGCAGATTGACATATTCACATAGGTAATTCATGGCCCGGCCGCTCCGACTCCAAGGTCAGCTGATGATTTCTGATTTCTGTTTCCGGAAGGCAGTGAGGAGAGCCTTGCAGAAAATTACCCCAAGTGACAATATGGAGGCCTCTCCCAAGAGGATCAAACTCCCACAAGAGAAGTGGGTGGAAGTCCTGGTGCCATACTTAACAGGGGAGCCACATACTACATACTATGATTTAGCCTTACAAGACACCAAATAATTTGCAAAATTGAAAACGGAAATTTTAGCATGCTTGGAGGTGACAATGCCTGTCAGGGCACAATGGGTTCACCACTGGGCATATTATCATGACAATCTCCCTCGCTCTCAAATGTTTGATCTGCTGCAACTCATCCAAAAGTGGTTTCAGCCAGAGTTCTCTACCCCGGCGCAGATAGTAGAGCGAGTGGTAATGGACTGGTTTGTGCACTCTCTTCCGAGGCCGATGAATATTTGGGTTGCCCAGTGAGATCCAAAAGCTTGTCCGTAAAGGTGAATGCTCTACAAGTGACTGGACTGCTAGATGCGAGGGCCGCACTTCCTCTCCAGCTGATCCCTGGGAAGGAGGTTGGCATCTGCTGCATTCACGTGGATGCTAAAGACTATCCAGTGGCCAGAGTGGACATTGAAATGGCCCAAGGTACTGAGTCCCACGAGGTCGGAGTGGTTCAGGACTTATTGCACCCCGTTATCATAGGTCGGGACTTTTGTTTGTTTTGGGTCTTGTGGGGGAAGGAGACAGGGCTCAGTTGCTCAGATAAGAGACTGGTCGCCCCTAAAGAAGTGTCACCACATCCAGAGTCTGACATGTTTCCCTTCTGCTCCCTTGTAGGGTATGTGGAGGTAGTGCCTCCCAAGGCATACATTCCTGATGTAATGACTCTTTCAAAGTCCCCTCATGCCATTACCTATCATAGAAGTGCCATTTAAGTGAATTGCCATTGACTTAGCCGGTCCCCTGGTTTAATTTGCTCGTGAGCATCAATATCTACAGTATTGATCATTCTTGACTATGCTATGCGGTACTCCACAGTGGTTCCCCTTAAAAACTCCTCTGCGAATAGTATAGCGCGCGAGTTGGTCTATGTTTTTTCCCAGACAGGTTTACCGAGGGAGATCCTGACCGACCAAGGAACATGTTTTATAAGTAAGGTGATGATGGAGTTGTGCAACCCCCTGCAAATTGCACAACTGTAGACGTCAGTATACCATCCCTAGATGGATGGCCTTGTGGAAAAGATTCAATAAAACATTGAAGAGTATGCTTAAGGTGGTCATAGAAAAGGATGGTTGAGACTGGGACTGTCTCCTAACACATCTCTTGACTTTTTTATCTGGGAGGTCCCACAAACCTCTACCAGATTCTCTCCATTTGAACTTCTGTATGGTCGACATCCACGGGGTCTCCTCTATATAAGAATATACCTGGGAAGCCAAAGTCATGCCCCACCGCAGTATCATCGAGTATGTCACCCAGATGCAGTAGAGGATTGCAAAGGAAATGCCCATCATTAAAAGGACATCTCCTCCAGGCACAAGCTACTGTCTACAACTTGTCAGCCAGGGTGAGGCAGTTCAGCCCAGTGACCAAGTCCTCGTACTTGCTCCCACAGTGGAGAGTAAGTTCTTGGCCAATCGGCAAGATCCCCATATTGAGGTCGAGAAACTTGGTGAAATAAACTACAAGATTTATCCACCAGGAAGACGAAAACTGTACCAAGCGTACTACATCAATCTAATTGTCATGGGTGTGTCAGTGGTGACTGACAGTCATCCTGGATTTGGCTGCGAAAGGTCATTACAATTAGCTTAAACACTTTCTTGATTTTTCTATCTCTGTTGTGGAGTGATATCCCACTCCCTTTAGGACTCAATGGTTACTTCCACCTTCTGCTGCTAATTAGACATCTTGCTGAAGGTTTAAATTCATTCAGTGTCTGCAGCATGTTGCTGGTGTTATCTCTTACTTGTCTGTCTAGCTGGAAGCACTAACAGTCTAATCCACTCTTGGAGGATTGGTGGTCTTCTCAAGCTAAGTGTTCCCCTCGTTCGTTTACCCTCCCTGTCTTTAGTTGTAGTAGGGACTGACTAGTGCACACCCTGTCCTCTCCCTAACCAGGGCCTATCACTGGGGTCAGGCAAGGATTAGGTTCCTGCTCGGCGATAGGTGCAAAACCTATATAGGGAGGTTTAGGGCAGACAGGGTGATTTTAAATTGCCTAGGGGTCTCCTCTCCCCACTTCCCTAGTGTTTGGGCGCCCCCTCCCTTCTCTCCGTTGTTGTGCACTTACTCCATCCTCAACCAGCATGACACTTATCAAGCTATGGCAAGACAGGGAGCCCATTGAAACTCCATGTTTGCTGGTTAAACCTGAAGCAGATGTTGAAGGAGTCGCAATAGCGGACATGCTGTTAAAGGACCAAAAACAGCAGTGCTGGGAATTGCTGCAGCAGAACAGGAACCTGTTCCCAGAGCCTTATTGTCCTGGTTCCAAAATCCGATGCCAAATGGAGGTTCTGTAAAGATTATGGGAAGCTCAATGAAGTCTCCAAGTGCAACGTATATCAGATGCCATACGTCAATGAGCTGATTGAGAGACTTCGGCCGGCAAGGTACATAACCACCTTGGATTTAATGAATGGATATTGGCAAAGGATAAGATGGCTTTCAATATGCCCGATGGGTGCTTCCAATATGTCCGTATGCTGTTTGGACTGCAGGGAGCCCAGGATCCTTGCACCCCATAAGAATTACTCCATGGCATACCTAGATGATATTGCAATCTTCAGCCCATCTTGGGGAAGTCATCTGCAAAAGGTCCAGGTGGTGTTTGATGTTCTCAGTAAGGGGGGGTTTATAAATCAAAAAAATGTGCGATGGGGAAAGAAGAGGCCAAATACCTAGGATATGTAGAAGGTAGAAGCGAGATCAATCCACAGATCAGTAAAGTGGATACAATGCAAAACTAGCTGAGATAAAGAAGCAAGTTTGAGCCTTTCTGGAAATTGTGGGGTACTACAGTAGGTTTCTCCCAAACTTTGCCCTGACCTCTTTAAGGAGACGAAATCAGCAATGGCTAAATGGATTGCGGAGACGAAGATGGCTTTTCAAGAACTGAAAGTAGCCCTGTGTAAAGTAGCCCCTGACTTAATAAAGGAATTTGTACTCCAGACAGATGCCTCAGATGTCAGATTAGGAGCGGTCCTAAACCTTTCTCAGGAGATACACAGGGAGGAGCATCCAATTCTCTACCTGAGTAGGAAGCTGTAGGCACGTGAGAACAATTATTCCATGCTTGGGCATAAAGTGGGCAGCGGACACATTACGATACTATCTGGGCGAAAATTTTAATTACTATCAGACCAAGCCCCACTTAGGTAGATGAAGGAAAAAAGGGGAAAAATGCCCTTGTTCCATGTGGAACATAGAATTGGGAAGCTACACGGTAATGCTGATGCCCTCTTGAGAATCCTTTATCTAGTGGTAGAAGGTGCCAAGCCCCACAGCTTTAGAGAGAGGATGGAAGTAAGGTGGCTACCAGACACATAGTTGATGGAAGGTATGTATCATGGAGGTCTTCTGTGATGTAAGTCTGAAGTAATGCTTTAGTACACTTAGTACTAAGAGGGTTGTTGTTGTGCTTCTGTGTCAGGTTTACAGGCAGCCTGAGAGATGGGTGGGTCTGGCTACCCACAAACCTCACATGTGGGTGTGGTTCACATGTTAAAATGGAGACTGTTTGACACATGGGCTTTGTGTGGAGGTAAGAAGACCTCCTGTGTGATGTCTTCAGATTGAGCCACTACACTGGATGCTATCCAGCCTGTGTGTCCTGGACTGTCTCTAAAGTGATTTTGTTGGAACTGTTTACTTTGTTTTGCCTGAACTGAAAACCTGTTTATTTTCTTTTGCTTGTGGAATGGTTTATAAAGCAGCCTGGACATTTAAATGGAAACGGTTCCTGTGTTACCTTACCACGCATCCAAGTGAGTAGCATTCCCGCAACTTATAGGAAATTTATATAGTAGTGAAAATAAGTATGTGATACTGCTGATTTTGCAAGTTTTCCCACCTTCAAATAATGAAGAGGTATACTTCAACAGTGAGAGACAAAATCTTAAAAAAAAAACATCTTAAAAAAAAAACAGAGCATCACATTATACGAGTTTTGAATAACTAAATTGCATTTTAACTCATGAAATAAGTATTTGATCACCTACCAACCAGCAAGAATTCTGACTCTCACAGACATGTTAGTTTTTCTTTAAGCCCTCCTACTCTACTCTCATTACCTGTATTAATTGTACCTGATTGAACTCATTACCTGTATAAAAGACACCTCAATCAATCACACTCCAACCTCTCCATTATGGCCAAGACCAAAGGGTTGTCTAAGTACACCAGGGACAAAATTGTAGACCTGGGATCGGCTACAGGACAATAGCAGCTTGGTGAAAAAGCAAGAACCGTTGACACAATTGATAGAAAATTTTAAAAAACACAAGATGACTGTCAATCTTCCTTGGTCTGTGTAAGATCTCGCCTCGTGGGGTAAGGATGATTCTGAGAAAGGTCAGGAATCAGCCAATAACTACACGGGAGGACCTGGTCAATAACCTGAAGAGAGCTGTGACAACAGTCTCAAACATTTACGTCAGCAACACACTTCACCGTCATGGATTTAAATCCTGCACAGCATGCAAACTCTCCCTGCTCAAGCCAGCACATGTCCAGGACCATTTGAAGTTTGCCAATGACCATCCGAATGATCCAGAGGAGGCATGAGTAGTATAGGAGGTATAGTATTCGTCAAACTCAATTTGACAGGTCGACACGCCCCCTATCATTTAATCCGTCTCCCTGTCAGCTTGATCCAGGTCGTCACGCCCTCTGGGTGAACTTTGCTCAGGCTGAGAAATCTGAGCTGCTGGATTTTTGAATTTCAATTAAAGTGATTTATTCATGTCTATTGATATTTTATCCGCTGGATTAGATTAGTCTGTGGAGTTTTACTGTATTAAAGAGTGCTTCTTGATTTTATAAGTCTCAGGAAGAAACTTTTAAGGACCCAGTAAATGTCTGTATTAGAATCCATCAGTAAATGTAAAGCTATTTTCTAGCAGAGGAGAGAAACTTTTAAGGACCCAGTAATTGTATAAGGAGTTCTAGTTAAATACAGACTTCTGTATATAACTAGAATATAAGGATTTTTAGTGAAATTTGTTGTTAGAAGTCTAAATATTTTTCTATCTACTGGCTAACATGGTACAAAGATATACATCTTTACAGCACCATAGAGGTAATTTATCTATGTGTGTGTTTCACACAGGACAAGTTCTGTGATCCGTCTTTTGTGTGGGAAAAGTCAACAATTTTTATTAAGGTCTAAAATACATTATCATGGATAAAAATCCAAAGAGTGGGATATACAGCATGCAGAAAAAATAGCCAAATGCAGACAGGTGTGAATTACATTCAAATCAATATATAATAGTGCACATCGACATATCTTATATGTTATAGCGATAATAGACTAATCCGGGCTATACAATAATAAACTCCATATATTTGTGGGATATACAGCATGCAGAAAAAATAGCCAAATGCAGACAGGTGTGAATTACATTCAAATCAATATATAATAGTGCACATCGACATATCTTATATGTTATAGCGGTAATAGACTAATCCGGGGCTATACAATAATAAACTCCATATATTTGTGGGATATACAGCATGCAGAAAAAATAGCCAAATGCAGACAGGTGTGAATTACATTCAAATCAATATATAATAGTGCACATCGACATATCTTATATGTTATAGCGATAATAGACTAATCCGGGGCTATACAATAATAAACTCCATATATTTGGCCGTATATATGCAATCTATGTAACTCACAATATCCCCCAATAGGCAGACATATATGCACTATATATAGGATTATAAGTATCTCAATGAAGCAGGTATATCAATAAAGTAACTTCTCCATCACAGTTGCTAATATAATGATGTTACCATGCAAGTGCAGAGCTCACAATACATACTGTGCGTGCATATGAAGTCAATTAGCACATCCATATGAGGAGCTATATCAAAAAAGCAGCGCCATAGATGTGAGATCATACCTGAATGCTGCTTGGCACCCCTTGTGTATAGCCCTCATTTCTAACAGTGTTTTTCACAGATAGATCACTTCAAGAAAACTGTCCCGACAGTTCATCCCTATAGTGTAGTTTAATGTATCAAGGTGTGTGTACAAGGTTTGGAATTGTCAGAATGAGTGAAGGTCGATGCTACGGTAATTCAGGCAAACAGTAAATAGTATTGCATTGTGTATAGTCAGTGGGATCTTTTAAAACCAACACATTTATGTGTGTTCTTCTTGAAGTTACAGCTCAAAGACATTTCAATCATTGACTTAATTGTGACATGCTAGACTGAAATTGAAATAAATTCAAAAAGGAAGCTTTTGCAGTATAAAATACAAATTTTATTAAGGTCTAAAATACATTATCATGGATAAAAATCCAAAAGAGTAGGATATACAGCATGCAGAAAAAATAACCAAAGTGTTGACATGAAGTTACAGCTCAAAGACATATACATTATCATGAATAAAAAATATAGTTGTCCATATATATGCAGTCTATGTAACTCACAATATCCACCAATAGGCAGACATATATGCACTATATATAGGATTATAAGTATCTCAATGAATCAGGTATATCAATAAAGTAACTTCCCCATCACAGATGCTAATATAATGATGTTAGCATGCAAGTGCAGGGCTCACAATACATACTGTGCGTGCATATGAAGTCAATTAGCACAGCCATATGAGGAGCTATATTAAAAAAGCAGTTGTGTATAGTTGGCCAATCGAATATTAGTTATGCGTTCACTACCACTGTCAACCATAGCAGCTCTCATGATGCTAGCTATTCTGATCACCTTATCATATCAACCATGAAGCCTCTTTTAACCCCTTCACAATAATGTACAGAGGAGTTTTTATGTTTTAATACTGATAGACATATTGTGAACGGACATATAGGGTCCATGTGAGATACCATATTTTTCAAATATTAGTTAAGCGTATATTTCAACATTTTGCTCCTTCACAGATTTATTTTACATTATTTTTTTTATTTTGCTTAAGGATCATGTACAGAGGAGTTTTTATGTTTTAATACTGATAGACATATTGTGAACGGACATATAGGGTCCATGTGAGACATGTCTGGACAAGTCCGGGCATGTCTGGGCATGCCTGGACAAGTCCTGGTCACGGGACAGCCGTGGAAAAAACAATACTGAAATTCAAAAACTATGTGCTGGCCGTTAACACGCGCACAGTCATCTAGAAAATATTGAGCGAGTTGCTTCACAAACCCTCTCAAGGCATGTTGAATGTTAACGTTCCCGCTATGAGCTACACACATGACCAACTGTATAGCCTGGGATGCGTAGCGTTCTTGCAGCGCAAGCCTATTTTTAAAGACGCTAAGACCATCAGATATAAAGGACAGGCATGTTGAGACGTGTCCCGGCCTATTTTGGCACAGGCCTACACCTATGCAGCGGTTTTGACCACTACTCAACAAAAATGGCTACAAACTTTTTAACATATCTGTGTTTCGGACTATCATGTCATAGCAGAAGCACCCTGTGCCATGTACTCTAGACCATAATATTCGTTTTTGATCACCATTCAACAAAAAATTGAGGCATGTTGAGACGTGTCCCGGCCTATTTTGGCACATGACAAATGTTTCTGACTATCATGTCATAGCAGAAGCACCCTGTGCCATGTACTCTAGACCATAATATTCGTTTTGATCACCATTCAACAAAAATTGAGGCATGTTGAGACGTGTCCCGGCCTATTTTGGCACATGACAAATGTTTCTGACTCTCATGTCATACCAGAAGCACCCTGTGCCATGTACTCTAGACCATAATATTTCACATCGGGTATGGGAACTACATAGCTTTGTTTTCTCAGGTATTTAAAAAAGTGTGGAAAACTGAAAATCCCGCGACCTGTGGTAATTTAGTGAGAACCATATAGACAAATCGGGTATCGTCACACACGAGACCACGACACCTCGGGCTATCACATTTACCATTAGTTTTCAAAAATCAGCTCCTTAACAATAAAGTAAGAATCGTAGTGTCCTGCATTGTGGTCTATAAATGTATAGTTTGAAAATTTACCGTTGCTAAAGAACAGTAAAAAGTCGTGCGTACAACTATCAACCCCAAAACTCTCACCACTATCACAAACATCTATAAATGTATAGTTTGAAAATTTACAGTTGCTAAAGAACAGTAAAAAGTCGTGCGTACAACTATCAACCCCAAAACTCTCACCACTATCACAAACACAATTGCCTACAGAGGCGGCCAGCGAGAATTTCCATATGTGTGTATCAAGATGCTCCCTGCTATGACCGAATGTTTGCTCGTGGATGCTGGCATTTCCAGTGACATCATAGTTGTGTAAATGCGCAGGGGCACGTGTATCGATCCCCTAGGGTGTAATGCGTGATCATTTTAATTATTTTTCAATTCATAACCACACGTTCTCAGGCAGACAGGTTTATTTCACAGAAGTTGACTGTACAGTTGCATAATCTTTGTTTAAAATCATACATTTGCATAATTTTGTTTAAAATCGCACAGCTCTGCAATAATGTCGGGTGTTGGACATGCACTTATCAGTCTTTCATACGTGTCGCAGAAAGATTTTAGTCTGTTCTGCGAGAGTTTATTATGCACGTACTGTGCAGACATGTCAAGAAACATTTTGGTGTGTTCACCAGTCCATACGGGTGTTGGTGTGTAAGGCGATCGACCATCATCCTTCTGCCTCTTACTTACACGACGGCGTGATACAGTGCGTTTCTTTGGCGGTATCGCATCGGCTGAATTGGCAGCTGCTGCTTCCGCGTTGCTATTTGCAGATTCTGTAGCTTGACACAGACGTATATTCTTAAGCCGACTACTCTCAGCATTCCCGGGGTGCTCGGTTGGCGCGTCGTTTTCTTCACGATCTGCGACACACCCGTGTGAAAGAGGCTCCGTTCTCACCTCCGTTCTGTTCTCAAATCCATAATTGCGCTGCTGCAAAACTCGCGAATGACGATCCTCCGTAACTAAAGAAAAGATACGTGGTGTAGTTAACGCTAAGTGGGGGAGATATAGGAAGAGCTACATGAGCCACTTTACTCTGATTCAACGCGATATTTGTAAAGCTACCAGCACCGATTATCTGTGAAACCGATGCATGATTGTTTGTATAAGTACACTATAGAGCGGCCTAGACATATATACTTACAAGTATGCCCCGGGTGCTGGTCTACAGAGAATGCTGAATTAACAGACATCTCGCTGCTGGGGCGCCGCCGTATGGGGCTGTTTTCTCCCTCAAACTGCAACCTCACGGGCGATACTTTAGCAGCTGTAAATAAAATATAGCATACATGAATGCGCACAACACATTCACAAAGCTAACTTGACACACGTAAATAAATATATCTACTAGTTACCGCAGAAATTTTTATCTGCGTGTATAAGTACACTATAGAGATGCGTAGACATATATGCTTACAAGTATGAGACGTGTAGTGTAGTTCAGAGATTGGTGAATTAAACGGTGTGGAGGTGCTCGGGCGTTTTCGTATGGGTGTGTTTTCTTTTTCAAGCTGCAGCCTCCTGCTCGTTAGTTTAACATCTGTAAATAAAATATAACTATTACTCGCCACAGAAATGATATCTACGCGGGCCACACGCACAAAGCTAATACAGGGTAATGATGGTTGGGGGTTCTGTCGTGAAATATTACTTCTACAATATGCATCAACGCGGTTAGCCGCCATGTTCCCTCTGTAAACATGAATGGGATGTTTTTTCTGCCCTAGCATGGGGGCAGTGACAGAGGGCGTGTTCTCTCTGCTAGCCCTAATAAATACGGGTAGCTCACAAGCAATACAGTTCGCACTTGTTCACAATCACAGACCACAACTCCGATCTGAACAGGACTAGAGTGAGTATTTTTACGGATTTCGTTCAATTATATTTAAGTTTGTGTAGTATTTGTATTAACAGGTTAGCCGTGTTTTCATACTTGATCTTTATTTGCTTTAATTCAATAGCGGACCCTTTTTTATTCAAGATGGAGGCCAGATATTCTCGCGGTCAATATACTGCTATGCTTTCACCAGAACAATCGGGTAAATTTTACACCGTATATAGTGACGTCGTATTGTGTCGGGCTGTCTGAGTCTGCGCGCCTTGTATATATAAACGATATATTTCATTCTTTCTTATTTAAGAAGTGGGAGTCCATTCAGACTACTCCTATGAGAACCGGTTCATTACGCAGAACCTGTTAGAGGAAGGCAACTCTACTAGCGGGCGACGAGCCTCAAGCTCTCACCAGTCTGTCACAGGCAAGAAACCTATAGCTATATCATATGTTTTAAACCTATGTATCTAGACGTGTAAACGTGGTAGCTGTAAATTTATAACGCCTACTATTAAATTAATAATTAATATAGACTGCCGTTAAAATCCATACAGTTAATTTTATTTTAGCTGACTGGGTCGTTAGCTAGACATGTTTTAATAATATAAACATTTTCTCATACAGATACAGCTGTAGCGGACTGGGCGGTTGGAAACCCTGTGGCGACTGAGCCGCTCGAGCATCGCGATTCCGATGTTGAGATCGTGGAGGATCCCAGGATTCAGATGTCGAGTTCGTCGAACTGGACTATAATCCTCCAACGCTC
>JARQOD010000001.1:370102939-370166116 GCA_033576555.1 Oophaga sylvatica | reverse complement strand
GAGGAGGCATGAGAGAAGGTCTTGTAGTCAGAGACCAAAATAGTACTTTTTTGTATCAACTCCACTCGCCGTGTTTGGAGAAAGAAAAAGGATGAGTACAACTCAAGAAAAACCATCCCAACTGTGAAGCATAGTGGGGGAAATATCATACTTAATCATGATTTAGGCGTTAAGCTGAAACTAATTGGTCTGCTTCTCCTATGTCTATGGATCTCTTTTGGTGACCTGCTACTACAGTTTTTAATGTGATTAATAAACTATATTTTTTATATTTTTGGCTACCACTGGAGGATATTCTCTTTTTTTCTGCTATTTATCGCCACATCCGAGACTGGGATGGCTCCATGCGCTGCCTAACAGATAAAGACTGCTAATCTAAGTTTTTTGAGCTGACTATTCATGTACCCCATATTTCCCTTTGTTTTCTAAGTACTTTTTTTGCAAAGGGGACAGGATGGCTGTTATGTATCGGATCATGTATAGGGTCATACATCGCAAAATTTTGGCCAACAACCTCCTTCCCTGAGTAAGAGCATTGAAGATGGGTAGTTGTGGAATCTTCCAGCATGACAATGACACCAAAACACACAGCCAGGGCAACTAAGGAGTGGCTCCGTACAGTAGCGTAGCTACCGGAGGGCAGAGGGGGCGGTGGCTGTAACTGTATCGGCGTGCCCAGCCAGTTACATTCTGCAGCAGAGCAGGGAGAATCGATCTCCCTGCTCTGCCGCCCAGCTGCTATGGGGCCCCTGAGCAGGTGGTGGGGGGCCCTGTGCCAGCAGTGGACCTCCCGCCCGTCATCAGCTGACCACATTGAGAGAGAAGGAGTGAGCGCTCCTTCTCCCATCATCCCCCTCTCAGCGTCTGACAGCGGGCACGATGACGTCACTGCCCGGCGCCCGCTGTCAGGAGAAGAGAGGGAGAGCAGTGAGCAGCGCAGGAGATGGGAGCAAGAGAGGGTGAGGTGAGTACAGGATTTATTATTTTTGTAATGGGGGCGCATTACAATACAGAGGCTCCCTATGGGGAGTGCATTATAATACAGGGGCTCCCTATGGGGCTGCATTATAATACAGGGGCTCCCTATGGGGAGTGCATTATAATACAGAGGCTCCCTATGGGGGAGTGTGTTATAATACAGAGGCTCCCTATGGGGAGTGCATTATAATACAGGGGCTCCCTATGGGGAGTGCATTATAATACAGGGGCTCCCTATGGGGAGTGCATTATACTACAGAGGCTGTCTATGGGGGAGTGTATTATAATACAGAGGCTCCCTATGGGGGGTGCATTATACTACAGGGGCTCCCTATGGGGAGTGCATTATAATACAGAGGCTCCCTATGGGGAGTGCATTATAATACAGGGGCTCCCTATGGGGAGTGCATTATAATACAGGGGCTCCCTATGGGGAGTGCATTATACTACAGAGGCTGCCTATGGGGGAGTGTATTATAATACAGAGGCTCCCTATGGGGGGTGCATTATACTACAGGGGCTCCCTATGGGAGTGCATTGTAATACAGAGGCTCCCTATGGGGAGTGCATTATAATACAGAGGCTCCCTATGGGGAGTGCATTATAATACAGAGGCTCCCTATGGGGAATGCATTATAATACAGAGGCTCCCTATGGGAATGCATTATAATACAGAGGCTCCCTATGGGGAGTGCATTATAATACAGAGGCTCCCTATGGGGAGTGCATTATACTACAGGGGCTCCCTATGGGGAGTGCATTATAATACAGGGGCTCCCTATGGGGAGTGCATTATAATACAGAGGCTCCCTATGGGGAGTGCATTATAATACAGAGGCTCCCTATGGGGAGTGCATTATAATAGAGGCTGCCTATGGGGAGTGCATTATAATACAGAGGCTGCCTATGGGGAATGCATTATAATACAGAGGCTCCCTATGGGGAGTGCATTATAATACAGAGGCTCCCTATGGGGAGTGCATTATAATACAGGGGCTCCCTATGGGGAGTGCATTATAATATAGGGGCTCCCTATGGGGAGTGCATTATAATACAGGGGCTCCCTATGGGGAGTGCATTATACTGCAGAGGCTCCCTATGGGGGAGTGTATTATAATACAGAGGCTCCCTACGGGGGGTGCATTATACTACAGGGGCTCCCTATGGGGAGTGCATTATAATACAGAGGCTCCCTATGGGGAGTGCATTATAATACAGAGGCTCCCTATGGGGAGTGCATTATAATACAGGGCTCCCTATGGGGAGTGCATTATAATACAGAGGCTCCCTATGGGGAATGCATTATAATACAGGTGCTCCCTATGGGGAGTGCATTATAATACAGAGGCTCCCTATGGGGAGTGCATTATAATACAGGGGCTCCCTATGGGGAGTGCATTATAATACAGGAGCTCCCTATGGGGAGTGCATTATACTACAGAGGCTCCCTATGGGGAGTGTATTATATTACAGAGGCTGCCTATGGGGATGGGGAGTGCATTATACTACAGAGGCTTCCTATGGGGTGGGGAGTGCATTATACTACAGAGGATCCCTATGGAAGTGCATTATAATATAGAGGCTGCCTATGGGGTGCATTATAATATAGAGGCTGCCTATGGGGTGCATTATGCTATATTGAGGACTATCTGGTGTATTATGCTATATGGATACTATCTAGGGGGCCATCATACAGTGTGGGGATTATAGTGGCGTGGCCATCATACAGTGTTGGAGCCATTAATTAGTTTGTGGATATTAAGGGGTCAGTATATATCCAGTGAGGGGCATTATACAGTGTATAGGGGAGCTGTACAAGGGGGAGACTTGGAACATTATTAAATGTAAAGTGGGCACTTATTGTTATAGGGGAACTCTGGTTACTGTGACTGTCAAAGGGGCACACAGTGCAATATTACATTCTAGGGGACAAAATGTGGGCACTGTTTTCTAGGGCACTTGCACCTGGCATTACTATATTATAGAGGGGTGCTTTAGAATTTAGAGGTCACACAGAACCACCCAGCAGGTGAAGTAATAGGGACACATACAGCAGCAGCGGCTCAGTATTGGGGTATGAGGTGCAGTAATAGGGACACATACAGCAACAGCGGCTCAGTATTGGGTATCAGGAGCAGTAATAGGGACACATACGGCAGCAGCGGCTCAGTATTGGGGTATCAGGTGCAGTAATAGGGACACATACGGCAGCAGCGGCTCAGTATTGGGGTATGAGGTGCAGTAATAGGGACACATACAGCAGCAGCGGCTCAGTATTGGGGTATCAGGAGCAGTAATAGGGACACATACGGCAGCAGCGGCTCAGTATTGGGTTATCAGGTGCAGTAATAGGGACACATATGGCAGCAGCGGCTCAGTATTGGGGTATCAGGAGCAGTAATAGGGACACATAAGGCAGCAGCGGCTCAGTATTGGGGTATCAGGTGCAGTAATAGGGACACATACGGCAGCAGCGGCTCAGTATTGGGGTATGAGGTGCAGTAATAGGGACACATACGGCAGCAGTGGCTCAGTATTAGGGTATCAGGAGCAGTAATAGGGACACATATGGCAGCAGCGGCTCAGTATTGGGTTATCAGGTGCAGTAATAGGGACACATATGGCAGCAGCGGCTCAGTATTGGGTATCAGCAGGTGGAGGAGTTTGTGCAGGTTGAGAACAGTCCAATTGGTGACCGTGACAGTGCTAAAAATATGAGAAGTGAAACGTGTCTTTGTTGTATTCTCTGTAGTCGAGTCCTGGCTGGAGAAGTCGTCATGTCGGTCGGGGCCAGATGGAAAAGACATGAAAAGTGAACAATTCCATCAGAAAGAACATCAGCGGTAAGTCATTATCTGTAACTCTGCTGTAATCTATTATATGTTCTGTAGGACTGGTATTATTTACCACTGACCATATGGCGGTGATATCAATATTGGTCTTTTTTATATAGATTATTTTTGGCAACAGCGCGGTCATTGACTGAGGTTTTCTGGTTAGGGGTCCACTCAGAAGTTTTGCCCCCCAAACCAAAACCCCAGCTACGCCTCTGGCTCCGTAAGAAGTATTTCAAGGTCCTGAAGTGGCCTGGCCAGTCTCCAGACCTGAACCCAATATAAAAGATTTGGAGAGAGCTGAAACTCAATGTTGCCCAGCGACAGCCCCTAAATCTGAAAGATCTGTAGAAAATCTGTATGGAGGAGTGGGCAAAAATCCCTTCTGCAGTGTGTGCAAACTTGGTGAAGAACTACAGGAGATGTCTGACCTCTGTAATTGCAAACAAAGGTTTCTGTACAAAATATTAAGTTCTGTTTTTCTATTGTATCAAATACTTATTTCATGCAATGAAATGCAAATTATTTTAAAATACATATAATGTTATTTTGTGTTTTTTTGCTTTTAGATTCTGTCTCTCACAGTTGAAATGTACATACGATAAAAATTACAGACCTCTCCATTCTTTGTAGGTGGGAAACTGCAAAATAGGCAGTGTATCAAATACTTATTTTCCCCACTGTACCTACCAGAACAGCTGTTGAATAGGTAGGTATCAGGCAAGTAGCCTATTTTAATGACCAGGGCAGGTCCACAATACATCAATCGCTTGGACAAGTTTCATTTTTGTCTATAGTTATCAAGTATCCACAGATACCGTACTGCTGTTTAAAGGCAACTAGCGCAATATAAAGCCTTTACCAATGTTTAATATTTTGCTTCAATACAGTCTCTCAATATTTTATGTCACATGGAATGAAGAAAGGCTGAAGTTGGTGACAATGTCTTTTTGTCACTACTGCAATATTGCAAAGAGAAGACATATCTTAACATAGCTACCTATAGCCCCATTATCTTTTGCTTCATCTATATCTGAAACATACCTGGAAAACTGTGATCAATGCTTGTGGAAAGGTATCAAAAGTGCTTCTCCTTATTTCTGTGTCTTCAAAATCAAACTTTCCTCCAAACATCTGCATGCCGAGAAGGGCAAAGATGATCATGAAGAGAAAAAGCAAAAGTAGAAGTGATGCAATGGAGCGGACAGAGTTGAGCAGTGAAGCCACAAGGTTGTTTAATGATGTCCAATATCTGAAGTATAAAGAAAGCAGAATATAAACATGGGAAAGAGAAAATACAACTAATGGTAAAGATTAAATCTAAATTTTAAATATTATAACATACATTGTGGTATATTATCTTAAAAATGTAAAAAGCTTTCAAACCACTTTACATTGAACATGTTATTACCGGTATTAGTAATTATTTGGGCCAAATGATGCTTGGTCTTTGTCCTTCAGTTGTATGAGTGCTGAAATATGATGATAAACACAAATATACTGGAATCTATTTCTAAAGCAAAGATTTTAATGGAACTTCGAGATTCCTTCTAATTTAAAATTTTCATACATAAATGTTCTACATGATTGCTTTCTTTTTATTCAAGTCTACAGTCATGGCCAAAAGTTTTCCGACTGACAAATTTTGCTTTTTGCCCTTTCTATGGTTACTGAAGTACAATTACAAGCATTTCTTATGTTTTTACACATTAATCGACAAATACATTATGATTGTGTAAGGACTCAACATTTACAGCCTTGAGCCTTATTTTTAAAGACTTGAGCCAAATCCTGGTTGATTAACCCATTTTTTCCTAATCAGTTGGAGTTTCTCACAATTTTTGAGGACTGACTACAGGTTCTCAATGAGACTAAGATCTGGGGAGAGTTCTGTCCATGGACCAAAAATTTTAATTTTTTTGTTCACCGAGCGACTTAGTTACCATTTTTGCCTTATGAAATGGTGCTTCAACATACTGGAAAACAAATTGGTAAAAATCACATTGTTTATGGATATTTGGGAGGATGTTTGGATGCCATTCAATATTCCCGGCACTGTTGTTAGGGCTTGTACCCATCACCGTGAAAAAAGAGTTCCGATTTCTGTCCAGAAAAGTAGGACTAGTGTCATGCAAGTGTCATGCAATTTTCATGCGAGTACAATCCGATTTTTCACACCTAGCATCCAATTTACATCTAATTGGAATGTAATTTTAACATGAGCTTTTATATAGAGTAATATTCTGTCATTTACACATAGTTTTCAAAGGAAATATTCTTCCAGCAATTCAGCAGCCGCATACAGTAAAATTACAACGTGACCCAACAGAATAGAATAGAATAAGCAGATTACATAAAGAAAAGGTCTATCTGCACTCATGCTGACGTCAGTTGGTGAACTGAGTTAATTGGCCATGAACTCCCAGGTCTTTTCTGATGGCACCATGAGCGTGTGAACTTTCTCATGCTCACGGTGACGTCAGTCATGTCATAGGAGTTCACCTCAAGACCCTGAGCAGCGGTAGCACATGCTGTTCAGTGTTTCTGTTGGTTTGCAGACTGTATAGTAGCATCATGCAACAATGCAGCCTGCCATCTAGATGTAGCAGTGCTAGGCCCATCGTGGGACAAATGGATTATTATCTTATCAGCAGACAGGTGAGGAATATTGTTGTTTGTTATTTTAATTTTCTTGCAAAGGACAATGGCGTCTCCAGAATGGGCGATGATGTGAGTATTGTTTAATTAAGATTGATTAAAGGAGTCTGTGTCATTCTTTCAATTAAAGGACTTTATTCTGTGTGTGTGTGTTTATACAATATGACTATGAGGCTATGAGACTATGAGGTCATCTTATAGACGCCTCTCCAATACTAACATCTGGGCTTGATGTCACTTGACAATACAAAGGTGACAACAACCTCCCAACTGTTACCTCACTTGCCACCACACCAAGGCAAGTGGCAACAGTGAGGCTAAGTGCCAGAATTAGCACATCTTATAGATGCACCTTTTCTGGGGAGACTGAGTACTGATGTTTTTAACATGGCCCCTGCGTAGGCTATTAATATCGGCCTTTTGACTATATTTTAGGGATTTAGGCTCCCAAAAGTTTTTTTATTGCTATTTATTATTAATATCGGCCTGTAGCTGCCTACCTAGCCTTTGCTGGTTAATAATTATAAGGGGACCCTATGTCATTTTTTGTTGGTCCCGCATTTTAATAGCCTGTAAAGGCTAAGTATACAGCTGTGATCTGATATTAATAACCTAGGAAGCTCCATGGGTATTACCCTCTTTCCAGGATATAAACATCTGACCCTAGCTGTCTGCTTTCCCTCTGCTGGTTAATAAAATGTCGGGGGATCCCATGCCATTTTTTTCAGAAAATAATTTAGTAAGTAAAAAAATACATGTACAGTAAGCTGCACACACACTGTACTAATTATATATGTGACTGACATCTTTATGTCTATCTATTCTATGTGTATATATATCTATTCTATCTATTCTATTTTGTCAGGTCACGCTGTTATTTTACTGTACGCGTCTGCTGAATTGCCAGCTTTTCAAAGGACATGGGTGTGTAAAAATTGGACGGCACTCGCATGGTCCGAGTGCCGTGCACTTTTTTTATCACACCCATTGACTTGCATAGGCAAGTCTCGTCTGATATACGTGGCAAATCGTAGCATGCTGCAATTTTTTCTCAGTCCAATTTCCGCTGAGAAAAAAATCGCAGATTAGATGTTAATTAAGATTAACATTGGTCAGAGTGCAATTTGATTTTTTATCAGATTGCACTCATCTATTTTTTTCGCAGATGAGTATTAGCCCTTTGGCAAAACTGTGAGTGAGCCAACTCTCTTGAATGAGAAGCAACCCCACACATGATTGGAGTTGGGATATTCTACTGTTGGTGTGATACAGGACTGATGTTAGCGCACACCCTTTCATTTTCTTCCAGTCATTATTCCAGGTGTTCCAAACATGCTGAAGGGGCTTCAAAAGAGAAAATAACTTTACCACAGTTCTTTGCAGTCCAGGTGGATTTGGTTTTCATCCAAGGGAATATGCTCACTCACAATTTTTGCCTAAAAACACTGCAATGAATAAAGCACAGTATCTAAGCATCCCCATAGAGCAACGTCTTCCAATTATCCAGGATCAATTTGGTAGTTGCTTTTTCAAGTATGATAGAACAAATGGATGGATGAAATTTTGGGTCCATGGCTGGGAAAAAACATAGATCTCAATCCCATTTAGAAACTGTGGTCAGTCTGCAAAACGTGGATGGAAAAACAAGAACATGGAAATTGTATTTAACTTCAAGCACTAATTTCCTTCGAAAGCCATTATATTGAATTTCAATTAACTTTTCAATTAATAATACTGAGTGTTTTTTTGATTTTACACATACATGCTTACCGTGTAATCTTAAATATTCGAAGAAGTCGTATACACCGCAAAACAGATATTCCAAGTGGAGACATGATGTTGCTGGCAACTAACAGGATTTCGAGAAGTCCTGTGCATACCACAAAGCAGTCAAACCGGTTGAAGAGAGACATAAAATATGACTGGAAACCAAGTGCATAGATCTTCAAGATCATCTCCATTGTGAACAAAGCAAGCAATACCTGGTTCGCAATATCTGAAAAGTAAATAGAATTAATATATTCCTGAAACTCCACAATAAAACTATATGACCTAGGTTACTCCTAGTGCTGGAGTTGCATTTTAATTAATGATTAAACTCTATATGTATGCTGGGTATTTGTCACAATCCATTTTTGGATTCATGGCAGCTCTGGTTCCACTATGATTTAAATGTAGCTTTTTTCCTTTCAGACCAATGAGGGTTAATGTCAGTTTCCCTTGCTGGCAGCTTGCTGAAACTGCAGAGCTGCTAGGTCAGCGGATTCTTTAAATGGTCACCTGATGTATCAGCTGACTGTCGGTGATAGTGCAATCTATATTGACCAAGCCTGGAGTAAGGAGCTCTCTGGCTGCTGTGGTGTGTTAGCTGGTTTTGTGAGTCCGTGATCCTGGTGCCTTTCTTCTGCTGTGCGGTGCTTTGCAGCAGAGAAAGTTGTAAAGCTAAGTTGTGTTATTACCTCATCTGTCTCGTGTTTGTCACTGTCCTCTGTGTTTTGCCATCTGAAGTGGTGAGGCTAGCGCCCTTGCCAGCCAGGGCACTAGACAGGGCAGTGCTAGGTGACAGCGAGGGATGAAGTTCCAGACAGCGGTCAGGGGAAGGACCCACTTAGGGCATTAGGGGAGTGAAGAGATAGGCTCAGGTTTGAGCAGGAGGTGACCAGCCCTCATTCCGTATCAGTAGAGCCTTCCTCTCTTCATTTCCATCCCATTGTGTGTGTGTTATGCCGTCTGCTTACCAACCCCTCGTTGGGTCGTGACATATCGTGATACTATTATTAGTTTGGGAGAAAAACTTGTTTAAAGAAACATAAAAATAACCTATTATTGATTACCAATTGTGATGCAGTGACCCCTCTTACAGCTAGGGGGCTCTATATGTGCTCCTCGGGATGTACCTGGAGGCGTAGTTGTGATGGCAAAACAGTGCCCGGCATTATTGTGAATGGCCGGTATGTGTCGCAGAAGTCCTCTGCGCTGTAAGCCAAGTAGTGTTGTTCTGGGACTTGTAGTCCACAAGGGTTTTGTTTACATTACAAGGGAGGCTTACATGGTTAGTCAAAGAGCTGGGCGGGACTGTCTAATCACACATACACCGCCCACTTGTGGTTGTGAGTTTGAGGACCTGCAGTGAGGTCATGACCATGTGACCAGTCCTTGTGATGTTACCTCACCTGTGGTTGTGGTTAGTGTTGAGCATTCCGATACTGCAAATATTGGGTATCGGCTGATATTCGCTGTATCGGAATTCCGATTCTGAGATCCGATATTTTTGTCATATCGGATACCGGAATCTGAGTTTTCCTCTAAAGTCTATGGGGAGTTCCTGTGTCACAGAACGAAGTACGTGACACAGGAACTTCCCGAAAGTGTCACTGTCAGTGTCGGTCGGGTCTGTCAGGTGTCAGCAGCACTTACCTTGCAGAAGATCCCCGGCGGTCACGTCCATCCATCCATCCAGGCCGGCCATTACCCTCTCCCTGGCGGTCACGTGCAGCATCTCGCGATAACTGCACGTGCTGCCGGGTACTGGGTAATCTCAGCCAGCTGTACTCTCGCGACAGATAGCCGTAAACCAGTCCGAAGACGTCACCGCCGGGGAATCTCCTCAGGTAAGCAGCTCTGCTACATCTGAATGCCATGCTCAGCCTGGCATGCAGATGTAGCAGAGCTGGACTCGTCGTGGGACACTTGTGATTTTGGACTGCGTCGGACAGGGAGTATTTGTGTTGGTTTGTTATTTTTGTTTTTTACAGGAGAACGATGGCGTCGCAGGATGAGCGTACAATAAAAATAATGAAAACTGTGTGGTGTTTTATTTCATTAAAATACTTTTTTCTGGCTGTGTATTTTTTTAAAAATTTACTAACTATGATTAATAATGGATCGGTGTCTTATTGACGCCTCTCCATTATTAACCGGGCTTATTGTCACCTTTCAATCAAAGGTGACATTAATTCCTTATTACCCCGCTTGCCACCGCTACAGGGCAAGTGGGAAGAGCCGGGTAAAGTGCCACAATTGGCGCATCTTTGGATTTGTGGGGCTTGTGCAGCCTGGTATTTTTAGGCTGTTGAGGGACAAAATCCATGGGCCTTGACAGTCTTTTAATACCAGGCCGCAGCAGTCTGCTTTTTACTTGGCTGGTTAACAAAAATAGGGGGACCCCACGCCATTTTTTTTTTCGAGGGGATCCCCTATTTTTGTTAACCAGCCAAGCTAAGCAGACTGCTGTGGCCTGGTATTATCAGGCTTGCAAGGTTCATGGATATTGGATCCTTACCAGCCTGAAAAACCAGGCCTCAGCAGTCTGCTTCATCTGGCTGGTTAACAAAAATAGGGGGGGCCCCATGCCATTTTTTTTTTCGAGGGGATCCCCTATTTTTGTTAATCAGTTCACATCAGGTCAGCCGGGATTCCCTCTGACGTCACTGATGCTGTGCGGTGTCCCTGGCTGACCTGAAGTGAAAGTGGGAAGCAATATTATGCTAACCACTTCCTCTCCTGTCAGCCAGGAGAGGAGATGATTCAGTCGGGGGTTTACTGTGAGGCTGTCAGCATTAGCTGCGGTCCCTGCAGTAAACATTAACCCTTTCAGAAGGATTACATCGGGGACCTGACTGAACATCGGATAGGTAAGAATAATGTTGCTTTATTATTTTATTTTTATTACAGGTGAACAAGGGCTTAGCAAGGAATGGCAGTAAAATAAAATATGGTCAAACACTGTGTGTTTATTTCATTAAAATGATTTTTAATTAAAGTGTGTGTGTTTTATTTTTATTTCATACAATAGGATTAATAATTGATAGTTGTCTAATTGACAGCTCTCAATTATTAACCTGGCTTAAAGTCACCTTTCAATAGCAAGGTGGCTTTAACCCCTTATTAACCCATTCGCCACCGCTACAGGGCAATGGGAATAGACGGGCAAAGTGCCAGAAAGGGCGAATCTAATTATAGATTTGCCTTTTCTGGGGTGTCTGGGGGCAGATGTTAGTAGCCGGGGGGGGCAAAAAATAATGGTCCCTCTCTGGGCTATTATCTGCCCCCACTCGCTGGCTTTGTCTGTCTGGTTGAGAAAATAGGGCAGGAGCCCACGCATTTTTTTCAACAATTTTACACCTCATATATATATATATATATATATATATACATGTCATTGAATTTGTGACACATATATATATATAGTACATACATTTCTACATAGTATAATAGCCGCTAATTCAATTGCCGGCTTTTGTGAAATTACAGACCCGACATGAAATGACACATGGTTTACATAGAGTTAACCATGTCATTTTATGTAGTTTGATATATGGTTTTCACTAACAATTACATGAGTGTATGTGTGCAAAACTTGACACATGTAGGGGTTAATTAAAGGTGTAAATTCGCAGCAAAAAAATCTTTTTTTTTACAACGAATTTACACCTTTAATTAACCCTTAGTGACAGAGCCATTTTGCAGCTTAATGACCGGGCCAATTTTTACAATTCTGACCACTGTCAATTTATGAGGTTATAACTCTGGAACGCTTTAACAAATCAAGCTGATTCTGAGATTGTTTTTTCGTGACATATTGTACTTCACGTTAGTGGTAAAATTTCTTTGATATGACTTGTGTTTATTTATGAAAAAAATGGAAATATGGCGAAAATTTTGAAAATTTAACAATTTTCAAACTTTAAATTTTTATGCCCTTAAATCAGAGAGATATGTCACACAAATTTCTTAATAAATAACATTTCCCACATGTCTACTTTACATCAGCACAATTTTGGGACCAAAATTTTTTTTTGTTACGAAGTTATAAGGGTTAAAAGTTGACCAGCGATTTCTCATTTTTACAACACCATTTTTATTTTAGGGACCACCTCACATTTGAAGTCACTTTGAGGGGTCTATATGATAGAAAATAGCCAAAAGTGACACCATTCTAAAAACTGCACCCCTCAAGGTGCTCAAAACCACATTCAAGAAGTTTATTAACCCTTTACGTGCTTCACAGGAACTGAAGCAATGTGGAAGGAAAAAATTAACATTTAACTTTTTTTGCAAAAACTTTACTTCGGAACCTATTTTTTTTATTTTCACAACTGTTAAAAGAAAAAATGAACCACAAAATTTGTTGTGCAATTTCTCCTGATTAAGCCGATACCCCATATGTGGGGGTAAACCACTTTTTGGGCGCACGGCAGAGGTTGCAAGGGAAGGAGCGACATTTGACTTTTTCAACGCAAAATTGGCTGGACGCCATGTCGCGTTTGTAGAGGCCCTGATGTGTCTAAACAGTGGAAACCCATCACAAGTGACCCCATTTTGGAAACTAGACCCCCTAAGGAACTTATCTAGATGTGTGGTGAGCACTTTGAACCTCCAAGTGCTTCACAGAAGTTTATAACATAGAACAGTGAAAATAAAAAATCATATTTTTTCCACAAAAACAATCTTTTCACCCCAATTTTTATTTTCCCAAGGGTAACAAGACCCCAAAAGTTTTTGTGCAATTTGTCCTGAGCATGCTGATACCCCATATGTGGGGGTAAACCAATGTTTGGGTGCAAGGCAGAGCTTGGAAGGGAACGAGCGCCGTTTGACTTTTTCAGCGCAGAATTGGCTGGACGTCATGTCGTGTTTGTAGAGGTCCTGATGTGTCTAAACAGTGGAAACCCCCCACAAGTGACCCCATTTTGGAAATTAGACCCCCTAAGGAACTTATCTAGATGTGTGGTGAGCACTTTGAACCTCCAAGTGCTTCACAGAAGTTTATAACATAGAACCGTGAAAATAAAAAATCATATTTTTTCCACAAAAATGATCTGTTCACCCCAATTTTTATTTTCCCAAGGGTAACAAGACCCCAAAAGTTTTTGTGCAATTTGTCCTGAGCATGCCGATACCCCATATGTGGGGGTAAACCACTGTTTGGGCGCACGGCAGGGCTTGGAAGTGAAGGAGTGCCGTTTGACTGTTTCAAACCAAAATTGGCTGGAATTGAAATTGGACGCCATGTCGCGTTTGGAGAGCCCCTGATACGCCTAAACAGTCGAAACCCCCCACAAATCACACCATTTTGGAAACTAGACCCCTTAAGGAACTTATCTAGATGTGTGGTGAGCACTTTGAACCCCCAAGTGCTTCACAGAAATTAATAAACGTAGAGCCGTGAAAATAAAAAATCATTTTTTTCCTCAAAAATGATTCTTTAGCCCGCTATTTTTTTTATTTTCCCAAGGGTAACAGGAGAAATTGGACCCAAAAAGTTGTTGTGCAATTTTTCCTGAGTACGCTGATACCCCATATGTGGGGTGAAACCACTGTTTGGGCACATGGGAGTGCTTGGAAGGGAAGGAGCGCCATTTTGTAATGCAGACTTTGATGGAATGTTCTGCGGGCATCATGTTGTGTTTGCAGACCCCTTGATGTACCTAAACAGTAGAAACCCCCTGCAAGTGACACCAGTTTGGAAACTAGACCCCCAAGGAGCTTATCTAGATGTGTGGTGAGCACTTTGAACCCCCAAGTGCTTCACAGAAATTTATAAACGCAGACCCGTGAAAATGAAAAATCATTTTTTTTCTCAAAAATGTTTTTTTTAGCCAGCTATTTTTTATTTTCCCAAGGGTAACAGGAGAAATTAGAATCCCCAAATTGGTGTGCAATTTGTCCTGAGTACGTTGATACCCCATATGTTGGGGTAAACCACTGTTTGGGCGCACGGCAGGGCTCGGAAGGGAGGGAGCGACATTTGACTTTTTGAAAGCCACGTCGTGTTTGGAGACCCCCTGATGTGTCTAAACAGTGGAAACCCCCCCACAAGTGACCCCATTTTGGAAACTAGACCCCTTAAGGAACTTATCTAGATGTGTGGTGAGCACTTTGAACCCCCAAGTGTTTCACAGAAATTTATAAACGCAGAGCAGTGAAAATGAAAAATCATTTTTTTTCTCAAAAATGTTTTTTTTAGCCAGCTATTTTTTATTTTCCCAAAGGTAACAGGAGAAATTAGAACCCCAAAATTGGTGTGCAATTTGTCCTGAGTACGCTGATACCCCATATGTTGGGGTAAACCACTGTTTGGGCGCACGGCAGGGCTCGGAAGGGAGGGAGCGACATTTGACTTTTTGAAAGCCAAGTCGTGTTTGGAGACCCCCTGATGTGTCTAAACAGTGGAAACCCCCCACAAGTGACCCCATTTTGGAAACTAGACCCCTTAAGGAACTTATCTAGATGTGTGGTGAGCACTTTGAACCCCCAAGTGTTTCACAGAAATTTATAAACGCAGAGCTGTGAAAATAAAAAATCATTTTTTTTCTCAAAAATGATTTTTTTAGCCAGATATTTTTTATTTTCCCAAGGGTAACAGGAGAAATTAGAATCCCAAAATTGGTGTGCAATTTGTCCTGAGTACGCTGATACCCCATATGTTGGGGTAAACCACTGTTTGGGCGCACGGCAGGGCTCGGAAGGGAGGGAGCGCCATTTGACTTTTTGAACGCCACGTCGTGTTTGGAGACCCCCTGATGTGCCTAAATAGTGGAAATCCCTCAATTCTAGCTCCAACCCTAACCCCAACACACCCCTAACCCTAATCCCAACCCTAATCCTAACCTAAATCCCAACCCTAATTGTAACCCTAACCTTAATTGTAACCCTAACTCTAATTGTAACCCTAACCCTAATTTTAACCCTAACCCTAATTGTAACCTTAACCCTAATTATAACCCTAATTATAACCCTAACCCTAAGGCTAGGTTCATTTTGCGTTTTACCAGCCCGTTCAACACATAGCGTTGACAGGCTGGTAACGGTATAGCATAACACGATCGCGTTATGCTATACCCGCTAGCGCAGAGGAATCAGCAGATGATTCATCTGCGCTAGCGGTGATGGAGCCCAGACGCTGCAGCCCGCGTCCGAGGCTCCGTCACTGAATGATGGCACGTCGCAAACGCATGCCGCTTTACAGCATGCGTCGCGATGCGCCCTCAAATGGGGGTGAATGTCAGCGTTAACGGACTGCGTTACATCGCGTTATACCGCGGTATAACGCAGTCCGTCTAACGGACTGCCATAACGCAGTATGAACCCAGCTTAACCCTAACGCTAATTATAACCCTAACCCTAATGCTAACCCTAACCCTAATGCTAACCCTAACCCTAATTATAACCCTAACCCTAATTATAACCCTAACCCTAACAGAAAAATGAAAATAAATATAATTTCTATTTTTTATTATATGTCCCTAACTAATAGTTTATCACAGTGATCAAAATGCACTTTCTGGAGAATGAATGAAAACATTTTTGAATCTGCCGCCAAGCAGATCGGCGGGCGCACTGCGCATGCGCCCGCCATTTTTTTTTTGCAGGAAGAAGACGTCGGGATCCTGGGGCCTGCGGGAGGACGGAGGACACCGGTAAGTATACGGGGGGGGCGATCGGGGGACCCTCATTTTCTCCCCTCTGATGTGCGATCACATCAGAGGGGAGAGAAATCATTTTTTTTTTTTTTTTTTTGCTATCGCATCTATGCTTGCATAGATGCGATCGCAACACCGGGATCGGTGAATACCGACCCAGATCATATTCTCTGGGGTCTCGGCTACCCCCGGTAGCCGAGACCCCAGAGAATATTTGCCCATCCCCCCCAGGACACAGCGGCACATAGCGGCGGGCGCACTGAGCATGCGCCCGCCATTTTCTTCATCGCGCCGGCCCCGGGGGACACCGGAGGGCCCTGGGGCCACATACAGGACATCGGGGGCCACATGGGGGTCCTGGGGACCCTTTTTCTCTGTCCTCTGATGTCCGATGACATCAGAGGACAGAGAAATTAAATGGCACAACTTTTTTTTTTGTTGCGGTCGCCGTTATAGGGTTAATAACGGCGATCGCAACATCGGTGTCGGTAAAAACCGACCCGATTCATGTTCTCTGGGGTCTCGGCTACCCCCGGTAGCCGAGACCCCGGAGAAAATGCGCCTCTGGGGGGCGCTATTCACTTTTTCCACAGCGCCGTTAATTAACGGCGCTGTGGTTTAAGTACCCTTAATGACCGCCGTTAAAAGGCGTATCGGCGGTCGTTAAGGGGTTAACCCCTACATGTGTCAAATTTTGCACACATACACTCATGTAATTGTTAGTGAAAACCATATATCAAACTACATGAAATGACATGGTTAACTCTATGGTAACCATGTGTCATTTCATGTCGGGTGGTTCTGTATTTTCACAAAAGCCGGCATTGCCCGGCAATTGAATCAGAGGCTATTTTACTATGTACAAGTGTATGAACTATAAATATATGTATATATATGTCACAATGACATATGACACAATGACATATTTCCAGTATCGGATCGGCGATACCCGATACTTTTTGAGTATCGTGCCGATCCAATCCGATCCGATATTTCGGGATATCGGGCAGTATCGCTCAACACTAGTTGTGGTTAGAGGCTACCTAATGGAGCCTGTGTGTTTGGCATATGTTGCAGTGCTGACTAGTCTGAGCCAGAGGAAGGAGGTCTGTGAGATACCTCTGGAGTGGACGGTCTGAAAACCGTGAGTGATACTGACTGGGGTCAGTGAGAAGTGAGAAGTGTTTGTGGGATACCTCTGAGGAGAAGAGGCATCCGGAACCTGTGTGGCCGACACCAACAGGTAATGGACAGGAGTCTGTGTTGTGCTGACCGGGGTCAGTTAGAGACTGTGTTCATGTTATAGAAAAGTGTTTGTGTGATACCTCTGAGGAGAAGAGGCATCCGGGAACCTGTGTGGCCAACACCAACAGGTAACGGACAGGAGTCCAAGTTATGCTGACCGGGGTCAGTGAGAGACAGAGTTTATACTACACCATGTTCCAAATTATTATGCAAACTAGTTTTAAGTGTCATAGCGTTTTTTTTTTGTAAATTAAACCCATTGATGGTATTGTGTCTCAGGGTTCTTTGGATCACTGAAATCAATCTCAGATACCTGTGACAATTAGTTTGCCATGTGAGCCCAATAAAAGGAAAACTAGATGTTCCAGACTATTAAGCAGGCCAGAGTTTTTAAGTAACATGGGAAAGAAAAAGGATCTCTCTGCTGCTGAAAAGCATCAAATAGTGCAACGCCTTGGAAAAGGGATGAAAACATTAGATATTTCACGAAAACTTAAGCGTGATCATCGTACTGTTAAGAGATTTGTGGCTGATTCTGAGCACAGACGTGTTCGTGCTGATAAAGGCAGAATGAGGAAGGTTTCTGCCAGGCAAGTCCATCGGATTAAGAGAGCAGCTGCTAAAAAGCCATTACAAACCAGCAAACAGATTGTAACGGGTCCGGGGGGCGGAACCTCTGAGCTACTATACAAGGGGGCGGTCCTTGTAAGGGAGCGGGTGGCGACCAGGGTGGACGGGCTGGCAGTCACAGTAGGTAACCGGGGCAGTCTCTGGGTGAACGGGCAGGAAGTCACGGCAAGTGACCGGGGCAGTCTCTGGATGAACGGGCAGGAGGTCACGGCAAGTGACCGGGGCAGTCTCTGTATGAACGGGCAGGAGGTCACGGCAAGTGACCGGGGCAGTCTCTGTATGAACGGGCAGGAGGTCACGGCAAGTGACCGGGGCAGTCTCTGGATGAACGGGCAGATGCGACCTGTGATGGCTGAGCCTCCCGGTAGGCTAGCAGGCAGATAGCAGATGAGCGCTCCCAGGTGAGCGGGCGAGAGTCTCTGGAATAGCCGGTGGTCACTGAACGTGACGGCAGAGCCTCCAGGTAGGCTAGCAGGCAGGCAACGGATGAGCGCTCCCAGGTGAGCGGGCAGGCTGGTCCATAGACAGACTGGCAGGTGATGGTGGGCAGACTGTCGGACGGCGGAGCCTCCAGGTAGGCTAGCAGGCTGGTAACAGGTGAGCGCTCCCAGGTGAGCGGGCAGGCTGGTCCATAGACAGACTGGCAGGTGATGGTGGGCAGACTGTCGGACGGCGGAGCCTCCAGGTAGGCTAGCAGATTGGTAACAGGTGAGGGGAATCTCAGACAGGTACAGACAGCAAACTGGCAAGAATCTGGCAGGTAACTGGCAACGGGACCTGAGGGCTGAAGCAGAGTAGTGAACAGTGCAACAACATTGCTCGGGACCTCCATTTTGGGGGAGGTGCCTTATATAAGGTGAAGCCCTCCGGCCATTGGCCGGGGACTCCTTAGTACGGCACGCGCGGCTCCTTTAAGAGGGAGGGAATCACGCGTGCGCGCCCCCTAAGCACAGTGGCCGGAAAGGAGCGCGCGCTGCCAGCAGAGCGGGAGGAGGACGCCGACCTCGGAGCAGAGGGGTGAGGGGAACAGCGTCCCTGCCTAGCAGAGGGCAGGGACGCCGACGCTACAGTACCCCCCCCTTTAGGCCCCCCCTTTTTTAGGCCAGAAAGAAATTTAGCTAGGATGAGAGGGGCATGGATGTTCTCCCGAGGCTCCCACGTTCTCTCCTCGGGACCAAACCCCTTCCAATCCACCAGAAAATAGGTCTTCCCTCTTACCCTTTTGGTGGCCAGAATGTTCTCTACCTCAAATTCGTTTTCAGCAGAAACCGGAGCAGGAGGTGTACCTGTAGGCTTGGAAAAAGAGTTAAGTACCACCGGTTTGAGGAGAGATACATGGAAGGAGTTAGGGATCCGCAAGTTGGCCGGGAGTTTCAATTTATAGGCCACCGGGTTGATCTGACTGATGACCTCCAGAGGACCGATGAACCGAGGCCCTAACTTATAGGACGGAATCTTGAGCCGGACATACTTGGATGAGAGCCAGACCTTATCCCCAGGGCGGAATTGAGGAGGATCCAGACGTTTTTTGTCAGCATGTTTTTTCATACGCTCGGATGACAGAAGAAGTGCGAACCGGGTACTCTCCCATATAGAGGAAAATTCGTTAACAAGAGATTCCGCAGCCGGATTGTCCACTGAGGTGGAGACGGGAAATGGGATCCGAGGATGCTGACCGAAGACTACAAAAAACGGGGATTTGGAGGAAGATTCGCTCTCGTGATTGTTGTAAGAAAATTCGGCCCATGGCAGGAGATCCACCCAGTCAGAATGGTGGACGTTAACGAAGTGCCGGAGGTAACTGGTCAGGCTCTGATTGATCCGCTCCACTTGACCATTGGACTGTGGGTGATAAGTGGAGGAGAAGTCCAGGGTGACGTCTAGCAATTTACAAGTGGCTCTCCAGAAACGTGAGGTGAACTGTACCCCACGATCCGACACGATATGGCGGGGCAGGCCATGAAGACGGAAGATGTGGCGAATAAAGTCTTTAGCCAGCTCGGGTGCAGACGGGAGGCCTGGCAGGGGAACAAAGTGAGCCATCTTGGAAAAGCGATCCGCGACCACCCAAATGACCGTACAACCCTCAGAGACGGGGAGGTCAGTTATGAAGTCCATGGCTATATGCTGCCAGGGGGCAGCGGGTACAGGAAGCGGAAGGAGGCGACCGGCAGGCAGGTGTCTCGGCACTTTGTTGCGGCCACAGGAGGCACAGGCAGAAACAAAGTCTATTATGTCCTTGTGCAGGGTAGGCCACCAGTAATGCCGGGAAATAAGCTGGAGGGTCTTTCTCTGACCGGCGTGGCCAGCTAGTTTAGACGAATGGCCCCAGTGTAGGATCCTCTCCCGATCGGGTACCGCTACGAACGTCTTACCGGGAGGGAGACGGTTTAGACTCACGGGAGCCACCTGCATGACTCTGGCGGGATCGATGATATGTTTAGGTTCCTCCTCGAGATCCGACACCAGGAAGGATCGAGACAAGGCGTCCGCCTTGATGTTCTTGTCAGCCGGGCGAAAATGTAGAACAAGATCAAAGCGAGCAAAAAACAAGGACCACCGGGCTTGGCACGGGTTAAGTCTCTGGGCATGCTGGAGGTAAGCCAAGTTTTTGTGGTCAGTGTAAATAATTACCAGATGAAGAGCCCCCTCGAGTAGGTAACGCCACTCTTCCAATGCCAGCTTGATGGCCAATAACTCTCGGTCTCCTATGGAGTAATTGCGCTCAGAAGAGGAGAAGAGTTTGGAAAAGAAGCCACAAGTTACCATTCTCCCGGAAGACGATTTTTGAGTAAGTACCGCTCCGGCTCCAGAGGAGGAAGCGTCAACCTCCAGGAAGAACTGCTTGTTGCCGTCTGGGCGATGCAGCACCGAGGCAGAAGAGAAGGCTTGTTTTAAGGAAAGGAAGGCCTCCTCTGCTTCGGGCGTCCACTCTTTGGGGTTAGTGCCCTTACGGGTGAGCGCGGAAATTGGGGCAGTCCGGGAAGAGAAGTGCGGTATGAAGAGGCGGTAGTAGTTAGCGAAGCCCAGGAACCGCTGGATGGCCTTCAATCCCTCCGGTCGGGGCCATTTCTCGATGGCAGACAGTTTCTCTGGATCCATTCGTAGACCGGTCTGAGAAATAATGTAGCCCAAAAACGGAAGCGAGGTCTGCTCAAAGAGGCACTTCTCATATTTAGCGAAGAGGTGATTCTGCCTGAGCCTGAGCAGAACCTGACGAACGTCCCTCCGGTGAGTCTGGAGATCCGGAGAGAAGACCAAGATGTCGTCCAGGTACACCACCACGCAGGAGTAGAGAAGGTCCCGGAAGACGTCATTGACCAACTCTTGAAAGACGGCAGGAGCATTGCAGAGACCAAAGGGCATTACTAGATACTCATAGTGGCCGTCCCGGGTGTTGAAGGCAGTCTTCCATTCATCACCTTGACGGATACGGACTAGGTTGTACGCCCCTCGGAGGTCCAATTTGGTGAAGATTCTAGCCCCCCGCAGACGATCAAACAATTCTGGAATGAGCGGAAGGGGGTACTTTTCCTCACCGTAATCTGGTTAAGGCCTCTATAGTCTATACAGGGACGAAGAGAGCCGTCCTTCTTTACGAAAAAGAAGCCTGCTCCCGCCGGGGAGGTAGATTTCCGGATGAATCCCCTGGCCAAATTCTCCTCGATATATTCAGACATCGACTGGGTCTCAGCAGCGGACAATGGGTAAATACGCCCACGGGGAGGCGTAGTACCGGGTAACAGGTCGATAGGACAGTCGTATGGTCTGTGAGGAGGTAATGTCTCTGCCTCCTTTTTATTAAAGACATCAGCAAATGACCAATAGGGAATCGGAAGTCCAGGTAGATTAGTTGGGGTAGGAGATGGACGGACGGGATGAACAGGAACCAAACACGTCTTATGACAATCCTGTCCCCAGGAAGAACCTCTCCGGTCTGCCAGTCGAGCACGGGTGCATGTCTCTGGAGCCAAGGTAAACCTAGTAAGAGGGCGTGAGAGAGTCCAGGCAGCACATGAAACGAGATGCTCTCAGAATGCAGCATTCCCACCTGCAGAGTTATGGATTCGGTGATGAGTTGGATGGGACGTGGAAAGAGACCCCCATCCACAGCCGCGACAGATAATGGTACAGCCAGAGATTTGGTGGGAATGCGGTATTTTTCTACCAGGGACTGGGAAATAAGATTCCCGGCTGCTCCAGAGTCAAGTTGGGCTAGTTCGAAATAACGGTTCTCCCCGCAGAGAATTGAGACTGACAACAGCAGAGATGGAGAGGATTTATCCTTGTCTAGGTCGACCTCTCTGAGCGAACCTAGACACAGGCGTTTCCCGACCTCTCCGGGCAGGTACGGATCCGGTGCTCCTTACTGCCACAGTAGAAGCAACTCCCCTCGGCATGGCGTAAGTCCTGACGGGTTTTGACCATCTTGGTCTGGTCGACCTGCATAGGCTCAGGAGAGTGTAATTGGGGAGAAATGGAGGGAGTGACGGGTTTCTGAAACGTAGGAGCTAGACGTGGAAATCTCCTCTCGCGGGTGACCTCTTTGGCCCGCTCCTGGAACCGTAGGTCAATCCGGGTGGCAAGAGTTATTAGGTCATCGAGAGTGGTAGGAATGTCCCGACCAGCGAGTTCATCTTTAATACGACCGGACAGACCTTCCCAGAAAACAGATATCAGAGCGTTGTTATCCCAGGCCAGCTCCGAGGCAAGGGTACGGAACCGTATGGCATATTGGCCCACGGTGAGACTTCCCTGATGGAGGCGTAGCAGAGATGATGCGGATGAGGTCTTCCGTCCGGGTTCGTCGAAGACCTTCCGGAAAGCCGCGAGAAAGGCAGACAGGTCGGACACCAGGGGGTCTCCTCTCTCCCAAAGAGGATTTAGCCAGGCCAGGGCCTCCCCGGTGAGATGGGACATGATGAAGGCAATTTTGGCTCGGTCGGAGTTAAACTGGTGGGACAGGAGTTCAAAGTGCAGGGTGCACTGATTAATGAAGCCCCGAGCCTGAGCGGGGTCGCCTCCAAAGCGAGGAGGTGCAGAGAGCCGGGGTCCGAGACAGGAAACCACGGAATGGGTGGAGAGCGGAGCTGCCGGATTGCGGGTCATGGCACCAGCGGTAGTTGCTGGTGGAGCAGCCAGAGTGTCCAGGCGAGAATTGACATTCCGCAGGTGGCCCAGGATGGACTCCTGTTGGGACCTCTGGCGGGACAGTTCATGACACAGGTCCGAGAGCGAGGGAGCTTGGGTGCCACCGGGTTCCATGGCCCGAGCAAACTGTAACGGGTCCGGGGGGCGGAACCTCTGAGCTACTATACAAGGGGGTGGTCCTTGTAAGGGAGCGGGTGGCGACCAGGGTGGACGGGCTGGCGGTCACAGCAGGTAACCGGGGCAGTCTCTGGGTGAACGGGCAGGAGGTCACGGCAAGTGACCGGGGCAGTCTCTGTATGAACGGGCAGGAGGTCACGGCAAGTGACCGGGGCAGTCTCTGGATGAACGGGCAGATACGACCTGTGATGGCTGAGCCTCCCGGTAGGCTAGCAGGCAGATAGCAGATGAGCGCTCCCAGGTGAGCGGGCGAGAGTCTCTGGAATAGCCGGTGGTCACTGAACGTGACGGCAGAGCCTCCAGGTAGGCTAGCAGGCAGGCAACGGATGAGCGCTCCCAGGTGAGCGGGCAGGCTGGTCCATAGACAGACTGGCAGGTGATGGTGGGCAGACTGTCGGACGGCGGAGCCTCCAGGTAGGCTAGCAGACTGGTAACAGGTGAGCGCTCCCAGGTGAGCGGGCAGGCTGGTCCATAGACAGACTGGCAGGTGATGGTGGGCAGACTGTCGGACGGCGGAGCCTCCAGGTAGGCTAGCAGGTTGGTAACAGGTGAGGGAATCTCAGACAGGTACAGACAGCAAACTGGCAAGAATCTGGCAGGTAACTACCAACGGGACCTGAGGGCTGAAGCAGAGTAGTGAACAGTGCAACAACATTGCTCGGGCACCTCCATTTTGGGGGAGGTGCCTTATATAAGGTGAAGCCCTCCGGCCATTGGCCGGGGACTCCTTAGTACGGCGCGCGCGGCCCCTTTAAGAGGGAGGGTAGCACGCGCGCGACGCCCCCTAAGCACAGTGGCCGGAAAGGAGCGCACGCTGCCAGCAGAGCGGGAGGAGGACGCCGACCTCGGAGCAGAGGGGTGAGGGGAACAGCGTCCCTGCCTAGCAGAGGGCAGGGACGCCGACGCTACACAGATATTTGAAGCTGCTGGTGCCTCTGGAGTCCCTTGAACCTCAAGGTGTAGGATCCTTCAAAGGCTTGATGTGGTGCATAAACCTACTATTCAGCCACCCCTAAACAGTGCTCACAAGCTGAAATGGTTGCAGTGGGCCCAGAAATACCTGAAGACTAATTTTCAAACAGTCTTGTTTATTGATGAGTGTCGAGCAACCCTGGATGGTCCAGATGGATGGAGTAGTGGATGGTTGGTGGATGGCCACCATGTCCCAACAAGGCTGCGACGTCAGCAAGGAGGTGGAGGAGTTATGTTTTGGGCCGGAATCATAGGGAAACAGCTGGTAGGGCCCTTTAAGGTTCCTGAAGGTGTGAAAATGACCTCTGCAAAGTATATAGAGTTTCTGACTGACAACTTTCTTTCATGGTATAAAAAGAAGAAACGTGCCTTCAGGAGCAAAATCATCTTCATATATGACAATGCACAATCTCATGCTGCAAAGAATACCTCTGAGTCATTGGCTGCTATGGGCATAAAAGGAGATAAACTCATGGACACCATCTTCCTCTGACCTCAACCCTATAGAGAACCTTGGGAGTATCATCAAGCAAAAGATCTATGAGGTTGGGAAGCAGTTCACATCAAAACAGCAGCTCTGGGGGGCTATTCTGACTTCATGCAAAGAAATACAAGCAGAAACTCTCCAAAAACTCACATGTTCAATGGATGCAAGAATTATGAAGGTGATATCAAAGAAGGGTTCCTATGTTAACATGTAACTTGGCCTGTTAGGATGTTTTGGAGATAAATAGCTTTTTTGTTCAGTGACTGTGAACTCCTAATGCTGCAAATTCCACAAATGAGCATTTTCAGTTCTTTAAAACATATCAAGTATTTAGAAATTCTACTGTGCCTAATAATTTGGAACAGTGCATTTTGAGTTTTTATTCATTTTGGAGATTATAATGGTATTATTGGGAGGTTTCTTTAATAAAATTCGATGTATACTCTAACGGGTGATGACTTTTATTAGGGTACATACTCACTGGAGAGAAAAATGGACGAGTGCAAGCCGATAAAAAATCGGATTGCACTCGGACCAATGTTATTCAATAGGGGGGGTTACTTCTCATTTGCGATTTTTTTCTCATCTGAAATCGGACTGAGAAAAAAATCCAGCATGCTGCGATTTGCAGCGATTTTTGGATGAGACTCACCAATGCAAGTCAATGGGTGCGAGAAATAATCGGACAGCACTCGCACCATGCGAGTGCTGTCCTATTTATACACACCGGTGTCCTTTGAAAAGCCGGCAATTCATCCCCGGCTACTGTAAAATCACACTGACAGCTCACAAAACACTAGATATATACACATAGAATACATATATATATATATATTATATATACACATGTCATTATTATTATTATTACACATTTATATAGCGCCATTTATTCCATGGCGCTTTACATATGAAAAGGGAAAATATAGACAGGTACAATAAAGTGTGCTAGACAAGGGACACACAAGTACAGAAGGAGAGAGGACCCTGCCCGCTCATTGTGACACATATATATATATATATATATATATATATATATATATTATAGTTCATACACTTCTACATACTGTAGTATAATAGCCGCTAATTCAATTGCCGGCTTTTGTGAAATTACAGACCCGACAAGAAATGACACATGGTTTACATACAGTTAACCATGTCATTTCATGTAGTTTGATATATGGTTTTCACTAACAATGACATGAGTGTATGTGTGCAAAATTTCTTAAATGTAGGGGTTAATTAAAGGTGTAAATTCGTTGAAAAAAAATGTGTTGGCTCCCGCGCTGTTTTCTCAATCAGACAGACAAAGCCAGCGAGTGGGGGCAGAAAATAATAGCCTAGGGAGGGTGTATTTATTTTGTGCCCCCTCTGGCTACTAACATCTTCCCCCAGCCACCCCAGAAAAGGCAAATCTATAATTAGATGCGCCCTTTCTGGCACTTAGCCCATCTATTACCATTGCCCTGTAGCGTGGCTAATGGGTTAATAATGGGTTAAAGCCACCTTGCTATTGGAAGGTGACTTTAAGCCAGGTTAATAATTGAGAGTTGTCAATTAGACAACTATCAATTATTAATCCTATTGTATGAAATAAAAATAAAACACACACACTTTAATTAAAAATCATTTTAATGAAATAATCACACAGTTTTTGACCATCTTTTATTTTACAGGTAATCCGTGCGAAGCACTTGTTCTCCTGTAATAAAAATAAAATAATAAAGCAACATTATTCTTACCTATCCAGTGCTCTGTCAGGTCCCACGCTGTAATCCTTCACAAAGGGTTAACTGGCTTACAGCAAGCAGCGCAGCTAATGCTGGCAGCTAAGCTGTAAGCCCCCGAATGAAGGATTTCCTCTCCCGGCCAACAGGAGAGGAAGTGATTAGTGTGGGAAGCTTAATTGATTGCTTCCCTGGCTTATCAGTTCAGGTCAGCGGTGGACACCGCACAGCATCAGTGACGTCAGAGGGAGTCTCCGGCTAACCTGAAGTGAACTGGTTAGCCTGGGAAGCAATCAATTAAGCTTCCCACACTAATCACTTCCTCTCCTGTCGGCCAGGAGAGGAACTCCTTCATTCGGGGGCTTACATTTGAGCTGCCAGCATTAGCTGTGCTGCTAGCTGTAAGCCAGTTAACCCTTTGTGAAGGATTACAGCGTGGGACCTGACAGAGCACCGGATAGGTAAGAATAATGTTGCTTTATTATTTTATTTTTATTACAGGAGAACAAGGGCTTCGCACGGATTACCTGAAAAAAAAAAGATGGTCAAAAACTGTGTGATTATTTCATTAAAATTATTTTTAATTAAAGTGTGTGTGTTTTATTTTCATTTCATACAATAGGATTAATAATTGATAGTTGTCTAATTGACAACTCTCAATTATTAACCTGGCTTAAAGTCACCTTCCAATAGCAAGGTGGCTTTAACCCATTATTAACCCATTAGCCAACGCTACAGGGTAATGGGAATAGACAGGTTAAGTGCCAGAAAGGGCGCATCTTATTATAGATTTGCCTTTTCTGGGGTGGCTGGGGACAGATGTTAGTAGCCGGGGGGCACAAAATAAATGCACCCTCCCTATGCTATTATTATCTGCTCCCACTCGCTGGCTTTGTCGGTCTGGTTGAGAAAATAGCGCGGGAGCCCACGCATTTTTTCCAACAAATTTACACATTTAATTAACCCCTACATGTATGAAATTTTGCACACATACACTCATGTCATTGTTAGTGAAAACCATATATCAAACTACATGAAATGACATGGTTAACTGTATGTAAACCATGTGTCATTTCATGTCGGGTCTGAAATTTCACAAAAGCTGGCAATTGAATTAGCGGCTATTATACTATGTAGAAGTGTATGACCTATATATATATATATATACTGTGGCAAGACGACTCGCTCGGCTCTCCTGAAGGTAGACTCAGGACACACGTTCTCTGGGTTTTCTTTCTGCTGGTTTATTATCAGCCATAAACTCATGCAGATTTCGCAGGAAAAGTAAACATGACCCTTCTGGGTTAAACGGGAAAAGCATAAAAAAAAAAAAACAATAACTCAGTCCATAGATGAGAGGGTTCCGCCCGCTCTCAGTAGCATAAATGGCACAGTCAAAGTCCTTGTGGAAAACTCTGTAGCTTCCACTATACTGTCTGGAGACCTTCCTCTCCAGACCACACTGAACACTGAAAGCTAGGGCCTTCAGGCATTTAAGCCCAGACCTTGAGACTCCTGAATCATGTGATGGATCACATGACTCTGACATCACACAGGTCCTGTCAGGACTTATGCATGTAGAGAGTGTAAGCAGATAAATAAAGTAGGTCTTAGTTCACACAGGAGAGCATCCTGTGTGACACATACCTCCCTTCACATATAAAACCAGTGACACTGTCACATATTCCCCCCCTCTGCCCAAAGCCGGGGTTTGGGCACCTTCTGACACCAGACAGGGAATCCTAGAGAGGGCATCTGCATTTCCATGTAACTTCCCTGGTCTATGCTCCACGTGAAAGTTAAAATCTTGAAGCTCTAGGAACCATCTAGTTACCCTACCATTTTTTCCTCTCTTTTCCCTCAACCATCTCAACGGGGCATGGTCTGACACTAATTTAAACTTCCGGCCTAGTAGGTAATATCTCAGTGTATCCACGGCCCATTTTATGGCTAAACACTCTTTCTCTACTATGGCGTAGTTCTTCTCGCAGGAGGACAGCTTTCAGCTTAGATAGAGAATGGGATGTTCTTCCCCATTGATTTCTTGGGAGAGTACGGCTCCTAGACCAACCTCTGATGCGTCAGTCTGGACCACAAATTCTTTCTTAAAGTCTGGCGCGACCAGGACAGGCTGTTTGCACAGAGCTAGCTTCAGTTTTTGAAATGCGGTCTCCGTTTCTTCCGTCCATTTCACCATGGTTGATTTGGTGCCTTTTAGAAGATCTGTTAGTGGGGCGGCAATTATGGCGAACTTCGGGATAAACCGCCGGTAGTATCCCACCAATCCCAGGAATGCTTTCACCTGCTTCTTTGAGAGCGGTTGCGGCCAGGTTTGAATTGCCTCCACTTTCTTGATTTGGGGCTTTATTTCGCCTCTCCCAACAACATAGCCCAGGTACTTGGCCTCCTCTTTTCCGATAGCACACTTTTTCGGATTTATGGTAAATCCTGCCTTCCTTAGCGCGTCCAAAACGGCCTGTAATTTAGGTAGGTGACTAGCCCATTCCGGGCTAAAGACCACAATGTCGTGAGGTAGGCGGCGGCATACTTCTTATGTGGGGCTAGGATCCGATCCATAGCCCTCTGGAAAGTGGCGGGGGCCCCCTGTAGTCCGAACGGCATCCGCTTGTATTGAAAACAGCCCTCAGGTGTTGAGAAAGCCATCTTTTCTTTAGCCATCTGGGACATGGGGATCTGCCAGTAGCCCTTCGTCAGATCAAGAGTGGTGATGTACCTCGCCGGTCCAAGCCTCTCGATGAGTTCGTCGACGCGGGCATCGGGTATGCGTCACACTTGGATACCTCATTTAGCCGACGGTAGTCATTACAAAACCTCCACTCTCCATTGGGTTTCGGCACAAGGATGATTGGGCTCGACCACCCACTCTTTGACTCCTCTATTACCCCGAGGTCTAACATTCTCTTCACCTCAGCTGAGATCACCTCCCGGCGTGCTTCCGGAATCCGATATGGCTTCAAATTCACTCGTACATGCGGTTCTGTCAGCACGTCATGCTCTACCACTTGTGTATGCCCTGGCAACTCTGAGAACAGGTCCCGATTCCGCTGTAGTAGTTCTCGACACTGTTGCTTCTGGGCCGGTGATAGGGTTTCTGCAATAGTGACCTCCTCCACGTTGCCTTCTGGTGCGGCCCCCAGGCAAGGAGTTTCCACAGGTTCACGGTCCTGCCACGGCTTGAGCAAGTTTACATGATAGATTTGATGTGCCTTCCTTCGGCCAGGCTGGTGAACTCTATAATTAACCTCGCTGACTTTCTCCATCACCTCGTATGGACCTTGCCATTTGGCGAGGAACTTGCTTTCGACGGTAGGGATCAGCACCAAAACACGGTCTCCGGGCTGGAACTGTCTTAGTCTCGCCGACCGGTTATAGACCCTTGCCTGGGCTTCCTGCGCCTGGAGGAGATGTTCTTTTACGATGGGCATCACTCTTGACATTCTCTCCTGTAACTGGGCGACATGTTCTATGATAATCCGGTGTGGCGTGACTTCAGCCTCCCAAGTTTCCTTGGCGATGTCTAGGAGACCTCTTGGATGCCGTCCATATAGGAGCTCAAATGGAGAGAAGCCAGTGGAGGCTTGAGGGACTTCTCTGGCCGAGAAAAACAGAAATGGGAGCAGGTAGTCCCAATCTCTCCCATCCTTTTCCACGACCTTCTTGAGCATCGCCTTTAAGGTCTTGTTGAAGCGTTCCACTAGGCCGTCCGTTTGTGGATGATAAACCGAGGTCCGCAGTTGAGTTATCTGAAGGACTCTGCAAAGCTCCTTCATCACCTTGCTCATGAAGGGGGTTTGTTAGAATCTCTTTTGGTAGACCTGTCCGAGCAAAAATATGGACCAACTCTCGGGCTATACTCTTACTGGACATGTTCCTTAGGGGCACCGCTTCTGGATACCGAGTCGCATAGTCCATGACGACCAGGATATATTGGTGACCCCGAGCTGATTTGACTATGGGGCCCACGAGGTCCATGGCAATCCTCTCAAAGGGAACCTCTATCACAGGTAGTGGAACTAAGGGGCTACGGAAGTGGGAGGAGGGAGCGGTTATTTGGCAGGTGGGGCAGGACCTACAAAAGTTTTGAATTTCACGATAACACCCTGGCCAATAAAACCTCCTCAGTATCCTCTCCTGAGTTTTCTCGACCCCTAGGTGTCCCCCCAGAACATGTGAATGGGCCATATCTAGCACCCGCCGTCTGTATGGCCCCGGCACTAACAGCTGCTCCACTATCTCACCGCCCCTCAGTTTGGCCACCCGATATAGCAACTCCCCCTGTACTGCAAAGTGGGGGAATCTGGTGTCGGCCCCCGGCTCTTGGGCAACCCCATTACATACAGTAACCTGGTCGAACGCCCCTTTTAAGGTCAGGTCTCGAATTTGAGCAGTCCCAAAGTTCTCTCTGGACATCTCAATCGCAGGTAAGTCGACCTCCTCGTTCACCGTCTCACCCTCATCACCGACAAGGACGCACAGTGGGAATTCCCCTCTCTGAGACTCTGTCGGGGGTTCTTCTTCATGGATCTCGCTTTTCCCCATGCTCCTTAGTTCAGTTCCCCTCCCCCACAAGTCCCAGAAAAAGGAAAAATCACGGCCCAATATGACAGGATGTATCAGGTCCTTTACCACTCCGACTTTATGGGACTGGGTACCACAGTCTGTCCCCACTGTTACTGTGGCCACGGGATAGTCCTTGGCGTCACCATGGATGCACCGAACACCCAGGGTTTTTGAAGGGATCACCTGGTGGGGAAGGGATGCTCTGATCAAGGTCACCAGACTCCCGGAGTCCAACAGCCCAAGCACTTTTATTCCATTAATGGATACTGCACACGCCTGCGGTCCTTCGCCGGGTCGACAGTCCACGCTACAGGCTGGATAGGCATAATAGGAGACCCGTCTGCCTAGGCTGCAGTCCATGGGCTCAGGGGATATTTGACACCTAGCAGCTACATGTCCAGGGTTGTGACATCGCCAGCAAACTATATCTTTCCCAACTGTTCTAAAGGCACCTTCAATAGGAGTGGGACGCCCCCCAGTGGTGGCTCTAGACCCCTTCCGTGGTGAACCCACCCCCTTTTGGGTATCCCAGTAGGGAGAAGTGACTGTATCCGGTTTCCCAAGAGATCTCTCCACTACCTGGTACCTCTCTACCAGGCCGATAAAGTCATCTGCGTTCTGGGGATCACCCTGGGCAACCCAGGTCTGTACTGACTTGGGAAGGGAATGCATGAATCTGTCAATCACCACCCGCTCAATTATCTGGGCCGGAGTGGAGGACTCCGGTTGTAGCCACTTCTGAACAAGATGCAGTAGATCAAACATCTGCGAACGAGGGGGTTTGTTGCTAGCATATGTCCAGTGATGAACTCGCTGGGCTCTTACTGCCATATTTACTCCCAGACGTGCTAAGATCTGTCTTTAGTTTGGGATACTCCTTAGCATCTTGCAGCGCCAAGTCAAAATACGCTTTTTGGGGTTCACCCGATAAATATGGCGCCAGAACCTCGGCCCACTGTGCTGGTGGAAGTCTCTCCCGATCAGCCACCCTCTCAAAAACAGTCAAAAATGCTTCTACATCATCCTCAGGGGTCATTTTCTGCATGGCCCGTCTTACCGCCTTCCTGACGTGAGAATCATCAGTCGGCCCTGGGGTTGGGGCAGCCGCCCTGCTCTGGATGGCGTCTGCCAAAAGCTGTATCTGCTGTTGCGCCTCCTGCTGGTGCTGCTGCTGCGACTTTTGCTGCAACTGGATCTGCTGAAGCAACAGTTTGGTCGTCTCCTGGTGCTGCTGCTGCATGCTCTGCTGGGCCTGCTGTATGCTCTGCTGGCTCTGTAGGTGTTGCTGCTGCATGTTCTGCTGGGCCTGGACCAGGTGCTTAACGAGCTCCTCCATGCTGCCGGACTTCTCTGGCTGGCTGGCAGCCTTCACCCAGGACATCCACCGGTCTTTGTGGCAGGTACACGTGTTCCTGGAATCCTGCACGCACTCTCACACCAACTGTGGCAAGACGACTCGCTCGGCTCTCCTGAAGGTAGACTCAGGACACAACGTTCTCTGGGTTTTCTTTCTGCTGGTTTATTATCAGCCATAAACTCATGCAGATTTCGCAGGAAAAGTAAACATGACCCTTCTGGGTTAAACGGAAAAACATAAAAAAAACAAACAATAACTCAGTCCATAGATGAGAGGGTTCCGCCCGCTCTCAGTAGCATAAACTGCACTGCTAAAGTCCTTGTGGAAAGCTCGCAGCTTCCACTATCCTGTCTGGAGACTTGCCTCTCCAGACCACACTGAACACTGAAAGCTAGGGCCTTCAGGCATTTAAGCCCAGACCTTGTGACTCCTGAATCATGTGATGGATCACATGACTCTGACATCACACAGGTCCTGTCAGGACTTATGCATGTAGAGAGTGTAAGCAGATAAATAAAGTAGGTCTTAGTTCACACAGGAGAGCATCCTGTGTGACACATACCTCCCTTCACATATAAAACCAGTGACACTGTCACATAATATATATATATATATATATTATATATATATATATATATAATTATTTGCTTTCTGTGTACTTTTTTTTTGACAATGTGATTTTTGCATGAATTTTGACATAGAGAAACTGCTCTATGTAAAACGTCATGTTAAAATAGTATTGCATACAGATGGAAAATGGATGGAAAATGGATGGTGCGATTAAAAATCGCATACAAATCGCATGGCAATTGCATATAATCGGACCGTTTTTTCCATCCAGAAAACGGACCGTTTTTTTTTTCCACAAATGGGTATGCACCCTTAGACTTACTGTCATTTGCACCGACCACTTAGGAAAATCTGAGAAAAATATCATTTGCATAATAATTTGGAACATGGTGTATAAAGCTGAGTGTTTAACGGACATTGTACTGGCGGGTGAATGCTACTAGGTTCCTGAGGAGCGGTTTATGCTGTACTTTAATAAACCAAATCGACTTTTTTTAAGGCTGGGGTCACACTAGCGAGAAATACAGACGAGTGCAATGCGAGAAAAAATCGCATTGCACTCGGACCAATTTTAATCTATGGGGCAGCTCCTATCATCCGATTTTTTCTCGTCCGTTTTATACGTGAGAGTGAAATCGCAGCATGCTGCGATTTGCACCGTATTACGCCCGAGACTCGCCAATGCAAGTCTATGGGTGCGTGAAAACATCGGATTACACACGGACCAGACGTGTGACTTGCGAGAAATACGCACCAGTGTCCTTAAGAAAAGCCGGCAATTCATCCCCGGCTATAATGTAAAATCACACTGACAGGTTTAATAAAGAATAGAAAGAATAGATATATACACATAGAATACATACACTGTGTTCCAAATTATTATGCAAAAATTGTTTAGGAGTGATAAGGTAAGAATTTTTTTGTTTGTCAGTTAAACTCATTGATGGTGATGTGTGTCAGGGCTCTTTATATCACTGTAAGCAATTGCAGACACCTGTGCTAATTAGTTTGGCAGGTGTGTCCAATGAAAGGCAAGACTACTTAAGAAGGCTGTCCCACATTATTAAGCAGCCTACATTTTCTGCCAAAATGGGAAGGAAAAAGGATGTGTCGGCTGCTGAGAAGCAACAAATTGTGGAGTGTTTAGGTCTAAGCATGACTACAATCAACATTGCCAAGAAACTTCATTGTAATCATCGCACAATCAAGAAGTATGTAGCTGATTCGCAGTACACACGTGTGTATGCTGATAAGGGAAAATTGAGGACTCTTTCCTACAGGTAATTACGTCAGGTTAAAAGAACAGCAGCAAAAAAGTCTTGTCATAGCAGCAGACAAGTTTTTGAAACTGCTGGTGCCTCCAACGTCCCCCGAACAACAAGATGCAGGGTCCTTCAGAGGTTTGCAGCTGTGCATAAGCCATCCTGTCGACCTCCTATATCCACTGCACACAAGCAGAAATGGGTCCAGTGGGCCAAACAATAAATGAAGACTGACTTCAAAACTGTTTTGTTCACCGATGAGTGCCGTGCAACGCTCGATGGTCCAGATGGATGGAGTGGAGGATGGCTGGTTGATGGACACCCCATGCAAACACGGCTATGGCGCCAACAAGGAGGAGGTGGAGTAATGTTTTGGGCTGCAATCATGGGGAGAGAGATTGTCGGCCCTTTTAGGATCCCTGAAGGGGTAAAGATGAACTCCATAGTGTATGTTGAGTTTCTCAAACAGCACTTCCAGCCATGGTTCAAGAAGAAGAACCGTGCATTCCGCAGCAAGATCATTTTCATGCATGATAATGCACCGTCTCATGCTGCACATAACACATCTGCATCTCTGGCTGCTATGGGCATAAAAGGGGACAAACTTATGGTGTGGCCCCCATGCTCCCCTGACCTCAACCCCAATGAGAACCTCTGGAGCATCGTCAAAAGGAGTGTCAATGATGGCGGGAGGCAGTTCACATCTAAGCAACAGCTATGGGAGGGTATTCTGTCCTCATGCAAAACAATTGAAGCAGAAACCATCCAAAACCTGACAAATTCAATGGACGAGAGAGTTCAGAAGCTCCTTTCGAACAAGGGGTCCTATGTGCAAATGTAACATCACCTAGAATAAAGTTTTGAGTTGAAAACTGTTTGATTTCAGTTTGGAAGAACCTGCTAATGCTTATAATTTCAAAAATGACCATTTTTTTGTTCTTTATTAAAATGAAAAGGTTAAAAACTCTGATGAGCATAATAATTAGGAACATGCATTTTGAGTGCAGTTTGAGTGTTTTATTTTTTAAAAAATATTCTGTTATCATAGGCAGTTTGTACAAAAACCTTTCAATTGTACTCTAATAGTTATTTGACTGGAAAATTACAATGACTGCAAATCATATAGGTAATTTGGGAAAATCTGAGAAAATGTTATTTGCATAATAATTTGGAACACAGTGTATATATATCTATCTATATATTAGATAGATATATATACACATGTCATTGTGACAAGTATATATATATATTTATAGTTCATACATTTCTACATAGTATAATAGCAGCTAATTCAATTGCCGGCTTTTGTGAAATTACAGAACCCGACATGAAATGACACATGGTTTACATACAGTCATGGACAAAAGTTTTGGGAATGACACAAATATTAATTTTTACAAAGTCTACTGCTTCACTTTTTCTAATGGCAATTTGCATATACTCCAGAATGTTATAAAGAGTGATCAGCTTAACAGCAATTACTTGCAAAGTCAATATTTGGCTAGAAAATGAACTTTATCCCCCAAAACACATTTCAACATCATTGCAGCCCTGCCTTAAAAGGACCAGCTAACCTCTTTTCAGTGATTGCTCCATTAACACAGGTGTGGGTGTTGATGAGGACATGGCTGGAGATCAATCTGTCATGATTAAGTAAGAATGAAACCACTGGACACTTTAAAAGGAGGCTGGTGCTTGGCATCATTGTTTCTCTTCTGTTAACCATGGTTATCTCTAAAGAAACACATGCAGTCATCATTGCAATGCACAAAAATGGCCTAACAGGGAAGAGTATCGCAGCTAGAAAGATTGCACCTCAGTCAACAATCTATCGCATCATCAAGAACTTCAAGGAGAGAGGTTCCATTGTTGCCAAAAAGGCTCCAGGGCGCCCAAGAAAGACCAGCAAGCGCCAGGACCGTCTCTTAAAAGTGTTTCAGCTGCGGGATCGGGCTATCAGCAGTGCAGAGCTTGCTCAGGAATGGCAGCAGGCAGGTGTGAGTGCATCTGCACGCACTGTGAGGCGGAGACTCTTGGAGCAAGGCCTGGTCTCAAGGAGGGCAGCAAAGAAGCCACTTCTCTCCAGAAAAAACATCATGGACAGACTGATATTCTGCAAAAGGTACAGGCAGTGGACTGCTGAGAACTGGGGTAAAGTTATTTTCTCTGATGAATCCCCTTTTCGATTGTTTGGGACATCAGGAAAACGCCTCATTCGGAGAAGACAAGGTGAGCGCTACCACCAGTCTTGTCTCATGCCAACTGTTAAGCATCCTGAAACCATTCATGTGTGGGGTTGCTTCTCAGCCAAGGGAATCGGCTCTCTCACAGTCTTGCCTAAAAACACAGCCATGAATAAAGAATGGTACCAGAATGTCCTCCAAGAGCAACTTCTCCCAACCCTCCAAGAGCAGTTTGGCGATCAACAATGCCTTTTCCAGCATGATGGAGCACCTTGCCATAAAGCAAAGGTGATAACTAAATGGCTCAGGGAACAAAACATAGAGATTTTGGGTCCATGGCCTGGAAACTCCCAGATCTTAATCCCATTGAGAACTTGTGGTCAATCATCAAGAGACGGGTGGACAAACAAAAAACCTAAAAATTCTGACAAAATGAAAGCATTGATTGTGCAAGAATGGACTGCTATCAGTCAGGATTTGGTCCAGAAGTTGATTGAGAGCATGCCAGGGAGAATTGCAGAGGTCCTGAAGAAGAAGGGTCAACACTGCAAATATTGACTTGCTGCATTAACTCATTTTAACTGTCAATATAAGCTTTTGTTACTCATATGTTTGCAATTATATTTCTGTCTGTGATAAAAACATCTGTCAAACACACATAAAAACCAGAGGGCAGCAGATCATGTGAAAATATAATATTTGTGTCATTCTCAAAACTTTTGGCCATGACTGTACAGTTAACCATGTCATTTCATGTAGTTTGATATATGGTTTTCACTAACATTTACATGAGTGTATGTGTGCAAAATTTCATACATGTAGGGGTTAATTAAAGGTGTAAATTCGTTGAAAAAAAAAGCTTGGGCTCCCGCTGTATTTTCTCCACCAGACAGGCAAAGCCAGCGAGTGGGGGCAGATAATAATAGCCTAGGAAGGGTGCATTTATTTTATGCCCCCCCTGGCTACTAACATCTGCCCCCAACCACCCAGAAAAGGCAAATCTATAATTAGATGCGCCCTTTCTGGCACTTAGCCCGTCTATTCCCATTGCCCTGTAGCTGTGGCGAATGGGTTACTAATGGGTTACAGCCACCTTGCTATTGGAAGGTGACTTTAAGCCAGGTTAATAATTGAGAGTTGTCAATTAGACAACTATCCATTATTAATCCTATTGTATGAAATGGTTAAAAAAAGTCTGCATTGCTAAAAGTCACTACTTCCCTTCTGAGCCCCGACATGTGCCCACACAGTAGTTTTCTCCCACATATGGGGTATCAGCATACTCAGGACAAAGGACAAATTGGACAACAACTTTTGGGGTCAAATTTTTCCTGTTACCCTTGGGAAAATAAAAAATGGTGACTAAAAATCATTTTTGTGGGAAAAAATTGGATTTTTTATTTTCATGCCCAGGCATTATAAACTTGTGTGAAACACTTGGGGGTTCAAAGTGCTCATCACAGATCTAGATAAGTTCCTTAGGGGTCTAGTTTCCAAAATTGTGTCACTTGTGGGGGGTTTACACTGCTTAGGCACATCAGGGGCTCTGCAAACTGAACATGACACCCATCAAGTCTGCATTCCAAAATGTCATTACTTTCTTTCCAAGCCCTGCCGTGCGCCCAAACAGTATTTCCCCCCACGTATGGGGTATCAGCGTACTCAGGACAAATTGGACAACTTTTGGGGTCCAATTTCCTTTGTAAAAAACAAAAATTGGGGACTAAAAAATCATTTTTGTGGAAAAAATTTTTTTTCACACCCAGGCATTATAAACTTTAGTGAAACACTTGTGGGTTGAATGTGCTCACAACAGATCTAGATACGTTCCTTAGGGGGTCTAGTTTCCAAAATAGTGTCACTTGTGGGGGGTTTCCACTGTTTAGGCACATCAGGTGCTCTCCAAACGCGACATGGCGTTCAGCCAATTCTGCGTTGAAAAAGTCAAACTGCGCTCCTTCTATTCCGAGCTCTGCCATGCACCCAAACAGTGGTTTATCCCCACATATTGGGTATCAGCGTACTCAGGAAAATTGGACAGCAATATTGTCCAATTTCTCCTGTTACCCTTAGGAAAATAAAAATTGGGGTGAAAAGATAATTTTTGTGGAAAAAAATATGATTTTTTAATGTTACGGCTCTACGTTATAAATTTGTGTGAAGCACTTGGGGGTTCAAAGTGCTCACCACAAATCTAGATAAGTTCCTTAGGGGGTATAGTTTCTAAATTAAGGTCACTTGTGGGGGGTTCTAACTGTTTAGGCAAATCAGGGGCTATCCAAATGCGACATGGCGTCCAATCTCGATTCCAGCCAATTTTGGTTTGAAAAAGTCAAATGGCGCTCCTTCCCTTCCGAGCTCTGCCGTGCGCCCAAACAGTGATTCCCCACACATATGGGTAATCAGCATACTCAGGACAAATTGGACAACAACTTTTATGGTCCAATTTCTCCTGTTACCCTTGGGAAAATAAAAAATTGGTGACTAAAATATCATTTTTGTGGGAAAAAAAATAGGATTTTTTATTTCCATGCCCGGGCATTATAAACTTGTGTGAAGCACTTGGGGGTTCAAAGTGCTCACCACAGATCTAGATAAGTTCCTTAGGGGGACTAGTTTCCAAAATGAGGTCACTTGTGAAGGGTTTCCACTGTTTAGGCACATCAGGGATTGTGCAAACTGAACATGACACCCATCAAAGTCTGCATTCCAAAATGTCATTACTTCCTTTCCGAGCCCTGCCGTGTGCCCAAACAGTATTTCCCCCACACATACGGGGTATCAGCGTACTCAGAACATATTGGACAACAACTTTTGGGGTCCAATATCCTTGGCAAAAATCAAAAATTGGGGACTAATAATCATTTTTGTGGAAATTTTTTTTTTCACACCCTGGCATTATAAACTTTAGTGAAACATTTGGGGGTTCAAAGTGCTCATACCAGATCTAGATAAGTTCCTTAGGTCTAGTTTCCAAAGTGGTGTCACTTGTGGGGGGTTTCCACTGTTTAGGCACATCAGGGGCTTTCCAAACGCGACATGGGGTCCAATCTCAATTCCAGCCAATTTTGGTTTGTCTGCCGTGCGCCCAGACAGTGGTTTTCCCCCACATATGGGGTATCGGCGTACTCAGGAGAAATTGCACAACAACTTTTTTTGTCCATTTTCTCCTTTTACCCTTGTTAAAATAAAAAAATTGTTTGTAAATATCATTTTTGTGACTAAAAAGTAAAATGTTCATTTTTTCCTTCCAAGTTGCTTCAGCTCCTGTGAAGAACCTGAAGGGTTAATAAACTTCTTTAATGTTGTTTTGAGTACCTTGAGGGGTGCAGTTTTTAGAATGGTGTCACTTTTGGGTATTTTCTGCCACATAGACCCCTCACAGTGACTTCAAATGTGAGGTGGTCCCTAAAAAAAATGGTTTTGTACAATTTGTTGTAAAAATGAGAAATCTCGGGTCAACTTTTAACCTATATAACTTTGTAACAAAAAAAATATTGGTTCCAAAATTGTGCTGATGTAAAGTAGACATGTGGGAAATGTTATTTAGCAACTATTTTGTGTGACATATTTCTCTATTTTAAGGGAATAAAAATTCAAAGTTTGAAAATTGCTACATTTTCAAAATGTTCGCCATATTTCCATTTTTTTCATAAACACAAGTTATATCGAAGAAATTTTACCATTATCATGAAGTACAATATGTCACGAGAAAACAATCTCAGAATAGCAAAGATCCTTTGAAGCGTTCCAGAGTTATAACCTCATAAAGAGACAGTGGTCAGAATTGTAAAAATTGGCCCGGTCATTAACGTGCAAACCACACTTGGAGGTTAAGGGGTTAAATATCACTTTCAATTGTGACAGTGGAATCTAAGTGGTTATAATGGGGTTAAAAGACCCCTTTTGACAGGATCAACCACCTCCGAACCCCGGGTGCTGTTCGTGTCCATAGTACACCGAGGTCATCGGATAACCCCAGGGTGCGGTGGTCTGTTTGATCCAGCTATCAGCAGAGTCTAATAGGCACAGTCAGTGAGTCAATGACAGGTCTCATCACTGCAGTACACGAGTACCTTAATGAACGAAACCAGCAAAGTAAAAAATATACATGTCTCACAGTGGGACTAACTGAAAAAGTAAAAAAAAATGTAAAAAAGTAAAAAATATAACACAAAAAAGCACACACATACCACGAAAAATAGTTTCACCACTAAAAGCATAGCCTTTGTGTTAAAATATATTTTTTTTAAAAAGTACATATAATAATATAATTGGCATTGACGCGTCCGGAATGACCTGAATTATACATATAACAAACACCATAGAAAAAAAAAAATAACAGGCCAAATATATTGCTTTTTCATCATACTGACACACAAAAAATTGAACAAAAGAGATCAAAAAGTCATATTTAAGAAGAAAAGTGATTGAAAAGGCCCAAGCCTGAGGGGCTCCTCTTAACAGAGGTATAATGACCCCCACCCTCTGGCTTTCATCCCCTGAGGAGCAGGGTCTTAACAAAAAAAAGTTTACACCCCTTCTTGAAGACTCTAAATTTCTCTTTGTCTCCAGAGAAGGTGTCTGGCAACTTTACCGGAGGTTCAGGAGAAATTAGAGTAACCTCTCTGGCACCTGCCCCCTGAACACCAGAAGACAAAGCCTCTCGCAGTGTATCAGTCACCAGCTGCTGAGACTGAGCAAGGGCCTGCTGTTCCACACTCAGCTTTGCATCATCTGAGTCAGCTGTTTCATCTGCTCAGAGAGGGTGCACATAGGATCCATAATCCCCACACACTGTAAAAATGTAGTTCGGTCATTGATAATATCAGGGACACCGTGACTGATGCACAATCAGTCCACGTGTCCATCAGGGTAAAAGGATAACCTGGTACTCAGCGCACACAGATTTAGGCAGGACTGACGCGACCGTCGGCGTGCAGGACCTGAGACACGTGACCAGTGAGGGAAGGTCAGGGGCTGAGCCAACCTCTGGACTCCCAGCGGAGTTAGCAGAAAGCGGAGGGGATCGGCAGGGAAAAGGAAAAGTCAGGCAAGCCGAGGTCAATACCGAGAGGTCAGTGGGGTACCAGAGCGAGAGACAAGAGAATGGTCAGGTCCAAGTCAACAGTCAGAAACGGGAAGGGCGACAGAGGTACCAGGGGAGCAGGCAAACGGGCAGTCACAAGACGAAGCAGGAGTCAATACCAGGCAAACAGCAGATGGAACAGAATCAGCGAACAAGTGCAAAACGGGAGGACAGACCGGGTCAGAAACAGGGGATCACACGAGAAAAGGCACAAAGCACAAGCATTCATGGGTCAACTAACTCAGCCAAGGGCAGGAGTATCACTGACAATGGACAGAGCCCAAAAGAGGCTATTTAAAGCCCTCCCACAGCCAGAGAGAGGTCACCAGCACTAACCCCGAGGCACCAGACAAGAACGTCCATACAAACCATGACACTAAGGGTCTTCTGACTCGAAATACAACAGCCTCATGAGCATATATGAAGCTGTTGAGCTCGGGTAAGGACACCTGTGGTCGATCCAGACATTGCAATCCCAACTCACACCACGAAGGTCAGATTTGTAAAATGAGGTTTATTCAGATTTTTAGGATGCAGGGGGCTTAAACGTGACCACTTTTGGGTAATAAGCATGTTTCTATTTATGTTCTACCATATCCTATAAAAGGCACACATAAATAATAGTGCTATATAAATATAATTTTAATTATCACATTTTCCACCACAGGCTAGTTCTACCATTGCATAAAGTAAAATCACATTAATTGCTACTTACCTTGTGCACTTGTTAGTGAGTCTGGTTGATTGTGATGTTCAGTTGCAATGGTGACAGTGTTTACAAGAATAACTATGATAACAAGCCAGTAGAAGAATCTAGATTTCACAAGAGCACGACTTTTTCGTCGAAGTAGGCGATGCCACTGGCGCCACTGCCGACTAAATACAAGTGTTAACACATTATGTACATGTAGTGTAATTATAGTTTTGAATTGCTTAGTTTGTCTAATACTAGATTTCACTTACAAAAAGGAGATAACTTTATTGATTCCCTCCATTTCATACAGACTTTCGGTTTCAGAGCCATCCTCTTCTAACTGTAAAAGCCCTAAGTTACAGATAAAGAGAAACATTAACAGTGCAGACACACAAAACAACTCAGTGCCTAAGAGTCATTCCTATATCCTTACCATCTCTTGGTTCCATATCTGGATCCATTACTTCAGCATGAGTGATCCAGTCTAAATAACCTCGTAAATCTTCATCCATAGCCTGCTGTTCTCGCAATTTTTGGAAAGCGCCACGAGATTTGGCTTTTTCTCGTTCTTTTGTAAACTCACTGCAAAGAGAAAGAGGAAAATCCTGATATAAACATAACAAACATCTAACTAAAGATATATTATCATACTGAGGTAAAAGTCATACCCACTCAAGACGCCAAGCACCAAGTTTAGCACAAAGAAGGACCCCAGTAAAATAAGGCTTACAAAGTAAATCCAAGGCCATTCATTTCCAATTGCATCATTTACCTAAACAGAAAAGAATATTCTCCATTTAATATTCATAATTCTTGTTTAAAAGCACCAAATCAGTAAAAAGTCATGAAGCTCAGAAAACAAAATGTTAGATCTAATTCAGATGGCCGTAACACAAATGTATTTAGCATCTGTATTACGGTTGAAAGTCCCTGCCAAATCAAATCTTTTATGAACAGATTTGACAACACAATAGACTGGTAATAAAGGCGTAGTTGTTGTCATGACCCAGGCTGGGTTTGTAGTCCTATCTCCCTCTTTCCTGGTCTGGTCATGTCAGGGGTTAACTTTTCTCTGCGTCGTTCTGGTGTCAGGTCTGCTATTTCTCTCCACTACATCCTGCAGGGGTGTCAGTTATGTTTTCTGTCTACGGCATGAGTAGCTGACTCTGGTTATACCCTGATTTGTCCTGCTGTGTTTTGCTGACTGTGCCTGTGTCTGTTCATTCCCCTCTTCCCGTCCCGACTCAGTGTTTCCTTCGTGTTTAGACTCCCTGATACCCAACTCTGCTTTGACTCTGACCTGCTCTTGCCTCTTGCTTCTGATATTTCTGCTTCTGATTGGTACTGACCTTTTTTGCACTCCTCTGACTCTGTGTTAAATATTTCCCTTTGTACTGCGCTACACTCTGGTATCGACCCGGCTTGTTTGACTATTCTGCTGCCACCTTGTGGTAGCCATGCTGCAGTGCTGCTAGACTGCTCTGAGCAGTATTTAAGGCTTCCCTCCACTCTGCTGCCATCTTGTGGAGTTTGCATTTCCCTGCAGAGCTGCAGTGTGACAGTTGTAATCTGGATGCTAAAATGTGCCCACATTATGGCTGACTGAGGCTTAAGTCCAGACATAGCAGAATTTTTTTTGCCCTGTGGATTTTCCTGCAAGTCCTAATTGAATATGAAAAATAATCCCACAGGCCTCAAACTGTCCCACAGGAGAACAGGAGAATCCTCCAGTGGGCCCCTGTGGAAGAGTGGGCCACCAGCCTCTTATATGAGCAGTACTTGGCACAATATACATGAATCACTGTGTACATACAAAGGCTGCATCTTATTCAATAAACAATCTACCCTGTATATTGTTATATACATTTGTGATTGAGGATAATGTCACATTTGTATGAAGCCGAAAAGTGGGGCCCTGATGTTGGTTACAGGTGGGCCCTTGGCTCCGCAGTCCGACACTAACCCCACATATAGTAGCTGTAGATTCTGAACTAAATAATAGAATTGAGAGTCCTCAGTGGTTGATACCTTTAAATAACTAACAGAAAAGATAGTAACAAATTCCAAGCTTTCGAGACTACTCAAGTATCTTCATCAGGCAGGATTTCACACAAAATTTGCAGTCACATATTTATACACAGCAGTACAGGATTGTTTTTTTCTATCTACTGATTAAAATAGTACAATACTGCATAGATTTTTTTTCTGAAACATAGATTGAGATCTACATTGATAAACTTGAAAGTATGTGCACAGATTTAGTATTTGCAGCAGATTTTTCTGCTGCAAAAACAATGTGCAAAATATGTTCATTTTTGCATCTGTTGTTTTGTTCTGTTCAATTGTGTCGGAGAAAGACACTCTAAAAATGATGAAGAATTAACATGATGCACATTGGAACTATTGCTTTAGGCCAGGGTCACACTTGCGAGAAACTCGCACAAGTCTCGCACCTCAATACCCGACACTGCCGCCGGCAATTGTACCGGAGCATTCAGCTGCATAGAAATACATGCATCCGCACACTCCGGTCCTGAGTGCCGGCTGCAGTGCCGGGTATTGAGGTGCGAGACACGTGCGAGTTTCTCGCAAGTGTGACCCCATCCTTAGGTTGAAATCTGCAAGGGAAAAATAAGCAGCATGTGCATGAGATTTCAGAAATCTCATTCTGTTTGCTGCTACTATAAAACACTGTGGTTTTTTCAGCAGCAAAAATTCCCAGAAAAAAATGGGGCAAAAAGTGTAGCAAACAAGCCTTAAAGCTTTAGCTAGGCTACATCCACACGGTCGGTATCCAGCAGCGCTTTGGTCGCAGCCAGGGGCTTATCCAGGGGGGGCAGCAGAGGCATGTGCCCCGAGCGCAGCCAGCAGGGGGGCGCAGTCGGGCTGCCTAATGCAGCGGTCCGCAGTGTCTCCCCCGCGGCTGCGTTCTGCCGCCCCCGGCCTGGGAGTCGGCGGTTCCCTTGACAGCCGGCGCAGAGAAGCTGCTGCATGCTGGTTCCGAGGGACCAATTATACTGGCGTCTATACAGACGCCAGTACAATTGCAGCTCTGACCGCCGGGTCAGAGCAACGCCAGCAGCGTGATCAGGTCATGTGATCACGCTGCTGACGTCACTCGTTGGCGGCGTCCAGAAGGGAGAAGACTGGTGGTGAGTGTGCTCCACTGTGGAGCTGAAGAAACCACCGAAGATTAACGGGGCACATAATGTGAGTGGGGATGGGGGGTACTTTATGTGGGGGGATTTGAAGTGTGGATGGGGGTGTACCTAATGTGTGGGGGGATTTGGAGTGGCGATGGGGGGGTTATTTTATGTGTGGGGGGATTTGGAGTGGGAATGGGAGGGTACTTTATGTGGGGGGATCTGTAGTGGGGATGGGAGGGTACTTTATGTGGGGGGATTTGGAGTGTGGATGGAGGTGTACCTAATGTGTGGGGAGATTTGGAGTGGGGATGGGGGGGTTATTTTATGTGTGGAGGGATTTGGAGTGGGAATGGGAGGGTACTTTATGTTATGATCTGCTACAAGCACTAAGGAAAGGTGGGAATTCTGTCCCTACAATAGGACTGAGCTGGATCCCTACGATGTAACGGGGAACCTGATCCTGCGACCAGACCCGCTAAAGTCCTCAGCTAGTCTGAACGAAGACCTATAGTTGCGAGGGAGGAATCCCTACAAGATCTAGGGACTGGGTGAAAAGGTGGACACCTCCTAACAGAAAGTGTAGCAGGGAAAATAAAACAGAAAACAAATACTAAGAGATCCTAAGATCAAGCAAAACTGACAGAGTAAGGCACCTAAGCACCCGGCTAGCTTAAGAGTAGATAATACAATGAAGTCCAGAAAAGCCAGAAGGGCGGAGCCAGACTAAATAGGGTAAAAAGGTCATGTGACCAGCAAAGTGAAACAAAACCTAACAAGAGGGTTCTAACAGTACCCTCCCTTCTAAGAGGATCCTGCGGATCCCCTAGGACTTAGGCTTATCCGGAAACCTCTTGTGAAACACTCTGACAAGTCTAGACGCAGAAACATCATCCGCCCTCACCCATGAGTTATCCTCGGGTCCATAACCCTTCCAAGCGACGAGGTACTGTAAACTCCCTCTATACCGTCTAGAATTTAGGATGCAGGAAATCTCATATTGCCCGTCCTCCACCACCAGGGGAACAGTGGCCGAGACTTCTCCATCTGAGACCTCAGCTTTTTTCAAGAGAGAAACATGAAACACCGGATTAATCTTCCAGGAGGTGGGAAGCTCCAACTTAACAGCAGATTGGTTAATAACCTGAAGCACCTTAAAGGGCCCTACAAACTTGGGACCCAATTTCTTAGACGGAATCCTCAAGCGCAGATTCTTAGAGGACAACCAAACCATGTCACCAATAGCAAACAAAACCTCTTGTCGTTTTCTATCAAAATACACTTTGGATCTTTTGTTAGCCTCCTGAAGATTAACACGCACATCAGTCCAAACTCTCTCCAAAAGACCAGAAAAATTCTCCTCTTCAGGTACAGCCGATCCCAACTTGGAAAATGACCCAAAAGACGGATGTCTCCCAGTACAACAAAAAAAAGGCGAACAACCAGCAGAAGCGGATGTATGGTTGTTAAGAGCAAACTCAGCAAGTGGCAGAAACTCAGACCACCCCTCTTGATTATCAGTCACAAAACAACGCAAGAACTGCTCAACATCCTGGTTTTTCCTTTCTGTCTGGCCATTAGACTCCGGATGATATCCGGATGAAAACGACAAATGAACTCCCAACCTGTCACAAAAGGCGCGCCAAAAACGAGCCACAAACTGAGGTCCCCTATCGGAAACAATGTCAGTAGGAACACCATGTAGTCTGACTATTTCCTTGACAAAGGCCTTAGCGAGAGTCTTAGCGCAGGGCAGTTTGATGAAAGGAACCAAGTGACACATCTTGCTAAAACGGTCCACGACCACCCAGATGACAGTGAAACCCTCAGAGGGGGGAAGGTCAGTAATAAAGTCCATAGCCAAATGTGTCCAAGGTGCACTAGGACCTCCAGAGGGCAAAGCAACCCCGCAGCAGGAGTATGAGAAGACTTAGATCTAGCACACACAGTGCATTGACGCACCCACTTAATGACTTCCTTCTGCCATCCTGGCCACCAAAAACTGCGACCCACAAGTCTCTTGGTCTCAGAGATTCCAGGATGACCTGCCAACCGAGAGTCATGACATTCATCAAACAAATTCTCCTCAGAGTACCAGGCACAAACAACCTCCCATGCGGAGTGTTAGATGGGGCATTCTCCTGTGCTTTAAGAATCTCATCTTCCAGCACGGAGTCCAAAACAGCAATAACAACCCCCTCTTGCAAGATGTTTTCCTCCTCCTCCTCAGTACCCACCATAGGAGAAAAGCTGCGAGACAAAGCATCAGCTTTAACATTTTTAGTACCTGGGATGTAAGTAACGGTAAAATTAAACCGTGAGAAAAACAGTGCCCACCTAGCCTGACGGGCATTCAAGCGTTTGGCAGCATCAAGGTAGATCAGATTTTTATGATCGGTGAAGACTTGAACTTGAAATTCCGCTCCCTCCAAAAAATGACGCCAGTGTTCAAATGCGAGTTTAATTGCCAACAATCCCCGATTACCGATATCATAATTTAGTTCAGACTCAGAAAATTTCTTTGAAAAAAAAGCACAGGGATGTACTCCATCCGTCTTTGCCTGAGACAACACCGCGCCGACCCCCACAGAAGAAGCATCAACCTCAACCAAAAATGGTTTAGTCACATCAGGCTGCGTAAGGATGGGAGCAGAGCTGAACCTCTCCTTTAGCAACACAAAAGCCTCAATGGCCTCAGTAGTCCACTGAACCGCATCAGCACCTTTCCTGGTGAGATTGGTCAGAGCTTTGGCAATCACAGAAAAATCTTTTATGAATTTTCTATAATAATTGGCGAACCCCAAAAACCTCTGTATTGATTTCACACCAATAGGTCTAGGCCATTCCTGCACAACTTGCACTTTCACCGGGTCCATCTCAAAACCTTCACTGGAGACAATGTAGCCCAAAAAACTAAGTCTCTGTACAGCGAACTCACATTTTTCTAGTTTGGCAAAAAGTGAATTATCACTCAGTAACTGTAATACTTCACGCACACTCCTCCAATGAGACTCCAAATCCGGTGAATAAATCAAAATGTCATCCAAATACACAACCACACTTCTGCCGATCAAAGGTCTAAGGATGTCATTAATAAGATTCTGAAAAAATGCCGGAGCACTGGAAAGTCCAAAGGGCATGACCAGATTCTCAAAATGACCCAGTGGAGTGTTAAACGCAGTCTTCCATTCATCCCCCTCCTTCATGCGCAACAAATTGTATGCCCCTCGAAGATCAATTTTTGAGAACCACTTGGCCCCCACTAACTGGTTAAACAAATCAGGAATCAAAGGCAGTGGGTAAGGATTGCGTACAGTAATCTTATTAATCTCACGAAAGTCTAGACAAGGCCTTAAACCGCCGTCCTTTTTTTTAACAAAAAAAAATCCAACCGCCACAGGAGACTTGGAAGGCCTAATGTGACCGGCGGCCAAGCTTGTCTGTATGTATTCCTCCAAAGCCTTTCTCTCAGGAATAGTCAAATTAAATAAACGACTTTTAGGAAGAGTCGCTCCAGGGACAAATTCAATAGTACAATCATAATCTCTATGAGGAGGCAATACCTGCGATTCCTTATCAGAAAAAACTTTCCAAAAATCCTGAATAGGTACAGGTAACTCCCCCTTAACTACAGCAGCAATACGCCCGTTACAACACTTGTCATAACAATTAGGACTCCAGGACTTAATTTCATTGGTAGACCAATCCAGTACCGGATTGTGCAATTTTAACCAGGGTAACCCCAAAATCACCGGTGAGGGCAAATTATTCAAAACTACCAAATCCAAATTCTCTTGATGAACACCATTAATAGTAAGAGGAAATTCACAGATATGGTGAGTAACATTTTTCAAGTGAGAACCATCCACAGACACCACATTAATAGGGGAAGACAGAAGTTTGGGTTTTAATTTTAGTTTTTCCAAAAATTTCCCATCAATCACATTGAGAGTTGAACCACAATCCACAAATACCCGAAACTCCATTAATTCCTCCTCAACAGCAGTGGTAGCAGAAAGAAAGACACCTTTATTGTTTAAACAAGCTATACGGGTGAAACTGACCTCATTTTTTTTTTCTCTCTTTATTCATTCGAAGCGCACAGTTCTTAATGAAATGGTCAGATTTACCACAGTAGAAACACAAGCCCTTAGCAAATCTGCGTTCTTTTTCCCGAGAGTGAAGTGTCATTGCTCCAATTTCCATCGGCTCTGCAATGTCAGTACATTCCTTCTCCAAACTGGAGCTGAAAAAGCAGATTTACTCTCATTAACCCTTGCACGCAGTCTCCTATCCACCCGTATGGCTAATTGCATAGCCTCTTGCAAGTTACCAGGTATAGGATGAGCAATCAGCAAATCTTTAACCCTTTCACTTAACCCTGCAAGAAATAAACTCTTCAAAACTGAATCGTTCCAGCCCACCTGTGTGGACCATCTACGGAAGTGAGTACAAAATTTTTCCACATTACCTGATCCCTGTCTCAAACGTCTCAATTCTGTCTCAGCTGATGAAACACGATCCGGATCGTCATATAACAACCCCAAAGCAGAAAAAAAACTATCCACTGATCTAAAGCATGGATCACTAGGCTGCAGAGAAAAGGCCCAATCCTGAGGTTCTTTGCGCAAAAGTGACATTATGAACCCTATGCGCTGTGATTCCTCACCAGAGGATCTGGGTCTCAAACAGAAATACAACAAGCAATCATTTTTAAAAGAAAAAAAATCTTGTTGTTCACCAAAAATAAATCAGGCAAACGTACCTTTGGCTCCACTAAATGTGCTCCAGAACAACTACTCACGTGTTGCTTTATCTCAGCCACCTCCAGAGAAAGTCCCTGCAGGTGTTGAACCAAATCCTGAACCGATACCATGATGGAAAACAGAAAATCTTTCCTTAGAGATTTTTTTTTTTTTTTTCTTTAGGCTGGACTTACTGTTATGATCTGCTACAAGCACTAAGGAAAGGTGGGAATTCTGTCCCTACAATAGGACTGAGCTGGATCCCTACGATGTAACGGGGAACCTGATCCTGCGACCAGACCCGCTAAAGTCCTCAGCTAGTCTGAACGAAGACCTATAGTTGCGAGGGAGGAATCCCTACAAGATCTAGGGACTGGGTGAAAAGGTGGACACCTCCTAACAGAAAGTGTAGCAGGGAAAATAAAACAGAAAACAAATACTAAGAGATCCTAAGATCAGGCAAAACTGACAGAGTAAGGCACCTAAGCACCCGGCTAGCTTAAGAGTAGATAATACAATGAAGTCCAGAAAAGCCAGAAGGGCGGAGCCAGACTAAATAGGGTAAAAAGGTCATGTGACCAGCAAAGTGAAACAAAACCTAACAAGAGGGTTCTAACACTTTATGTGTGGGAGATTTGGAGTGGGGATGGGGGGTTATATTATGTGTGGGGGGATTTGGAGTGGGGAACTTTATGTGTGGGGGGATTTGGAGTGGGGATGGGGGATTTGGAGTGGGGATGGGGTACTTTATGTGTGGGGGGATTTGGAGTGGGGATGGGGGTACCTAATGTGTGGGGGGATTTGGAGTGGGGATGGGGGTACTTTATGTGTGGGTACATTTGGAGTGGGGATGGGGGGTACTTTGTGTGGGGGGATTTGGAGTGGGGATGGGGGTACTTTATGTTGGGGGGATTTGGAGTGGGGATGGGGGGTACTTTATGTGTGGGGGATTTGGAGTGGGGATGGGGAATTTAATGTGTGTGGGTGTGGATTTTGAGTGGGGATGGGGAGATTTAATGTGTGTGGGGGATTTTAGGACACTGAAGAGTATATATGAGGGCATGCATGAGGAAACTGTATGGGGGGTGGGTGCAGACACAGTTTGGTGAGTGGGGGGATGGGTGCAGACAGTATGGGGAGTGAATGGGTGAATGTATGTGGACACAGTATGGGGAGTGAGGGTGATGGGTTGTGTGCAGACACAGTATGGGGAGTGAGGGGTATTTGTGAGCAGACAGTATAGAGAGTGAGGGGGTAAATATATGAGGAGACAGTATGGTGAACAGGGGGGATGTGAGAGGAGACAGTATGAGGAGGGAGGGGAATAGTGTGAGGCGACAGTGTATTGCAGATATTTTTATTTAGAAGCATTATAATGACACTTCTGTCTTTAAGGGCATCATGTGGAGAGTTGCTGCAGAAGACCAGAGAAGATGGAAGTCTGCAGAGAAGGCTGTGGATGAGAAAACTCATCATGGGGTCGGGACAAGAAGAAGAAAAGAAGGAGAATGACTCCAGAGATGACGTCATCTATCAGGTTACCTGATGTAAATATTTGTGAAACTGACTATTTCTCATGTTTTTTTTTTATGTTAGGAGCATTAAAGGGTTGTCCAGGTTTGTGTTGAGTCTGCAGTCATTCTATGTGACTGCAGACTTCTGACTTCTCACAGTGCGCACTGCACGCTGTCAGGATTCTCTCGTTCCGGTAATTTACATACATGTGGTCACATGCTGACTAGACATGTGTGGCCTCAATGAAAATTAACAGAGTGAGGCCAGGCACGTCTAGTTGGAATGTGGCCAGAAGTATATAAATCACATGCTTGTGCTGACATGACGGTGTGCTGTTGCCACCGGTAATGGAGAATCCTAAAAGTGTGCAGTGCATTCGTTGTGAGAATTCAGAAGCTGCAATGTCAGGATTCAGCTCTGCAGGTTCCAGTAGTCATCACATGGACACTTCACTCTTATGCGACTTTCATACTTATGGTCCTGTGACAACGAGTTTCTCTTTCTGCTTCTCTCAGTTTTTTACTGAACATTGAGAGCATTAGGGAGAGCAGCTCATCGGTTCATGACTAAGTGTGCAAATCGCATGTGTGCTTGGGGGGGGGTGGGCGCCAAACCGAATTCTTGCCCCGGGTGCCAGAAAGCCTAGATACACCTCTGGTCGCAGCACATATCCGCTGTATCCAAAGCTCTGACAGCTTTTGAACGCAGGTGATTCCTCATGTGTTCATTGAACCGTGGGGAATCACTGCGTCCTATACATTGGACGGGTGAAATTTATCTTGCAGAGACTTGCATCTCTGCAAGATAAATAGACATGCTGTGGTCTGGAAAGATGAGCCGCATGTCCGTCTCCACAGGGAAGCCACGGGTGTCGGAGCACACATTGTGGGCATGGGATTTCTTAAAATCCCATCCACTATGCTGTAACATCTGGCCACTGCGGGTTGGACACTGCGGATGTACGCAGTGTCCAACCAGCAGCGTTTACTGACCGTGAGAACATACCTTTAGTATTTGGTCAGTATTTTATATCAGTATTTGTAAGCCAAAACCAGGAGAGGAACAATCAGATTAAAAGTATAATAGACACACGTCACAACTTCTGTATTTATCACCCACTCCTGGTTTTGCCTGAGAAATACTGATGTAAAATACTGACCAGATACTGATAGTGTGAAAGTGACCATAGACTACATTCACTAATCCATGTGAGACGTCCTTGTGTAGTCAATTTTTTACCTCGGACAGCTTATTGACACATATAGTTTCATTGAGCTATATACACTTCAGTTTTAAAAATGGATGCGTGTCTCCAGTCTGCGAGACTCAGAGTATGTACCGTATATACTCATGTATAAGCCGACCCCCCTAATTTTGCCACAAAAAGCTGGGAAAACTTATTGACTCGAGTATAAGCCTAGGGTGAAAAATGATTATGCCCCCATATGATGCTCCACAGATTAGGCCCCCATAAACTGCAGATTATGCCCCCATATGCTGCACAGATTATACCCAATATGCCCCACAGATTATGCCCCCATATGCTCCAGATTATGCCCCATATGCTCCAGATTATGCCCAATATGCTCCAGAGATTATGCCCCCATATGCTCCACAGATTATGCCCACATATGCTCCACAGATTATGCCCCCATATGCTCCACAGATTATGCCCAATATGCTCCAGAGATTATGCCCCCATATGCTCCAGATTATGCCCCCATATATTCCACAGATTATGCCCCCATATGCTGCACAATTATGCCCCCGTATGATCCACAGATTATGCCCCATATGCTCCAGATTATGCCCCCATATGCTCCAGATTATGCCTCCATATGCTCCAGATTATGCCCCCATATGTTCCACAGATTATGCCCCATATGCTGCACAATTATGCCCCATAGTATACGTCCCTTATGCTCTGCTGCAAAAAAAAAAAAAATGACATACTCACCTCTCGTCGCTGGGGGCCAGGTGCCGGTGTCCTGAGCAGGCGGTGACACCGGCGCGCTATGGGGGACAGGTGCCGGTGTCACCGCTCGCTCAGGGCCCCGGCACCTGAGATATTTACCTGTCCTCGCTGCACGCTGCGTCCTCTTCCGGGTCCTCGGCAGTGAATGATCAGGCAGAGGGCGCGGCGCGCACTAACGACATCATCGCGCCCTCTGCCTGAACATTAACAGCCAGAGGTGTTATGATTTGGTAGCTGAGAGTGCAGGTAAAAAAAGGCAATACACCAGAGCAGTTGGAAACTATGAGATTGCAGTACCCTGACTAACCACCACAACTAGAGGCAGCCGTGGAGCGTTCCTACGTTGGTCCTAGACGCCTCGTCACAGCCTGAGAAACTAACTACACCTAAAGATAGATATAGGAAAGCTATCTGCCCCGGAGCAGAACTCCAAAGACAATAGAAAGCCCCCAAACATGTAATGGCGATTAGACAAGATGAAATACTGACACAGAAAGAAAATAGTATGAGCAAACGCTGGGGCCCAAACTAACTAAATAGAAAAGGACAGGAAGGGTACTTACTGCAATCCCAGAAAACCCTGAAAAGCACCAACACCACTAATTTCAAAAACACCTGAGATCACACGACCTCTACCACCTAAATTAGTTCTCTGGTGTAACAAAATCAAAACAGCAGCCACTGAAAAAACTGGAAAAAGCAAAAGTACATACATAAGTGGCTGAACTAAACTGAGAGGGCAAAAGCCCCCGGAGGGGACCCTGAAGGCCCCCACAGAAGTGCAGGACAAAAATGCAAAAATATAGCACAAAAACAAAAAGAAGAAAATGTCTTATCTGTTAGCAGGAGATGCAGACACGACACAGCAGGCTACAAGGGAAACAGGAATGAAGGATTCAGACCAGAACAATTGATCACCGGCAACCCTGATGGGAAGGTGACTCCCTTATATAAGACCAGTCAGTAACACCTGATTCCCAGTCCTCACAATCTTCACTGGACAGACCAGCACCGCTTGTAACCACCAGAGGAAGCCTCTGCTCAGAACTCATCTCAAACCCATTCACAACAGTACCCCCCCCTTGAGGAGGGGTCACCGAACCCTCACCTGAGCAACCAGGCCGGTCAGGATGAGTTCTATGATACGCACGGATAAGTCTCCTAGCATGGATGTCCGAAGCAAACACCCAAGAATTGTCTTCCTGACCATAACCTCTCCATTTAACCAAATACTGGAGTTTCCGTCTAGAAAAACGAGAATCTAATATTTTCTCAACCACATACTCCAGATTGCCCTCAACCAAAACAGGGTCAGGAGGCACAGCAGCACTCCTGGTGATCAGGTTCAACCCTCATTATCACCTGAGTAGAAAACTGGGGTTTATTCTCAGCCAAAGGGGTAGAATCGATCCCCAGTAGGGGAATAGACTTCTGTAGGGGTATCAAGGGAAACCCACAACGTCTAGCAAAATCATAATCCATCAGGTTAATAGCTGCTCCAGAATCAACGAAAGCCTGAGCAGAAAATGAGGACAGAGAGCATATCAGAGTGACAGTTAATAAAAACTTAGTCTGAACACTACCCAAGACAACTGAGCGTGCAAAACGTCTTCCCCGCTTAGGGCAGACTGAAATAGCATGAGAGGCATCACCACAGTAGAAACATAACCCATTGCGCTTTCGAAACTCATGACGCTGTGCCCCAGACACTACTCTATCACACTGCATGGGTTCAGAAGCTGGTTCACAAGGCAACACCATTCCACGCATACTTCTCCGCTCACGCAAACGTCTGTCAATTTGAATCGCTAATGACATAGAATCATTGAGACCAGAGGGGACAGGGAATCCCACCATAACATCCTTTACATTATATGACAGACCCTTCCGGAAAAGGGCTGCCAAAGCATCGTCATTCCATTTGGTCAGGACTGCCCACCTACGGAATCTCTGACAGTATAACTCAGCGTCATCAAGCCCCTGATTTAATGCCAACAAGGCTTTTTCAGCTTGATCAGTGACATTAGACTCATCGTACAATAACCCCAAAGCCTGAAAAAAATGCATCAACATCACTCAAAACAGGATCTCCAGGTGTCAGGGAAAAAGCCCAATCCTGAGGATCGCCGCGCAGGAGAGAGATGATAATTTGAACCTGCTGCGCTGCGTTCCCTGAGGACTTAGATTTTAAGGCAAAAAACAATTTACAATTATTTTTGAAATTCTGAAACTTAGCTCGATCCCCTAAAAACAAATCTGGCATGGGAATCCTAGGTTCCACAACAGGCAACCTAGCAAGATAGGTAGCAATACTCTGAACCTCAGTGGCAAGCTGATCCACACGGCCAGACAACTGTGCAAACTCCATTGAGAGAAAAGATCCTCCCCAGCACCCAGAGATACGGAGGGAAAAAAAAAAAAAAATGCAACAAACAGAAAAATATCTCTGACAACTCTGACAACCTTTTTTTTTTTTTTCTTTCACAATATTTTTCCCTTCTGTGAGTACCACACAATTTTCAGTTTTGGCCGGTGATACTGTTATGATTTGGTAGCTGAGGAGTGCAGGTAAAAAAAGGCAATACACCAGAGCAGTTGGAAACTATGAGATTGCAGTACCCTGACTAACCACCACAACTAGAGGCAGCCGTGGAGCGTTCCTACGTTGGTCCTAGACGCCTCGTCACAGCCTGAGAAACTAACTACACCTAAAGATAGATATAGGAAAGCTATCTGCCCCGGAGCAGAACTCCAAAGACAATAGAAAGCCCCCAAACATGTAATGGCGGTTAGACAAGATGAAATACTGACACAGAAAGAAAATAGTATGAGCAAACGCTGGGGCCCAAACTAACTAAATAGAAAAGGACAGGAAGGGTACTTACTGCAATCCCAGAAAACCCTGAAAAGCACCAACACCACTAATTTCAAAAACACCTGAGATCACACGACCTCTACCACCTAAATTAGTTCTCTGGTGTAACAAAATCAAAACAGCAGCCACTGAAAAAACTGGAAAAAGCAAAAGTACATACATAAGTGGCTGAACTAAACTGAGAGGGCAAAAGCCCCCGGAGGGGACCCTGAAGGCCCCCACAGAAGTGCAGGACAAAAATGCAAAAATATAGCACAAAAACAAAAAGAAGAAAATGTCTTATCTGTTAGCAGGAGATGCAGACACGACACAGCAGGCTACAAGGGAAACAGGAATGAAGGATTCAGACCAGAACAATTGATCACCGGCAACCCTGATGGGAAGGTGACTCCCTTATATAAGACCAGTCAGTAACACCTGATTCCCAGTCCTCACAATCTTCACTGGACAGACCAGCACCGCTTGTAACCACCAGAGGAAGCCTCTGCTCAGAACTCATCTCAAACCCATTCACAACACAGAGGAGTCAGACGAGGGAGCAGCGCGCAGCGGTGGAGAGAGGACAGGTATCGCTATACTCACCCCTCCGCCGGCGTGTCTCTGCAGCCTCTCCTCTTCTCTTGCTATCTCCGGAAGCTCTTCAGTCCTACAGCGGTCACGTGGTACCGCTCATTAAAGTCATGAATATGTGCATATTCATGACTTTAATGAGCGGTGCCATGTGACCGCTGCAGGAAGGAGCCGGAGATCGTGGGAGAAGCAGGGGGGCTGCAGAGACCGCGGCGGCGGAGGGGTGAGTATGATCCGACACCCCCACTCCCCCTCCCCCGCCGACCCCCGTATATGACCCGCGTATAAGCCTAGAGGGGGACTTTCAGCCCTAAAAAATGGGCTGAAAATCTCGGCTTATACACGAGTATATACGGTATTAGGCCGGGGTCACATTAGCGTTGAATATGGATGAGTGCTATGCGGGAAAACATCGCATAGCACTCGGACCATTGTTAATCTAGGGGGAGCTCCCATCACCGTTTTTTTTTTCGGGCGTATTCTGCATGCTGCGATTGTACGCGTATATCGGCCGAGTCTCGTCAATGCAAGTCTATCGGTGCGAGAAAAAAAAATCGGACATCACACGAGAAATACGCAAGCATTTTCCAGATGACAGGAAATTGCCTCATCCATTACACTATGTAACAAATTTTTATTTTTTGTTTGTCCTTTGGTAATAATGGTGTTTTCCCAATCACTTATGGCTAAAGTGAAAAGAAAATGGCAAAAATTCCCAAGAAAGTTTGAGTAGACCGCGAGAAGCTTCCGGAAATGCGAGAACTGTCAATAAAGTAGTATAAATACAGGATCCAAGAGGTTGTAAGTATCCAGCGGATGCATTTTGCTACATTTGTGGCGAATATATAAAAACACGAGCTAAAAGATACAACGTGGCGGCATCTTCTAAGATGTGCGAGGCCTACAGAACCTACTTCGGCATGCCTGTAGGGGATCAAGAAAAACCATGGGCGCCTCATTTCACATGTGAATACTGCAAAAGAACTCTTGAAGGTGAACAATTGTTGATAGTTAAGATATCAAGATTTTAATTTTTTAAATTCCTCATTACAGCTTAAAAGAACTTTTGTTAAAATAAGTGCAAAATTTATTGCTGTTATAGAAGAACATGTATAATTGTATATCATACAGTGGAAGACATTGGTGGGCCCACGGAAAGTGCTGATGCCACCCCTGCACATCAAATTAGGCCTGATATAACAGTTTGTCACAGCATTCGACAAAGAATCGGTAGCCTTCAAGTACCTACAAGATCTCTTTCCTAAGCTGTCTGAGGCAAAGGTAAAAAAGTTGGTATCTTAGTCGGACCACAAATCAAGCAGATTCTAGAGAACGAAGAATTTGTAAAGAAGCTGACTAGAAAAGAAAAAGCTGCTTGGAGCAGCTTTGTTGCAGTGGTGCATGGTTTCCTTGGCAATCACAAGGATGAGAGATATGTACAACTGGTTCAGACTCTGATAAAGAACTTTGGAAAAATGGGATGTAGGCTGTCTCTCAAAGTACATATCTTGGATGCTCATTTGACAAATTCAAGGAAAACATGGGGGCTTACACAGAAGAGCAAGGCGAGCGCTTTCATCAGGATATAAAGGACTTTGAACGATGCTACCAAGGACAGCATAACGAGAACATGATGGGAGACTATATTTGGGGGTTGATTCGTGAAAGTGATTTGCAGTATAATCAATCGTAAATCGACAAAAGCTGCTCACTTCTAAATCACTCTTGCTCATCTTGGCCAATATTAAACGCATATACAATGTTTTTGTAACTGTATCAACAAAAAGAAATGTTGAACAATTTCGATTTCCCAATGAAATACGTAAAACTGAATATTTCATTGTCCTGGTAACAGAAGCAAAGTCTTTAATTAATTGTTTTTCTTGACTTTTTAGGCATGAGAAACTGGAATATAGCACTTAAAAGCTTAGGACAAAATTGCGTTACATAGTGTTATCAGGAAGCTTTAGCATGCAAATTTCCCTGGCAACCTCTTCAAAAAGGCTGGAACACGCCTCCATGGAGACCGGAGACCAGCAACATGGCAGACACATAAATGTGGAGATGTTGATAGTTCTGGTGCTGGAGAGGCCAGAAATATGGGACCAATGTGACACACATTATGCGGACCGCCCTCGAAAGGATGCAGCTTGGAGGCGAATATGCAAGCAGATGTTCCCCAATTATGAGGAAAGTCCACGTGAGGTGCAGCAGGAAATTAGTAAGTACAATCCATCACAAAAACGAAAAAATTAAGTAATGAAGCAAAAATTAACATAACATCATCATATGTGATGTTGTTTATAATATCCTGCCTGTTTCTCACTTTACACTTGGCAAGTAGCATGCCACATTACACTGTAACCTACATTTTGCAATGCAAACACTGTGATCAAAATGTAAAACATTTATTGTGTTACTTTGCAGTGTCTGATGTCTCTAGACAGTGGTGCAGCTGCCTTAAGGTACTGCCACACTAAGCTATCCCGCTAGCGATCTCGTTAGCGTTGCATACTAATGAGATCGCTAGCAGGATTGTTTCTATATCGCTAAATGCGGCCACATTTAGCGATATAGTTAACGACGCTATCGCCGTTAGCGATCTTCTTAACGACTTTAGCGGTACAAAAGTACCGCTAAATCGCTAAGAAAAGGTGCCACACAGCGATTAGATACTTACCCAGCGGGAGCGCCAGCGATGAAATAGGGTCCGGAACGATTCCAGCGACGAGCGAGATCACAGCAGGAAGCTCGTCGCTGGAAGCTGCCGCACTGAACAATATCGCTAACGGGATCGCTAAATAGTGACGTTTTTTAGCGATCCCGTTAGCGATATTGTTTAGTGTGGCATACCCTTAAATCAGTACCGCCGTGAACGTCAGCAGCCAGAAGTGGTGCAGAGGGCACTAAAAAGCGACAGATTGAATTTCCTTGCTCCCATTATGGATCTACGTGCGTAAGTGCATGCATGACCCCACACTCGGCTATTAGAAGTGGAAAGGAAGAACGAAGACAAAACAATCTAAATAATAAAAATATTGGTGGAAGAGAAACCAATCACAAGCTAAAATGTTTTTATACAAATGCACAAAGCATGGGCAACAAACAAGGAGAATTGGAACTACTAACGCAGGGGAAGAAGTATGATGCCATTGGAATCACTGAAACTTGGTGGGACGATACACATGATTGGAATACAAGGCTAGAAGGATACAACTTATTTGCAAGAAACAGACTTGATAAACGAGGAGGAGGTGTCGCATTGTATGTTAGAAAAGCGTATATCTGCACAGAGATTGACGCTTCAGAGACTGGGAGTTCTGTGGAAACTGTTTGGGTAAGAATACAAGGACAGAACAATGGAAAGGACACCATTGTAGGCATTTACTACAGGCCACCTATGCAAGCTGAAGATATGGATGAACTCTTTATGCATCAAATGGCCAAGTTCTCCAAAAAATATGACATAGTGGTCATGGGAGATTTCAACTATCCAGACATTTGTTGGGAATCTCTCTCAGGCAAAACTAACAGGTCAAGGAAATTCTTATCCTCTCTTGCTGACAACTTTATCTTTCAAAAGGTAGGGGAGAAAACAAGGGGATCTGCTACCTTGGATCTAATCCTTATAAACAGGAGGAAATGGTTGAGGAGGTAAGAGTGGCTGGGACCCTAGGAGGTAGTGACCATGCTATTTTAGAATTTTGGATAACAAGACGAGGAAGACCTGTGAAGACTCAGACATCAAGGTTAGATTTCAGAAAGGCAGATTTTAAGGGACTCAGAAAGAGAATTGGAGGGATCCAATGGCAGGATATCCTTAAGGACAAAAATGTCCAGGAAGGATGGGACATCTTGAAAAATGAGATTCTCAAAGCACAATCATTAACAATTCCGAAACGAGGGAAAAATGGGAAGCATTTAAGAAAACCAGGATGGATGAACACAGAACTTAAACACATGCTAAAAAGAAAGAAAGAAATGTTTATCAAATGGAAAGAAGGAGGCATATCTAAAGAAGAATATAATGCCATCTGCAGAACCTGCAGGGCAAAAATCAGATTATCTAAAGCTGACAATGAATTTTGGGGATACGTCAAAAGTAAAAGAAAAGTCATAGATGCTATAGGATTTTTACAGGATGAAAATGATGAAATGGTAAGACAGGATGTTGAGAAGGCTGAACTGTTAAATTCCTATTTTGCATCTGTTTTCTCTCAGAAAGGAAATGTAACATCAACTGATCTTCACTGTCCTATTAAAGGAATAGAAGAATCCAGGATATCTATAAACAGAAAGACAGTGAGGAAACACTTAGCTAACCTAAATGAATTCAAGTCTCCAGGTCCAGATGAATTACACCCCAGAATACTGAAGGAGATAGCAGAAGAAATTCTTGAACCACTGTCCATAATCTTTGAAAATTCTTGGAGAACAGGAGAAGTCCCAGAAGACTGGAGAAGAGCAAATGTTGTTCCTATCTTCAAAAAGGGGAAGAAGGTGGACCCAGGGAACTACAGGCCGGTGAGTCTGACTTCTATACCAGGAAAGATCTTTGAACAAATTATTAAAGAACATGTATGTAAGTACCTGCATAAGAATGAAGTGATTAAACAGAGTCAGCATGGGTTTGTAACTAATAAGTCATGTCAGACTAACTTAATTTCCTTCTATGACAGAATCACTGACTGGGTGGATCAGGGAAATGCTGTAGATATAGTATATCTTGACTTCAGCAAAGCATTTGACAAAGTATCTCACACAATCCTTATTGAAAAAATGACTAAGTATGGAATGGACAAGGCAACTGTTAGGTGGATTCATAACTGGCTTAGTGATCGGAATCAAAGAGTGGTCGTAAATGGCTGCACATCCAGTTGGAAGAATGTCTCAAGTGGGGTACCACAAGGCTCTGTTTTGGGCCCTGTATTGTTCAACATCTTTATCAATGATTTAGATGAAGGAATTGAGGGTAAACTGATCAAATTTGCTGATGACACAAATCTAGGAGGGTACTAATACTAGAGAAGAGAGAGAGAGGATTCAAAAAGATATAAATAAACTGGAGCAGTGGGCAGCAACTAAACAGAATGGTTTTTAACAGGGAAAAATGCAAGTACTACATCTGGGCAATAAAAAATGAAAAAAGCATATACAAAATGGGAGGAATAGGGCTAAGTAACAGCACATGTGAAAAAGACTTGGGTATACTAATTGAAAACAGACGAACATGAGTCAACAGTGTGATGCAGCAGCAAAAAAAGGCAAATACAATTCTAGGATGTATCAACAGAAGCATACAGTCTAGATCACGTGAGGTCATTTTGCCCCCTACTCCTCTTGGTCAGACCTCATCTGGAATACTGTGTCCAGTTTTGGGCACACATTTTAAAAAGACATCAACAAAATGGAGCAAGTTCAAAGAAGAGCCACCAGAATGGTGACCGGTCTGCAAACCATGTCCTATGAGAACGGTTGCAGGATTTTGGGAATGTTTAGCTTGCAAAAAAGAAGACTGAGAGGAGACTTAATACTGTCTACAAATATCTCAAGGGCTGTCTGTTTTGTAACGGTAGCTGATAAGTGCAGGTAAAAAAGGAAATACACCAGAGCAGTTGGAATCATGAGATTGCGTACCCTGACTAACCACCGCAACTAGAGGCAGCCGGGAGCGTTCCTACGTTTGGTCCTAGACGCCTGTCACAGCCTGAGAAAAATAACTACACCTAAAGATAGAAATAGGAAAGCTATCTGCCCCGGAGCAGAACCCCAAAGATAATAGAAAAGCCCCCAAACATGTAATGGCGGTTAGACAAGAGAAATACGACAAAAGAAAGAAAATAGTATGGCAAACGTGGGGGCCCCAAAATAAACTAAATAGAAAAGGACAGGAAGGGTACTTACTGCAATCTCAGAAACCTGAAAAAACACCAACTCTACTAATTTCAAAATCACCTGAGATCACACGACCTCTACCACCTAAAATTAGTTCTCTGGTGTAAAAAAAAATCAAAACACAGCCACTGAAAAAAAAACTGGAAAAAGCAAAAAAACAAAACACAGTGGGTGGGCTAAACTGAGAGGGCAAAAGCCCCGGAGGGGACCCCCGAAGGCCCCCACAGAAGTGCAGGACAAAATGCAAAAATATAGCAAAAAACACCAATAAGAATTGTCTTATCTGATACAGGAGATGCAGACACGACACAGCAGGCTACAAGGGAAACTGGAAAGAAGGATTCAGACCAGAACAATTGATCACCCCGGGAACCCTGATGGGAAAATGATCCTTATATAAGACCCTCATAACACCTATTCCCTCCTCACAACCCACTTTAGT
>JARQOD010000001.1:370078503-370102839 GCA_033576555.1 Oophaga sylvatica | reverse complement strand
ATTGGCTCTAATTGCATCCATTCCTGAGAGAGTGCATTGGGGTTGTGCAGGGAAAAGTGCAGCATGCACCACTTTCTTCTAACTCTAGGTCCAGGTTCTCTTATTCCAAATCAGTGGGTCATTAAAAATAGAGATGAGCACATTTGATCGGGTCCCTGCTTATTCGGCAAGCTATAGCACTTACAAAATAAGCTGCAGAGGGACCTTGGATACATGGAGCACGCCGGCTGATCAGCTGTCGGCTCCGCAGCTGCATATGTCGCGGCTGTGTCACAGTCACAATGAGTCGCACAGCCAGGGCCTGTGGGGTACTCGGCACCGAGCCCGTTCACTTCAATGGGGGATGTCACGGGTAGCACAGCTCAGTCCATTGCCCTGGGCGATCACCATAAAATGTGGGATATTTACAGGGGATTAAAGGATGTATACAGTTTGTTCGTGACGCCACCTGTGGTACCTGGTCAGGGTGACCAGCGCTGCAGGGTAGATCCTCTGAGGGGTTGTTACTGGGCAGCAAGGTGTTAAGTCTTCCACAGGCAAGACTGATCCCTCAGGGTATATGGCGGTGTAGGGGTGCAGGATCAATAAGGCAGACACACACACGAAAGTCTCTTTCTGTACCTTTACTGATGGTAGATGCAGGCACGTCCCGGAAAGCTGTCATGGTGGAGGATGCACTTCCAGTAATCCCACTGAGTAGGTGTAGGGCCTCCGTACTCCTGTATGTGTGTGAGTTTCTGACCTGTATGGAACGAAGTCTAACTCTGTCTTCAGTTATACGCCCAGCTGACCTTGTAGTGAGGCCTTCTCTAAGATAGAACAGTGTCTCTGTATGCGGGGCCCTGCTAGACTCCGTCTTCCTGACCCCGGTTACGTATCAGTTCTGATGGGCCCCTGCGACTTGAAGTCCCACAGGGTCTCCGGTATCTCCTACTAGTCGTGTAGATGCTAGCAAGCTCGGACCCGGTGTCCGGTGGTGCAGAGTAGAGGTAAGCGATCAATGCTGTTTCAACCTCTGTCACTCTCTTTTCCTTCCACTCGCCTTTCGTCCTACTTCAACCTTCAGCATAAGCACACTCTAGCAGTAGATGGCAGGTTCTCCTTTCTCTTCACCGCTCTCAAAGGGTCGGCACGCTTACTCACTGAAACTACCTCAGTTGACTCAGTTCTGACCAGGCTAAAGTGGCTATCTTCCTCCACTATTACTGGACTCCACACAGTAAACTGAGTATACGCTGTAGTCTTCAGTCTTTCAGTAACTCTCTCTCTCCCTCAGCTCATCTGAGGTAAAAACACAACTACTCACTGCTCTCTAAGACGTTCTGAGGAGATCTGAGGTAACTTGAGATCTCTGGTGTTCTAACGTGACTGCCGTCTCTCAGCTCGTCTGAGGAGTTCTGCTCTAGTCTGAGGTCACTCACGTGTCTACACTGCCTTTATAAACTGCAAAAGGGCTCCCTCTGGTGGATCTAGGGAATAGTGCAGATGTGTTGTGTGCATATAGGTCACTGTGGGTTTACCTTCTGTTGCATCCTCCTGGGAACATGTGGCTCCAGACACAGCTGGGCTACACAACAACATGTGCATGGAGAGCCTGTTTGTTGTGACCGTCTCACAGTCACAACACATGCAGTAGTGGAGCGAACAGCTGTTCAGCCGGAGCGCTAAATGTATCCGAGTTCCCTCTGCAGCTTATTTGGTAAGCGCTATAGCTTGTCAAATAAGCAGGGACCCGAGAAAATTCGCTCATCTCTAATTAGAAATCAGGATTTACTTGGGCACAATCTGGTTCAATTCAGACAGAAAATCAACTTTTTTTCAGTAGTGAAACAGACAAGTTTTATCTTGTTGTAAGAGAGCCTAAGATTTTTTAAAGGACTAGACTCCAAACTGAGTAAAATTTCAAGATGGCATTCCTCTTATAAAACTGACTTGGTTACTGCTTAAGCCTTAAGCAGTCTTCTGGGTGCTGCTAACTGGATTCCAAGTTCCTCAGGATTCCATAAAAATCTGGACAGAAATGAATACATACACTAATTTTTTAAATACTACAGTTTTCATGTTGCCTTGGAACAGATTTGAAAGCAAACATGAGTGAGAAGTAGTGATGAGCGAACCCATGGATATTTGGGTTCACCGGGTTCGGCCTGACTTTTTAAAAAGTCCAGTTTGGTAGACGAATTTGACCCCAGACACTGAACCCCATTGAAGTTGATGGTAACCCAAATTTAAGTGCTATATAATGGTCAGAGTAAGGGTTGGGGAGCTGCAAAAGTAAGAAAAATGGGGGTAATAGCAGGACAATTGTCCTGCAAACAAATGTGGGTAGGAAAATAACTTAAAGGGGTTATTTCATAGCAATCATGGTAAATTAGGAAGTAAATGAATAACATAAACATTTTAACAGCGCCCCCACAGAGACTGAGGCTTCCTACCCCCAGTTCAGTTAAAAATTTCACCCACAGAGCATGGGGGAGAGTATCCCCACAGAAACAACTTACAAATTTCACCCCCAGACCATGGTGCACATTACCCCCACAGAAGCGGATTCAAATTTCACTTGGATAGTATGGGGAAAAAAAAAAACCCACATAAGACTATTAAAAATTTCACCCATAGAGCATGGGGAACAATACCCCCACGTAAGATCATAAAAAATTTCAGCCACAGAGCATGGGGAACAATACATGCACAGAAGATTTTAACAAATTTTAGCCTCAGAGCATGGGGAACAATACCCCCATATAAGATTATTAAAAATTTCAGCCTCAGAGCATGGTGCACAATACCCCCACAGAAGTTTAAACATTTTAGCCTCAGAGCATGAGGAACAATACAATAAAAGATTATACTTAATTTCAGCCACAGAGCATGATACCCCAAATGTTCAGAAATGTACACTATAGTACTGTGTGTGCTGCAAATGCATCTGAGGGAAACATGGTAAATCCCGACTCCCGAAGAGTTTACCTTTAAAACATTACTGTTCAAAGTAGGCAACCACGTCTAAATATTTCAGCTAGGGATAATGGAATTGTACTTCATTTCTATTTACTTGTATGTTTGAATTGGGGCCATAATTAAGAGGGAACCCAGTCGAACACAAAGTGAAGGAACTGGAGGCACTCTCAGCCATCCCATCTCAAACCGCTCACAGGGGGAGTTGCAGAGTATACCCAGATAACAGAGAATCAGCATTCTAATAAACCTACTACATCCAAGAAAGACAGCAGTAAAGCAAATTAACCATTTCTCCACTGAGTCAGCAGTTGATATTGCGAGACAAAATAGCCATCCATGATAATTTAGATTCTCTATAATTGTAATGAATAGTTAAATTCTTTAAGAAGCATTAGGCCCGGCCCCAAAGGTAGAGTAACATTATTTTTGAGGCATACTACTCGTACAGACACGGCTGCAGAGAACACAGATGCTTTTGGGCACAGTACCCCCACAGAAGCTGATAACAAATTTCATCCACAGAAGGAGTGTTTTTTTTTAAAAAAAACTACACACATTCAAAACCTAACACTGTCCCTCACTACAGCTGCGTCCTGTTTCTATGCTAAGCAGAGCAGAAAGAAAAAATAAGAATCTTGAACCAAGAGAAACAGGTCCAAGTGGAGGAGGAGGTGGATGTGGCATCATAGGTGGAAAAGGCAGGGCAGCATGGTGGCTCAGTAGTTAGCACTGCAGCTTTGCAGTGCTGGAGTCCTGGATTCAAATCTAACCAAGGACAACATCTGCAAAGAGTTTTTATATTTTCCCCGTTTTGGCGGGTTTCCTCCCTCACTCCAAAGACATACTGATAGGGAAAAGATTGTGAACCTCAATGGGGACAGTGTAGATAATGCCTGTAAAGCGCTGTGGAATTGATAGCACTATATAAGTGAGTAAAAAAAAATAAAAATTAAAGATTCAAGGAAAGAGAAGGAGGTGCGGGATGGGTGTCGTGGCAGCGAGTGAGCAGGCATCCCTGCCAGGGGAGGAAGTAAGTGTGCAGGGATGCCAACTCTACAATCAGGTTTGTTTAGATGTTCTTTTGAATATGTTTGATGCTTAATATTATGGAGAGGACGCAGGAGACGTTTGCTTCTGATGACTCTTCAATGAAGGCCATATTTGTGCAGGTGTCTCTGAACAGTAGAATGATCTGCCACAACTCTAAAGTCTGCCAAATCTTTCTGACAGTCTTTTGCAGTCGAGTAGGGGTTCTGATTTGCCTCTTTAGCAATACTACAAGCAGCTCTCACTGAAATTTTGCTTGGTCTTCCAGACCTTATCTTAACCTCTACTGTTCCTGTTAACTGCCATTTCTTACATTTCAAATTGAGGAAACGACAACTTGAACACGCTTTGCTATAATCTTATAGCATTCTCCTGCTTTGTGCGCCTCTATCATTTTTTTTTTCGGAGTACTATGTAGCTGCTTAGAAGAACCAATGGCTGCTGTTTTTTGGTACAAGGCTAATAGAGTCTGGGTTTTTATAAAGATGTGTGTATATGTATTCCTTTAAAAACACAGTTTTATTTCGATACCTTTAAAAATACACCAAAACCCAGTGAAGGTATAACTAAGCGTTTATACCATTGCTTCTGTCAGACCTAGTTATTCATCTGTAGCTACCTTGCGTGGGGTGCACCTAAAAGTAGATTGGCGCCCACCACGTAGCTGTCTATCTCCCTAAATCTTAGATAGGTGGAAACATAATGGTGGAATGAGGATCTGACTAACAGTGTCAACACAATGATAATAATGCCAGTCATGCTTGTAACCTATGTATATGCACAATATTATACAATAAATCTTTCTGGGACAGAGTCGTACAGGCAGAATGTGCCACGGTACACATATTTCAATACAAGATGGCGCTATAGCTTAATATAATAAGGTATATCTGGACTAGATGACTGGCATCTATTCTTTGTGAACTTTTAGTTCAAATCCCTCATTCTCATACATTATTGTTTCCATTACTAGGATTTGGGAGATAGGGACATACATTGTGGGGGCCAGATCGTACTTAGGGTGCAACTCGGAAGTAGCTACAGATTGGATACTAGGTGTTGACAGAAGCTTAGTATAAACGCTTAGTTATCTTCATGTTGGTATTTTAAGATCGAATAAACTGGTTTTAAGGATACATGTAAAATTTATGTTTTATTCCATTTGGAATCTTTTTCTTGATTAGTCCTTTTTATAAAGATGGCCCTTCCTAATGATGATAGTGAACAAGCCATAACCCTAAAAAGCTAATTAAGGTTCGAAACCTTGTTCAAAGTTATCTGAGCACACAAATGCCCATACTTTTGCATTAGCCCATTTTTCTTTTTGAAATTCTTAAGATGTAAAAAAATGAAAATATACAGTACATATATTTTTTTTGCCTAAAAATACAAATGAAATGTGTCATCTTTAACATTAGGCCTTTTAGAGATCATTTCATCTTCAACTTATTTAACTGTTGACAATAACTGTAATTTTGACCAGGGGTGTCCAAACTTTTACATGCCACTGTATTATAAGGCGCGTAGGTCTAAGTGGTGGAAAAGGTGGACGAGGCAGTATAGGTGGAAGAATCCAACACTGTATTTTTTTTATTTTTTTTTTAAGACTTTTTTTTGTGTAACCAAAAAAAGTCGGTAAAATAATGTCCACACTTCCAAAAATACTGAAAGGCCAATAGAAAATGGAAGCAGAAGCAGTCTATTTAAATGTATAAAATGGTATAATTTTATTTGTAGGACAATAATTACAATAAAAAACATGGAAAAAAATGAGAAAGTGACAATGACTGCAACACAACTCATGGAGCATACAGCAGCATGGAAGATTGGACCACATAATCAGCCTATAAAAGTGCAAGGCATAGTGCATAGCATCTAACCACCTATAGCAAAGTCAATGCAAAGTATGAAAGGTCAAAAAAGTACCAAACCTTAATACACTATAAATGGTAAGGCAAAATATGTTGAAAAGGTTGCAAATGTAGCGTGAGCTGTAAATTGCCAGTAAAACTGACCCTGACTCACATAAGTATAATGAGTGCACTATATACAGGTGCTTCTCACAAACTAAGAATAGCATCAAAAAATTAATTTAGTTCAGTTCTTCAATGCAAAAAGTGAAACTCATATATTAAATAGAGTTATTACAATCAGAGTGATCTATTTCAAATGTTTATTTCTGTTAATGTTGATGATTATGGCTTACAGCCAATGAAAACACAAAAGTCATTATCTCATTAAATTAGAATAATTAACAAAAAAACACCTGCAAATGCTTCCTAAGAGTTTAAAAAGGTCCCTTAGTCTGTTTCAGTAGGCTCCACAAACATGGGGAAGAATACTGACTTGACAGATGTCCAGAAGGCAGTCATTGACACACTCCACAAGGAGGGTAAGCCACAAAACATCATTGCTAAAGAAGCTGGCTGTTCATAGAGTGCTGTATCCAAGCATATTAATGGGAAGTTCAGTGGAAGGAAAAAGTGTGGTAGAAAAAGGTGCACAAGCAACCAGGATAACCGCAGCCTTGAAAGGATTGTTAAGAAAAGGCCATTCAAAAATTTTGGGGAGATTCACAAGGAGTGGACTGCTGCTGCTGTCATTGCTTTAAGAGCCACCAAACACAGACTTATTCAGGACATGGGCTACAAGGGTCGCATTCCTTGTGTCAAGCCACTCATGGCCACTAGACAACGCCAGAAGCTTCTTACCTGGGCCAAGGAGAAAAGATCTGGACTGTTGCTCAGTGGTCCAAGGTGTTGTTTTCAGATTAAGTACATTTTGCATTTCATTTGGAAATCAAGGTCCCAGAGTCTGGATGAAGAGTGGTGAAGGCACACAATCCAAGCTGCTTGAGGTCTAGTTTGGAGTTTCCACAGTCAGTGATGGTTTGGGGAGCCATGTCATCTACTGGTGTAGGTCCACTCTGTTTTATCAAGACCAAAGTCAGCGCAGCCGTCTACCAGGAAATTTTAGAGCACTTCATGCTTCCCTCTACCGACAAGCTTTTTGAAGATGGAAATTTCATTCTCTAGCAGGACTTGGCACCTGTCCACACTGCCAAAAGTACCAATACCTGGTTTAAAAACAACAGTATCACTGTGCTTGATTGGCCAGCAAACTCACCTGACCTTAACCCCCTATGGGGTATTGTCAAAAGGAAGATGAGAGACATCAGACCCAACAATACAGACGAGCTGAAGGCTGCTATCAAAGCAACCTGGGCTTCCATAACACCTCAGCAGTGCCACAGGCTGATCGCCTCCATGCCACGCCGCAATGATGCAGTTATTGATGCAAAATGAGTCCCGACCAAGTATTAAGTGCATTTACTGAGCATACATTTCAGTAGGCCAACATTTCGGATTTTAAATTCATTTTTCAAGCTGGTGTTATAAAGTATTCTAATTAACTGAGATGATAACTTTTGGATTTTAATTGGGCTATAAGCCATAATCATCAACATAAACAGAAAGAAACACTTAAAATAGATTACTCTGTAATAACTCTATATAATATATGAGTTTCACTTTTTGAATTGAACTGAAATAAATGAACTTTTTGATAATATTCTAATTTTGTAAGAAGCCCCTGTATATATGTAACCCTTTTCACATGTTCATTACCTTGAAATGAATGGCACATTAAAAAATAATATAATCATTATTCCAACTTTCTGCATAGATCCATGGAAATCAATATACACCTGGTACAAAAAAATAAACAACAGTACATTATACAATAGAATAAAAACAGAAAAGCATAATTACCAACACCATATTAGTCGCATTAGTATCATCTTCTGGCATTGGTAAAAAGACTGCTAGTGCCACACAATTTGCAAAAATTGTAAGAAGAATAATAATTTCAAATGGTCTAGAGTCAATGAAGTCAAAGGAAATAAGTTATTGAATATGTAAATAGAAATGTACAGCCTACAAAAGAACAACAAAGATAATTCCCATGTTACATGAAGTACAGAATAATATTGGTTGTTATAGCATAGAAAGCAAAGAATACTATCATTTGTTTACAGTAAGTTTAATTACAATCCAATATCTAAGTTTTAAAGGTAATAATGGATCTATGCGGATATTGCATCTCTAGAATTTATAATACTCATACTGAATGAAAATAAACTATTTAGTGTACTATTCAAAATTCATGTTCATAATGTTTACTTTGGTTTCTGAAAATCTTCTGTAGGGGCAGAAAATTAAAATTAGCTTTTTCTTAATTTTTTAAAAATTCATCAATGTTTGTTCATTCTGTTGGCCTGATAAGTAAAGATTTTTTTCATTTCACTGACCCATTGTTAGAATTGTAGCATTTTCCCTAATATATACAGTCTTTTCACGAAACTTATACTAATTTACAATATGCCATTGCTTTATAGTAACCTTGTCGAAAACATCATGAGCATCCATTGATGGTGCCTTTTCGTGTCTGAAGAATAATTCTTTTTGGAATCTATCTCTGCTAGAACAATGACAGGTGAACAGTCTTGGATTTGGAAGGAGTTGAGTGTTATTTTAAGGAGGTTGCAAACTACTGGAGATCCCCAGATTAATCACTTCAGGGACCCATTTAAAATTAAAACAGTAGGTACTCACCTCCCACATAGGCATCATTCTAGCTACTTTGGAGCTGCTATCTCCAGGAGTCACATGACATTGTAATGTCACCGGTCTACTGTAGTCAATCAGCATCTGCAGCTTGGCTGCAGACATTATTATTTTATCAGATCAGACATCCACTCTGACGAAATATTGATGAGCTACAGCTGACCAGAGCCCACAGATTGTCTGACACAAAAATGCCATGTAACTCCTGGGAATAGTGATGATGGCATTGCTGTAATGATGCTGCTCCGGGAGGTACCCACTGTTTTTATTCCAAATGGGGCCCTGAAGTGAATTAGCTGGGGTTGTTCAATAGTAGACAACCCCTTTTAAAGGTAATCTGCCAGTTACATTTGCCCTAGGCTAACAAAGATAGTGCAGGATAGGGCAGTGTTAAAGCAAACCTTTCAGCGGGATTTTGCTAAGTAACCTACAGACACTGTCAGGTTGGCAGTGTTAAACTGATTAAAATGATACCCGGGTGAAGAAATCCATCTTGTGGTTCTTGTGTAATCAGTGTTAGACGTTTTCAGCTAATGATATGCTCATGCTCTGAGGTAGGACTGTAGACAGAGTCTTATCTTTCTGCTGTAAGCCAGAGAAACAAAGGAAAGACCTGCCCACAGGCCGCCCCGAATCACAAACAGTCTGCCTCTATGATGAGGAACATGTTTGTGCTTCAGGGCCGGCCTGTGGGCAGGTCTTTCCTTGGTTTATCTGGCATAGAGCAGGAAGACAAGACTGTCTACAGTCCTGCCCCGGAGCATGAAATTATCATTAGCTGCAAACTTCTAACACTAATTATACAAGAAGCACAAGATGGATTTCTTCACCAAAGGTATTATTTTAATCAGTATAATGGCGCCAACCTGACAGTGTCTGTAGGTTGCTTAACAAAATCCTTCTGGCAGGTTCGCTTTAAACACTCCCATGCATACCTACTTTGCTACTATCTTGTGTCCCCTTGTGCAGAGATTTGTACTTTAATCATATGCAAATTAGGCTCTCAAAAGCACAGGTGGTTGTGTCGATGCACATGTAATGTTTGTCTTCTCTGTACTTCTTTCTGCAGTCTCAGCTATCTGTTAGCTTGAAAGTGGAGATTAGAGGTGACATTTTGCAGCAGAGTCTTTGTCTCCACTTTAAGCAAAGCAGCAGATGGCGGCAGTGGTATGGAGAAGCTAGGAGAAACCAAGAACTTAAGTGCTATGATACATCCACCAGTGCTCTTGAGCCTTATCTTCATATGAATAAAGCACAAATTTTGAATAACAGGGCACCAGATATTATCGAGAAAGGTACCCAAGGAAATGTTTACACTGCCCTATCCTGCACTAATGTTTCTTGCCAAAAGAAAATGTTACATGTGACAGATTCCTTTTAATATGGCATGTCTTATATCATAGAATCATAGAATCACAGAATGATAGAGTTGGAAGGGACCTTCTGGGCTATCTGGTCCAACCCCCTGCTCAAAGCAGGATTCACTAAATCATCCCAGACAGATATCGGTCCAGCCTCTGTTTGAAGACTTCCATTGAAGGAGAACTCACCACCTCTCGTGGCAGCCTGTTCCACTCATTGATCACCCTAACTGTCAAAAAGTTTTTTCTAATATCTAATCTGTGTCTCCTCCCATTCAGTTTCATCCCATTGCTTCTAGTCTTTCCTTGTGCAAATGAGAATAAAGAAAATTCTTCTACAGTGTGACAGCCCTTGAGATATTTGTATACACTATTGTCTCCTCTCAGTCTTCTCTTTTGCAAACTAAACATTCCCAAATCCTGCAACTGTTCCTCATAGGACATGGTTTGCAGACCGGTCACCATTCTGATCACTCTTCTCTGTACTTGCTCCAGTTTGTTAATGTCTTTTTTAAAATGTGGTGCCCAAAACTGGACACAGTATTCCAGATGAGGTCTGACCAAAGAGGAGTAGAGGGCAATAATGACCTCACGTGATCTAGACTGTATGCTTCTGTTAATACATCCTAGAATTGTATTTGCCTTTTTTGCTGCTGCATCACACTGTTGACTCATGTTCAGTCTGTGATCTATTAGTATACCCAAGTCTTTTTCACATGTGCTGTTACTTAGCCCTATTCCTCCCATTCTGTATATGTTTTTTTCATTTTTATTGCCCAGATGTAGTACTTTGCATTTTTCCCTGTTAAAAACCATTCTGTTAGTTGCTGCCCACTGCTCCAGTTTGTTTTTTATCTTTTTGAATCCTCTCTCTCTTCTCCCTCTCTTAGTGAGAAAAAGACAGTTCTAATACATTTTTTCTTATTACCCTGCAAATAACAGCACAATTTCTGCCAACCACATTCAAGAAGATTCAGGCTGTGTGCCTGAGTTCTTCTGGCAATGGAGGTGGATATTCTGAGCAGCAATCAATAAACATCATGGGGGAGGGGGTCAGCATAGCCGGTACAAGGAGTAGCCAGGGTAGTCACTTAACTAGGGCGCTACCTCCTGCCTCCCCAAAGTGGGTGTACTTTAGGGGGAAAAAATGACATTGCCGAATGCCTGCAGCCTTTCTCCGGCTATGCAGTCAGCAAAGTGATGGCCACGGCACAGGCACAGTTTCATTGTCAGTCACTGACACCGCTCTCCCCTCTGTCTGCCTGTGCTCTGGCTGTGGCTCCCTTCCCAATCTCAATTGTATTTGTGTCTGTCAGACCTGAATACAATTGATGTGAGCGCCGCCCGGGACCAGAGCAGAAGAGCTCTAGTTAGTTCCCTGCTCTGCAGGAACTCAAGTAGAACACAGACCACTTCCGCTCTGTGCCCTGTTGGAGATGGCGCACACAGGGGACGCTGCATGGCCATCTAACGCCCACTGCTGCACGAGACACAGGAGGAGACTGAGGCTGCGATGGATGGGAGTCAGGATGAAGTGAGTATAAGCTGTTTTTTCTTTATCTTATAGTAGTTTGACAAGGGATTGGGGCATATCATTATAAGGGAATGAGGAAAAAAAATAAAAAAATAAAGAGGGACTGGCTGTGGGGACATAGATGTGGTTGGCTGTGCAGACATACATGATGCTGGCAGTGGTGTCATATGTGGGGCTCACTGAGGAGCCTATTTAAGGCTGGCTGTGTGGACATATGTGGGGCTGGCTCTGGGGACATACATGAGGCTGACTGTGGAGACATACGTGGGGCTGGCTGTGGTGCTGACATTACAAGAAGGGCTGTGAGGGGGACATCATATTATATGGGAGACTGTGGGGAACATTATACTGGAAGCTGTGGGGGACATTATTCCTGGTCTGTGGGGACATAATACTATGTGCAATATGTTGGGGGCATCATAATGTATAGGGATTTGTGGGGGACATTATACTGGAGGCTGTGGAGACATCATACCGTAAAGCGGGCTGTGGTGACCATATTGTATAGGGGGCTGTGGTGTACATCATACTGAATATTGGAGGCTGTAGTGGACATTGTACTGCATGGAGGGGCTGTGGTGTACATCATAATGTATATTGGTGAGCTGTTGTGGATATCATACTGTTTGGGCTGCTATGGTGATCATCACACCGTTTTGGGAGACAGTGTGAGGAGGGGGTACAGATTGGAGATGACAAAGTGGTGAGGAGTATGAGGGCATAGTGTGAAAAGGAAGCACAAAATGGATATGAGAGGGGGCAGCGTGAAATTGGGAACATTATCTAGAGAGGTTAGCATGGCAGGGAGACAGCGTGGAAATAAGGGGACAGTCATGGTATAGGCTGTGGTTCATAAGGGCTGATGGTGTGGTAGTTATATCTGATAATGGCAGACAGTGTGGTGGTTATAGATCATTAAGGCGGACAGTATGGAGATCATATACAGTACTATTGGAGGCTTATTTAAGGCAAAGTATGGACAGATATTTTTATGCAGAGGGCTCTATAATGACACTCTTATTTTTAAGGGCACAGTGTCAGAATGTGCTGCCGAGGACTGGAGAAGAGGCAATCTGGAGAGAAGAGCTGTGGATGTGAAAATTCACTATGGCATCAGGACAAGATGGAGATGAAAGACAAAGTTACTTACCAGTAACGGGATTTTTCAGAACCCATGACAGCAAAGCAGAAAGAGGGGATCTGCCGTTTAAAGACAGAAAACCTATAGAATAAAAGGGCAGTACCTCTCCCTTGCATCATTTGGCTTAGAGAGAACAAGTAGACCTCCAAAGGTTATTACAACAATTTAAACATCAATATCATAATGCCTTAAACAAACTGTGACTTAGAGTCAAAAATCCAAAGTATTCTCACCCACATTTGACGGGAGGAAATATAAGGGTGCTGTCATAGGTTCTGAAAAATCTTGTTACCGGTAAGTGACAATGTCTTTTTCTCTCACCCATGACAGCACCATAGAGAGAATTACAAAGAATTAAAATTCAGGAAGGGACTACAGCCTATAGAACCCTTCGCCCAAGTGAGATCAGAGGAACAGCCCAGATCCAACCGACAGTGCTTATAGAAAGATGAGGGAGGAGACCATGTTGCTGCCTTACAAATTTGTTCCATGAAAACATCTGACCTTTCCGCCCAGGAGGTTGCCATTGCTCTTGTGGAGTGAGCTTTTAATCCTTCTGGAACTACATTGCCACTCATCAAGTAGGCTAAATTGATGGCCTCCCTAATCCATCTAGCTAGTGTGCATTTTGAGGCCTCGAGTTAGTGTGCATTTTGAGGCCAGCTTTGCCAGGACCGACTGTAATCTCCTATGGTGACATAGGCAGCAGCAGAGATAATGATAGCACTGATGAGCACATCAGGTAAACAAGACACCAGCATGCAGTGCAGCAGCTGTGAGATGTGTGTCGGCCCACCAGGGCGGTATAATTGAGGATACTTGTATGCAGGTCTGAATAATCCCTGTACTTGCTGAAAATATATTTGTTTGTTTATAGTTAATTTTGTTAACTGGCCACAAGATGTTGCTGTTTTTGAACATGGTCAAGAGACTGTGTTATGTCTATGTAATGCTTGCTGCAGCGCAGTAGCACACAACCTCCACCAGGGGGTGCGGCTGAAGGAAAACTGGTACACTCACAGTGAACCACAGTACAGCAGGCAGGAGCCACTAGGTGGCGGAAGAGTAGTCACACAAGCCGAGTCACCAACGGAGAGGGAACAAAGTACCAGAGGTCACAGCAATATATGTGGTCAGAAACAAGCCAGAGATGTCAGAGTCGGTCGAGATCATGAATGCAAGAGACGGAAGACAGTAAAACAGGTCAGAGGACAAGCCGGGTCAAATACCAAGGGGTCACAACACAGAAAGCAAGTACTAAGACGAGTGAAGTCACAGAGGAGCGCGGGAACAGGACCTAGGTAAACGGGCAGAGGACAAATCAGGGCATAACGGGGTCAGCCGCTCAAGCCAGAGGCAGAACTGTAACTGACGAGATCAGTCAGCAGCAGCACAGGGAAATAGCCAACCACTCACCAAAGAGAGGCAGAGAAAGGTTAACCCATACATGGCCAGGCCGGGGAAGTGATGGAAGAAAGCAAACCCTGACCTGGATCATGATAGTACCCTCCTCTCAACTGAAGGCCACAGGACCCCAGGTTTCCTAGAATAACGAGTGGTCTGGACCAACCGATCAGCATGGACCGAAGGTGCCGGAACCCATGATCAGTCCTCAGGACTGTAACCCCTCCAATGAACTACGGTAGGTATTGAAATGAACGGCGGACCACGTGAGAATCCACCACCTGTTCCACCTCATACTCAGTCTGGCCATCCACCGAGACAGGTGGCGTATGAGACGGACACACCCCTGAGGAAGACACAAAAAGTTTCAAAAGGGCTTTATGAAACACGTTAGGGATCCGGAGCGACTGGGGCAGGTGCAAACGGAAGGCCACAAGATTAACCACCTCCACATTCTCATAAGAGCAAATGAACTTAGGCCCCAGCTTAACAGAAGGAACCTTCAACCTAATATTTTTGGTAAATAACCATACCTTATCCCCCACCTGGAATACAGGCCCCACTGATCGTTTTTTATCAGCAAAAAATTTATATTTGCCCTGAGCCTCCCCAATGTTCCTCTGGACCATCTTCCACACCTCCCCCAACCGTTGAATAGCCAAATCAGCCCCTGGACAACCAGAATCCAGTTGGGAAAATTCCCCAAAATGAGGGTGAAAACCGTAATTACAAAAAACGGAGAGGTGCCAGTGAACTGATTAATACGGTTATTAAAAGCAAATTCCTTCACAGGCAACGAAGAGGACCAATCGTCCTTTTGAGATGTGGCCAAACATCGCAAAATTTGCTCCAGAGACTGATTGTTCTCTCCATCTGACCGTTCGTCTCAGGATGGCAGGCTGATGAAAGGTCAAACGAATACCCAACCTTTTACAAAAGGCCCTCCAGAATTTGGACACAAATTGCACCCCTCTATCTGAAACCACACTCAAAGGCACACCATGCACCGCACCACATGCTCCACGAATAATTTAGATAAAGTTTCAGCATTAGGCTAAACCAGTCAAAGGCACAAAATGCACTTGCTTACTAAATCTGTCCACCACCACCCAAATCACAGTTTTGCCATTAGACTACGTGAGATGATTGATAAAATCCATGGACAAATGAGTCCATGGTCTATCCAGAATTGGCAATGGCACCAATTCCCTGGCCAGCCGGTTATGGGAGCTCTTAGCACGGGCACATGTATCAAAAGACGACACAAACCTCTCAACATCAGAAGCCAACGAGGACCACCAAAACAGCCTAGCAATGGCTCTAGGGTGGTCGAGATCCCAGGATGCCCACTCAGGGCAAAGTCATGGAACTCCCGGAGCACCCTCCACCGAAACTGAACTGGTACAAAGAGCTTATTATCAGGCGTCGATGGAGGAGCAAGAGTTTGAGCCTCACGAATCTCCCGCTCCAATGCCGAAAAACCCCAGCCACAACCAATCCGTGCTGAAGAATAGAGGCAAGAGGTTCAGGAGGTGATATTGGGTCCAAGCTACGAGATAAGGAATCAGCCTTGGCATTCTTGGAACCAGGTCTAAAGGTGATCGAAAACTGAAACCGAGAAAAAAAAGTGACCACCTCGCCTGTCTCGGTGTCAATCGTTTGGCAGACTCAATACAGCACAGATTCTTGTGGTCCGTAGTCACCGTGATCCGATGGACAGCCCCCTCCAAAAAATGCCTACATTCTTCAAAAGCCAGTTTAATGGCTAATAACTCCCAGTTACCCACATCATAATTCCTTTCAGCGGGAGAAAACTTCTTGGAGAAAAAGGCACAGGATCTTAAATTGCTCAAAGTGATGGGTCCCTGGGACAACACTGCCCCCACCCCCACCTCCGAGTCATCCACCTCAACAATAAATGGTTCAGACAGATCCGGTTTGATCAATACAGGGGCAGACATAAAACATTTCTTTAAAGAAGAAAATGCCATAACAGCAGGGGCCGACCAATTTTTAATATCAGCTCCCTTTTGAGTCATATCAGTAAGGGGTTTGACTACCTGGGAAAATCCCTTAATGAATTTTCGATAATAATTGGCAAACCCTAAGGCTGTGTTTCCACCGTCAGGAAACACAGCGCATTTGACGGAGCGGAAATTCCGCTCCATCTAAGCCCCGCCCCCTTTCTGACGCGCGTTCTTTCCGGAGGTGTTCAGGACACCTCCGGAACACCTCCGGAAAGAACGCAGGGCTACATAGCCCTGTGTTAAATTCCGTTGCGGTGACGCAGCGTCGCCGCAATACGCTAGGACATGCTGCGGTCTGAAAAGACGCGCAGCATGTCCGGATACGCAGGTCTTCCGCCTGCATGTTGTTACGCATAGTGGAGACGGGATTTCTTGAAATCCCCTCCACTATGCTGTAACATCTGGACGCTGCGTGTTTGGCGCTGCGCCAGCGCACAGCGCCAAACACGCAGCGTTTCCTGACCGTGGAAACTCACCCTAAGAAACGCTGAAGCGCTTTAAGATCCCTGGGTTGTACCCAATCTAGAATGGCTTGTACCTTTCTAGGGTCCGTACGAAACCCCTCAGCAGACAAGATGAAACCCAGAAAGGACAGTTCCTGAATGAAAAACGAACACTTCTCTGATTTAGCAAAGAGCGAGTTTTCCCGGAGCCTCTGAAGAACTGCACGAAGATGACCCAAGTGAGCCTATTTATCAGCAGAGCATACCAGGATATCGTCCAGATAAACCACCATAACGCGCCCAATAAAAAAATAAAACATGGTTAACCTTTTACTGCCAGCTGACGGAATAGTACGTCAGCTGGCAGTATCCCCCGCTTTGAGGTGGGCTCCGGCGGTGAGCCCACCTCAAAGCCGGGACATGTCAGCTGTTTTGAATAGCTGACATGTGCCTGCAATAGGTGCGAGTGGAATCGCGATCTGCCGGCACCTATTAACTAGTTAAATGCAGCTGTCAAACGCTGACAGCGGCATTTAAATGGCACTTCCGGCCACCGGGCCGGAAATACGCGCACCGCTGACCCACATCACGTGATTGGGGGTCATTAGTGCATTGTCATCACAACCAGAGGTCTCCTCAAAATCTCTATGGTTGTTGATGGCAGATTGCTATGATCGCCACCCTGTGGTCGGCGCTCATAGCAATGCTGTAATTCAGCTACATAGAGGTGATCTGTGCATCACCTCTATGTAGCAGAAGCGATCATGTACTGGCAGCTTCTAGCCTCCCATGCTATTGAAGCATGCCAAAAGTAAAAGATAAAATGTGTTTTAAAATATTAAAAAAATAAAAAAACAAAAATTCAAATCACCCTCCTTTCGCCCCATTCAAAATAAAAATAAAAAAACAACCATACACATATTTGGTATCATCGCGTTCAAAATTGCCCAATCTATCAATAAAAAATGGATTAACCTGATCGCTAAACAGCATAGCGAGAAAAAAAATAAAAACGCCAGAATTACGTTTTTTTTGGTCGCCAATACATTGCATTAAAACGCAATAACGGGCAATCAAAGGAATGTATCGGCACAAAAGTGGTATCATTAAAAACGTCAGCTTGGCACACAAAAAATAAGCCCTCACCCAACCTGAGATCACGAAAACTGGAGACGCTACGGGTCTTGGAAAATGGCACAATTTTTGTTGTTTTTTTTCAGCAAATTTTGGAATTTTTTTCACCACTTAGATAAAAGAGAACCTAGACATGTTTGGTGTCTATGAGCTCATGATGACCTGGAGAATCATAATAGCAGTTCAGTTTTGACATTTAGTGAATCTAGCAAAAAAGCCAAACAAAAAACAAGTATGGGATTGCATTTTTTTTGCAATTTCACAGCACTTGGAATTTTTTTCCCATTTTCGAGTACATGACATGGTAAAACCAATGGTGTTGTTCAAAAGTTACAACTCGTCCTGCAAAAATTAAGCCCTCACATGGCCATATTGACAGAAAAATAAAAAAGTTATGGCTCTGGAAAGAAGGGAAGCGAAAAACGAAAACGAAAAAAAACAAAAATAGCTCCGGACATTAAGGGGTTAATAAAGTTCTGAAAAGCTGTCGGCGCATTAATAACGCCAAAGGGCATAACCAAATTTTCAGACAACCCCTCTGAGGTGAGAAATGCAGTTTTCCACTCATCCCCCTCCCACATACGGATCAGATTATATGCTCCCCGCAGTTCCAACTTAGAAAACCATTTGGCCCCAGAAAATTGATTGTATAAGTCAGGAATCAGTGGGAGGGGTTAAGTATTCCTCACAGTAATTTTGTTTAGTTCTCGAAAATCAAGAAATGGGCATAGACCACCATTTTTTTTTTTACAAAAAAGAACCCCGCCGCCACAGGAGAAATAGAAGGCCGAATGTGACCTTTAGGCTAGAGTCACACACAACCACAAAAAATCGGTCCGTTTTAGACGGTCGACAATCGGATCAAAATAAAAACATCACACATCCTTCTGGCATCCGATTTTCCTTCAAAGATGCGATTTAATCGCATGTGTGTGTACCTTGTAACATCCGATTTTCATCCGACTTGCGAGATTTTCTCGCAGGCTTGCAAAACTGACATATAATGGATCCAAAAGAATAGTATTTAAATGCCAAAAGAAAGAATAGATATATACACATAGAGCACATATATATATATATATATATATGTCATTGTGACATATATATATACATATATTTATAATTCTTACACTTCTACATGAAATCACAGAAGCCGACATGAAATGATACATTGTTTCCACACATTTAACCATGTAATTTCATGTATTTTTATATATGTTTGAAACATACAATTACATGAGTATATGTGTGATAAATTTCAGACATGTAGGGGTTAATTAAAGGTGTAAATTCGTTGAAAAAAATGCGTGGGCTCCCGCTGTATTTTCTCCACCAGACAGACAAAGCAAGCGCCAGATTATTAACCCATTCGCCACCGCTACAGGGCAATGGGAATAGACGGGCAAAGTGCCAGAAAGGGCGAATCTAATTATAGATTTGCCCTTTCTGGGGTGTCTGGGGGCAGATGTTAGTAGCCAGGGGGGGCACAAAAAATGTACCCTCCCTAGGCTGTTATTATCTGCCCCCACTCGCTTGCTTTGTCTGTCTGGTGGAGAAAATACAGCGGGAGCCCACGCATTTTTTTTCAACGAAATTACACCTTTAATTAACCCCTACATGTCTGAAATTTTGCACAAATACACTCATGTAATTGTAAGTTCTAAACAAATATCAAAATACAGGAAATGACATGGTTAACTGTGTGGAAACAATGTATCATTTCATGTCGGCTTCTGTGATTTCACAAAACCCGGCAATTGAATTAGCGGCTATAACAGTATGTAGAAGTCTAGGAACTATAAATATATGTATATATACATGTCACAATGACATGTATATATATATATATATGTGTTCTATGTGTATATATCTATTCTTTCTAGTCTTTATTAAAGCTGTCAGTGTGATTTTACAGTATAGCCGGGGATGAATTGCCGGCTTTTCTAAAGGACACCGATGCGATTTCATCGCAAGTCACACAGTGTGGTCCGTTTGTAATCCGATTTTTCATCGCTCCCATAGACTTGCATTGGCGATTGTCGACCGACAATCGGTGACAATCGCAGCATGCTGCGATTGTACACGGACGTTTAAAACGGACCACAAAAAATCGGATACTGGGAGCTGCTCCATAGATTAACATAGGTCCGACTGCAATGCGATTTTTCATCGCATTGCAGTCGTCCGATTCTGTCGCCAGTGTGACGCCGGCCTTACAAAGACTTTCGGAGATATACTCCTTTATGGCGGCCCGCTCTGGACCGGAGAGTTGTACAAACGGGCCTTGGGCAATTTAGCACCCAGAACCAGGTTTACAGTGCAATCGAATGGGTGATGTGGTGGTAGCAACTGAGCCTCCTTTTCATAGAACACATCCTCAAAATCCTTCAGGTACTCCGGAATACCCTCCATACTGACGGATGACACAGATACAGAAACAAGGCAATGCCCGGAACAATTAAGCCTCCATTTCACTATATCCCGAGTTTCACAATCAATGACCGGGTTATGTAGTTGTAACCAGGGAAACCTTAACACCAGTCCTGCAGGAAGATTGTCCAGAACAAAACATGAAATGCGTTCTTGATGTAAGGCCCCCACCTTGAGGGTAAACTCCTCAGAGACGAACTTAACAACATTCTTAGTGAGGGGTGTAGTATCAATGGCAATGAGATTCATGGGAGTCTCCAACCTAACTGTCCCTAACTTACATTTGGCCACCAAATTAGAATCAATCAAGTTCAAGGATGACCCACAGTCCACAAAAGCTGAAGTGGGAGTAAAGTGGTTCTCAACACCCAGCTCCACCTCCAACAGTAAGGAAAAAGTTACCTGAGAGTCTGGGCAACCTCCTCGGTAGTTACCCAGACTTAGGCGTTTTCCCGGCGCCTTGGGAATCGGAGGGCAAGTGGGACAGTCATTCTTCCAGTGTCCCGGATTACCGCAGAAAGAACATAGTTTACCTTCCCGCCGCTGTCTCCTCTCTCCTTGACCGTGGTGGCCCCCACCTCCATTGGTTCGGAATGTGACGGAATATTAGGGTTAACCGGGAGCAAAGGAACCTCACATTGCATGACACCCCTCTCCCATAATCTCCGATCCATTAGGATGGCCTGCGTCATGGCCTCCTCCAGGGAGCTAGGTGGAGGGTGGAGAGCAAGAGCATCTTTAAGATGGTCCGACAGTCCCCTCCTGAACTGACACGGGAGTGCAGAATCATTCCAGGACACCTCAGTGGACCACCGTCTAAGTTCCGAGCAGTACCACTCGGCAGAGAGCTTACCCTGAAAGAGACCCATGATAGTGTCCTCCGCCAACCTAACATGGTCTGATTCGTCAAAGATTAGTCCTAAGGCCTCAAAGAACCTATCCACAGACATTCTTTCGGGGGTAAAGAGAAAGCACAAGACTGTGGACCCTCCCTGAGTAAAGATATAATAATTTGCAACTCTCCCTGGAACTTGTCCTTCTCCCCAGAGAAGGTGTCAGGAAGTTTGACTGAGGGTTCAGGAGAGTGCAAAGAAACATCAATAACATTACCCAACTTACTGACAGATGGGGAAGAAGTACCCTTAACCGTTTTTACTGTCTCAGTCAGCTCTCTCTGCAACTGATTATGCAACTGATTATGGGATGTGGCCAGGGCCCTATGCTCCACCGATAATTGATGCATCATTTGTGTCAGGCTGGACATTTGATCCACCAAGGTACGGAGCAGATCCATATCATAGAAGAAATGAAAGGAGAGAAAAAAAAAAACCCTTCACTATGTTGGTCAGTTATAATGTAATGCCTGTTACAGCGCAGTAGCACACAACCTCCACCTGTGGGTGCGGGTGGAGGAAACCAGGAAAACCACAGTGCAGCAGGCAGGAGTCACAAGGTGGTGGAAGAGTATTCAGACAAGCCAAGTCAGCAACGGGAGGGAACGAAGTACCAGAGTTCACAGCAATACAAGTGGTCAAAAACAAGCCAGAGCAGTCAGAGCGGTCGAGAGCAGGAATGCCAGAGACGGAAGACAGTAAAACAGGTCATAGGACAAGCCGGGTCAAATACCAAGGGGTCACAACACAGAGAGCAAGTACTAAGATGAGCGAAGTCACAGGGAAGTGCGGGAATGGGACCTAGGTAAACGGGCAGAGGGCAAATCAGGGTATAATGGGGTCAGCTGCTCAAACCAGAGGCAGAACTATAGCTGACGAGGGCAGTCAGCAGCAGCACCGAGAAATAGCCGACCACTCACCAAAGAGAGGCAGAGAAAGGTTAACCCATACATGACCAGGCTGGGGAAGAGATGGACGAAAGCAAACCCTGACCTGGATCATAACAGTCTATAAGATATTTTTGTAGGGTTTTATAAAATGAAACACAGGAAAAGGAAGCGCAGCCATCTTGTGCAGGGACTGCAGGAATGAGTTGTTAGTCAGGCTGTGCTGGAGAGGAATCCAATTATATCCTCTCGTGACAGCACCCCTCTGAGTTAGAAGCAGCAGAAGATTTGAGCTGAGCTGGTCCGGGATTCAAACCTGTCCTGATGCAAGGGAATTCCAGCTGTACAAGCTGTTAAGGAACAGAAGGGACTTGGACCTTGAGAGAGAGTTGCTACGCCCCGTGAAAGAGTCAAAACACAAGCATCTTCGGTATTTGTTCACTGGCTGAAGGAGCTCTGCATCCGCCTGCGTATGCTGACTATTTTGTTTGGAGCAGACCCAGCGAAAGGACACTAAATCCCACTGTGACGCCACAGTAAATAAACGTGCACGCATCACAATATATTTTTGGCGCCAAGAGATACAAAGTCTACAGTTAGTTAGTTAGCTATATCCAAGAAGTACTGTCTCTCCTTGCAGAGATTGACATGCTAAGCATGCCGAGATGAGGAGACTTAAAGCCGCAATGTCCTCTGGGAAATATGCAAATTGTCTCTTCAGAGAGGAAGGGGACTAGAACTCTAGTGCCACCTATTGGAAGTAGCAATCCTAAAAGTCAATGTCGACCCTTTAACGAGCCTTGTTACATGACTTAGGATAAAAGCCAAACCAGGATCTCAATTTGCAGACACTGAGTTTCGGGGTACTGCCCCTCGTCAGTGCAAAGTGTGAGATGATCTGGTTTGGCTGTATGAGAGGCGTCTGACCGATATCCAAGAAGTATGTTCTCCTTGCGGAGATTGACATGCTAAGCATGCCGAGATGAGGAGATATAAAGCCGCAATGCTCCTCTGGGAAATTTTTTTTTAGTTTTTTAGTTAGGTATACTAACTTTATGGACCACGGTCTTTTGCGGTTCAGTGACTGAATATTCTATGCTACTCTTTGGTGCTGACACAGCACGCAGCGAACCCTAGAGAAGACGTGTTTCCTATTTGTCTGCTGGAAGAGGAGTCTCTGGAACAATATAAAATGGAGCAGTGGTTCAGCTCCAACAGACTTTGTCCACGGCACCTTTGCTGATATGTATGTAAATATGGTTAAATTTGGAATACTCTTAATATAGTCGTGGATGGACTTTTCCTCTAGTTTTCTTGAGATTACACTGGAACAGGAGGGGAATATTTGATTGGGAAATAGGAATAGAAGTATATATTATTTGGATTGTGAATCACTGTGCTAAACCGCAGGCAAGTCCGTGTTTTGCACTCATTTAATTAAACCAGCTTCTCTTAGGGTGTAATAAGGTAATGATGGCCGATTCAGATAGGCATGCCAACAGGTAAATTTATTTATTTATGTAGAGAATATAACAGAAACAGTTGTCTTGGGTGCCGAGCTGTTCAGCACAGAGGATATAGCCTTCTGGCAAAATATTTGTTTGATGTGTTCTCTTTGTGTGGTTATTAAAACCGAGTAGGAATAATTTATTCTCTAAGTAAAATAGTTACAAAAAATGGACTGTGTGAAATTGGTTCTTTTCTCATCCGTGACTCTGCTGTTTCTGGGGCAACACCCTCGGTGCATGATTTACACAGCAGTGATAGTGCATTCTGGTGGAGATTCATTCATTCCTAAAGCAGGGGTAGCTGGGCAGAGTGGAATATGCTCCCCTAGCAGCTGTGCAGGGCCACAAGACCCACTGCTTCTTCTACTCTAGAAAATCATCCAAGGCAGGCCCAAACAAATATTCACCCGCACAGGGAATTGAGCAGAGTTTAGGTTTTGTCTGAACTTAGGTCTTCTGCCCAACATTTCAACCAGAGGGCCCTATGAGCTGCATTAGAAAATGCTGCCAGCCTACCTGAATCAGCCAAGGCATCCACAAGGAATGCTGCTGCCCCTGTATTAGAGAAATCATGGCAAAACATTGTCCTTTAGTACTTTGTCTCTGAGCTGTTTTTTCAAATGATCTAACCAGATCATTAATGATCTCGTCGAGCATGTTGTCGCTACACTTGGCTTCAAACCCCGCCCGAAGCTTCCCTGGAACTCTTAAGGAAGGTATCCACCTTTTTATCCAGGGGATCTCTAAGCACCCCCAATTATCTTAAATGGTAGGGCAAACTTTTTAAAACCTTAGCTATTGCCACATCTAACTTCGAGGCTTTCTCCCAGGAAAATGAGAATGAATTATCAAAAGGATACTTCCTTTTGAAAGACAAGAGAGAGGGATTTTTTCTTTCTGTTTTTTTTCAATTGTCTGTTAATTAGTAACTGAATTTTTTC
>JARQOD010000001.1:370037613-370078403 GCA_033576555.1 Oophaga sylvatica | reverse complement strand
ATCATTTATGTACAGTCATGGCCAAAAGTTTTGAGAATGACACAAATATTATATTTTCACATGATCTGCTGCCCTCTGGTTTTTATGTGTGTTTGACAGATGTTTTTATCACAGACAGAAATATAATTGCAAACATATGAGTGTAACAAAAGCTTATATTGACAGTTAGAATGAGTTAATGCAGCAAGTCAATATTTGCAGTGTTGACCCTTCTTCTTCAGGACCTCTGCAATTCTCCCTGGCATGCTCTCAATCAACTTCTGGACCAAATCCTGACTGATAGCAGTCCATTCTTGCACAATCAATGCTTTCATTTGCCAGAATTTTTAGGTTTTTGTTTGTCCACCCGTCTCTTGATGATTGACCACAAGTTCTCAATGGGATTAAGATCTGGGGAGTTTCCAGGCCATGGACCCAAAATCTCTATGTTTTGTTCCCTGAGCCATTTAGTTATCACCTTTGCTTTATGGCAAGGTGCTCCGTCATGCTGGAAAAGGCATTGTTGATCGCCAAACTGCTCTTGGAGGGTTGGGAGAAGTTGCTCTTGGAGGACATTCTGGTACCATTCTTTATTCATGGCTGTGTTTTTAGGCAAGACTGTGAGAGAGCCGATTCCCTTGGCTGAGAAGCAACCCCACACATGAATGGTTTCAGGATGCTTAATAGTTGGCATGAGACAAGACTGGTGGTAGTGCTCACCTTGTCTTCTCCGAATGAGGTGTTTTCCTGATGTCCCAAACAATCGAAAAGGGGATTCATCAGAGAAAATAACTTTACCCCAGTCCTCAGCAGTCCACTGCCTGTACCTTTTGCAGAATATCAGTTTGTCCATGATGTTTTTTTCTAGAGAGAAGTGGCTTCTTTGCTGCCCTCCTTGAGGCCTTGCTCCAAGAGTCTCCGCCTCACAGTGCGTGCAGATGCACTCACAACTGCCTGCTGCCATTCCTGAGCAAGCTCTGCACTGCTGGTAGCCCGATCCCGCAGCTGAAACACTTTTAAGAGACGGTCCTGGTGCTTGCTGGTCTTTCTTGGGCGCCCTGGAGCCTTTTTGGCAACAATGGAACCTCTCTCCTTGAAGTTCTTGATGATGCGATAGATTGTTGACTGAGGTGCAATCTTTCTAGCTGCAATACTCTTCCCTGTTAGGCCAATTTTGTGCATTGCAATGATGACTGCACGTGTTTCTTTAGAGATAACCATGGTTAACAGAAGAGAAACAATGATGCCAAGCACCAGCCTCCTTTTAAAGTGTCCAGTGGTTTCATTCTTACTTAATCATGACAGATTGATCTCCAGCCATGTCCTCATCAACACCCACACCTGTGTTAATGGAGCAATCACTGAAAAGAGGTTAGCTGTCCTTTTAAGGCAGGGCTGCAATGATGTTGAAATGTGTTTTGGGGGATAAAGTTCATTTTCTAGCCAAATATTGACTTTGCAAGTAATTGCTGTTAAGCTGATCACTCTTTATAACATTCTGGAGTATATGCAAATTGCCATTAGAAAAAGTGATGCAGTAGACTTTGTAAAAATTAATATTTGTGTCATTCTCAAAACTTTTGTCCATGACTGTACTGATGGTGGTTTGGTGACATATACATGTACTGGTGTTAGAATACATCACCATAACTACCATTAAAACAGGAATACGGCATCAGTACCACCATCAGTTTTGCTGTAAACTGTATTTGCCGCATGCTGCATGTAAAAACCATCAAACATATCTCTTTAACTATGATGGGGTCTGCTTAGTTTCTATTAGGGTGTCCGTCAAATGCTAGACACCTTAATTGAAACCAACTGGCCCTCTTTATAATTAAGTTATATTAGTTTCCATAACTGTTCTTGTGTCTGACATATAAAATATAGAATGTCAGAGATGAATATCACTATTTGTCCCTGGTATTGTGTAAATGGTTCCAAAACAATGAATGATTCTATATTTAAGTTTGAAAAAGCATTCTCTGTTGAGCCTCACCTCTAAAGTACATTACTTTTTTACTTTTGATTGCATTATTTGGTGAAAAAAGTAACAATTCTAATGGAAGTGGTCATCAGAGCTTGTTACCTGACCCATCAGAGTGGGAGGGGGGTGCATTAGGTCTCCTGTTACTTTACTCTCCCATGGGTTACTTAGGGGATAAGGGTTTATTGTGGGAGGAGGGGTCCGCCATTGGCTTAATCTGCCCAGTACACCAAAATACCTTGTCTTGGCCTTGGAGGGCAGTGACTATGTAACATCAGCATTTTTCAAATTACTGCAAATGACTGTCATATAACTGAGCAAAGTAATAGGCTTGCTGTTTCCATAAATAGAGAGAGATATTCACCTCTCCATTTATTCTCCACCTGGCTGCTGGGGGTCAATGACCCACCTTTTGGAGATTTATGTAGGTTCCTGAGGTGAATAAATAATAAATGTCTTAAGTAGAAATATCCCTTAAATTATTTCTCATGGAGATTGTGGCTGTCTTGGAGAAATATTTACCTGCATGTACTCTCTTGTCAGTATCTCAGAGAGGAAAATGTGGTTTTGCCTTAATGTGGTGTGTGTTATGATGGTTTATCATAGTTGGGTAACGGATGGAACATCAGTCTCTTGAAGATAGTTGTGCTTATGCATGGCCACATTGATTTTTTATGCAAAGTCAATGGGGAGCAGTGGACCCTTATTTTTCAGATATGACTAAAATCCAGAAGTTGAACGTCCACAATTTTCCAGCCCAAGTTTAACAAGTGTACATTCTAGGATTATGTCCCATTTCAATGTACTGGTGGTAGTCATGCCCACTTTTTTTCAGCTTCCCTTGAGATAAGTAAAAAAAAGAAAGGCAATGCACCTCTGACGTGTGTTCACAGCACAAACCTCTTGGCCCTATACCTTACTTAGATATACTTGTAAAACTATCCCTCATGGCTTCTTTATTCTACAGTACTACTTGGTATATGGCACTGCACTAGAACTTGCATTAATCTGTTCATTATTTATTAAAGCGTTTATTTTTTGCTTGCCTCAATAGTGCTTTCACTGGTTTTATAACTAACCACTATGCTAACATTTCTGCGCTTCTTAGTTTCCTTCACTTCATGTTGTCAGTGAAGGTGATAGTAATATATGTACAACTACAAACACTTTTTTCTTTAATGTTTGTAAAATAGCTTGCTTAGTTTATTGCACACTTGCATCTTCGTTGAACAATTGTCTCTGGTATTAAAATGCCTTAATGAAAAAGGAAAGCCAACAAAATATTTGCATTATTAATAATCACTCAATATTTCACTTCTTAAAGGATACTTCCATTCTACAATGTTTATGCAGCTTTTCTGAATGGGTTCTGAAGGCCCAAACAAAACAATGAGCGAAGAGGACGTGGAGATGGTGGAACCAAAGGTTTCTTCTTTTTCTTCTGTGGTCCCTCCTCGGCAGTTGCTCCCTTAAGATCCATATTTTCGGCAGTACCTTTAGGCTCTCTTGCTGTTTTTATCCCTTACACAGCCGGATTCTAGAACACATAAAAATCAAATCCTATTAAAGTTCTGCAGCAACATTTATATCAATATCAAAATATTGCAATATAATATAATATAAATATAAGCCATCAAAATAATTTTATTTACATCAACATCACCTGATTTATTAGAAGTATTTTTTATATTGAAAACTTTTTTCCTACCCCTTTATTAAATATGTTATATGTGGGTGCATAGGGCTCCTACAACAATTTTATCAGCATAATTTGTGTGTTAACTATTATCCCGTCAGATATTTGTGAGACAGTCTAAGAAGTTGGCAAGACTAGAGATTCTGGAAGCTAAGAAATAAGGACAAGTTTTCTTAGCTAGCATTGGGAGGGAGCACAGCTGTACTACATATAGTTCGGCATAGATACACCTTGTGGATTTTGTTGCTATAGTTTTCATTACAGTAACATTTTTTTAAAGTGTACCATAAGAATCCAAAAAGCAGTAATGTATGACCCCTATATTCAGCCAGAATGGCATCTTATTTGTATCTGGATTGCCCATCAAGTAGTCCTGGCATTAACATTTTAATTGCATGTACTTACAAAAAATTCACTTATCTCTCACTTCCTTCAGACAATGCTAACAGCTGGAAGTGAAAGCTGATGCTGCTCTCTGACTTCTTCCTATGTCAGTGGCATCAGACGGAAGTTAAAGGAAACGGGCCTCAGATTGGTTACGCACACATAACTGGAACGGTGCCAGCACCGGAGACGAGTATAGATTGTTTTTATTTTACATGGGGGAATATACCAATTGAAAAGGGGTTGTCCAAGTAGCATTTTAACTCCTTTACCCCAAGCCTTTTTTCACCTATCTGACCAGGTGACCAGGCCAAATTTTACAGTTCTGACCTGTTTCACTTTATGTGGTAATATCTCTGGAACGCTTCAATGTATCCAATTGATTCTAAGATGTTTTTCAGTGACATATTGCACTTATTGATAGTGGTAAGATTTGTTTGATATAACTTGTGGTTATTTCTGAAAATATCGGAAATTTGGCGAAAAGTTGGAAAAATTAGCAATTTTCAAACTTTTAATTTTTATGCCCTTAAACCAGAGAGTTATAACACACAAATTTGTTAAAGGGGTTGTCCATTAAGTCTGCAGTCGCTCTGTGTGACTGCAGACTTCTGAATTCACTGGTTTCAGACTCGGGAACAGAGAATATGTGTGAGCGACCTCAGTCCATACACGTGTATAGAGTCGAGGCCGCGCACCATCTAGTGATGTGGATTGCCAGTGAGAGTGTATGTCTAGAGGGCACGGCCTCGCTCAATACAAGTGTAAGGTGAGCGAGGCCTCGCCCACTGGCAAGGAGATTGTATAACTCATACATACCCGCCGTTACTGGGTCTGAAACCTGAGAATCCCTGCACCACACAGTGCATGCGCTGAGTGGATTCAACACTAAAGAGGACAGAGGATACTAGATGGGATCCACCTGTGGCATGTCAAAATGAGAAAAACAGCCAAGAAAAAGAAACATGACGTATAAACAGTGATCACTATAGATGGGCAGACACATAAATGTTCGGGTCTGGTGGGTTCGGCCGAACAGTTACAAAAAGTTCGGGTTTGTGTACCAGAACAGTACCCGGACCCGTACCTGGACCCCATTCTCTTGCATGGGGGGCCCGAATACCTAGTGCTTGCCAGGCTGTCATAATCAAACCACCAGCCCCCACCACTACTTCAGTACTATACAATAAGTATTAAAGGGCAGCAGTGGTAAACCACTTGCAGAAAATGCAAAAGAATAACCTCACATAGTGCTAAAAAATAGACACCGATATGGAAAACGATTAATTACATGGACATATCTATCAAATAAGGCAGGTTATGTAAATAGCAGACCATAGCTAGGTCATGGAGACCATATCTAGGTCATTCTCACAAACCAGCTTAGTATAAGCATGATCCTAAATTCACAAGCGGTCAAAGGATAAGAGCTGAAAAAATGCCCGATGCGTGTCGCCACACAAGGTGGCTTCCTCGGGGGCGTATGATTAGAGATGAGCGAACTTGTTCGGAAAACATTCACCAATCTCAAATTCAGCACGAACATAGCACATTCGGATTCGTGTTTAGATTCCCGAGCATTTTTCCTCAAAGTCGGCAAAATTTGGTTCGATAAATGATCGCGTTTTCACCAATGCTTTTCTTAGGACTTTGGCTAGGATAGTGGTGCTGTATGATGAGCGGTGGGACCTGTGTTATGGGGCGAGGGGGTGTTTTTAGGTCACAGGACCGGCGGAGTGTTTGTTTTCATTAACTTAATGTGTGTAAATTCCGGCAACCAATCAGGGCTCAGAAACCATCCACAATGTCCAGACACAAGGGCTTTTGTAATTGGCTGCCGAAGTCACATGTCTCAATCCATATAAAAATCGGACATGTTATTTTGCTGCTGCCATTTTCTCAGTGTAACAGTGCAGAGAGGCTGCTCCTGCTGCTGCAAGTTGCCATATAGTTAGATAGGATCCGGTCCTGTGTGAAATCTACCTTCCAGCATCTAACTACTGTATTTTTCGGACTATAAGACACATTTTTTTCCCAAAATTTTTTTGGGGAAATGAGGGTGCGTATTATAGTTGGCGGTGCTCTGTGCTGGGGCGGCAGCGGCTCTCTGTACTGGGGCGGCCCTCTGTGCTGGGGCGGCAGCGACTCTCTGTGCTGCTTGGGGCCTCCACCGCATTTTGTCAAAGCCCGGAGGCTGGGCTGCAGGACCATGCCTCATTTCATAATCCAAATTGTTTGGGATAATTCTTTGTTGCAGGCACCAGGCCTCATTTCATAATCCAAATCATTTGGTATAATAGTCTGGTGCAGGCACCAGACCTCACTTCATGATGCAAATCATTTAGGATAGTTCTCGTGCAGGCACCAGGCCTCATTTCATAATCCAAATATTTTGGGATCACAGTCTGGTGCAGTCAGGACTCAGGAGTTTACATTCACTAATCAAAATCGTTTGTGCTAATATTGGGGTGCAGGCACCAGGCACCATTTAATAATCCATATTGTTTGGCCCAATACTCTGGTGCAGGCACCAGTCCACATTCCATGCTATAAATTATCTGTGCTAATGCTGTGTTGCAGGTACCAGGCCTCATTTCATAATCCAAATTGATTGGGATAATACTCTAATGCAGGCGTCAGGCCTCATTTCAAAATATTTTGAGCTAATTGTGTGGTCCAGCTACCAGTCCACATTTCAGGATATAAATCTTTTGTGCTAATTCTGTGGTCTAGTGGGAAAAGCACAGTTGTGGTGAAAGGGGGTGTTTGAGGCTTGGTGTTTGAGGTGTACGTACGATAGGTGGTAATGTTACTGAAAGCTGTACTGAACAAACACTGGCTCATCCTATCCAAAGACAACTGGAAGCCTGTGCTAGCATTTCTTCTGTGGTGTTGCTATCAGTGTGTCAAGAGTGGGAGAAGAGGGTTGCATTGACAATCCAACACAATGGGCAGCACTTTGAACACATTTTATAAGTGGTCATAAACTTGTAAATAATTTATGAAAGAATAAATTTACGTTAAAACCAAGCACACCATTGTTTTTCTTGTGAAATTCTCAGTGAGTTTGATGGGTCACATGACCCTCTTCCCATTGGAAAAAATAAATTTGGATCCAAAATGGCCGACTTCAAAATGGCCACCACAGTCGCCACCCATCTTGAAAAGTTTCCCCCTCCAATATACTAATGTGCCACAAACAGGAAGTTGATATCATCAACCATTCCCATTTTATTTAGGTGTATCCATATAAATGGCCCACCCTTTAGTGTGGGACCATTAGTCTCCTGGGACTTAACGTGGTGAGAGGAACGAGGATGAGGGTGAGGTTTAAGTGATCCAGACTTTAGGCTGATGATACTGTACCGTGTAGAAGAATGTGTGGTGCTGACAAGCCTGCTGGAAGTATTATCTGCTATCCAACCGACCATCGTGCCTCCATGCAAAGTGGGATGGGAACCTATGTGTCGTGGATGGGCGTGTTTCTTGTGCTCCAGCAACAGTCGTAGTCGCACCTGCCCCACATCCTCAGCATCTGCATGCATCATCATCAGCACTTCCACTTCCCCATCCCTTAATGCAAGCTTTAAGCATTTTGTAATTTTTAGGTCTCTTGAAACCAAGTTTATTTATCATAAAAGAATAAAATTGGTCACCTGCAGCAATCAAAGCTGTTTTGTGAGTTTACGCCACCATAATGTAACAAAAAGAACGCAAAAGTGTATGGATGATAATCAAATTCAATCTAGAAAAATGTTTCAATGCTTTTTCTCAGTTTTAAAGATCACAGACCACGTAACATTATATGTTTGAAAAATGTAAGCCTTCAAAATTTTTAAAGGTGGAGTTCTCCGATCACACTTTTAATTTTCTTTTGCTTGAATGTTGCAGAGACTCCCCAGATGGGAAGAAGCCTATGGAAGCTGAATTCATTCCTTCTGGAAGAAGCAGAAGTAGGACAGTCTTTTGTGGAGTTTCTTCAGAGCCAGCTCTTGGGTATCTGTAGCAATTAGCCTGAGTGCAGTTGCAAAAATCATCAAGCGCTACAAAGAAACTGGCTCACATGAGGACCGCCCCAGGAAAGGAAGACCAAGAGTCTCCTCTGCTTCTGAGGATAAGTTTATCCGAGACACCAGCCTCAGAAATCGCAGGTTTACAGCAGCTCAGATTAGAGACCAGGTCAATGCCACACAGAGTTCTAGCAGCAGACACATCTCTACAACAACTGTTAAGAGGAGAATTTGTGCAGCAGGCCTTCATGGTAAAATAGCTGCTGGGAAAACCACTGGTAAGGACAGGCAACAAGCAGAAGAGACTTGTTTGGGCTAAAGAACACAAGGAATGGACATTAGACTAGTGGTAATCTGTGCTTTGGTCTGATGAGTCCAAATTTGAGATCTTTGGTTCCAATCACCGTGTCTTTGTGCGACACAGAAAAGGTGAACGGATGGACTCTACATGCCTGGTTCCCACAGTATAGCATGGAGGAGGAGGTGTGAGGGTGTTGGGGTGCTTTGCTGGTGACACTGTTGGGGATTTATTCATAATTGAAGGAATACTGAACCAGCATGGCTACCACAGCATCTTGCAGTGGCATGCTATTCCATCTGGTTTGTGTTTAGTTGGACCATCATTTATTTTTCAACAGGAGAATGACCCAAAACACACCTCCAGACTGTGTAAGGGCTATTTGACCAAGAAGGAGAGTGATGGGGTGCTACGCCAGATGACCTGGCCTCCACAGTCACCAGACCTGAACCCAATCGAGATGGTTTGGGGTGAGCTGGACCACAGAGTGAAGGCAAAAGGGCCAACAAGTGCTAAGCATCTCTGGGAACTTCTTCAAGATTGTTGGAAGACCATTTCCGGTGACTACCTCTTGAAGCTCATCAAGAGAATGCCAAGAGTGTGCAAAGCAGTCATCAATAGTGTTGAGCATTCCGATACCGCAAGTATCGGGTATCGGCCGATATTCGCGTTATCGGAATTCCGATACTTAATTCCGATACTTTTTCCATATCGTATACCGGAATCGGAAGTTCCCATAATTCTTTGAGAGGCAATGTGATTTTAGTCAGCCAATGAGGAATCCTACGAAGTGTGGGCACATCCTGTAATGCTGCGGTCATCTTAACTAATGGCATGGCTGTGATTGGCTGCTGAAATGATGTCAGAATGCACTATAAAAGGCGCCGCCGCCATTTTAGCGTCACTGTGCTGTGAACTCAGTAAGGGACAGAACGCTACTCTGCTCACTCTGAGGGACAGTTAGATATTGCGATTTTGTGTACTACTGTGCTTGAGGCAGGCTAGTTTACCAACCGCTGTGTAAAGCTTCATTTTGCCAGTGTTGTTTTAACAGCTCTGTGCAAGGTGTGTGTGTGACAGTGCAGGTGACGCTGCAGTTTGCTCTGCATCCACCGCTGTTTGTAGGCATCTGCACGTGTCACTTTTTTTTTTTTTATTTTATTTAGTGGAATTGGTGCAGCTCCATTATATTAGAAAAAAATCAAATCTATTAGTGTGACGTGCTTCCATCCGTATACAATACATTGGTTGCAAACACTATAGAAGTACAGAAAGGAGCTTTTCACAGATTGTGGACAGTTGTGTTTCAGTGTTCACTTCAGTCTGTGTTTTTTTACTTTTTTGAGTGCAGATCACGCTCCAGTTACTTGTTCAAGCACTGCTGCTTGTACTCTGCTGAGCGTGTCTCAGTGGCTCATCCTTTTCATTTATCTCCAATTGGTTCTGCTACATTCCATTTAAAATAAATCTAATCTATTAGTGTGACGCGCTTCCATCCGTATACAATACATTGGTTGCAAACACTATAGAAGTACAGAAAGGAGCTTTTCACAGATTGTGGACAGTTGTGTTTCAGTGTTCACTTCAGTCTGTGTTTTTTTACTTTTTTGAGTGCAGATCACGCTCCAGTTACTTGTTCAAGCACTGCTGCTTGTACTCTGCTGAGCGTGTCTCAGTGGCTCATCCTTTTCATTTATCTCCAATTGGTTCTGCTACATTCCATTTAAAATAAATCTAATCTATTAGTGTGACGCGCTTCCATCCGTATACAATACATTGGTTGCAAACACTATAGAAGTACAGAAAGGAGCTTTTCACAGATTGTGGACAGTTGTGTTTCAGTGTTCACTTCAGTCTGTGTTTTTTACTTTTTTGAGTGCAGATCACGCTCCAGTTACTTGTTCAAGCACTGCTGCTTGTACTCTGCTGAGCGTGTCTCAGTGGCTCATCCTTTTCATTTATCTCCAATTGGTTCTGCTACATTCCATTTAAAATAAATCTAATCTATTAGTGTGACGCGCTTCCATCCGTATACAATACATTGGTTGCAAACACTATAGAAGTACAGAAAGGAGCTTTTCACAGATTGTGGACAGTTGTGTTTCAGTGTTCACTTCAGTCTGTGTTTTTTACTTTTTTGAGTGCAGATCACGCTCCAGTTACTTGTTCAAGCACTGCTGCTTGTACTCTGCTGAGCGTGTCTCAGTGGCTCATCCTTTTCATTTATCTCCAATTGGTTCTGCTACATTCCATTTAAAATAAATCTAATCTATTAGTGTGACGCGCTTCCATCCGTATACAATACATTGGTTGCAAACAATATAGAAGTACACAAACGGGCCTTTCACAGCTACTGAACATGGGTTTTTAATTTTTAACTAAAATATGTATTTTTTCAAATGACACAAATATAAGTAATGTTGAAGAGGAATAGTCCTACATCCATTGTTTGCACAATATTACAGGTGTACATCATGTCCCTTAATCAACAATGTATTATTATATTTACTTGTATGCTTTTATTTAAAAGCCAAGAACACAGAAGGATAACCTTCGCACTGCAGCTGTTGTCAAAGTTCAACCCACATTATGCACTTCCAACATTGCAGCATTTGAGGCATGATGTGAGTTGGATTGGTCAAAGTTATGGAGTGAGAAGGTTCACCATCAGTACCCTATAGCATAAGTATGCTTTTGTGTTAGCATTTGTGTTAGACATGTGGATATCTGCCATAATATGTCACAATTATTTAGTTACAGATTTGTTACCAACACTAATCATTGAATGGTTTTAAATTTGACGTTTCACTTGTTTACAGCTTAGAAATAAGGGTGTAGCCTGATATCTATGTGTAGCACTAGCCACTTTAACATGTCATGTTTTTTTAAACATGTGTAGCTAGGTAGCAGTAATTTTTGCCGGACACACAGCAGGGAACAGCAGGCGTTACTGAACCCCACTATTACTATAGCTTGTGTATTGGTCTGTGGACACGACACTTCTGAGCAGCAACTGGCAGTGTTGTAGCCCAGGAGTATAGCTCAGGTGGTAGAAAGATGAACATAACAGGAGACATGGAAAACGTTGCCAACCAGTTAGTTAATCTGAAACCGGACAGGCAAATTCAGGCGAGATCCATGCCTAGTTCATTTTCAGAAAAGTAAGCCGTTCTACATTATCGTAGGATAGTCGCATGCAACGGTCTGTTAGTACACCACCTGCAGCAGTAAAGACGCGCTCCGATAATACACTGGCAGCAGATCAAGCCAGCACCTCCAATGCATACTGGCTAAGCTCTGGCCATGTATCCAGCTTAGAGACACAAAACTTGAATGGGGAAGAGCCATCTGAGAGTACACTGAGAGGGCAAGACATGTAGTCTGTAACCATCTTACGGAAATGTTGCCTCCTGCTGACTGGAGCCGTCTCGGATGGTGTAGACATTGGTGGCGCTGCCACAAAACTTCGACACATTTGGAACATACTGTTCTTGCCCTGTGCAGAGGCGCTGCTTGTGCTCCCTCTTGTTGCAGAGCTGTCTCCACTGCCTCGACGCACAGAGCTGCTTTGTAAATCAGTAGCAGCAGCAGTGCTCTCGGCTGGAATGGAGAACATTATGGATTGCACCAGTGTGTCTTGGTACTTCCGCATTTTACGCTCCCGGTTCAACGGTGTGATGAGGCTTTGTAAGTTGTCCCGGTAGCGAGGGTCTAGGAGGGTGTACACCCAATAATCAGACGTGGTGTGAATGTGTTCGATGCGGCGGTCGTTTCTCAGCCACTGCAGCATGAAATCAACCATGTGCTGCAGACTCCCAACTGGCCAAGAAACGTTGTCCCCTGCAAGAGGCGTCATCTCCGCCTGCTGTGCATCACCCCACCCTTGGTCTACATACTGACTAGAGCATTGTCTACCTCCCTCTGGAGCGATGTCTTCCTCCTCCATTGACTCCTCCTCATCCTCCTCACAAAGTCCTTCAAATACATATAAATTTACAAAATTTAAAACTCAAAATTTAAAAACTTTGTATCATAATTCTGTAACATCAGTTTATGGAAACACAATAGCATTACAAAAGGATAGACAAAAACTGTACATTATGTGCTTTGTAAATACATTAAAAGTTTGTAATGGTTATGAAAATATAGACAGCGACTCTGGAGGTTCAATTGTTGATACAGCATGGTACTTTGAAAGTCCTCCAGCCCTTTGTGAGGAACCACGTTGCGCTGACTGTCCAGAAGGTGATGGAATTTGTGACTCCTCATCCTCCACCTCTTCCAAAACCTCATGCCTTAGTGCTTGCAGTGTTTTTTGAAGCAGGCAGATAAGGGGACAGTCAGGCTGACTAGTGCATCATCTGCACTCGCCATCCGCGTTGACTCATCAAACGCACGCAAAACGTGGCAGATATCCTTCATAGAGTTATTCGCCACTCATTACACTGGCAGTGGCTGCCCATTCATTATAGGATCCAATTCTAATTACTGGTTCTCACCAACAAAGCTCTCCACAGCGCAGCACCCCCCTACATCTCCTCCCTTATTTATATTTATCGGCCTAACCGACTGCTGCACTCTGCAAACGACCTTCGACTAACCTCTGCACTAATCCGTACCTCCCACTCCCAACTCCAAGACTTCACCCGCGCTGCGCCAATCCTCTGGAATGCTCTACCCCAAGAAATTAGGACTATCCGCAATTTGGATGGTTTCAGGCGCTCCCTCAAAACACATTTGTTCACAGTGGCCTATCACATTCACTAATCAAAGTCATTCTATGTGTAATTCTGTGTGTGTAGCCCATTCACTATCTCCATGCATCCCTCACTTCCTTAAAATGGCTGGACCATCATTGTAAAAACACCATTGTATATAAACACCTGTACTTTGTATCTCCCACACCTCATTGTAGATTGTAAGCTTTCACCAGCAGGGGCGGCTGATTTTGCTTTAATTATTGTATTGTTAACGTTGTTACTTATGACTCGTGTTTTGAAACTGTTAAACTGTAAAGCACTGCGGAATATTATGGCGCTATATAAATAAATAATATTATTATTCTTATTATAGAGGCCCACTCAGTAGTGGTGAAGTGTGAACGGCGCAAATTGCGAGTTGACTGCGCCTGATGCAGCTGATACTCCATTACTGTTGGCTGCTGCTCACACAACCGCTCCAACATATGTAACGAGGAATTCCACCTGGTGGGTACGTCACATATGATGCGATGTTCATGAAGGTGAAATCTGCGTTGCAGAGCTGCAATCAGCGATCTGGCCATGCTGGAACGTCGCAAGTGAGCGCACTCTAGGCGGACCTTGTGCAGCAGTGCATCAAGATCCGGATAGTCCCTCAAAAAACTCTGCACGACCAAGTTGAGCACATATGACAGACATGGTATGTGAGTGAGGTTGCCAAGGCCCAGAGCTGACACCAGATTTCGGCCATTGTCACACACTACCAAGCCTGCCTGTAGATTCTCTTCCAAAAACCACACGTCGCTCTCCTGCTTTATGGCATTACAGAGCTCCTGCGCTGTGTGGCTAAGATTCCCCATGGAAATTAATTTCAGGATGGCCTGTTGACATTTGGACACGGCTGTGCTCATATCGGTCGCAACAGGTAAACGTTCACGGGTCCATGTGGAGGTAGACCGTGACGGCTCCTGCAGCGATGATTCTGAGGAACTGGAATAGGAGGAGGAATCAATGTGTACAGACTTGATTCCTGCAATCCTTGGAGTTGGCAGAACACGTACAGCGCCACTCGCAAGATCAGTACCCGGCTGCACAACATTGACCCAATGGGCAGTGAGGGAAAGGTATTGTCCCTGGCCATGGGTGTTAGAACCCTCTTGTTAGGTTTTGTTTCAGTTTGCTGGTCACATGACCTTTTTTCCCTATTTAGTCTGGCTCCGCCCTTCTGGCTTTGCTTGACTTCATTGTATTATCTACTGTTAAGCTAGCCGGGTGCTTAGGTGCCTTAATCTGTCAGTTTTGCTTGATGTTAGGATCACAAAGTATTTATTTTTCTGTTTAATTATCCATGCTACAATTTATGTTAGGAGGTGTCCACCTTTTCTCACAGTCCCTAGATCTTGTAGGGATTACTCCCTCGCAACTATAGGTCTTCGTTCACACTAGATGAGGACTTTAGCGGTCTGGTCGCAGGATCAGGTTCCCCGTTACATCGTAGGGATTCAGCTTAGTTGTATTGTAGGGACAGAATTCCCTTCTTTCCTTACTGGTTGTAGCAGATCATAACAATGGGTACTGGTCCACGCATCGGTGGTCAGGTGGACCTTGCTACTGAGGGCTTTTAGTAGCGCATGTTTAATTTTTCCCTCAACATGCTTTTGCAGACCAGGGACGGCTTGCCTGCTGAAATGAAATCGGCTTGGCACATTGTATTGTGGGATTGACAATGATATTCAGTTACGGAAACTGTCTGTCTCCACCAGCCTGAATCACAGCATTTCAAGGGACAGGAGTTTTGCAATGCCAGCATTCAGAGCCTGTGCTCGTGCATGGTTTGCGGAGTATGGCCGTCTTTTATCCCATGCCTGTGCTACCGCTGGCTGTTTTGTGGCCTGGGAGTGTGAGGATGACAGGGAACTTGCTGCTGTGTGTGGAATAACAGTTTGTCTCTGGACAACAGTGGCCGAGGTTCTTCCATGGCGATCCTGTGAGGAAGCATAACCAGCTGTGTGTGAGCTCGATGAAGAGGCTTCAACACAACCTGAAGATGTAGGTGCTGCTGTAGGTTGGCCTACATCTCTAGTGTGTCTTTGTAACTCAACTACGTGCTTTGTCCGCACATGTTTCCACATATTTGTGGTATTGAGGTGACTGACACTTTTAGCTATTTTTAATTTTTAATTACACAGCTTGCATTTCACATAGCAAATATCATGTGCAAGTGTGTGAAAAAAGGACCACGCAGTGCAAGTCCTGGGAGCGCACGTTTTGACTTTTGGAAGACAACTGCTCCGAACAGGTGCCAAACTGGAGGCTACAGGCAACCGAGTCTGCAGCCTAACTCTCCCTCCTGTTTGTACCGTTGGGGCAATGTCTTCCTCTATCTTCCTTCTATCACTAACCATTTCTCTAGGCCTCTCCCAGCTTTCAACCAAAGTACTGGTTCTCACCCACAAAGCTCTCCACAGTGCAGCACCCCTCCTACATCTCCTCCCTCATTTCTATCTATCGGCCTAACCGACTGCTGCGCTCTGCAAACGACTTTCGACTAACCTCTGCACTAATACGTACCTCCCACTCCCGACTCCAAGACTTCTCCTGCTCTACGCCAATCCTCTGGAATGCTGTACCCCAAGAAATTAGGACTATCCACAATTTGCATGGTTTCAGGCGCTCCCTCAAAACACATTTGTTCAGAGCGGCCTATCACATTCACTAATCAAAGTCATTCTATGTATTCTGTGTAAGTGTGTGTGTGTCTCTAGCCCATTCACTATCTCCATCCCTCAGTCCCTTAAGATGGCTGGAACATCATTGTAAATGCACCATTGTATATAAACACCTATACTTTGTATCTCCCCCATCTCATTGTACATTGTAAGCTGTCACGAGCAGGGGCGACTTATTTAGCTTAAATTATTGTATTGTTAACGTTGTTACTTATGACTTGTGTTCTGAAACTGCTAAACTGTAAAGCGCTGCGGAATATGATGGCGCTATATAAATAAATATTATTATTATTCCTCTGAGCTGCTCCCACCACCTTCCTGTTCTTCATGCCATGTTGGGTCTTGGACCTCATCATCTCCACTACCCTCTTCCAACACCTGCTGTTGGGTGGTCTGGCCAGCACCATGCTCAACAGAAACTGGCACCTGGGTCTCATCATCATCATCAGATGCGTTCTGCGGTGTGCTGACCATCGGCACTGTCTCACCCGCCTCTTCAGATTCAGAGAGACACAGCTGTTGCGCATCACTGCATACTCCCTCTTCACATTACAGAATGCTGCTTGGCTGGGCCCCTGTTTGCAAGCCAATAGATTCTGAGAACAGAAGCAGACACTCAGCTGGCTCCTGTACAGAACTCTCTGACTGCCTGGGCAATTTGCCAGGCGGTGAAGAGACAGATGGTTGCCCAACAGTGCTGTGGTCCTGAGAGGAGGTGGAAGCAATTGAAGTCGATGCATTGGCTGACATCCAAACAACAACGGCTTCAATTTGTTCTTCCCGCAGCAGGGGGGTACTCCGAGCTCCTACAAAAGTGCGCATAAAGGAACGCTCACGGCCCGGGGAAAACTGGTGGATGCTGTGTCACTGGGGGCCGCAGCAGCCACAGAATCCCCACGTCCTCTCCCTGAAGAAACTCCACGACCACGTGCCTTACTCCCTGCCTTCTTCATCTTGGTAGATTGATAAAGAAAGTCTGAAAAGTTATAAGGTCTAAGTGTGGTTATTCCGCAGAGACTGCAGTGAACACTGCACACAACTGTTCACTACCCAATGCGTCTCAGCAGGAAGGCAGTCTGTGCGTCAAAACAAAGGCACAAGCATACATCCATGTACCCTGTTTATACAGCTATATAAAAAAAAATATGTAGTAGTGACGCACACTTTATTGAGGTACAGTATTACATTGCCATTCACCATCTGTGGCTATGCAGTGTCATCTATATATACCTTATCTATCTGTTGTCATGCTTCCAAGTCGACAGTCAGCCATAAATAGCAATTTTCACTATGCACTATGCACTTTTTAAAGGTTATGTTTGTTAATAAAAATGATTATTGCCACATATTATGAGTATTACATGATGGAAATTGTATAATTTTGTATAAAATATTTAGGGACATTATTCAGCAAATGGAACATTTTAGTAATATCACAGATAACTTGTAATGCTGATGATGTTTTGAAGTCAGACATTCATTGTCTATACAATAAAAATGGTGTACATACTGTTACTTATCCATCATTAATGGATTCAGATATGTACTTGTATGCTTTTATGTACAACCGTATAGCAGATTCCTTAACTAATTTATTTTGTGGTTTGCATTGCTGTTCAACATGTTAATGTATGTGTTTATGTTTGTCAATTCTTTATTTATCTAGATATTAGTTTAAATGAAATCATCATCTTATGGTAGTAAAGGTTATCTTTCTCTTGTTTGAAGTATAGACATTTAAAATTGACAGGTAACAAGGAAATTACTTGATCTAGTATTTAAACATCCTCCTTGACCCTGGGCTCCAACACCGCCAGTTGTTGCTCGGAAGTGCTGTTAGCACAGTCAACACTTGCTCCTGTGTTACTGGGGTTCAGTAACGTCAGCTGGTCCTCGGTTGTGCCATTGGCTCTTTTCCTTCTGCTGCCCCTCCGGGTTCCAGTACCGTCAGCTGGTTCTCCGCAGTGCCTTTGGCCTAGGTGCCTCCATGTCGGTATCCGAGTTCCAGCAACGTCTGCTGGTCCTTGGTAGTGCTTTGGAGCACAGGTACCTCCTGCTTAGTAACCGTGTCCCAGTAACGTCAGCTGGTCCTCGGTTGTGCCATTGGCTCTTTTCCTTCTGCTGCCCCTCCGGGTTCCAGTACCGTCAGCTGGTTCTCCACAGTGCCTTTGGCCTAGGTGCCTCCATCTCGGTATCCGAGTTCCAGCAACGTCTGCTGGTCCTTGGTAGTGCTTTGGAGCACAGGTACCTCCTGCTTAGTAACCGTGTCCCAGTAACATCAGCTGGTACAAGATTGTGCTACAAATACAAGATACGGAACAAGAGACACAAGAACAATAAGCAGAAGATCTAAAAGCAGAAGAACATGAAGTATAAGACCAAAATGAAGAGCAAAATATATGCTCTAAATTCTAAGCAGAAGAAGACTAAGCAGTGTATGGGGGTGAGTCCGTTCCTCCTCGTGGTGCCCCTGGAAAATGCCTGCTGCTGCAGGCTAAACTGAACACGGACAAATACTGTTGTAATTTAAATCTTTTGTGACAGCAAGAACGGAAGGATGAAAAATTCATACTTTGACAGATTACAAGTACAGGATTCTCTGTCAAAAATAAGAATATCATGAAGAAGATGAAGCAGAATATGAATAAGAATAATAGTTTAATAAGAAGAATATGAGTAATGTTAACAAAGATGAATAGCAAGAAGTTTAAGAAGAAGATAAAGAAGGTGAAGATGAAGAATAATTTGATGAAAAAGATGATGCTGCAGAAGATTATGAAGGAGAAAGTGTGTGAAAAGTTAAAAAGGTGAAGATGAAGAGCATGGAAGTTGTGTAATATACATATTTGCCAAAATATAAAAAACGTTAACATTGTCAATTTCTTCGTCAATCCGAACATCTTTAAAAAAAAAAATATTTATGCTATTCCATTTGATTGGGTTAAACATCTATGCCTTTAATGTCTCCTCAACCTTCCCCAATACATTCTACATTACTCTTTCTTGTTTTCCTTCATGTACAATTAACCAACAAGGCAAGAATGGGTTTTTTTTAATTTCGATATTTTGTTCCCATAGACTTACATGGGACTTCCGGTATCGGTATCGGGTATCGCCGATATTTTAGTGATATCGGCGATACCATTCCGATTCCGATACTTTAGGATATCGGAAAGTATCGCTCAACTCTAGTCATCAAAGCAAAAGGTGGCTACTTTGAAGAACCTAGAATATAAGACATATTTTCAGTTGTTTCACACTTTTTTGTTAAGTATACAATTCCACATGTGTTAATTCATAGTTTTGATGCCTCCAGTGTGAATGTACAATTTTGATAGTCATGAAAATACAGAAAAATCTTTAAATGAGAAGGTGTGTCCAAACTTTTGGTCTGTACTGTATATTGGGATCTAAGAAGGAAATTCGAACAACTCATTTCGACTGGAGTGACTGCGAGGAAATCTCCAGGGTGAAGTCTTTACTCAAGAAGTGTCAGTATGATAGACACACATCCTTGGTTTTTAGAAGACTTTCGGGAAGTACTTCTCACCAGACTTTTACAGAAACTGTAGAATGTCAGAGAATTGTACGGATTCCCTGAACAGATCCCAATCAGGGATCATGGAAGTGGTCAGGTCCTTCTACTCACACCTTTTGGGAAGGAGGGATCCTGATCGGGATGGGATGTCGGCTTTACTGGCTGAAACCATTCCTGAGACAGGGGATGACCATTCTGTTCATGTTTTGGAAGAGGCAATCAGGGAAGAGGAAGTGAGACTGGCGATTAATGGGCTCTGACCCAAAAAGTCTCCAGGTCCAGATGGCTTAACATCCAAGTTTTACAAGACCTTTAGGGATGCCATGGTCCTACTCTTGACTTAGGTGTTTAACGAGTGTTTCTCATCCCGTATTAAGAATTGGCACCTCATAGCATGCACTTCTTAATATAGACTGATAGGTTCTGGCAAAGGTGCTGTTTAATCGGCTGGTGAGGTTTGCACCCCGGCTCCTTTCAGGGGCTCAGCATTGAGTATGTTTCGTGCTGTGCTCGGTGTCCGAGAGGCAGTGGAACAGAGTAGGGCTGATCACTGGAAAGGGTTCTTGCTGTCCTTAGACCAGACAAAGCTTTTGACTGGGTTAATCATGAGTACTGCTAGTCTTTCCTTCTGAGGTACAGTCTACCTGGGAGGTTTATCAATTGGTTAAATGTGTTGTACAAAGGGGCAGAGACTTTTCCGCTCATGAATGGTTGGATGGGTCATCATTTTGAGGTTGGGTCTAGGGTCTGCCAGGGCTGTCCTCTCAGCGCACTGTTACACATGTTTCCGATCGAACCTATTTTAAGGAAGATGGAGTACGGACAGTTAGTGGGAGTCGGACTGGACCGGGCAGAACCAGGAGCCACCGTGAGGGTGGTGATATACGCCGATGATGTCTCTCTTTTTGTGTCCTCGAAAGAGGAAGGGGAGTGGTTCATGTCTGAGGTTGATCGCTACTTGGAGGCATCAGGGTCCATGATCAACTGGGAAAAGTGTGAGAGTCTCTGGCTGGGAGGAGGAGATCCAAGTTTTGATCTCCCGGACACCCTTATAGGGCCCCAGCCTGAACCTAGTCTGTACCACATGAGGAGACTAAGAGTATGGTCAACAGGGCCGGCGTCAGCACCCGGCACACCCGGGCAAGTGCCGGGGCCCTGGCGAGACAGGGGGCCCACTCATGTTCACAGCAGCAGACGCGCTTCTATATGAATCCAGACGGTCAGGATTGGTGGAGTGCAGTAGAGCTCCCCCACTTGTCTCTTCTCACTGGTGCTGCAGCCAGGGAGGAAGTGACGATGAGGAGATTTGAAGAGGCGGGCGGCAGAGGACAGAAGCTTCGTGTGCAGGCAGCTTGACAGAGAGAGAGAGATGGTCCCAGCACAGCACAGCTTCCCGGCGCTCACTGAGGCTCCTCCGACTAGTGATGGCTCCTGAGTCCTGCGGCAGTGTCAGTGACTAGACAGTGAGTACACACTCCGTGAACGAGCTGATAACAAAGCCGGCTCCCTGCTGTGAAAGCAATGAGCCAGCTCTGCAGTGAGAACAGGCGAGTTTTTTTTTTCTTTTCTGGCAGTTGCAGCTGTTATCAGATTCATCTTATTGAAGTGTGGCTCTCACTACTTGAGTCCCAAGTGATAAACTACTAGCTTCGTGCATAGTGACAGTCACACTTCAATAAGATGAATCTGATAACAGCTGCAACTGCCAGAAAAGAAAAAAAACTTGGCTTGTGTGAGTCTGTAGGAAGTGAAATCTGGCATTGTACTATACCTATATCTCTCTGCTGTATCCATGCATCATGAATCATCATGGTATGTGTTAGGCTATGTGCACACGTGGCGGAATTGCCGCGGATATTTCCGTGGCAATCCCGCACCTCCCTGCCGCGGGAAATACACATTTTATTGGTATGCGTATTCCCGCTAAAAAACTAGCATTTTGCAAGCGTATTTAGCTTGCAGAATGCTAGCGTTTTCCAAGCGATCTGTAGCATCGCTTGGAAAACTGATTGACAGGTTGGTCACACGAGTCACACAAGTGTTTGACAAGTGTGACCAACTTTTTACTATTGATGCAGCCTATGTCGCATCAATAGTAAAAAGATCTAATGTAAAAATAAATAAAAAAAATAATAAATCGTGATATTCTCACCTTCCGGCGACCCCCGCAGCCTTCCCACCTCTCAGCAACGCTCCCGGCCAATCCCGTTCCCAGTAATGCATAGGACAATGACCCCAGATGACGTAGCATTACGTGAGACCGCTTACGTCATAACAAGTCATTGTTGCAAGACATTACTGGGAATGGGATTGGCCGGGAGCGTCGCTGAGAGATGGGAAGGCTGCGGGGTCGCCGGAAGGTGAGAATATCACTTTTTTTTCATTATTGTAACATGGATATGGTACCCAGGGCCTGGAGGAGAGTCTCCTCTCCTCCAGGCCCTGGGTACCAACCGCACATGAACCGCTCATTTTGCGCATGGTGGGCATAGCCACATGGGGAAAGTAAGGGGTTCAATGTATTCCTATGGCGGCGGAATCGCCACGATTCCAGCAAAAGAATGAACATGCTGCATTTTTTTCCGCGATGCGTTTTTTTTGCGGAAAAAAAGCAGCATGTGCATAAAAATTGCGGAATGCATTGTAACAATACGATGCTTAATGAATGCGTTTTTTAAGCGTTTTTGCAGCGGAAAACTGCCACAAAAATACTAAAAGAACACGAAAATTCCTAAACGTGTGCACATAGCCTTAATGTGGGGCGGGGGGCCCACTGAGACTCTTTCGCCCGGGGCCCTCAAAATCCTGGAGCCGGCCCTGATGGTCAACCTAGTGGTGTTTCTAGTAAACACGTTTCTTAAGACAAACTACCAGCTCTGATGATTTTCTGAGTACAGTAAAAACACAAATCAGTCAACGAGTGTATAAAAAAGCAGCAGCAAGGATTATAGTTTATAAGGCAATAATCTCTGACTAGATGCCTGTAGTATGCTATCCCTACAGCGACAGCTCACCTTAAACGAATTATAGATAAGAACGGTATTATTTCAGAATAGAATCTATTTGAATTTGCCCTGAAAAAAACGATTAGTTTAACTAGCAGCATCAAGGACTGTTATTTTATCAACCCTTGCTGGGGAATATAGTGGAGTGTTTCGCATCTACTCAGCCTGCTATGGAGGAGACATGGATCTTCTGTACTTACAATACAAAGTCTCCTGTTCCAGCTGTGAAATCCTGTATGCAGTGTGAGAACTCGCTATGTGACGACCACCTGACAGCCCACAACAAGGCACTGGATCATACTAATAGAATGCACCAGCTCTTTTGTCTTCCAAAAATGTTGCCTCATCTAAAAAGGTGTAGCCTCAGAAAAGCATTTTTTCACATTACTAAGGAGTAGGTCTCCTAGACTGGTAAAGTGTATGCAGCAAGTGCAAGGGATGCAAAAAAATAAGAAGGAGGTACTACAATTTCCCTCTGAAAAGATGCAGTGGAGGGCCTCAGAATTTTTTTTTTCCCATTATTAAGGAGTCAGTATGCTACACTGGTAAAGCACATGCACAAAGTGCATGGGCTGAAAAACATTTACCCCTGGGGGGTATACATATATAATAAAGAATGTTAGAGGTAGGTCTCTAAAAATTCTTAATGCGGGCATCATAAACACCTTTAAAAAATTTAAAGCGAGGTTAGCATGATCACCCTGTTGATATGGTGGTGGAGGAGGATGACACAAAAAAAGAAGAAATCCTGAAGCATATACCCATGTTTGGGTGGGAAGGGGTGCATGGGAATACACCAGAAAAAACAAACCAAAACACAGGATTCGAGTTTATGTTCCGCTGCTGTCATTGGGTGCTGTTAAGTAGTCTGGGCCAATCCAGGATTTGTTCATTTTGATAGGAGTCAGCCTGTCAGCATTTTCAGTTGGCAGGTGGATAAAGCTATCAGTTATAAAACTAAAAATTAGCGCTGACAAAATGCTAGCGGCAGGGAAGGCTAGGACCTCCAAAGTGTAGAGAGAAGGTTCATGCCAAGTGTCTAGCTTGGATATCCAATAGTTGTAAGGCACAGAGGAATCACGAAGGATGCTGGTACTCCTTCAGTATCTTCCAAAACTTTTCCCTCTTTCTCAGAGTATCCAGCACATCAGGGCCTTGGCAATGGGAGGGTCTGAAAAAACTGTCCCAGACATTTGATAGTGTTCCTGCATCTGGTGTGTGTCTCCCTCATCTCCACTCATTGGTTGTCCAAGGAACTGTGACCTCTGCTGCCAGCATTATCAGATGGGATTTTTTATAATAATTCTTGAACTAGGGCCTTCTGGTACTGCGACATTTTATTAGCCCTCTCCGCCACAGAAAGGAGAGATGGAAAGTAGTGTGGGTTGAAAAGGGTGACCAACCAGTAATTAGTGTTGGACAAAATGCATACAACGCGAGGGTCATGGGAAAGGCAGCAGAACATAAACTCAGCCATGTGTGCCAGACTGCCAACAGCCAAGACTTCCCTGTCCCCACTAACAGGAAGACTGTCCATCTTCTTCTCCTCATCCTCGTCCTTCTCATCCTCCCTGTCTTCAGGCCATCCATGCTGAGCACACGTGATAAAGGCGATGTGTGTAGTACCGTATGTAGCAAGGCAACCAGCTCCTGTTCCTCCTCCTCATCACCGAATCTGCGTTGAAAAGATGAGATGAGGTTGAGCTGTGTAGCATCACCCTGTATAGTTTCTTGCTCCACCTCAACTTGCTCCACCTGCAAAACCTCCTCTTTAATTGTGAGCAATGAGCATGTCAGTAGACAGAGAAGAGGGATGGTGATGGTGATTATGTTGCACAGCTTCTGAATCCACACCTTTGCAGAGGAAACTTCACAGAGCAGGTTGCATGGGATAACAAGCGTTTACTTCTCTGAACACGAGGTAAGGAATAATGCACAGACATTACAGCATTGCATCAGCAAACAGGAACAAAACGAAAGTGAAACTAAACACAGAAGAGACTAATTCTTATACTATACATTAAACAGAAGGAAACATTACACAACATCGCCATCTACTGTCAGGTCAGCATAAAGTCCTCCTTTTACTTATAATATAGAAGTCCTAATCTGTTGCATATGACAACACCCTTTCTCAACAGTAAGGACTTATTCAATCAAACCCAACTTTTTTATTAGTCTCTGATGTTTATCAGCATTCAACGCCTTCGTGAAAATGTCCGCTGTCATTTCTTCAGTAGGACAATACTCCAACTTCAATACTCCTTGGTCCTGATGATCTCTCAAGAAATGATATTTCACATCAATATGCTTGGTTCTTGGATTGACTCTTTCCATCTGAGCAAGAACAAGACATCTTTGATTGTCTCTTTTATTTTTGTTGGTTCCAACTGTGGTTGTCCTAGGTCTGTTAACAATTGTCTTAACCACAGTACTTCTTGACTTGCATGTGCTGCTGCAACATATTCTGCTTCTGTTGAAGACAGTGTCACAATTGACTGTTTATTACTTGTCCAACTTATTTGTCCACCTGACAGAAAAAAAATATGTCCACTGGTAGATCTTCTGTCAGTTGGATCTCCAGCCCAATCTGCATCAACATATCCTGTTAAAATGCAATTATCACCTGTGGGTAAATTCAGCTTAACATTGCTAGTTCCTTTCAAATAACGTATTACTCTCTTCACGGCATTCCAATCAGCTTTATTTGGTTTTGATACCTTTCTACTCAGGATTCCTACTGCTGCTGCGATGTCTGGTCTTGTAATGGTCGCTAGATACAGTAGTTTTCCTATTGCTGTTCTGTATTCTTCATTGTTTGGTACATATTTTCTTCACTGTTCATCTCTTTGAGATAATTAGTTTCCATTGGAGACTTTACTGTTTTTGCATCCTTTAGTCCAAATTTTTCTGTTATGTCTTGAATCATGTGATTTTGATTCAGTAGGAAACTTCCGTCTTCTTCTCTTTCAATCTGTATTCCTAGGTACTGTTTTACATTTCCCAAGTCTTTGATTTCAAAATTTTGTTTCAGGATTTTTAGAATGTTTTCTTTATCCCTTTCTTGTTTAAAACAAATCAAAATGTCGTCTACATATATGAGTACATAAATCCATCTATTACTCAGCCTTTTTGTGTACAAGCATGGATCAGCTTTGCTTCTTTGAAATTTTTCATTTGTTAGTACTTCCTGATTTTGTCATTCCAAGCTTTAGCTGCTTGTTTTAAACCATATATGCTTTTCTGTAGTTTACAAACTTTGTTTGGATTTCTTTCATCTTTGAATCCTGGAGGTTGTTCCATGTAAATGTCTTCTGTTAAATCTCCATTCAAAAAAGCTGTCTTTACATCCAGATGTCTTAGTTCCATCTGTTCCACTGCTGCAACTGTAAGTAAAGTTCTTATTGTAGTGTGTTTGACAACTGGAGCAAATGTTTCATCATAGTCTTCTCCATATTTTTGAGAATACCCTTTAGCTACGAGTCTTGCTCGATATCTTTCAGGTGTACCATCTGTTTGGTATTTTACTTTAAAAATCCATTTACATCCTATGGCTTTTCTTCCTTCTGGCAAATCTGTTAGTGTCCATGTATTTGAATCATGCATGAATTTAATTTCTGTTTCTGTTGCTTCTATCCATTTATTAGCTTCTTCTTCAGGAAGTTTAGATATGTCTTTCCAGAGAGTAGGTTCATAGATTTTTCTTATACTTGTCTTGTATGAGAGACGTTTTGGTGGTTTTCCTTTGTTCTCTCTTATTGAACGTCTTGGTTCTGTGTCTGTTTGTAGTTGTGATTCTTCACTTTCAGTATTTTGTTCTTCATTAATTTCTACTTCTTTCTCATCAGATATTTCTTCAGTTATGTCACTATTGTTTTTCTCATTTTTTGTTTCAACTGAAATCATAATGTCTTCATTTAAATCTTCAATGAATGTCACACTTTACTCACTGTATTGTCTGTTTTGGGATCTAGGATTCTATATCCTTTGCAGTTTTCACTATGTCCAACGAATATTCCTTCCATGTATCTGTTTTGAAGCTTGGAAGTTTTTCTGTTGGAATGAATATAAAAACTTTACATCCAAAAACTTTTAAATGATTGACACTTGGTTTCATACCTTGCCACAGTTCATATGGAGTTTTTTTCAGTTTTCTGGAAAAAAGTTCGGTTCTGTAGATATGTAGCTGTCATTTCTGCCTCACCCCAATATTTCTCTGGTAGTTTAGAATCTGTCAGCATACATCTCATCATTTCTGTTAGAGTTCTGTTTTTCCTTTCTGCTACTCCATTTTGTTCAGGTGTGTATGAGAACAGTTTTCTGATGTTCTATTCCATTTTGTCTTAAGTAGTCTTCTATTCTGTGACCTGTAAATTCACCTCCATTATCACTTCTGATGACAATTGGCTTCCTTTGAAATTTGTTACTTGATCTTGTTACATAGTCTACAAGTTTATCAAAAACTTCACTTTTGTTCTTAATTAAGTATGTGACTGTGTATCTTGAGTAGTCGTCTATAAAAGTCAACATGTATCTATTGCCTCCTGATGTAGTCACTTTCATGGGTCCACATACGTCAGTATGCACCAAATTAAGTGGTCTTTCGCTTTTCATCTCACTTTCTTTTGGAATAGATATCCTTGTGGCTTTGGATTTTATACAACATTCACACCTTATGGTAATTGAGCAATCTGATATCTTTAAATCTTTTGTCAATTCTTTTCTCTGTAGTTCCCTTATACTGTCCGGGTGTCTATGTCCTAGACTCTATGCCACATGTGAATACAGTTTTTGTGATCATGTGTACTCTTCCTGTTGGTTTGTCAAAATGATATAATTGTTCATCTGCCTTGACTTTGGTTATCAACTTGTTTCCTGCAATAATTGCACACTCATTATCTTTGAATTTTACTGTAAGTCCTTTTGCTGTTAAACGTGTTCACAGATAATAATCCGCCTTCCAATTTTGGAACATACAACACATCCTGTACAAGTATCTTTGAATCTTGTCCGAACTTGTTTGAACAATTTAGCATACCTTGTCCGATACCTTCTGCGGTTATTTTGCTTCCATCTGCAAGATAAATGGCTACTTTCTTATTTAAATCAAGATCAGTAAAGAAATTCTTGTCACTTGTCATATGACTCGTTGCTCCTGAATCAATAAACCAACCAAGTGATGATTTCTTATCAGTTACTTTAAATGTGCCATTACAATTATTTTCACATGAATCAGAAATTGTGTTTTTCACCTTCTGTATATTATCTTTATAGTATAATTTCTGTTCTGCTTTCCATATAGTACAGTCTTTCTTTAAATGACCTTTTTTCTTACATCTGAAGCATTCTCTTGTCTCTTTATTATAGGGTTTTTTAAGTTCTGTAGCTTTAAGAGCATTTCCATTATCTTTTTCAGTAGAAGAATCATTTGTTTGCTCTTTCCTTCTCTGATATTCATCTATGAGTCTTGTCTTCACAAACTCTAATGTAATGTCAGTTTCTGGTCTTGTCTCTAGTGCATTTATTAAAGCTGTATATGAATCTGGTAAACTGCACAATAACATTGCTGCTATATGGCTTTCTTTATTGTCTTTCACCAATAGATCTTAGCTGTGATATCACTTCCATCATTGAGAATATATGTTCTGCATGTCACTGTCTGCATTTAGTCTCATATTGTACAGCTTTCTTAGTAGAAATAACTTGTGATTTAAGCTAGGTCTCTCATATAGCTTTCTTAATTCTTCCCACATTCCTTTCGCTGTTTCTTCATTTCTTATATGTATTAATTGAGCATCATCCACTAATAAGCTGATGGTAGCTCTCGCTTGTCTATTTTTTCTATTCCATGTCTGATTATCTTCATCAGGTCTATCTGTAGTGATTACTTCCCATAAATCATCTTTAGACAATAACATCTCTACTTTGAACTTCCATAGCTGATAGTTCTCATCATTCAGTTTAGCTACTGTGAGTTTTAGCTCTGTGCTATTCATCATTTTTAACTTATCTTACTTGTTTGGAGAGACTTGCACTGAAGAATTCTTCTGCATTCACCAGGGTCTTGCTGAGAGTTCCAATGTCCTGGGTATGTGGTATTTTTGGGTGTCCTGGGATCTGTGGTGTCTGGATTCTCTGTATCTGGGTACGCTGTATCTGGGTGCCTGGGTCTGGGTGTCTGGGTGTCTGGGCCCATAACCTGTTGCACAGCTTCTGAATCCACACCTTTGCAGAGGAAAATTCACAGAGCAGGTTGCATGGGATAACAAGCGTTTACTTCTCTGAAAACGAGGTAAAGGAATAATGCACAGACATTACAGCATTGCATCAGCAAACAGGAACAAAACGAAAGTGAAACTAAACACAGAAGAGACTAATTCTTATACTATACATTAAACAGAAGGAAACATTACACAACATCGCCATCTACTGTCAGGTCAGCATAAAGTCCTCCTTTTACTTATAATATAGAAGTCCTAATCTGTTGCATATGACAACAGATTATGGTGTCATCACCGCTCACCATTTTGGTCAAGTCTTCAAAGTTTTGGAGAACTGCTTAGATGTCAGACATCCATGCCTACTCATCAGCTCCTATGTGTGGAGGCTTACCGGAATACTGACAGGCATGTTGCAGTTGGTATTCAACTACTGTCCTCTGCTGCTCCCAAAGCCTTGTCAACATATATAGCATTGAGTTTCAACGCGTGGCAAAATCGCATACCAGTCAATGAGCTGGAAGTTGCAAATGCTGCTGCAGCACCTCCATGATGGTAGTAGCTGTAGTCGACTTGCGGAAATGGGCACACATGCGCCATACTTTCACAAGTAGCTCAGGAAGATCTGGGTAAGTTTTGAGAAACCGCTGAACCACTAAGTTGAGCATGTCGGCCAGGCATGGTACGCGTGGAAGCTTCAGAGCCACCACCAGGTTACGGCCATTGTCACTCACGGTAATGCCTAGTTGTAGGCTCATGGGCTACAGACACAGATCACTCTGGTCTGTTAGACCTCTCAACAACTCTGCAGCGGTATGTGGTTTGTCACCTAAGCAGATTAGCTTCAGCAGAGCCTGTTGCCGCTTGGCCAAGGCAGTGGTTCAGTGCTTCCAACTTGCGACTGATGTTGACATTTCTGAGATGGAAGATGAGGAAGAGGAGGTGCAGGAACTGATGTAGAAGGTGGGGGCAACTGTTATGTTTCGGTAGCTGAGGAGGACAGGAACAACAGGGCAGCCGAACACCTCAGATGTTGGTAACTGATGGGTTGCAGATTCCTAAACTAACGACACAACTAGAGGTAGCCGTGGAGCATTCCTACGTTGATCCTAGACGCCTCATCACAGCCTGAGAGATAACTACACCTAAAGGCAGAAAGATGAAAGCTATCTGCCCCGGAGCAGATCCCCAAAGAAAATAGGAAGCCCCCAAACATATAATGGCGGTTAGACAAGATGAAAATACAAACATAGGCAGAAAATAGACTGAGCAAACGCTGGGGCCACAAGCTGACTAAATAGGATAGGACAGGTGTTGTGAAGGGGCTTGAGATGAGTTCTGAGCAGAGGCTCCCTCTGGTGGTTACAAGCGGTACTGGTCTGTCCAGTGAAGATTGTGAAGATTGTGAGGATTGGGAATCAGGTGTTACTGACTGGTCTTATATAAGGGAGTCACCTTCCCATCAGGGTTGCCGGTGATCAATTGTTCTGGTCTCTATCCTTGATTCCTGTTTCCCTTGTAGCCTGCTGTGTCTTGTCTGCATCTCCTGCTAACAGATAAGACATTTTCTTCTTTTTGTTTTTGTGCTTGATTTTTGCATTTTGTCCTGCACTTCTGTGGGGGCCTTCAGGGTCCCCTCCGGGGGCTTTTGCCCTCTCAGTTTAGTTCAGCCACTTATGTTTGTACTTTTGCTTTTTCCAGTTTTTTCAGTGGCTGCTGTTTTGATTTTGTTACACCAGAGAACTAATTTAGGTGGTAGAGGTCGTGTGATCTCAGGTGTTTTGAAATTAGTAGAGTTGGTGCTTTTCAGGGTTTTCTGGGATTGCAGTAAGTACCCTTCCTATCCTTTTCTATTTAGTTAGTTTGGGCCCCAACGTTTGCTCATACTATTTTCTGTCTGTGTCAGTATTTCTTCTTGTCTAACCGCCATTACATGTTTGGGGGCTTTCTATTATCTTTGGGGTTCTGCTCCGGGGCAGATAGCTTTCCTATATCTATCTTTAGGTGTAGTTAGTTTCTCAGGCTGTGACGAGGCGTCTAGGACCAACGTAGGAACGCTCCACGGCTGCCTCTAGTTGTTGTGGTTAGTCAGGTACTGCAATCTCATAGATTCCAACTGCTCTGGTGTATTGCCTTTTTGCCTGCACTCCTCAGCTACCGAAACATAACAGTATCACCGGCCCAAAATTTAAAATTGTATGGTACTCACAGAAGGGAAAAAATTTGTGAAAGAAAAAACGGTTGTCAGAGTTGTCAGAGATATTTTTCTGTTTGTTGCATTTTTTTTTTTTTTTTTCCCCTCTGTATCTCTGGGTGCTGGGGAGGATTTTTTCTCTCAATGGAGTTTGCACAGTTGTCTGGCCGTGTGGATCAGCTTGCCACTGAGGTTCAGAGTATTGCTGCATATCTTGCTAGGTTGCCTGTTGTGGAACCTAGGATTCCCATGCCAGATTTTTTTTAGGGGATCGAGCTAAGTTTCAGAATTTCAAAAATAATTGTAAATTGTTTTTTGCCTTAAAATCTAAGTCCTCAGGGAACGCAGCGCAGCAGGTTCAAATTGTCATCTCTCTCCTGCGCGGCGATCCTCAGGATTGGGCTTTTTCCCTGACACCTGGGGATCCTGTTTTGGGTGATGTTGATGCATTTTTTCAGGCTTTGGGGTTATTGTACGATGAGCCTAATGTCACTGATCAAGCTGAAAAAGCCTTGTTGGCATTAAATCAGGGGCTTGATGACGCTGAGTTATACTGTCAGAGATTCCATAGGTGGGCAGTCCTGACCAAGTGGAATAACGACGCTTTGGCGGCCCTTTTTCGGAAGGGTCTGTCAGATAATGTAAAGGATGTATGGTGGGATTCCCTGTCCCTCTGGTCTCAATGATTCTATGTCATTAGCGATTCAAATTGACAGACGTTTGCGTGAGCGGAGAAGTATGCGTGGAATAGTGTTGCCTTGTGAACCTGCTTCTGAATCCATGCAGTGTGATAGAGTGGTGTCTGGGGCACAGCGTCATGAGTTTCGAAAGCGCAATGGGTTATGTTTCTACTGTGGTGATGCCTCTCATGCTATTTCAGTCTGCCCTAAGCGGGGAAGACGTTTTGCACGCTCAGTTGTCTTGGGTAGTGTTCAGACTAAGTTTTTATTAACTGTCACTCTGATATGCTCTCTGTCCTCATTTTCTGCTCAGGCTTTCGTTGATTCTGGAGCAGCTATTAACCTGATGGATTATGATTTTGCTAAACGTTGTGGGTTTCCCTTGATACCCCTACAGAAGTCTATTCCCCTACTGGGGATCGATTCTACCCCTTTGGCTGAGAATAAACCTCAGTTCTCTACTCAGGTGGATAATGAGGGTTGAACCTGATCATCAAGAGTGCTGCAAATTTTTGGTTCTGTATAATCTGCATGATATTATCGTACTGGGTTTCCCTTGGTTACAGTCTCATAATCCTGTTTTGGATTGGAAATCTGTGTCTGTAACCAGTTGGGGCTGCCAATGTGTTAATACCAACACTCCTGTTTTTTCTGCCTCCCCCCAGGCTCAGGATGTTCCTGACTTTTTGATTGATTTTTCTGATGTATTTAGCGAAAGTAAATCTGCATCCTTGCCTCCCCATAGGAGCTATGACTGCGCTATTGAATTAGTGCCTGGTAGTAAATTCCCTAAAGGTCGCCTTTTTAACTTGTCTGTACCTGAACATGACGCTATGCGGTCTTATATCAAGGAGTCATTGGAGAAGGGTCATATCAGACCATCCTCTTCACCCTTAGGTGCCGGTTTTTTCTTTGTGGCCAAAAAGGATGGTTCATTAAGGCCGTGTATTGATTATCGTCTTTTGAACAATATTACTGTGAAATATCAATACCCGTTACCCTTGATTTCTGACCTGTTTTCCAGGGTGAAAAGCGCTACTTGGTTTACCAAGCTTGACCTCGGGGGGGCATATAACCTTATTCGCATTAAGCACGGGATGAATGGAAGACGGCATTCAATACCCCGGAGGGGCATTTTGAGTACCTTGTGATGCCCTTTGGGCTCACTAATGCTCCTTCTGTCTTCCAGTCCTTCATGAATGACATTTTCAGGGATTTTGTGGATAAATTTCTGATTGTTTATTTGGATGATATCTTGATTTTTTCTAATGACTGGGACTCTCATGTGAAACATGTTCGAACTGTATTCCAGATTTTGAGAGAGAATGCTCTGTATGTGAAGGGATCAAAGTGTCTTTTTGGCGTACAGAGGATCTCATTTCTGGGATTCATTTTGTCCCCATCTGTTATTGAAATGGACCCGGTCAAGGTTCAGGCCATCTGTGATTGGGTCCAACCTACTTCATTAAAGGCTCTTCAAAGATTTTTGGGTTTTGCCAATTTTTATCGTAAATTTATTGGTAATTTCTCGGTTATTGTTAAACCATTAACTGATTTGACCAAAAAGGGTTCTGATGTGGTGAATTGGCCTCCTGAGGCAGTCTCTGCATTTCAGGAACTTAAGCAGAGATTCACTTCTGCTCCTGTTCTACGGCAGCCTGATGTTTCTCTGCCATTTCAGGTGGAGGTTGATGCCTCTGAAATTGGGCAGGTGCCGTTTTGTCCCAAAAAGATCCAGAGACCTCTAAAAGTAACCCTTGTGCCTTTTTCTCTCGAAAATTTTCTCCTACTGAACGTAATTATGACGTGGGTAATCGGGAGTTATTGGCCATGAAGTGGGCTTTTGAAGAGTGGAGACATTGGCTGGAGGGAGCCAAACATCAGGTGGTGGTCCTTACTGACCATAAGAATCTGGTTTATCTGGAATCTGCCAAGCGACTCAATCCTAGACAGGCCAGGTGGGCCTTGTTTTTCACACGTTTTAATTTTGTGGTTTCCTTTCTTCCTGGCACTAAGAATGTTAAGGCGGATGCCCTCTCGAGGAGCTTCCTTGCGGACTCTCCTGAGTTATCTGATCCTTCTGTTATTTTGAAAGAGGGTGTAGTTCTTTCCGCCATCTCACCTAATTTGAGACTTGCTCTGGAGGGGTGTCAGGAGGATAGGCCCGAGCGCTGCCCTGTTGGAAAATTGTTTGTCCCGGACCAGTGGAAAAAGAGTGTGATGTCTGAGATTCATTGTTCCGCGTTGGCTGGGCATCCCGGAATTTTTGGTACCAGAGACTTGGTTAGTCGGTCCTTTTGGTGGCCTACCTTGTCTCGTGATGTCAGGGAATTTGTGCAGTCCTGCGGGACTTGCTCTCGCTCCAAGCCTTGCTCTCGCTCTAGTGGTTTGTTGATGCCATTGCCTGTGCCCAAGAGACCATGGACCCATATCTCTATGGATTTCATTTCCGACCTTCCTGTTTCTCAGAGAATGACGCCATCTGGGTGATTTGTGATAGGTTTTCCAAGATGATACATCTTGTGCCATTACCTAAGTTGCCTTCCTCCTCTGAATTGGTGCCGTTGTTCCTTCAGCACGTGGTTCGTTTACACTGCATTCCTGAGAACATAGTGTCTGACAGAGGAGTCCAGTTTGTTTCCAGATTTTGGAGGACTTTTTGTTCTAAACTGGGTGTTCAATTGTCTTTCTCCTCGGCATTTCATCCTCAGACCAATGGTCAAACTGAGAGAACAAACCAGACATTGGAGACTTATCTAAGATGCTTTGTGTCTGCTGATCAGGATGACTGGGTCTCTTTTTTGCCTTTGGCTGAGTTTGCTCTTAATAATAGGGCTAGCTCTGCCACTTTGATGTCTCCGTTTTTCTGTAATTCTGGGTTTCACCCTCGATTTTCTTCAGGACAGACGGAGGCTTCTGTCTGTCCAGGTGTTGACTCTGTTGTGGAGCGTATGCAACAGATTTGGGACCAGGTAGTGGAGAGGTTGTCCCTCTCTCAGGAGAGGGCCCGGCGGTTTGCTAACCGGCATAGGACTGATGGTCCTCGGTTTAAAGTAGGGGACTTGGTCTGGTTGTCCTCAAAAAATTCCTATGAGAGTAGCATCTCCTAAATTTAAGCCTAGGTTCATTGGACCTTATAAGATCATGGAGATTCTTAATCCTGTTTCTTTTCGTTTGCTTCTTCCAGGGACATTTAAGATCCATAACGTGTTCCACAAGTCCTTGTTGAAGAGGTTTGTTGAGCCAGTGGTTCCTGCTGCTGTGCCTCCTGACCCTGTTTTGGTTGAGGGAAATCTGGAGTATGTGGTTGAGAAAATATTAGATTCTCGTTTTTCTAGACGGAAACTCCAGTATTTGGTTAAGTGGAGAGGTTATGGTCAGGAAGACAATTCTTGGGTGTTTGCTTCGGACATCCATGCTAGGAGACTCATCCGTGCGTACCATAGAACTCATCCTGACCGACCTGGTTGCTCAAATGAGGGTTCGGTGACCCCTCCTCAAGGGGGGGTACTGTTGTAATGGGCTTGAGATGAGTTCTGAGCAGAGGCTCCCTCTGGTGGTTACAAGCGGTACTGGTCTGTCCAGTGAAGATTGTGAAGATTGTGAGGATTGGGAATCAGGTGTTACTGACTGGTCTTATATAAGGGAGTCACCTTCCCATCAGGGTTGCCGGTGATCAATTGTTCTGGTCTCTATCCTTGATTCCTGTTTCCCTTGTAGCCTGCTATGTCTTGTCTGCATCTCCTGCTAACAGATAAGACATTTTCTTCTTTTTGTTTTTGTGCTTGATTTTTGCATTTTGTCCTGCACTTCTGTGGGGGCCTTCAGGGTCCCCTCCGGGGGCTTTTGCCCTCTCAGTTTAGCTCAGCCACTGATGTTTTGTACATTTGCTTTTTCCAGTTTTTTCAGTGGCTGCTGTTTTGATTTTGTTACACCAGAGAACTAATTTAGGTGGTAGAGGTCGTGTGATCTCAGGTGTTTTTGAAATTAGTAGAGTTGGTGCTTTTCAGGGATTTTTGGGATTGCAGTAAGTGCCCTTCCTATCCTTTTCTATTTAGATAGTTTGGGCCCCAACGTTTGCTCATACTATTTTCTGTCTGTGTCAGTATTTCTTCTTGTCTAACCGCCATTACATGTTTGGGGGCTTTCTATGTTCTTTGGGGATCTGCTCCGGGGCAGATAGCTTTCCTCTTTCTATCTTTAGGTATAGTTAGTTTCTCAGGCTGTGACGAGGCGTCTAGGACCAACGTAGGAACGCTCCACGGCTGCCTCTAGTTGTGGTGGTTAGTCAGGGTACTGCAATCTCATAGATTCCAACTGCTCTGGTGTATTGCCTTTTTTGCCTGCACTCCTCAGCTACCGAAACATAACAGACAGGAGAGATTACTTTCTGCAACCCAGAAAACCCTACAAAAATCCAACAATTCTGATTACAAAAATACTGAGATCACACGATCTCACACCCACTAAATCAGATCTCAGTGTGAACAAAAACCAATCCGCAGCCGCTGAAAAAACAGGAAAAAGCAAATGAGTAAATAACAGTGGCTGCAGATAAACTGTGAGGAGCTCAGGCCCCAGGAGGGGACCTGGCTGACCTCCACAAAAGTGCAGAAAACAATGCAAAAAGCAAGCACAAAAAGAAAAGCAAAAAATATCTTATCTGAAAGCAGGAGATGCAGGCAAGGCTCCAGCAAACTTCCAAATGAACCAGGAACCACAATTGAGACAAGAACAATTGATCACCGGCAACCATCATGGGAGGAACCTCCCTTATATAAGACCAATCCGTGATCCCAGATTGCCACTCCTCGCTGAAAGGTTCAGTACTGTCTGTAACCACCAGAGGGAGCCTCTGCTCAGAAACCATCTCTAGCACATTCATAACAGGCAACCCTGATTAAACAAGGGTCCGAAATCCTCGGTGCAAGTTTTCTGTACCGTGTCCCGGCTTCCATAATGTTCACCTAGTGTGCCATCAGGGAAATGTAGCATCTTTGGCCATAAGCACTTGTTCACGTATCTATGGTTAAATGGACCTTTACCAGTTAGAGCGTTGGTCAGGGCAGGGATGATGTCATGGGACATGTGCTTGTGTAAGGCAGGGACAGCACACCAGGAGAAATAGTGGCGGCTGGGGAGTACCGATGGACGGCTGCCATCATGAGATTGCTGAAAGCTTCCATCTCCACAAAACTAAATGGCAACATTTCCAGGGCAAGCAGTATGGAAACGAAGCCATTTAGTATTGTGGCTTTTGGCTGGGTGGATTCATATTTACGCTTGCGTTCCAAGGACTAGGGTAGGGACAACTGAATGCTGCAGTGAGACAAGGATGTTGTCAGGATTTGAACCCAGCAGCTGCTCCTCTGCACCAGGCGGCAGCTCTTCCTTCTGAGCTATTCAGCTCAATGGACAGTTCCATGCTAGTCCAAATACTTGTACCTATATTGTTGCTGATGGTCTCCACCTTGAGTTCCCGTTGGTCATCACCCTGAGTTTCTGATTGGCTCATCCTGATTGCATACCCTATTTAAACCTGGCCTTGCTCTCCATCCTTGCGTGATTATTGAGCTACCAGCCTCTAGTCAAGCTTCCCTTCCACCTGCTGCTTTTTCAAACGACTTTGCTGCTCCTGATATTGACCTCTGGATTCCATGACTATGATTCCTGCTTATTCCTTCAAATGACATTGCTGCTCCTGATATCGACCTCTGGATTCCCTGACTAAGAATCCTGCTTTTTCCTTCAAACAACATTGCCTCTCCTGATAACGACCTCTGACTATCCCTGACTATGCTGCCTGCCAGTGTAGCCCCTAGTGGTTGCAATATCACTACTCCAAACCAGATCAGTCCATAACAGACGTGGACATGGTTGCAGACGGTGGTTGCAAGCGTGCAACAACAGGTGCAGAGTGGGGGGCATCTTGGACAGGGGATTGTCGTGCACATAGAACAGGCGAAGAGGCAGTGGTGTCACCCACAGACACTGTTTCTGGACCCTGGCGTTCGGCCCAACTAGTCAGGTGCTGTGCTGTCATTTGCCTGAACATGCTGGTGGTAGTCAGGCTGGTAGTTGAGCTGCCCCTGCTGATGCTGGCATGCCAGATGTTCCAAATGGCCATTTTTAGGTTAACTGGACTGTCTTTAAAAAAGTGCTAGACTCTGGAACACCAAACCCTTGACCTGGCAACTTCACACAGTGCAGTATAGCGCAACCTCCACCAGGGGAGCTGGTGAGGGAGGAGAGGCTGCACTCACAGCGTAGCACCACAATGCATCAGGCAGGTGGCGGAAGAGTAGTCAGACAAGCCGAGTCAGAAATGGAGAGGGAGCGAAGTACCAGAGGTCACAGCAATACACGTGGTCAGAAACAAGCCAGAGAAGTCAGAGCCGATCGAGAGCAGGAATGCCAGAGACGAAAGACAGTAAACAGGTCAGAGGACAAGCCGGATCAAATTCCAAGGGGTCACAACACAGAGAGCAAGTACTAGGACAAGCGAAGTCACAGGGGAGCGCGGGAACGGAATCTAGGTAAATGGGCAGAGGACAAATCAGGGTATAACGGGGTCAGCTACTCAAGCCAGAGGCGGAACTATAACTGACGCTGCCTGCCAGCCGCAGAAGACAGAAATAGCAACACAGCTCCCAAAATGAGGCAGAGAAAGTTAACCCTCGCATGACCAGACCAGGGAGAGAATATCAAGAACCAAACCTCACCTTGTGTCTCTGGCTATCCCACTGCCTCTTCCCGACTATTTTCCCACCGTCGCTGTCTTGGGAGCGTGGCTGATCAAATATTTGGGCATCACTACATGCAATCTCCTCATGTCCCACATGAAACGGGCAGTTCGAGAGGCCTGAATCCATAAATGGAATGTGAACAGCTCTTCAGATTGTCCAAGTGTGGGATCACTTGTCTCTGGGCACTCAGCATCGTAGGAGGAAGGAGGATAAGGGTGAGGATTATGTGGTCCAGAGAATCATGGCTACTGAAACTGGATCGTGTGGAAGACATGGTGGTGCTGACAAAATGACTGAAAGCATTGTAAATATTGAAAAAAGCAGAGCTCACCACCTTCTTTATGTAGCTGCTGGATACAGGATAGATAGATGAACAACCGTGGATGTCTGGAATTTTGCTGGTGTGCTCAGTAGTAACAAGAATAATAGTAGAAATTTGGCACATCCCAATGGAGATAGCATATTGAAAGTCCATAAAACCACAAACTAGTTCTGGTGATATGTTAAAATCTGACACGTTTCTGGAAACAGCCCTTAGTCATAGAATGAAACACATGAGATTTTAAAATGTCACCAGAACTAGTTTGTGGTTTTATGGACTTTCAGTAAAGACTAAGGCTAGTTTCACACTCGCGTGTGGCAGAGCTACAGAGGGATGCGGACTTCCTTCGTGAAGCTCCGCCCACGGTTGCACCTCCTCTGGTCAGCTCCGCCTATGTCTGCATGCGGCCTGCATGCGGCGTGCGTACCTATATTTAACAGAAGAATGGCGACAAACATCCAATCCTATACCTGAGTGGGAAACTCTCCTCCTGTTAAAAGAACTATGCAATAGTAGAGAAAGAGTGCTTGGCCATGAAATGGGTGATTGGCACTCTGAGGTACTGTCTGTTAGGCCGGAAGTTCAGCTTAATGTCCGACCATGCGCAACTGAGATGGATGAGGGAAAGAAACGAGAAGATTACCAAGGTGAATAGGTGGTTTCTGGCTCTCCAGGACTTCAGCTTCCACGTCGAGCATAGGTCAGGAAAGTTACATGGTAACGCAGATGCCTTATCCAAACTTCCATGCTTATTGAGTGAAGGTGCCAAAACCCCCACAATGGGCAGGGAAGGGGGATATGTGACAAAGTCACTGGCAAAGTACTGGAGGGGAGATATGTTTCACTGAGGCTATTAGCTTCAGTGATTTGAAACTCACTAGTTTTCTCCAGCACACTGTATGTTGAGAGGTATTAAACAGCCATTTAAGAGCTGGGTTTTTGTGGACAAGTATGTTGCCCACCTTATCTTCACAGCAGGGTGTGGTCTAGGGTTTAAATAATTGGCCTCCAGAGGCATTCAGTGTTTAGTAGGGCTAGAGAGAGGAATTCCAGCACTTTGTGTCCTGAAAGGGAAAAGCTGAACCACTGTGTGGTTGTTATCCTGAGCCGGGGGATCCCCGCAGATGCAGAGACAGTATACTATTTTGTTTCGTTTTCCCTGTTTTCCCCGAAGGACTATGTTTATTTTCTCTTCACATTGGTTTATGCCACATATATAATAAACCAACGGAACATTTAAAGAGACAGTGTACCTGTGTCTACTTCTGTGTGCAGCCGAGTGAGCCGATCTACCAGAATAGTTAAAGATAATTCGCAGAAAAGGGGTATAGAATTGGAAGATAGAGTCAGGGAGACAGAGAAAATGTATATTTTGAACAAATGCCCTAAGAATTTGGCACAGTGGAAGGATGCTCAAAAGCTGCTACTGTCCTTCCAGCTGGAGAATAAACATATTTTTAAAGCAGCAGTATTATGAGGAGGGAGTGACAACTGTCTGTCTGCTAGCTAACTTAACTAAAGTGCAAAGAGAAAACTCCTACACATATAGCTTAAAGGACAATGAGGGAAATAAAACCCAACAGGGGAAATATAAGTAGTATTACATAGTTTTTACTCTAGGCTGTACTCATCTAGAGTCAATTATAAACAAGAGGAGCTATTGGACTATCTGGGTGGAGCGAGTCTACTGGTTTTGCAGGACAAGGATAGGGATGCTCTAGAGTCAGCACACTTAGCCCCTGCACTTCCACGCAAGCGCAACTAATCGGTGACGTCACCTTGCTGTTCCGCCCTTTCCTGTCGCGACCTCAGGTGCCGCTTCCGGCCGGAGCGCGCCGAGTGTTTGCCGACCTCCTCCTAGCAACGCTCCATGCGGCGATTATCCCCGCAGCAGACCTGATTCATCCGCATGCAGTGAGTACAACGAAACAGAGCACAACACTCACCAGCTCACGCTCATCAGCTTACCCGCTCCATGCAGTGATATTCCCTGCAGCAGATTACATCTATTCACACACAGTGAGTATATAGCTGAGCATAATACTCACTAACTATTTCTAATTAGATCTGAATGAGTATAATTGTCATTTGCAGCAAGGTCTGAAGGAGCGGCTAGATTGTAAACTGGCATATATTTACATCTCATTTATACCAGTACTTATATATCATTGCTCTATATGACGGCTCTCCCTGCATTAATCTAAATCCTCAACTCATATTGTGAGTATATTGGCTATTCATCATTTTTCATATGGTTTTTCTGCACTAATACACAATTATTCATTATCAACAATATATATTTTT
>JARQOD010000001.1:369864155-370037513 GCA_033576555.1 Oophaga sylvatica | reverse complement strand
TATCATTAGACAGCGTGACATTTTCACTGGCCATAAAAATTATCTCCAGTTACCATGGATCCAGTAGCCCAGCTGGCTCTGCAGTTGCAGGGATTATCCATGGAGCTGACGGACATTAAGTCCAAAGTTTTGTCTCCCCTGGAGCAAACCAGAGTTGAACCTAAAGTAGCTCTCCCGGACAGGTTCACTGGTGGGCGAGACAAATTTTTCACCTTCCGGGAGGCATGTAAATTGTATTTTCGCTTCGGCCTCGATCATCAGGGAGTGATGAGCAGAGAGTGGGAATTGTTATCTCACTTCTGCAAGGGGACCCTCAATCCTGGGCATTTTTCCTTCCTCCGGGATCCCCGGCTCTACTGTCTGTAGATCAATTTTTTACTGCCCTGGGATTGGTATATGATGACCCAGATCGGGTCTCTCTTGCTGAGACAAAATTACGTAAGATACAGCAGGGAGATCGTCCTGCAGAGGAATTTGCTTCTGAGTTTCGTAGATGGGCCACAGATACTCAGTGGAATGACCCAGCTCTTAGGAGCCAGTTTTGTCATGGGCTTTCTGATAAATTAAAAGACGTTTTGGCTCAGTATGAGTCTCCTCATTCACTGGAGGCTGCTATGGCCTTAGCTATCCGTACTGATAGACGGCTTCGGGAGAGGGGTGAGGTAACCCCACTCCCTGTTGTTTCTCCACCTACCACTAAAGTCCCTTATGTTGAGGTTCCCCTTGTCTGTTCGGATGAGCCTATGCAGTTGGGAGGGACATCATTTCGTAGGAGGGGATTGGCGGTACGCCGCAGGACTAGAAGATGTTTTTTCTGCGGGAAAGAGGGACATTTTGTTGGAGAATGTCCATCCCGTGCCTTGTTGAGCCAAAAGTCGCCGGAAAACTGTTAATCCCAGGTTGTGTGGTGGACGACAACCTGGGAGTATGTATTTCATCCGCCAGTTCTTCTCAGTTCCTTGTACCAGTGGAGGTGGTAGTTGGTACGAGAGTGGAGAGATTGTCTGTTCTTCTTGATAGTGGTTCCGGGGCTAATCTGGTTGACGCTCAGTTTGCTCAGGCTCAAGGTATGCATCTGAGTGTATTGGTCAAACCGATCCCTATATTCTCCATTGACGCCAGGCCTCTCGGCCAAGGTAGCTTTGTTCATGAGGTTCATAACATTGACCTTCGGGTAGGGGCAATACATAGGGAACAATTATCTTGTTATGTGTTGGAGGGTCTACCTACTCCCATTGTGTTGGGACTTCCTTGGTTTGGTTAAACATAACCCTGTGATTAATTGGCAGTCCAGAGAAATAAGCCAATGGGGTGAGTTTTGCAAAAGCAACTGCATGAACACAGTCATCAGTGCGGTCGTGCCTAGTACATTGCCTCCTTTTTTGGAGGATTTTGGGGATGTTTTCTCTGAGGAGGGGTGTCAGGAGTTGCCTCCTCATCGCGTGTATGACTGCTCTATTAATCTCCTTCCTGATGCTAAGTTGCCTAAAGCTAGGTTGTATAATCTTTCTGGTCCTGAGAGGCAGGCTATGAAAGATTATATTTCTGAAAGTCTGGCCAAAGGGCATATTAGACCTTCATCTTCCCCAGTAGCCGCGGGGTTCTTCTTTGTGAAGAAGAAAGATGGAGGCTTACGCCCTTGCTTGGATTTCCGCGAACTTAATCGGATTACTGTTCGAGATCCGTATCCACTCCCTCTTATTCCTGATCTCTTCAATCAAATTGTTGGCGCCAAATGGTTCTCTAAATTGGATCTCAGGGGGGGTATAATCTGATTAGGATAAAAGAGGGGGATGAGTGGAAAACGGCGTTTAACACGCCGGAGGGACATTATGAAAACCTTGTCATGCCTTTTGGTCTGACTACTGCACCAGCAGTATTCCAACATTTTGTTAATGACATTTTTCGTCACCTTGTGGGGGTGTTTGTGGTCGTATATTTGGATGACATTTTAATTTACTCGCCAGATCTTGTGTCTCATCAGGAGCATGTGAGACAGGTGTTGCAGATCTTGCGAGACAATAAACTATACGCCAAACTGGAGAAGTGTGTTTTTGCCGTACAGGAACTTCAGTTTTTGGGTTTTTTGGTGTCAGCCTCCGGTTTCCGTATGGACCCTGAAAAGGTGAGAGCAGTGCTTGAATGGGATCAGTCAGGGGATCTTAAGGCTCTGCAGCGTTTTTTGGGGTTTGCTAACTACTACCGGAAATTTATTTGTAATTTCTCATCTGTCGTCAAACCTCTCACTGACATGACAAGAAAAGGGACGGATTTTTCTAAATGGTCGGACAAAGCTTGCCAAGCCTTTTCCTCTTTGAAGAAATGTTTTGCTTCGGCACCCGTTCTCATCCAACCAGATGCATCTCAGCCGTTCATTGTGGAGGTGGATGCGTCTGACGTAGGGGTGGGTGCTATATTGTCCCAGGGTCCGTCCCTGGTAAATGGCATCCGTGCGCTTTCTTTTCTAAGAAATTGTCGTCCGCAGAAAGGAATTATGATATCGGCAATAGGGAACTTTTGGCCATTAAGTTAGCTTTTGAAGAATGGCGTCACTTTTTGGAGGGGGCAGTCCACCCGGTTACCGTTATTACTGATCACAAGAACCTGTTGTATTTGGAATCCGCTAAGCGTCTGAATTCCAGACAAGCTCGATGGTCGTTGTTTTTTACCAGGTTTAATTTTGTCGTCACTTATCGCCGGGGTCTAAGAATGTAAAGGCTGATGCCTTGTCTCGCAGTTTCCCAGGGGCCGGGAAAACGGATGACCCGAGTCCTATCCTTCAGGAGGGGGTGGTAGTGTCGGCTGTATTTTCTGAGCTTGAGGAGGAGGTGTTAGAGGCTCAGGGGGACGCCCTGCAGGACCTCCAGGGAGACTGTTTGTCCCAAATTTGTTGAGACAAAAGGTTATTGAGGCACATCATAATTCTGCTCTAGCAGGACATCCAGGGAGTAAGGCTACTTTAGATCTCCTTTCTCGCCGGTTTTGGTGGCCTAATGCTAATAAAGATGTTATAACTTTTGTCGCGTCATGTGGGGTGTGTGCTCGCTCTAAAACCCCTCATACCCGTCCGTCTGGGACCCTTTTACCCCTTTAAACTTCCGGAGCGTCCATGGACTCATTTATCTATGGACTTCATTACGGACCTTCCTCCGTCGTCATGGAATACTGTCATACTGGTGGTTGTTGACAGGTTCAGTAAGATGGCACATTTCGTTGCTCTTCCTGCACTCCCTAATGCTAAAACTCTGGCGCAGGTGTTCATTAGGGAGATCGTTAGACTTCATGGGTTGCCTTCTGATGTGGTGTCAGATAGGGGGTCTCAGTTTGTGTCCAAATTTTGGAGGGCATTTTGTTTACGTCGGGGGATGCAATTGTCATTTTCCTCGGCTTTTCATCCGCAGACCAATGGTCAGACAGAGCGTCTGAATCAGAGCTTAGAGACATATCTCCGGTGTTTTGTTTCAGAGAACCAAGAGGACTGGTCTTCTTTCTTGCCTCTGGCAGAGTTCGCTCTTAACAACAGGCGGAGCGAGTCCACTGGTAAGTCCCCGTTTTTTGGGGCATATGGTTTCCATCCCAGTTTTGTACTTTCAATGGGGGAGGCCCTTCTGGGGTTCCTGAGGAGGAGCGTTTCTCGTCGTCACTTGCTTCTGTGTGGAGAGGTGTATTGAATAATCTGAGTGCGATGGGGAACCGTTACAAACGTATGGCTGATAGGAGGAGAGTTTCTGGTCCAGATCTGAATGTGAAGATCTGGTATGGTTGTCTACCAGGAATATAAAACTTAAGGTGCCCTCCTGGAAACTGGGTCCCAGATTCATCGGGCCGTACATGATCAGTTCCATAATTAATCCTGTGGCATTTCGTCTGGACCTCCCTCCTACGTTTAAAATTCATAATGTGTTCCACAAGTCATTACTTAAAAGGTATGTGGCACCAGTCATACCGTCACCTCTACCTCCTCCTCCTGTGTTGGTCAATGGTAACTTGGAATTTCAAGTATCAAAGATCATTGACTCACGTCTGAATCGCCGGTCCCTTCAGTACTTGGTGCATTGGAAGGGGTATGGTCCAGAGGAGAGGACGTGGGTCCCTGCGTCTGATGTTAACGCAGATCGTTTGGTTCGGACCTTCCACAGAACTCACCCGGGCAGGCCTGGCCCTGAGGGTCCGGAGGCCCCTCGTAGAAGGGGGGGTACTGTCATGTGTGCATTGCCACGAAGATCGTCGCGGTTGCACATTTTGACTTCTCACAGCTGATCTGCTGTTTCTTTGTGTTTGGCAGCTAGGGAGTTAATTCTGTCTGTGCTCGGTGCTGGGACTGGGTGCAGTTTCTCCCGGCTGCAATTGATTATTTGTTGATTGGTTTCCTTTAAATTCCTGGTTGTCTGCTTGGGGAGTTGCCAGTGAAACCTTCATGCAGACCACAGATAGGAATGAATCTGTATAGACTTTAGTTGTGAGCTCCTTAGTTGTTCTAAGCTCAACTTGGTTAGAGTTTATTTCCCAGACCATTTATGTTCCTTTGGTGTTTGAGTGTGTATGCAAGCGAGTGTTATCCTGTCTGTCTTATATGTCTAATCTGTGTATTTAGCTGAGATCAGCCCATATCCCTTTGGTGGTAGTCAGGATCCTTCTTAGGACTGATTACAGGGTTCAGGGTCTGATAGGAGACAGGGTTAGGTTGGAGACTTGGACCTCTGAACCATTATCAGTACCTCCAAGGTGAGGGATTAGTTAGGACCCCAGTTTAGGGTCAGGTTAGATCCCGGTCCACCTCTTTCCTGTTTCAGCTCATCAAGTCCTCAAGATTAACCCTGAGTTCAGCAGAGATCGTGTCAGGTAAATCTATTCTATACTTACATGCTTATGTTGCTATACTAGTTGTTGTATAGAGTGTTGTTCCTGTATTAATAGTTTACTGACATTGTATACATATCATTAGACAGCGTGACAAAAAAAGTCCGTTTTTTTTACAACGAATTTACACCTTTAATTAACCCCTACAGGTGTGAAATTTTGCACACATAGACTGATGTAATTGTTTGTGCAAATCAGATTGCAAACGACATGAAAAGACATGGTTAACCCTATGTACACCAAGTGTCATTTCATGTCGGGTGCTTCTGTCTTTTCACAGAAGCCGGCTTTACCCGGCAATTGAATCAGAGGATATTTTACTATGTAGAAGTGTATAAACTATAAATATATGTATATATATATGTCACAATGACATGTATATATATATATATGTATTCTATGTGTGTATATTTTGTGTTTACAACGAAAGAAAGGGTTTTTTTGTTGCGATATTTTGTTCCCATAGACTTACATGGGACTTCCGGTATCGTAATCGGATATCGACGATATTTAGTGCTATCGGCGATACAATTTCGATACGATATTTTTAGATATCGAGCAATATCGCTCAACACTATTATTCATGCATCTATTATTTCAACTAAAAGCTCTCAACAATCCAGGACTGGGGTATAAAAGGTAAATCTGTCTTTATTGTAGAATTAGCTATCATCATAGTCATAGGCCTTTGGAATGTAAAAAAATATATAGACAGAAATTACCTTCTGCTTATAAACTATGCAGATAAAGAAAGAACACCTACGTTTTCAAGGAATCTAGCAGTCTCTGCATGGTAGGAGATGAAGTGGATTTCTTACTTTGGCTAAGAGACTCTCTTTCTCCATCTGGTGGCTTCTTTGTAAAATGGATAAAAAGAAAATATATAGTATTTAATATTGACTAGGAAAATTGCAGAAAAAAAATGAAATTAAAGTTTCAAATGTTAACATGGCCTGTGGTACGCCTGCACATGAATGCAACAAGAGATTGTTTTTCAGCTCTTTGGAGACAAATTGTCATGGCTTTGAAATTATTCAGTATATCTGTCACGAGTTTACCACGACAGAGAGAGGCCAGAAGACCGCAGTGTCTGATTTTATATAGTCCTGCAATGATTAGAAGCACTTCTCCTTCATATTAAACGGTGCAGGTTTCTGTTAGCAATGCAGGGTTTAAACTGTTCAACTAAGGCCTGTTTCACACATCCGGTGTGCGCCTGACGGCGCCCCCGGCATTTAGCCGCAGCGCCGCATCAGAAAACCTGATGCGCCGCTTGCGGGTTTTTTTGCATTGACTTGCATTAGCGCCGGATGGCGCCGCATGTCAATGCGTCGTATGCGATTTTGTCCGGATGCGGCGGAAATGTACATTCCGGCGGCCGGACAAAACGCACATGTAACGTTTTTTTTTTTTGCCGGATTCCCCTGATGTCTCCGGGCATCAGAAACCATCCGGCAAAAAAACGCATGCGGCGCATCAGGTTTTCTGATGCGGCGCTGCTTCTAAATGCCGGGGGCGCCGTCAGGCGCACACCGGATGTGTGAAACAGGCCTTAGAGTCTCTGAAGCCTTCCTGATTGGATGAGCTGTTCAGTATTGGCAACTCCTCTCTGCTATATACACTGCTCAAAAAAATAAAGGGAACACTCAAATAACACATCCTAGATCTGAATGAATGAAATATTCTCATTGAATACTTTGTTCTGTACAAAGTTGAATGTGCTGACAACAAAATCACACAAATATCATTAATGTAAATCAAATTTATTAACCAATGGAGGCCTGGATTTGGAGTCACCCACAAAATTAAAGTGGAATGCAATGTCCTTAAAACAAGTCAAAATGATGCTCAGTAGTGTGTGTGTGGCCTCTGCGTGCCTGTATGACCTCCTTGTGCCTGTATAACCTCCCTACAATGCCTGGGCATGCTCCTGATGAGGCGGCGGATGGTCTCCTGAGGGATCTCCTCCCAGACCTGGACTAAAGCATCCGCCAACTCCTGGACAGTCTGTGGTGCAACGTGACGTTGGTGGATGGAGCGAGACATGATGTACCAGATGTGCTCAATCAGATTCAGGCGGGCCAGTCCATAGCTTCAATGCCTTCATCTTGCAGGAACTACTGACACACTCCAGCCACATGAGGTCTGGCATTGTCCTGCATTAGGAGGAACCCAGGGCCAACCGCAACAGCATATGGTCTCACGAGGGGTCTGAGGATCTCATCTCGGTACCTAATGGCAGTTAGGCTACCTCTGGCAAGCACATGGAGTTCTGTGCGGCCCTCCAAAGAAATGCCACCCCACACCATTACTGACCCACTGCCAAACAGGTCATGCTGAAGGATGTTGCAGGCAGCAGATCGCTCTCCACGGCATCTCCAGACTCTGTCACATCTGTCACATGTGCTCAGTGTGAACCTGCTTTCATTTGTGAAGAGCACAGGGCGCCAGTAGCGAATTTGCCAATTGTGGTGTTCTGTGGCAAATGCCAAGCATCCTGCACGGTGTTGGGCTGTGAGCACAACCCGCATCTGTGGAAGTCGGTCATTCAGACTATCCTCATGGAGTCGATTTCTAACCGTTTGTGCAGACACATGCACATTTGTGGCCTGCTGGAGGTCATTTTGCAGGGCTCTGGCAGTGTTCCTCCTGTTTCGCCTTGCACAAAGGCAGAGGTAGCAGTCCTGCTGCTAGGTTGTTGCCCTCCTACGGCCCCTCCACGTCTTCTGGTGTACTGGCCTGTCTCCTGGTAGCGCCTCCAGCCTCTGGACACTACGCTGACAGACAAAGCAAACCTTCTTGCCACAGCTCGCACTGGTGTGCCATCCTGGATGAGCTACACTACCTGAGCCACTTGTGTGGGTTGTAGAGTCTGGCTCATGCTACCACAAGTGTAAAAGCACAACCAACATTCAAAAGTGACCAAAATATCAGCCAGAAAGTATTGGTACTGAGATGTGGTCTGTGTTCCCCACCTGCAAAACCACTCCTTTATTGAGTGTGTCTTGACAATTGCCAACAATTTCCATTGGTTGTCTATTCCATTTGCACAACAGCATGTGAAATTGATTGTCAATCAATGTTGCTTCCTAAATGGACAGTTTGATTTCACAGAAGTTTGATTTACTTGGGAGTTATATTCTGTTGTTTAGTGTTCCCTTTATTTTTTTGAGCAGTGTATATACTCGCCTTTGGCAATCTGGATTGCCAGTGTAGTCTTGTACTGCCTGGTGTGGAGTAGAGGAATCGGTTGTTGATAGAGGCATCTGGAGTGTTGATCTGTGACTGTTGCTTGGTGTTTCGGCTGTGTGTAAATCCTAATATTCTTATATCATAGAGACTGGTAATATTTAAAGCAAAGTGGACAGACAATTGGATATGTTTCTCACAATAAGAAGGAATGATAACGAACGCATTTTAATAGGGAAATGTTCCAATTCTGATGTGATATTTTAATCAGATATGTTTTAAGTGTCAAATTAATAAGCAGCCCAATGCTGTGGGACTTCATTGAACTCTACAACGGTGAGGACACAGTCTAGGTTTTCACTGAAGAGGTGGTTTTACATTAGAAATCATGAGTTATAAAAATCTTGGTGTAAAAACACACACCAGAACCAGAATGGTGATCCCAGATGTAGTACCCAAACTAAATTTTTGATATGTTACAAGTGTCACGTTTGACTGAACCTATTAACTAGCTAGAGGTGTGCATTACCTGTTTGTCTGCCTTATGTTTTCCAGATCCTTCCTTTGTCCATTCATTCTGCTCCATCTGCAGGTGGTCTCTGATAAGAATGTAGGCTTCCTCTTGTTCTTGCTGAGTTAAACATTGCAACTCTAAGGCACGTTTCTCGGTCTGAAGTAGTTGCAGACTGGCTTTCAGTTCAAATAGCTTTTTCTAAAGGAGAAAAATTAGTGTAAAGTTCTTTCCATGAATTAACTGTTTTTACTGATAGAAGTCAGTCAGTGCTGTATGTTCTGTCTCCACATAAGGAAAATGAAGGTATAGCTGACTGAATAGGTGCTGTAAGATCTTTTTCATCTTTTTCCTACCTCCGTATCCAAGATGAGGAACAGACAGGACTAGCGAAGACCCAGCGTTCCTAGCCTCGAAAGTAGAACCATAGTGTTGATACGTTTCAAGGCTTGGTTTATTTAAACCAAGATACAAAACTAATACTTGCCAGTACAATAATGTAACTTTCCCTGATGTCAGTTGCTGCTGGTCAGAAATTCATAACTTCACAAGTCTAGCACAAGTGTTCCCTGTCTCACAGCAACTCAAACTATAAAATTGCTGCCAAAAGTAGAATGGTACTCAGGGATGGGCAGTTTCATTATGAGGAAAAACGCCTTTCCTTACTAATGAGACTAGCAACAGGCCACTGGGACATTATTCCAGAAATCCTGTTGTAGTTCAAGCCATCCTATACACGATGAGCCTTTTTCTTTGAGTAGTCTGTTTGAAGCTATATACAGGAGAGTAAGTAGCTGTGAGTGTATAGGAAACAGAAGCAATTGACTAGGAGCGTACTAAAGGAAAATTGCATTTATTTTGTGGTGTCCAGGAGAGTCAAGGCATCAGCTATTCTATAGAAACTTACTGGGCACTTCAGGAAAGGTTTACAAAGGAAGGTCATCCAGAAGGAGCGACATAAGGACTGAGTGAGTTTGGTGGGACAGGGAAGCATAAAATAAGGAAGTTTATCCAGTGCCAGGATGTTAATTAACTGCTGCGGGAGAACTCCCAGGAGAGCATTGTTCCCTTAATCTCATTTTAGGTACCAATGTAGACAGTGTCGGACTGGGGCACCGGGACGCCAGGGAATCCTCTGGTGAGCCGGCCCGCAGCCCCAGCTCCTGCCTCTTTCATTCATGCCTGCCCTGCAAGCTCATAGCGTGCGCCGAGTAGTGCGCACTTTATTGTATAGCCGGCACCTGAGGGCAGGCTGCACAAGTGATGTGATTAGAAGTGCAGGAGCAATGCCTTCACATCACCTGCCGCCGCTGCCATCTTCTATTACTCTGCCAAGAGAGCTGTGTGTGCATGCGTGCCAACCCTCACTTCAGCCAGCACAGTCAGAGGCTAACTGTGAGTCTGAGTCTGAGAGGAGACACACAGGCACACAACAGCTGACCCGCAGTCACCTGTTTCCTGTACTGTGTCTCTGGGCTCCTCTTCCACAAAACCCTGGACAGCAGCCAATCAGCGTTAGTTTTCTTTGTGTGACCTCTCAGGCAAGGAGCTGTGCTGTGATTGGTCAAGGTCCTGCCAAAGCAGCACAGCCATATATTGTACAGAGGAGCAGAGGGATTCTGATGGCTGCAGTCAGTGTGACTGTAAGTAAAGAAATACAGTATATGATGCCTGCAGCCTGACTAGTTGTCCAGCCACTGAGGCAGTTAGGGGAGGAGTCCCCCATGCAACCTAAAGTTGACACATGGGAGGGGCCCATTGTGTCAACCACCTCTATTTTATTGTGGGTCCCCTTTCCCCCTCTGAGCAGGCCCACAGGAAAATAGAGGTGAAACAGTGGAGGAGGGGGCCCATAGAATATTGGGTGATACAGTGGGGGGTTAGGGGCCCACAGAATATTGGGCGACACAGTGGGGTGCCCACAGAATATTGGGTGACACAGTGGGGGAGGGGGCCCACAGAATATTGGGTGACAGTGCAGAAGGGGGCCCACGGAATATTGGGGAGGGGCCCACAGAATACTGGGCGACACAGTGGGGGAAGGGGGCCCACATAATCTTGGGTGACACAGTGGGGGAGGGGACCCACAGAATATTGGGTGACACAGTGGGGGATGGGGCCCACAGAATATTGGGTGACACAGTGGGGGAAGGGACCCACAGGATATTGGGTGACAGTGGGCAAGGGGATCCTCAGGTTTTTAACACCTTTACAACATCCGTCTTATATGTATGTCGCATGTTAAATGACACTGTCAATCTCTGAAAGCGGCATTTAACACGTGCTAACATGCGTGCTCATCATTCTCTTGCCCATTGGCGCACCCATGACGTGATCACGGGTCGCCATTGGGTTGTCATGACAGCCGGGGGTCAGCTTCCCGTGCTATATGCAGCGATGCAGTGGTATTACTGTATATAATAGCACATGCAATCAGATGATCGCATCTTCATGTCCCCTAAGTGGGCTAACTATACCAGTGAAAAGTAAAAAAAAAAATTGGAAAAAATATTTAAAAGTTCAAATCACCCTCTTTTCTCCCATTGAAAATGAAGATATTTAAAAAAAACAACAACACATATTTGGTATTGCAGTGTTCAGAAAAGTCCGTTCTATCAGAATCTAAAAACAATTAACTTTTTTGTGGTCGCCACAATTCCACAAAGAAAGCTGTAACAAGTGATCAAAACATCACATCTATCCCAAAATGGTACTAATAAAACGTCGTCTTGCCCTGCAAAAAAAAAGCTATTATACAGCTTCCCTGTGTGTAATAAAATACGCAGCTTTAAACTTGAAAAGTTGATCTAGAGTCTCTGTTATATCACTATACTAATATAATGGTTGTTAATTAATTGTGTCAGGTTCCAAACTGACATAATCAGTGTAAGAAGCTACTCAATATGTATATGTACTGTACAAGGACATACCATAAATGCAATGATGACACCTGTCTCACCTTGCCAGACATTGAAGCATACATTTCACAACATTAAGGCCCCGTTCACACTTTGCGGTTTTAGATGCGTTTCCGCTGCGTTTTTCAGCGCAGCGGAAACGCATCCAACCCGCAGCACAGTGCACTGCCAATGTAATCTAATGGGAACTGCATGTCTGCTGTGCACATGAAAAAAACGCGCGGTTTAGCCGAGTTTTATTTTCCGCAGCATGTCAATTCTTTGTGCGGAACTGCAGCGGTTCGGCGCCCATTGACTTGCATTGAGTCGGGCACTTCCGCAGCAAAACCGCAGATCTAAAAAAGATCTGCGGGTTTGCTGCGGATGAAACCGCTGCAGTTCGGGAGGAGGGAAGTGTGTGGGCGGTGTGTGGGCGTGTATAGTGTGCGGCGCTATGTGTGTGGGCGGTGATTGTGTGCCAGTGTCTGCGTGATCGGTGTGCGGGTCTGTGTGCGCGATCGGTGTGCGGGGCTGTGTATGTGCGGCCGTGTGCGGGGCTGTGTATGTGCGGCGTGTGCGGGGCTGTGTATGTGCGGCGGTGTGCGGGCCTGTGTATGTGCGGCGGTGTGCGGGCCTGTGTGCGTGTCTCCGTGTATGCAGGCATCGTCGGATGGGACTACAAGTCCCATCCGGCGATGCCTGCTACAGTGACTGACACATTAGCCAATGATGGGACAGTAGTAGTCCCATCATCCGGCTAATGTGCTGATGTAAAAAAAAAAAATATGACATAAACATAAAATACATGACATACAAACATAACTACATGACATACAACATATAACATACATGACATACAGAACATATAACATACATGACATACAGAACATATAACATACATGACATACAACATATAACATACATGACATACAACATATAACACACATGACATACAGACATATAACATACATGACATACAACATATAACATACATGACATACAGAACATATAATACACATGACATACAGACATACACATGACATACTACACATACAATACCATACAACATATAACATACACATGACATCAACATACCCTGACATACAGAACATATAACATACACATGACATACAACATATACTACATGACATACAACATAAAACATACATCGACATACATACACATAACATAGAGACACATACTCACCATCTGTCCCCGACGCCATCGTACTCTGTCACTGCATCTTGCCTCTGCCGCCGGGAGAGAATGACGTCACGACAGTTCATTCTCTCACGGCAATCCTGGGTGAGAAAATTCCCACGCAGCATTGCCATAAAGTGAGACAATGAACTCAGTGATGCACTGCAGGAGCCATTGTCTCCTGTCAGTGCATCACTGGGAGGCCCTACAGAACAGTGGCATCACCCGATGTCACGTTCTATAGGGGAGACCGTCGTGGGACCCTCGTTATTAATTGGACTGCGTCGGACAGGAGTATACGGTTGTTTTATTTTTTTATGTTTTTTTACAGGAGATCGAGGGCGTCTCTTGGATCTGAGCGTGTAATAAAGATATGAAAACCGTGTTGTATTTTATTTCATTAAAATAATTTATTCTTGTGTGTGTTTTTTTTTAACCCTTTATTAATATAAGATTAATAATGGATAGGCGTCTTATTGACGCCTCTCTATTATTAACCGGGCTTAATATCACCTTACAATAGCAAGGTGATATTAACCCCTTATTACCCCATATCCCACCGCTACAGGGGAGTGGGAAGAGAGGGGCTAAGTGCCGGAATTGGCGCATCGTACAGATGCGCCAATTCTGGGGCGGCTGGGTGCTGGTATTTTTAGCCAGGGGGGGCGCCAATATCCATGGCCCCTTCCTAGGCTATGAATATCAGCCCGCAGCTGTCTGCGTAGCCTTTCTGGCTATAAATTATAGGGGGACCCCACGTCATTTTTTTGGGGGGGTCCCCCTATTTTAATAGCCAGTGAAGGCTAGCTGCGGGCTGATATTCATAGCCTGGGAAGATCCATGGGTATTAACCCCTTCCCAGGCTAGAAATATTGGCCCCGGCTGTCTGCTTTCCCCCTCTGGCGCAGAAAATTGCGCGGGAGCCCACGCCATTTTTTTTCCTATATTTTTTTTTTATTAACTATTGCGTTATTTTGTGTATGTATATGCGTGTGTGTCTTTAACTATTTATGTACTATTTTATCTATCTACCTATATATCTATCTTTCTGTCTATCTCTATATCTATCTTTCTATATATATTTCTAACTATCTATTATCCATCTATCTATGTATTTTCTATCTAACTACTGGTATCTATTATCTATCTATGGCCGGCGTCACACTTGCGAGTGTGATGCGAGTAAGTCGCACGACTTTCTCGCATCAACATCCGGCACGGGTCCGAGAGCGGGCGGCCGTGCCGGGTGTTGATGCGAGAAAGTGTGACGCCAGCCTATCTCTATCTGTGTGTGTGTAATGGAGTGTGGGTTGGACAAATGTAAAAGAGGAGGTTGGACAAGAAATGACATCACAAATCTTTTTTTTTTTGTTAAACAACATATCTTTATTTAGCTGTAAAAACCGCATACAAAACCGCATGAGAAAAACCGCGTCAAAACCGCATCAAAACCGCGCCAAAACCACGTCAAAACCATGCCTGCGGTTTCTGCCAAGAGGTGCGGTTTCGGCGCGGAAAAATCCGCAGGCAAATCCGCAATGTGTGCACAGGCCCTAACTCATTAGTGATTGAGCCAATTTTGACCTTAAAGACCAGGCTAAATTTTAGAAATGTTTGAAATCTGACCAGTGTCAGTTTATGTGGTAACAAGTTAGGAATGCTTCAACATATCCCAGCTATTCTGACCACTTCTGCACCACTTTGTATTTTATGTTACTGGTAAATTTAGGTAGGTTATGTTGTGCATTAATTTGTGAAAATCAGAATTTTGGCAAAAAACTGTAAATATTCCCAATTTTATACTTTCGATTTTTATATCCTTAACCGCTTGATGGCATTGGGATTTTCCGTTTTAGCGTTTTTGTTTTTTGCTCCCCATCTTCCCAAAGCCATAACTTTTTTTATTTTTTCATCAGTATGGCCATGAGAGGTTGTTTTTCATGGGACGAGTTGTACTTTTGAACGACACCATTGATTTTTACCATGTAGTGTACTGGAACAACAGAAAAAAATTCCAAGTGCGGTGAAATTGCAAAAAACATGCAATTATACAATTGTTTTTTTTTTATATACCATGTTCAATAAAAGCTAAAACTAACCTACCATTATGATTCTCCAGGTCAGTATTAGTACGAAGAAATCAAACATGTGTAGGTTATTTTTTATTTAAGTGGTAGTGAAAAAAAATCCAAAGTTAGTACAAAACAAAAAATGGCACCATTTTCTGGCTGGGTGAGGCTGTGGTTCCACGGTCCGGAACCACAGCGCTTTGGACGGAGCGGAAATTCCGCTCCGTCTAAGCCCCGCCCCCTTTCTGACGCGCGCTCTTTCCGGAGGTGTTCGGGACACCTCCGGAACACCTCCGGAAAGAACGCAGGGCTACATAGCCCTGTGTGAAATTCTGTTGCGGCGACGCACCGTCGCCGCAACACGCGAGGACATGCTGCGGTCTAAAAAGACGCGCCGCATGTCCGTTTACGCAGGTCTTCCGCCTGCGTGTTGTTACGCATAGTGGAGACAGGATTTCTTGAAATCCCCTCCACTATCCTGTAACATCTGGACGCTGCGTGTTTGGCGCTGCGCCAGCGCACAGCGCCAAACACGCAGCGTTTCCTGATCGTGGAAACTCACCCTCAGGGTTTATGTTTTGCTTGCCGAGCTGAGCTTTTATTGACACCACTTATTGCAATGTTGAGGTGACTAAAAAAACGTAATTCTGGGGTTTTCATTTTTTTTCCCCAGTTACACTGTTTACCGATCGGATAAATGGATTTATGATATATGATATGATTTTGATACATCTGACATTTCAGAACACAGCGATAACAAATACAGGTGCATCTCACAAAATTAGAATATCATCAAAAAGTTAATTTATTTCAGTTTTCAATACAAAAAGTGAATCTCATATATTATATAGGGTCATTACAAACAGAGTGATCTATTTCACGTGTTTATTTCTGTTAATGTTGATGATTATGGCTTACAGCCAATGAAAATCCAAAAGTCATTATCTCAGTGAATTACAATATTTTATAACACCAGCTTGAAAAAATTATTTTAAAATCCGAAATGTTGGCCTACTGAAATGTACAGTGGGTACGGAAAATATTCAGACCCCTTTTTATTTTTCACTCTTTGTTTTATTGCAGCCATTTAGTAAATTCAAAAAAGTTCATTTTTTTCTCATTAATGTACACTCCGCACCCCATCATGACTGATAAAAAACAGAAATATAGAAAGTTTTGCAAATTAAAAAAAAAAACTGAAATATTACATGGTCATAAATATTCAGACCCTTTGCTCAGACACTCATATTTACGTCACATGCTGTCCATTTCCTTGTGATCCTCCTTGAGATGGTTCTACTCCTTCATTGGAGTCCAGCTGTGTTTAATTAAACTGATAGGACTTGATTTGTAAAGGCACACACCTGTCTATATAAGACCTCACATCTCACAGTGCATGTCAGACCAAATGAGAATCATAAGGTCAAAGGAACTGGACAAGGAGCTCAGAGAGAGAAATGTGGCAAGCCACAGATCTGGCCAAGGTTACAAAAGAATTTCTGCAGTACTCAAGGTTCCTAAGAGCACAGTGACCTCCATAATCCTTAAATGGAAGAAGTTTGGGACCACCAGAAGTCTTCCTAGACCTGGCCGTCCAGCCAAACTGAGCAATCGTGGAAGAAGAGCCTTGGTGAGAGAGGTAAAGAAGAACCCCAAGATCACTGTAGCTGAGCTCCACAGATGCAGAAGGGAGATGGGAGAAAGTTCCACAAAGTCAACTATCACTGAAGCCCTCTGCCAGTCGGGCCTTTATGGAAGCCTCTCCTCAGTGCCAAACATATGAAAGCCCGCATAGAGTTTGCTAAAAAAAAACACATGAAGGACTCCCAGGCTATGAAAAATAAAATAAGATTCTCTGGTCTGATGAGACGAAGATAGAACTTTTTGGTGATAATGCTAAGCGGTATGTGTGGAGAAAACCAGGCACTGCCCAATACAATCCCAACAATGAAACATGTTGGTGGCAGCATCATGCTATGGGGGTGTTTTTCAGCTGCAGGGACAGGACGACTGGTTGCAATTGAAGGAAACATGAATGCAGCCAAGTACAGAGATATCCTGGTTGAAAACCGCTTCCAGAGTGCTCTGGACCTCAGACTTGGTTGAAGGTTCACCTTCCAACAAGACAATGACCCTAAGCACACAGCTAAAATAAGAAAGGAGAGGCTTCAGAACAACTCTGTGACCATTCTTGACTGGCCTCAAAAAGCTTGTGGGCTGTTCACACTGCCAAAAGTACCAATTCCTTGGTTTAAAAACAACAGTATCACTGTGATTGATTGACCAGCAAACTCGTCTGACTTTCTCTATGGGGTATTGTCAAGAGGAAGACGAGAGACACCAGACCCAGACCCAACAATGCAGACGAGCTGAAGCCTGCTATCAAAGCAACCAGAGCTTCCATAACACCTCAGCAGTGTCACAGACTGAGTGCCTCCATGCCACGCCGCATTGATGCAGTCATTGATGCAACAGGAGACACGACCAAGTATTGAGTGCATTTACTGAACATACATTTCAGTAAGCCAACATTTCGGATGTTAAAATCATTTTTTCAAGCTGGTGTTATAAAGTATACTGAGATAATGAATTTTGGGTTTTCATTGGCTTTGAGCCATAATCATCAACAGTAACAGAAACAAACACTTGAAATACATCACTCTGTTTGTAATGACTCTATCTAATATTTGAGTTTCACTTTTTGTATTGAAGAACTGAAATAAATTAACTTTTTGATGATATTCTATTTTTTTGAGATGCACCTGTATGTGTATTTTTATTTTTTTATTGTTTTATTTTGAATGCAACAAAATGGGGGTGATTTGAACGTTTAGTTTTCAAAAAATTGCTATATTTTTAAAAATATTTTTTTTTTCATTTTACTTGCTTCAATAGTCCCCTTAAGAACCTTAAAGCTGCAATAGCTTGTGTGGGGTTTGTGACACGCTTCTGGCATGATCGTGATAAATGCCACTGTCATAGACTGACAGCGGCATTTAACATGTTAAAAGCTGCGGGTTGATTGCGACTCCGAGTGCAACTGTTAGTGTTAGAACCCTCTTGTTAGATTTTGTTTCAGTTTGCTGGTCACATGACCTTTTTATCCTAAATTTAGTCTGGCTCCGCCCTTCTGGCTTTGCTGGACTTCATTGTATTTTCTACTCTTAAGCTAGCCGGGTGCTTAGCTGCCTTACTCTGTCAGTTTTGCCTGATCTTAGGATCTCTTAGTATTTGTTTTCTGTTTTATATTCCCTGCTACACTTTCTGTTAGGAGGTGTCTACCTTTTCACCCAGTCCCTAGATCTTGTAGGGATTCCTCCCTCGCAACTATAGGTCTTCGTTCAGACTAGCTGAGGACTTTAGCGGGTCTGGTCGCAGGATCAGGTTCCCCGTTACATCGTAGGGATCCAGCTCAGTCCTATTGTAGGGACAGAATTCCCACCTTTCCTTAGTGCTTGTAGCAGATCATAACAGTAAGTCCAGCCCAAAGAAAAAAAAAAAGTCTCTAAGGAAAGATTTTCTGTTTCATCATGGTCTCGGTTCAGGATTTGGTTCAACGCCTGCAGGGACTTTCTCTGGAGGTGGCTGAGATAAAGCAACACGTGAGTAGTTGTTCTGGAGCACATTTAGTGGAGCCAAAGGTACGTTTGCCTGATTTATTTTTTGGTGAACAACAAGATTTTTTTTCTTTTAAAAATGCTTGCTTGTTGTATTTCCGTTTGAGACCCAGATCCTCTGGTGATAAATCACAGCGCATAGGGTTCATAATGTCACTTTTGCGCAAAGAACCTCAGGACTGGGCCTTTTCTCTGCAGCCTAGTGATCCATGCTTTGGATCAGTGGATGTTTTTTTTTCAGCTTTGGGTTGTTGTATGACGATCCGGATCGTGTTTCATCAGCTGAGACAGAATTGAGACGTTTGAGACAGGGATCAGGTAATGTGGAAAAATATTGTACTCACTTCCGAAGATGGTCCACTCAGGTGGGCTGGAACGATTCAGCTTTGAAAAGTTTATTTCTTGCAGGATTAAGTGAAAGGGTTAAAGATTTGCTGATTGCTTATCCTATACCTGGTAACTTGCAAGAGGCTATGCAATTAGCCATACGGGTGGATAGGAGACTGCGTGCAAGGGTTAATGAGAGTAAATCTGCCTTGTCAGCTCCAAGTTTGGAGAAGGAATGTACTGACATTGCAGAGCCGATGGAAATTGGAGCAATGGCACCTCACTCTCGAGAAAAAGAACGCAGATTTGCTAAGGGCTTGTGTTTCTATTGTGGTAAATCTGAGCATTTTATTAAGAACTGTGCGCTTCGAATGAATAAAGAGAAAAAAAAAATGAGGTCAGTTTTGCCCGCATAGCTTGTTTAAACAATAAAGGTGTCTTTCTTTCTGCTACCACTGCTGGTGAGGAGGAATTAATGGAGTTTCGGGTATTTGTGGATTGTGGTTCAACTCTCAATGTGATTGATGGGAAATTTTTGGAAAAACTAAAATTAAAACACAAACTTCTGTCTTCCCCTATTAATGTGGTGTCTGTGGATGGTTCTCAATTGAAAAATGTTACTCACCATATCTGTGAATTTCCTCTTACTATTAATGGTGTTCATCAAGAGAATTTGGATTTCGTAGTTTTGAATAATTTGCCCTCACCGGTGATTTTGGGGTTACCCTGGTTAAAATTGCACAATCCGGTACTGGATTGGTCTACCAATGAAATTAAGCCCTGGAGTCCTAATTGTTATGACAAGTGTTGTAACGGGCGTGTTGCTGCTGTAGTTAAGGGGGAGTTACCTGTACCTATTCAGGATTTTTGGAAAGTTTTTTCTGATAAGGAATCGCAGGTATTGCCTCCTCATAGAGATTATGATTGTGCAATTGAATTTGTCCCTGGAGCGACTCTTCCTAAAAGTCGTTTATTTAATCTTACTATTCCTGAGAGAAAGGCTTTGGAGGAATACATACAGACAAGCTTGGCCGCCGGTCACATTAGGCCTTCCAAATCTCCTGTGGCGGTTGGATTTTTTTTTGTTAAAAAAAAAGGACGGCGGTTTGCGGCCTTGTCTAGACTTTCGTTAGATTAATAAGATTACTGTACGCAATCCTTACCCACTGCCATTGATTCCTGATTTGTTTAATCAGTTAGTGGGGGCCAAGTGGTTCTCGAAAATTGATCTTCGAGGGGCATACAATTTGTTGAGCATGAAGGAGGGGAATGAATGGAAGACTGCGTTTAAGACTCCACTGGGTCATTTTGAGAATCTGGTCATGCCCTTTGGACTTTCCAGTGCTCCGGCATTTTTTCAGAATCTTATTAATGACATCCTTAGACCTTTGATCGGCAGAAATGTGTTGTGAATGGGTTTGAGATGAGTTCTGAGCAGAGGCTCCCTCTGGTGGTTACAAGCGGTACTAGTGAGGATTGTGAGGACTGGGAATCAGGTGTTACTGATTGGTCTTATATAAGGGAGTGATTTTCCCATCAGGGTTGCTGGTGATCAATTGTTCTGGTCTGAATCCTTCTTTCCAGTTTCCCTTGTAGCCTGCTGTGTCGTGTCTGCATCTCCTGCTATCAGATAAGACAATTTCTTATTTTGTGTTTTTGCTATATTTTTGCATTTGGTCCTGCACTTCTGTGGGGGCCTTCTGGGTCCCCTCCGGGGGCTTTTGCCCTCTCAGTTTAGTCCAGCCACTGTGTTTTGTACTTTTGCTTTTTCCAGTTTTTTCAGTGGCTGCTGTTTTTGTTACACCAGAGAACTAATTTAGGTGGTAGAGGTCGTGTGATCTCAGGTGATTTTGAAATTAGTAGAGTTGGTGTTTTTCAGGGTTTTCTGGGATTGCAGTAAGTACCCTTCCTGTAGTTTTCTATTTAGTTAGTTTGGGCCCCAGCGTTTGCTCATACTATTTTCTTTCTGTGTCAGTATTTCCTCTTGTCTAACCGCCATTACATGTTTGGGGGCTTTCTATTATCTTTGGGGTTCTGCTCCGGGGCAGATAGCTTTCCTATTTCTATCTTTAGGTGTAGTTAGTTTCTCAGGCTGTGACGAGGCGTCTAGGACCAACGTAGGAACGCTCCACGGCTGCCTCTAGTTGCGGTGGTTAGTCAGGGTACTGCAATCTCATAGATTCCAACTGCTCTGGTGTATTGCCTTTTTTGTTTGCACTCCTCTGCTACCGTAACATAACAGTATCACCGGCCATAAAAATTGTATGGTACTCACAGAAGGGAAAAAATATTTTGAAGGAAGAAAAGTTGTCAGAGATATTTTTCTGTTTGTTGCATTTTTTTTTTTTTCCCTCTGTATCTCTGGGTGCTGGGGAGGATCTTTTCTCCCAATGGAGTTTGCACAGTTGTCTGGCCGTGTGGATCAGCTTGCCACTGAGGTTCGGAGTATTGCTGCATATCTTGCTAGGTTGCCTGTTGTGGAACCTAGGATCCCCATGCCAGATTTGTTTTTAGGGGATCGAGCTAAGTTTCAGAATTTCAAAAATAATTGTAAATTGTTTCTTGCCTTAAAATCTAAGTCCTCAGGAAACGCAGCGCAGCAGGTTCAAATTATCATCTCTCTCCTGCGCGGCGATCCTCAGGATTGGGCTTTTTCCCTGATACCTGGGGATCCTGTTTTGAGTGATGTTGATGCATTTTTTCAGGCTTTGGGGTTATTGTACGATGAGCCTAATGTCACTGATCAAGCTGAAAAAGCCTTGTTGGCATTAAATCAGGGGCTTGATGACGCTGAGTTATACTGTCAGAGATTCCGTAGGTGGGCAGTCCTGACCAAATGGAATGACGACGCTTTGGCAGCCCTTTTCCGGAAGGGTCTGTCGGATAATGTAAAGGATGTTATGGTGGGATTCCCTGTCCCCTCTGGTCTCAATGATTCTATGTCATTAGCGATTCAAATTGACAGACGTTTGCGTGAGCGGAGAAGTATGCGTGGAGTGGTGTTGCCTTGTGAGCCAGCTGCTGAGCCCATGCAGTGTGATGGAGTGGTGTCTGGGGCACAGCGTCATGAGTTTCGAAAGCGCAATGGGTTATGTTTCTACTGTGGTGATGCCTCTCATGCTATTTCAGTCTGCCCTAAGCGGGGAAGACGTTTTGCACGCTCAGTTGTCTTGGGTAGTGTTCAGACTAAGTTTTTATTAACTGTCACTCTGATATGCTCTCTGTCCTCATTTTCTGCTCAGGCTTTCGTTGATTCTGGAGCAGCTATTAACCTGATGGATTATGATTTTGCTAAACGTTGTGGGTTTCCCTTGATACCCCTACAGAAGTCTATTCCCCTACTGGGGATCGATTCTACCCTTTGGCTGAGAATAAACCTCAGTTCTCTACTCAGGTGATAATGAGGGTTGAACCTGATCACCAGGAGTGCTGCAAATTTTTGGTTCTATATAATCTGCATGACATTATCGTGCTGGGTTTCCCTTGGTTACAGTCTCATAATCCTGTTTTGGATTGGAAATCTGTGTCTGTAACCAGTTGGGGCTGCCAATGTGTTAATACCAACACTCCTGTTTTTTCTGCCTCCCCCCAGGCTGAGGATGTTCCTGACTTTTTGTTTGATTTTTCTGATGTGTTTAGCGAAAGTAAATCTGCATCCTTACCTCCCCATAGGAGCTATGACTGCGCTATTGAATTAGTGCCGGGTAGTAAATTCCCTAAAGGTCGCCTTTTTAACTTGTCTGTACCTGAACATGACGCTATGCGGTCTTATATCAAGGAATCATTGGAGAAGGGTCATATCAGACCATCCTCTTCACCCTTAGGTGCCGGTTTTTTCTTTGTGGCCAAAAAAGATGGTTCATTAAGGCCGTGTATTGATTATCGTCTCTTGAACAATATTACTGTGAAATATCAATACCCGTTACCCTTGATTTCTGACCTGTTTTCCAGGGTGAAAAACGCTACTTGGTTTACCAAGCTTGACCTCAGGGGGGCGTATAACCTTATTCGCATTAAGCACGGGGATGAATGGAAGACGGCATTTAACACCCCTGAAGGGCATTTTGAGTACCTTGTGATGCCCTTTGGGCTCACTAATGCTCCTTCCGTCTTCCAGTCCTTCATGAATGACATTTTCAGGGATTTTGTGGACAAGTTTCTGATTGTTTATTTGGATGATATCTTGATTTTTTCTAATGACTGGGACTCTCATGTGAAGCATGTTCGAACTGTATTCCAGATTTTGAGAGAGAATGCTCTGTATGTGAAGGGATCAAAGTGTCTTTTTGGCGTACAGAAGATCTCATTTCTGGGATTCATTTTGTCCCCATCTGTTATTGAAATGGACCCGGTCAAGGTTCAGGCCATCTGTGATTGGGTCCAACCTACTTCATTAAAGGCTCTTCAGAGATTTTTGGGTTTTGCCAATTTTTATCGTAAATTTATTGGTAATTTCTCTGTTATTGTTAAACCATTAACTGATTTGACCAGAAAGGGTTCTGATGTGGTGAATTGGCCTCCTGAGGCAGTCTCTGCGTTTCAGGAACTTAAGCAGAGATTCACTTCTGCTCCTGTTCTACGGCAGCCTGATGTTTCTCTGCCATTTCAGGTGGAGGTTGATGCCTCTGAAATTGGGGCAGGTGCCGTTTTGTCCCAAAAAGATCCAGAGACCTCTAAAAGTAACCCTTGTGCCTTTTTCTCTCGAAAATTTTCTCCTACTGAACGTAATTATGACGTGGGTAATCGGGAGTTATTGGCCATGAAGTGGGCTTTTGAAGAGTGGAGACATTGGCTGGAGGGAGCCAAACATCAGGTGGTGGTCCTTACGGACCATAAGAATCTGGTCTATCTGGAATCTGCCAAGCGACTCAATCCTAGACAGGCCAGGTGGGCCTTGTTTTTCACACGTTTTAATTTTGTGGTTTCCTTTCTTCCTGGCACTAAGAATGTTAAGGCGGATGCCCTCTCGAGGAGTTTCCTTGCGGACTCTCCTGAGCTATCTGATCCCTCTGTTATTTTGAAGGAGGGTGTAGTTCTTTCCGCCATCTCGCCCAATTTGAGACTTGCTCTGGAGGGGTGTCAGGAGGATAGGCCCGAGCGCTGCCCTGTTGGAAAATTGTTTGTCCCGGACCAATGGAAAAAGAGTGTGATGTCTGAGATTCATTGTTCCGCATTGGCTGGGCATCCCGGAATTTTTGGTACCAGAGACTTGGTTAGTCGGTCCTTTTGGTGGCCTACCTTGTCTCGTGATGTCAGGGAATTTGTGCAGTCCTGCGGGACTTGCTCTCGCTCCAAGCCTTGCTCTCGCTCTAGTGGTTTGTTGATGCCATTGCCTGTGCCCAAGAGACCATGGACCCATATCTCTATGGATTTCATTTCCGATCTTCCTGTTTCTCAGAGAATGACCACCATCTGGGTAATTTGTGATAGGTTTTCCAAAATGATACATCTTGTGCCATTACCTAAGTTGCCTTCCTCCTCTGAATTGGTGCCGTTGTTCCTTCAGCACGTGGTTCGTTTACACGGCATTCCTGAGAACATTGTGTCTGACAGAGGAGTCCAGTTTGTTTCCAGATTTTGGAGGACTTTTTGTTCCAAACTGGGTGTTCAATTGTCTTTCTCCTCGGCATTTCATCCTCAGACCAATGGTCAAACTGAGAGAACAAACCAGACATTGGAGACTTATCTAAGATGCTTTGTGTCTGCTGATCAGGATGACTGGGTCTCTTTTTTGCCTTTGGCTGAGTTTGCTCTTAATAATAGGGCTAGCTCTGCCACTTTGATGTCTCCGTTTTTCTGTAATTCTGGGTTTCACCCTCGATTTTCTTCAGGACAGACGGAGGCTTCTGTCTGTCCAGGTGTTGACTCTGTTGTTGAGCGATGCAGCAGATTTGGGACCAGGTAGTGGAGAGGTTGTCCCTCTCTCAGGAGAAGGCCCAGCGGTTTGCTAACCGGCATAGGACTGATGGTCCTCGGTTTAAAGTGGGGGACTTGGTCTGGTTGTCCTCAAAAATATTCCTATGAGAGTAGCATCTCCTAAATTTAAGCCTAGGTTCATTGGACCTTATAAGATCATGGAGATTATTAATCCTGTTTCTTTTCGTTTGCTTCTTCCAGGGACATTTAAGATCCATAACGTGTTCCACAAGTCCTTGTTGAAGAGGTTTGTTGAGCCAGTGGTTCCTGCTGCTGTGCCTCCTGACCCTGTTTTGGTTGAGGGCAATCTGGAGTATGTGGTTGAGAAAATATTGGATTCTGTTTTTCTAGACGAAGACTCCAGTATTTGGTTAAATGGAGAGGTTATGGTCAGGAAGACAATTCTTGGGTGTTTGCTTCGGACATCCATGCTAGGAGACTTATCCGTGCGTATCATAGAACTCATCCTGACCGACCTGGTTGCTCAAATGAGGGTTCGGTGACCCCTCCTCAAGGGGGGGGTACTGTTGTGAATGGGTTTGAGATGAGTTCTGAGCAGAGGCTCCCTCTGGTGGTTACAAGCGGTACTAGTGAGGATTGTGAGGACTGGGAATCAGGTGTTACTGATTGGTCTTATATAAGGGAGTGATTTTCCCATCAGGGTTGCCGGTGATCAATTGTTCTGGTCTGAATCCTTCTTTCCAGTTTCCCTTGTAGCCTGCTGTGTCGTGTCTGCATCTCCTGCTATCAGATAAGACAATTTCTTATTTTGTGTTTTTGCTATATTTTTGCATTTGGTCCTGCACTTCTGTGGGGGCCTTCTGGGTCCCCTCGGGGGCTTTTGCCCTCTCAGTTTAGTCCAGCCACTGTGTTTTGTACTTTTGCTTTTTCCAGTTTTTTCAGTGGCTGCTGTTTTTGTTACACCAGAGAACTAATTTAGGTGGTAGAGGTCGTGTGATCTCAGGTGATTTTGAAATTAGTAGAGTTGGTGTTTTTCAGGGTTTTCTGGGATTGCAGTAAGTACCCTTCCTGTCCTTTTCTATTTAGTTAGTTTGGGCCCCAGCGTTTGCTCATACTATTTTCTTTCTGTGTCAGTATTTCCTCTTGTCTAACCGCCATTACATGTTTGGGGGCTTTCTATTATCTTTGGGGTTCTGCTCCGGGGCAGATAGCTTTCCTATTTCTATCTTTAGGTGTAGTTAGTTTCTCAGGCTGTGACGAGGCGTCTAGGACCAACGTAGGAACGCTCCACGGCTGCCTCTAGTTGCGGTGGTTAGTCAGGGTACTGCAATCTCATAGATTCCAACTGCTCTGGTGTATTGCCTTTTTTGTTTGCACTCCTTTGCTACCGTAACATAACAGAAATGTGGTTGTGTATTTGGATGACATTTTGATTTATTCATCAGATTTGGAGTCTCATTGGAGGAGTGTGCGTGAAGTATTACAGTTACTGAGTGATAATTCACTTTTTGCCAAACTAGAAAAATGTGAGTTCGCTGTACAGAGACTTAGTTTTTTGGGCTACATTGTCTCCAGTGAAGGTTTTGAGATGGACCCTGTGAAAGTGCAAGCTGTGCAGGATTGGCCTAGACCTATTGGTGTGAAATCAATACAGAGGTTTTTGGGGTTCGCCAATTATTATAGAAAATTCATAAAAAAAATTTTCTGTGATTGCCAAACCTCTGACCGATCTCACCAGGAAAGGTGCTGATGCGGTTCAGTGGACTACTGAGGCCATTGAGGCTTTTGTGTTGCTAAAGGAGAGGTTCAGCTCTGCTCCCATCCTTACGCAGCCTGATGTGACTAAACCATTTTTGGTTGAGGTTGATGCTTCTTCTGTGGGGGTCGGCGCGGTGTTGTCTCAGGCAAAGACGGATGGAGTACATCCCTGTGCTTTTTTTTTCAAAGAAATTTTCTGAGTCTGAACTAAATTATGATATCGGTAATCGGGAATTGTTGGCAATTAAACTCGCATTTGAACACTGGCGTCATTTTTTGGAGGGAGCGGAATTTCCCATTCAAGTCTTCACCGATCATAAAAATCTGATCTACCTTGATGCTGCCAAACGCTTGAATGCCCGTCAGGCTAGGTGGGCACTGTTTTTCTCACAGTTTAATTTTACCGTTACTTACATCCCAGGTACTAAAAATGTTAAAGCTGATGCTTTGTCTCGCAGCTTTTCTCCTATGGTGGGTACTGAGGAGGAGGAGGAAAACATCTTGCAAGAGGGGGTTGTTATTGATGTTTTGGACTCCGTGTTGGAAGATGAGATTCTTAAAGCACAGGAGAATGCCCCATCTAACACGCCGCATGGGAGGTTGTTTGTGCCTGGTACCCTGAGGAGAGATTTGTTTGTTGAATGTCATGACTCTCGGTTGGCAGGTCATCCTGGAATCTCTGAGACCAAGAGACTTGTGGGTCGCAGTTTTTGGTGGCCAGGATGGCAGAAGGAAGTCATTAAGTGGGTGCGTCAATGCACTGTGTGTGCTAGATCTAAGTCTTCTCATACTCCTGCTGCGGGGTTGCTTTGCCCTCTGGAGGTCCCTAGTGCACCTTGGACACATTTGGCTATGGACTTTATTACTGACCTTCCCCCCTCTGAGGGTTTCACTGTCATCTGGGTGGTCGTGGACCGTTTTAGCAAGATGTGTCACTTGGTTCCTTTCATCAAACTGCCCTGCGCTAAGACTCTCGCTAAGGCCTTTGTCAAGGAAATAGTCAGACTACATGGCGTTCCTACTGACATTGTTTCCGATAGGGGACCTCAGTTTGTGGCTCGTTTTTGGCGCGCTTTTTGTGACAGGTTGGGAGTTCATCTGTCGTTTTCTTCCAGATATCATCCTGAGTCTAATGGCCAGACAGAAAGGAAAAACCAGGATATTGAGCAGTTCTTGCGTTGTTTTGTGACTGATAATCAAGAGCGGTGGTCTGAGTTTCTGCCACTTGCTGAGTTTGCTCTTAACAACCATACATCCGCTTCTGCTGGTTGTTCGCCTTTTTTTTGTTGTACTGGGAGACATCCGTCTTTTGGGTCATTTTCCAAGTTGGGATCGGCTGTACCTGAAGAGGAGAATTTTTCTGGTGTTTTGGAAGAGTTTGGACTGATGTGCGTGGTAATCTTCAGGAGGCTAACAAAAGATCCAAAGTGTATTTTGATAGAAAACGACAAGAGGTGTTGTTTGCTATTGGTGACATGGTTTGGTTGTCCTCTAAGAATCTGCGCTTGAGGATTCCGTCTAAGAAATTGGGTCCCAAGTTTGTAGGGCCCTTTAAGGTGCTTCAGGTTATTAACCAATCTGCTGTTAAGTTGGAGCTTCCTACCTCCTGGAAGATTAATCCGGTGTTTCATGTTTCTCTCTTGAAAAAAGCTGAGGTCTCAGATGGAGACGTCTCGGCCACTGTTCCCCTGGTGGTGGAGGACGGGCAATATGAGATTTCCCGCATCCTAAATTCTAGACGGTATAGAGGGAGTTTGCAGTACCTCGTCGCTTGGAAGGGTTATGGACCCGAGGAAACTCATGGGTGAGGGCGGATGATGTTTCTGCGTCTAGACTTGTTAGAGCGTTTCACAAGAGGTTTCCGGATAAGCCTAAGTCCTAGGGGATCCGGAGGATCCTCTTAGAAGGGAGGGTACTGTTAGAACCCTCTTGTTAGATTTTGTTTCAGTTTGCTGGTCACATGACCTTTTTACCCTATTTAGTCTGGCTCCGCCCTTCTGGCTTTGCTGGACTTCATTGTATTATCTACTCTTAAGCTAGCCGGGTGCTTAGGTGCCTTACTCTGTCAGTTTTGCTTTATCTTAGGATCTCTTAGTATTTGTTTTCTGTTTTATATTCCCTGCTACACTTTCTGTTAGGAGGTGTCCACCTTTTCACCCAGTCCCTAGATCTTGTAGGGATTCCTCCCTCGCAACTATAGGTCTTCGTTCAGACTAGCTGAGGACTTTAGCGGGTCTGGTCGCAGGATCAGGTTCCCCGTTACATCGTAGGGATCCAGCTCAGTCCTATTGTAGGGACAGAATTCCCACCTTTCCTTAGTGCTTGTAGCAGATCATAACAGTTAGGGGCACATGATGTGATGTTGTTACTATATCTGTGATTGGCTTGCTGTTATTCTTGTTTCAGTTTCTGCCTAGTAACAATGATGTAATGGGGAGGAGGAGACTAGGCAGGAGCAGGAAGTCCTGGGTAAGGGGAGCAGGAGAGAGGAACGAAAATAAAGTATGGCTGTTTAAACCTACCATCCAGCATCTCTGTGTGGCTTCTGGAGTTCCCTTCATCTGCACAACAACACTACAACTGGCGACGAGGAAGTGTTCATCATCAGCTAAAGGTATTTCAGCTCTACAACAATGGCCTGTTTACCTGCCTTCCCTGCTTTTGATGTGCATCAGTCCCCAGCTAACCTAGCAGCATGTTGGAGAAATGGCTGAAGCGTTTTGATATATTCCTACAAGCCATGAACATATCAGATGATACCAGGAAGAAAGCCATGCTATTACATTATGCAGGGGAACAAGTCTATGATATCTTCACTACTCTGCCTAATACAGGAGAAGATAAAGACTATGAGCTCAGTAAGGCAGCATTAAGCAAGTATTTCTCCCCACACAGAAATGCAGCATTTGAAATCTTCAAGTTTAGACAATTAAAGCAGTCAGCAACAGAAAGCATTGATGAATATCATGTCCGACTACGGCACCTTGCAGCTTACTGTGAATTTACAGATGTCGACAAAGAGATCCAAATGCAGATTTTACAAGGCTGCATCTCCTCTAAGTTACGGAGACAAGCACTCAGAGATCCCACCATGACTTTAGCAAAACTGCTTGAAACAGCACGTGTAAATGATACCGCCGAAAAACAAGCTAAACTCATAGAGAACATTGAGTGCGAAGCGGAAGCACCATCTTGTATAGCAAAGCTGACACAGAGACCGCCTGTGCCTCGTATGCAGGGGGCAACTTGCTACGACTGCGGAGGGTCGTATCCTCACCAGAATGTCTGCCCAGCAAAAGGGGGGACCTGCCATAATTGTGGAAAACAAAACCATTTTGCAAAAGTGTGTAGCTCCAAACCACAATCCTGTTATGTTTCGGTAGCTGAGGAGTGCAGGTAAAAAAAAGGCAATACACCAGAGAAGTTGGAATCTATGAGATTGCAGTACCCTGACTAACCACCACAACTAGAGGCAGCCGTGGAGCGTTCCTACGTTGGTCCTAGACGCCTCGTCACAGCCTGAGAAACTAACTACACCTAAAGATAGAAAGAGGAAAGCTATCTGCCCCGGAGCAGACCCCCAAAGAACATAGAAAGCCCCCAAACATGTAATGGCGGTTAGACAAGAAGAAATACTGACACAGACAGAAAATAGTATGAGCAAACGTTGGGGCCCAAACTAACTAAAAAGAAAAGGATAGAAAGGGTACTTACTGCAATCCCAGAAAACCCTGAAAAGCACCAACTCTACTAATTTCAAAAACACCTGAGATCACACGACCTCTACCACCTAAATTAGTTCTCTGGTGTAACAAAATCAAAACAGCAGCCACTGAAAAAACTGGAAAAAGCAAAAGTACAAACATCAGTGGCTGAACTAAACTGAGAGGGCAAAAGCCCCCGGAGGGGACCCTGAAGGCCCCCACAGAAGTGCAGGACAAAATGCAAAAATCAAGCACAAAAAAAAAAGAAGAAAATGTCTTATCTGTTAGCAGGAGATGCAGAGACGACACAACAGGCTACAAAGGAAACAGGACTCAAGGATTGAGACCAGAACAATTGATCACCGGCAACCCTGATGGGAAGGCGACTCCCTTATATAAGACCAGTCAGTAACACCTGATTCCCACTCCTCACAATCTTCACTGGACAGTCCAGTACCGCTTGTAACCACCAGAGGGAGCCTCTGCTCAGAACTCATTTCAAGTCCATTCACAACAGTACCCCTCCCTTGAGGAGGGGTCACCGAACCCTCACTTGAGCAACCAGGTCGGTCAGGATGAGTTCTATGATACGCACGGATGAGTCTCCTAGCATGGATGTCCGAAGCAAACACCCAAGAATTGTCTTCCTGACCATAACCTCTCCATTTAACCAAATACTGGAGTTTCCGTCTAGAAAAACGAGAATTCAATATTTTCTCAACCACAAACTCCATATTGCCCTCAACCAGAACAGGGTCAGGAGGCAAAGCAGTAGGAACCACTGGCTCAACAAACCTCTTCAACAAGGACTTGTGGAACACGTTATGGATCTTAAATGTCCCTGGAAGAAGCAAACGAAAAGAAACAGGATTAAGAATCTCCATGATCTTATAAGGTCCAATGAACCTAGGCTTAAATTTAGGAGATGCCACTCTCATAGGAATATTTCTTGAGGACAACCAGACCAAGTCCCCCACTTTAAACCGAGGACCATCAGTCCTATGCCGGTTAGCAAACCGCTGGGCCCTCTCCTGAGAGAGGGACAACCTCTCCACTACCTGGTCCCAAATCTGTTGCATACGCTCCACAACAGAGTCAACACCTGGACAGACAGAAGCCTCCGACTGTCCTGAAGAAAATCGAGGGTGAAACCCAGAATTACAGAAAAATGGAGACATCAAAGTGGCAGAGCTAGCCCTATTATTAAGAGCAAACTCAGCCAAAGGCAAAAAAGAGACCCAGTCATCCTGATCAGCAGACACAAAGCATCTTAGATAAGTCTCCAATGTCTGGTTTGTTCTCTCAGTTTGACCATTGGTCTGAGGATGAAACGCCGAGGAGAAAGACAATTGAACACCAAGTTTAGAACAAAAGGTCCTCCAAAATCTGGAAACAAACTAGACTCCTCTGTCAGACACAATGTTCTCAGGAATGCCGTGTAAACGAACCACGTGCTGAAGGAACAAAGGCACCAATTCAGAGGAGGAAGGCAACTTAGGTAATGGCACAAGATGTATCATCTTGGAAAACCTATCACAAATCACCCAGATGACGGTCATTCTCTGAGAAACAGGGAGGTCGGAAATGAAATCCATAGAGATATGGGTCCATGGTCTCTTGGGCACAGGCAATGGCATCAACAAACCACTAGAGCGAGAGCAAGGCTTGGAGCGAGAGCAAGTCCCGCAGGACTGCACAAATTCCCTGACATCACGAGACAAGGTAGGCCACCAAAAGGACCGACTAACCAAGTCTCTGGTACCAAAAATTCCGGGATGCCCAGCCAACGCGGAACAATGAATCTCAGACATCACACTCTTTTTCCACTGGTCCGGGACAAACAATTTTCCAACAGGGCAGCGCTCGGGCCTATCCTCCTGACACCCCTCCAGAGCAAGTCTCAAATTGGGTGAGATGGCGGAAAGAACTACACCCTCTTTCAAAATAACAGAAGGATCAGATAACTCAGGAGAGTCCGCAAGGAAACTCCTCGAGAGGGCATCCGCCTTAACATTCTTAGTGCCAGGAAGAAAGGAGACCACAAAATTAAAACGTGTGAAAAACAAGGCCCACCTGGCCTGTCTAGGATTGAGTCGCTTGGCAGATTCCAGATAAACCAGATTCTTATGGTCCGTAAGGACCACCACCTGATGTTTGGCTCCCTCCAGCCAATGTCTCCACTCTTCAAAAGCCCACTTCATGGCCAGTAACTCCCGATTACCCACGTCATAATTACGTTCAGTAGGAGAAAATTTTCGAGAGAAAAAGGCACAAGGGTTACTTTTAGAGGTCTCTGGATCTTTTTGGGACAAAACGGCACCTGCCCCAATTTCAGAGGCATCAACCTCCACCTGAAATGGCAGAGAAACATCAGGCTGCCGTAGAACAGGAGCAGAAGTGAATCTCTGCTTAAGTTCCTGAAATGCAGAGACTGCCTCAGGAGGCCAATTCACCACATCAGAACCCTTTCTGGTCAAATCAGTCAATGGTTTAACAATAACCGAGAAATTACCAATAAATTTACGATAAAAATTGGCAAAACCCAAAAATCTTTGAAGAGCCTTTAATGAAGTAGGTTGGACCCAATCACAGATGGCCTGAACCTTGACCGGGTCCATTTCAATAACAGATGGGGACAAAATGAATCCCAGAAATGAGATCCTCTGTACGCCAAAAAGACACTTTGATCCCTTCAAATACAGAGCATTCTCTCTCAAAATCTGGAATACAGTTCGAACATGTTTCACATGAGAGTCCCAGTCATTAGAAAAAATCAAGATATCATCCAAATAAACAATCAGAAATTTATCCACAAAATCCCTGAAAATGTCATTCATGAAGGACTGGAAGACAGAAGGAGCATTAGTGAGCCCAAAGGGCATCACAAGGTACTCAAAATGCCCCTCAGGGTATTGAATGCCGTCTTCCATTCATCCCCGTGCTTAATGCGAATAAGGTTATATGCCCCCCTGAGGTCAAGCTTGGTAAACCAAGTAGCGTTTTTCACCCTGGAAAACAGGTCAGAAATCAAAGGTAACGGGTATTGATATTTTACAGTAATATTGTTCAAAAGACGATAATCAATACACGGCCTTAATGAACCATCCTTTTTGGCCACAAAGAAAAAACCGGCACCTAAGGGTGAAGAGGATGGTCTGATATGACCCTTCTCCAATGATTCCTTGATATAAGACCGCATAGCGTCATGTCCAGGTACAGACAAGTTAAAAAGGCGACCTTTAGGGAATTTACTACCAGGCACTAATTCAATAGCGCAGTCATAGCTCCTATGGGGAGGCAAGGATGCAGATTTACTTTCGCTAAACACATCAGAAAAATCAATCAAAAAGTCAGGAACATCCTGAGCCTGGGGGAGGCAGAAAAAACAGGAGTGTTGGTATTAACACATTGGCAGCCCCAACTGGTTACAGACACAGATTTCCAATCCAAAACAGGATTATGAGACTGCAACCAAGGGAAGCCCAGTACGATAATATCATGCAGATTATACAGAACCAAAAATTTAAAGCACTCCTGATGATCAGGTTCAACCCTCATTATCACCTAAGTAGAGAACTGAGGTTTATTCTCAGCCAAAGGGGTAGAATCGATCCCCAGTAGGGGAATAGACTTCTGTAGGGGTATCAAGGGAAACCCACAACGTTTAGCAAAATCATAATCCATCAGGTTAATAGCTGCTCCAGAATCAACGAAAGCCTGAGCAGAAAATGAGGACAGAGAGCATATCAGAGTGACAGTTAACAAAAACTTAGTCTGAACACTACCCAAGACAACTGAGCGTGCAAAACGTCTTCCCCGCTTAGGGCAGACTGAAATAGCATGAGAGGCATCACCACAGTAGAAACATAACCCATTGCGCTTTCGAAACTCATGACGCTGTGCCCCAGACACCACTCTATCACACTGCATGGGTTCAGAAGCAGGTTCACAAGGCAACACCATTCCACGCATACTTCTCCGCTCACGCAAACGTCTGTCAATTTGAATCGCTAATGACATAGAATCATTGAGACCAGAGGGGACAGAGAATCCCACCATAACATCCTTTACATTATCTGACAGACCCTTCCGAAAAAGGGCCGCCAAAGCGTCGTCATTCCACTTGGTCAGGACTGCCCACCTACGGAATCTCTGACAGTATAACTCAGCGTCATCAAGACCCTGATTTAATGCCAACAAGGCTTTTTCAGCTTGATCAGTGACATTAGGCTCATCGTACAATAACCCCAAAGCCTAAAAAAATGCATCAACATCACTCAAAACAGGATCCCCAGGTGTCAGGGAAAAAGCCCAATCCTGAGGATCGCCGCGCAGGAGAGAGATGACAATTTGAACCTGCTGCGCTGTGTTCCCTGAGGACTTAGATTTTAAGGCAAAAAACAATTTACAATTATTTTTGAAATTCTGAAACTTAGCTCGATCCCCTAAAAACAAATCTGGCATGGGAATCCTAGGTTCCACAACAGGCAACCCAGCAAGATAGGCATCAATACTCCGAACCTCAGTGGCAAGCTGATCCACACGGCCAGACAACTGTGCAAACTCCATTGAGAGAAAAAAAAAATCCTCCCCAGCACCCAGAGATACAGAGGGAAAAAAATGCAACAAACAGAAAAATATCTCTGACAACTCTGACAACCTTTTTTCTTTCACAATATTTTTTCCCTTCTGTGAGTACCATACAATTTTCAATTTTTAGGCCGGTGATACTGTTATGTTTCGGTAGCTGAGGAGTGCAGATAAAAAAAAGGCAATACACCAGAGAAGTTGGAATCTATGAGATTGCAATACCCTGACTAACCACCACAACTAGAGGCAGCCGTGGAGCGTTCCTACATTGGTCCTAGACGCCTCGTCACAGCCTGAGAAACTAACTACACCTAAAGATAGAAAGAGGAAAGCTATCTGCCCCGGAGCAGATCCCCAAAGAACATAGAAAGCCCCCAAACATGTAATGGCGGTTAGACAAGATGAAATACTGACACAGACAGAAAATAGTATGAGCAAACGTTGGGGCCCAAACTACCTAAATAGAAAAGGATAGGAAGGGCACTTACTGCAATCCCAAAAAATCCTGAAAAGCACCAACTCTACTAATTTCAAAATCACCTGAGATCACACGACCTCTACCACCTAAATTAGTTCTCTGGTGTAACAAAATCAAAACAGCAGCCACTGAAAAAACTGGAAAAAGCAAATGTACAAACATCAGTGGCTGAACTAAACTGAGAGGGCAAAAGCCCCCGGAGGGGACCCTGAAGGCCCCCACAGAAGTGCAGGACAAAATGCAAAAATCAAGCACAAAAAAAAAAAGAAGAAAATGTCTTATCTGTTAGCAGGAGATGCAGAGACGACACAGCAGGCTACAAAGGAAACAGGACTCAAGGATTGAGACCAGAACAATTGATCACCGGCAACCCTGATGGGAAGGCGACTCCCTTATATAAGACCAGTCAGTAACACCTGATTCCCACTCCTCACAATCTTCACTGGACAGTCCAGTACCGCTTGTAACCACCAGAGGGAGCCTCTGCTCAGAACTCATTTCAAGTCCATTCACAACACAATCCCCTCATTCCACAGTACAACCCAGGTCACAGAAAATCCAAACGCTGCAGCTTACTGATGAGCCTCACAGTACTTATCTATTCTCAGTGACTGCAGAGGGATCTCAAACACTGTACGCACTTACCAGTCCAAGGCGACTTATCCTGATAAATGGTAGTCCGGTGGAAGCCCTAGTAGACACGGGGGCATCAGTAAACGTCATCAGCCGTGCAGTCTATAGCCAACTCCCGAACAGACCTGCTCTACAAAGCACTAGCCTAAAGATTTTTCCTTATGGTTCAGCATCTGCACTACCCCTGTGTGGCAAATTTCAGTCAGAACTTGCAGCTGACGGGAAGTCCATCACCGACACTGTATATGTAGTAGAGTGCTCCGCAGACACGCTTCTCAGCTGCAGGAGTGCTATATCTCTGGGTCTGGTCAACCTGGTCAATAGCGTCACAGGTCCTTCGGCCCAACACATCATGCAGAGATACCCCAATCTCTTTAAAGGTCTCGGTAAGCTAAAAGACGTTCAGATAAAATTGCATATTGACCAGTCAATACAGCCGTCTGTTCAACCTCACAGGCGCATCCCATTTCATGTCCGCAAACTTGTGGAGCAAGAACTGCAGGATCTGGAAGCGTCTGATGTTGTTGAACGAGTTGAAGGCCCGACTCCTTGGGTATCGCCCATTGTTGTTGCACCAAAACCAAAGCAGCCTGGTAAAATCCGGCTATGTGTGGATATGCGGCATGCCAATTTGGCTATTCAAAGAGAAAGGCACATCACGCCCACTATTGATGACATTATCACAGACCTGAATGGTGCAAAAGTATTTTCTAAAATTGATTTAAAATCAGGTTATCATCAACTTGAGTTGCATCCAGATTCCAGGTACATTACAACTTTTAGTACCCATGTGGGCTTACGACGATTCAAGAAGTTGAACTTTGGTATCTCATCTGCGGCAGAAATATTTCAGAACGTTATCAGTCAGGTTCTATCTGGAATAGCAGGAGTTCTAAACGTCAGTGATGACATTCTTATATATGGTACAACCCAAGAGGAGCATGACAGTCACTTAGAGCAAGTGTTTCAGAGACTGCAAGCCTGCAATCTAACTGTCAATCCGTCAAAATGTGAGTTTAACCAAAAGTCATTAAGCTTCTTTGGATATATCTTTTCGGAGCAAGGAGTTTCAGCAGATCCTCAGAAAGTTGCTGCCATAAAGTCAGCTAGCCAACCTCAAAATGTGTCAGAGGTTCGCAGTTTTCTAGGACTAGTCACGTACTGTGGGCGATTTATGCCTGATCTGGCCACGATCTCCGAACCTCTGCGACTACTCACGAAAAAAGACACTCCTTGGACATGGACTACTGAACACCAAGCAGCATTCGATTCCATGAAGTCCGGTCTGACTGGCGACACCGTCATGGCCTATTTTGACCCTCTAAAGTCCACAGAGCTGATCGTGGACGCTAGTCCGGTGGGCCTGGGTGCAATTCTCACACAAGTGTCCAAAGAAGGCAACGCTTCTACCATTTCCTATGCAAGCAAAGCCTTAACAGAGACAGAACAACGCTATTCACAAACTGAAAGGGAAGCTCTTGCGGTTGTGTGGGGATGCCTTCATTTTCATCTGTACCTTATGGACATAAATTCACAGTGATAAGCGACCACAAACCGCTCATTCCGCTTTTCAACAAACATTCTTCAAAGCCTCCCCCACGACTTGAACGCTGGTTGCTCCGCCTACAGAACTACCAGTTTCGGTTGAGATACGAGGCAGGAGCTGGTAATCCGGCTGACTACTTTTCGAGACACCTAACACCACAAACTACCAAGGACGACATCCCAGCAACTATCCTTGCAGAGGAACATATCAATTTTATTGTTGCACATTCTTTGCCAAAAGCTATAACTATGGAGGAAATACAACAAACGGTGGATTCCGATCACCAACTTCAGTTAGTTATAGAGACTGTTCGATCTAAAAATTGGAGCAATTTTCTTGCTGAAGCCCGCCTCCAAACACCGGATCAAACAACCTACTTGACAGCCTTCTTTAATGCACGACATGATCTCTCCGTGTCTGATTCAAATCTACTGTTGCGTAACAATCGGTTGGTGATACCCCAAAAACTTCAAAGCAGAGTACTGGATCTGGCCCACGAGGCTCATCAAGGGGTGGTGAAAACAAAGCAATTACTGAGAGAGAAAGTCTGGTTTCCAGGACTAGACAAAAAAGTAGAGGCACTCATTGAAAATTGCATACCTTGCCAAGCAACTACAATTGACCATAGACGAGCACCCTTACAAATGACACCCCTGCCAGAGGGCCCGTGGTCTGCTGTTAGTGTTGATTTCTGTGTTTTACCGGATCACTCCTATCTGCTGGTTGTCATGGATGACTATTCGAGGTTCCCAGTCATTGAACATGTTTCGACAACCTCTGCCAGGGCTGTTATAACAAAATTAGACAAGATCTTCTCGGCATATGGCATACCGGAAACAGTGAAGTCCGACAATGGACCACCTTTTAATAGCACAGACTTTCGATCATTCGCAACCTATCTTGGTTTCACTCACAGGAAAATAACTCCTTACTGGCCTCAGGCCAATGGTGAAGTGGAACGGTTCATGCAATCAATCAACAAAACTTTGAGGATCGCTACCATGGAGCACAAGGACTTACAGCAAGAGTTACACAGATTTCTTAGACAGTACAGAGCTACACCCCATTCTACTACTGGGATACCACCTGCCACTGCACTGTTCAATAGGCCTATGCGTGTCAAACTCCCGAGCGTTCCGCAGAGCCCTGTTCAAACCCCAATTGCTACTAAGGATGCCATATCCAAACAGAAGATGAAGAGGTATGCAGATAAGAGCAGTCATCGTTGCAAGCCACCGGAAGTATTGGTGGGAGATTGGGTCCTGGTAAAAAGGCTAAGACCTAGAGACAAGTTTGCATCACAATACTATCCTGAACCCTTTCAGGTCACACAAGTCAAAGGCACCATGGTTACTGCTCAAGATCACGGTCGCCAGGTCACAAGGAATGTGTCCCATTTTAAAAAACTTTGCGACTATGTCCCAGAAACAGACGAGGCAGATAGCGATGACGTCCTGCCGGATCCCCAGAGCTCAGCAGTTCCAAGGGAGGATAGCTCAGGGGACTCAGAAAGTTCATCTGGGACTGTGATGTCTCACCGCTATCCAGCGAGGGCAAATCGTAGACCGCCAGCCCACCTCTTGGACTATGTTCTGCAGTAAAAAGAAAAAAAAAAATCCTTCGTACTAATGTGAACTTTTGGACCGTTATCCAGTTATAATGTTGTTTTGTTTGGTGAGAAGAGGAGAGATGTGATGTTGTTACTATATCTGTGATTGGCTTGCTGTTATTCTTGTTTCAGTTTCTGCCTAGTAACAATGATGTAATGGGGAGGAGGAGACTAGGCAGGAGCAGGAAGTCCTGGGTAAGGGGAGCAGGAGAGAGGAACGAAAATAAAGTATGGCTGTTTAAACCTACCATCCAGCATCTCTGTGTGGCCTTCTGGAGTTCCCTTCATCTGCACAAATCATGCACATGTCATGTGCAGGAAAAGATGCGGGCTGCCGGGACATGTCATAGGTCAGGAAGGGATTAAACCAGTTAGCTTGCTGTACAAAATGATTAATAAATAACATTTTCCATATGTCTACTTTACATCTGCATCATTTTTCAAATGTCATTTCATCTTGTAAGGATTTTAGAAGTGTTAAAAGTTAAGCAGTAATTTCTCATTTTTTCAATAAATTTACAAAACCTGTTTCTTTAGGGACCTATTCAGGTTTTACCCCTTTACCCCCAAGGGTGGTTTGCACGTTAATGACCCGGCCAATTTTTACAATTCTGACCACTGTCCCTTTATGAGGTTATAACTCTGGAATGCTTTAACGGAGCTTGGTGATTCTGATATTGCTTTCTCGAGACATATTTTACTTCATGATAGTGGTAAAATTTCTTCGATATAACTTGCATTTATTTATGAAAAAAAAAGAAATATGGTGAAAATTTTGACATTTTCAAGCTTTGAATTTTTATGCCCTTAAAACAGAGAAATACAGTATGTCACACAAAATAGTTACTAAATAACATTTCCCACGTGTCTACTTTACATCAGCACAAGTTTGGAAACAATTTTATTTTTTTAGGAAGTTATAAGGGTTAAAAGTTGACCAGCGATTTCTCATTTTTACAACACCATTTTTTTTAGGGACCATATCACATTTGAAGTCACTTTGAGGGGTCTATATGATAGAAAATACCCAAAAGTGACACCATTCTAAAAACTGCACCCCTCAAGGTGCTCAAAACCACATTCAAGAAGTTTATCAACCCTTCAGGTGCTTCACAGGAATTTTTGGAATGTTTAAAAAAAAGGAGCATTTAACTTTTTTTCACAAAATATTTACTTCAGATCCAATTTTTTTTATTTTACCAAGGGTAACAGGAGAAATTGGACTGCAAAAGTTCTTGTGCAATTTGTCCTGAGTACGCTGATACCCCATATGTGTGGGGGAACCACTGTTTGGGTGCACAGCAGAGCTCGGAAGGGAAGGATCGCCGTTTGACTTTTCAATGTAAAATTGGCTGGAATTGAGATTGGACGCCATGTTGCGTTTGAAGAGCCCCAGATGCGCCTAAACGGTGGAAACCCCCACAAGTGACACCATTTTGGAAAGTAGACCCCCTAAGGAACTTATCTAGATGTGTGGTGAGCACTTTGAACCCCCAAGTGCTTCACAGAAGTTTATAACGTAGAGCCGTAAAAATAAAAAATCATAATTTTTCCACAAAAATGATCTTCTCGCCCCCATTTTTTTATTTTCCCAAGGGTAACAGGAGAAATTGTTGTTGTGCAATTTGTCCTGAGTACTCTGATACCCTATATGTGGAAGTAAACCACTATTTGGGTGCATGGCAGAGCTTGGAAGGGAAGGAGCGCCGTTTGACTTTTTCAACGCAGAATTGGCTGGGCACCATGTCGCGAGAGCCCCTGATGTGCCTAAACAGTGGAAACCCCCACAAATAACACCAATTTGGAAACTAGACCCCCCCAAGGAACTTATCTAGATGTGCGGTGAGCACTTTGAACCCCTAAGGGCTTCACAGAAGTTTATAACGTAGAGCCATAAAATAACAAAATCATATTTTTTCCACAAAAATGATCTTTTCTTCCCAAAGTTTTATTTTCCCAAGGGCAAAAAAAGACCACAAAAGTTATTGCACAATTTGTCCTGAATATGCTGATATCCCGTATGTGGTGTAAACCACTGTTTGGGCGCATGGCAGAGCACGGAGGGGAATGAGCGCTGTTTGACTTTTTCAACGCAAAATTGGCTGGAATTGAGATCAGACACCATCTCGCGTTTGGAGAGCCCCTGATGTGCCTGAAAAGTGGAAACCCCCCACAAGTGACCCCATTTTGGAAACTAGACGCCCCAAGGAACTTGTCTTGACTAGTGTTGAGCGATACGATACTGCAAATATCGGGTATCAGCCGATATTAGCTGTATCGGGCTTTCGATTCCGAGTACCGATATTTTCGTCATATCGGATACCGGAATCGGATTTGTCACTGTCACTGTGAGTGTCCGTCGGTCGGGTCTGTCAGGAGTCAGCGGCACTTACCTGGCAGAAGATCTCCGGCGGTCACGTCCTGGACTGCTTGATGGCCGCCATTATCTTCTCTCTGGCGGTCACATGCAGTTTTTCGCGATAACTGCAGTGACTGCAGGGTAATCCCGGCCGTAAAGCAGTCCGATGACGTCACCGCCGGGGAAGCAGGTAATCAGCTGTGCTGCGCCGGGATGACAGGCTCTGCCTGTCATTCTGATGTAGCAGAGCTGGATCGTCGTGGGACACTCGTTACTATGGACTGCGTCGGACAGGTGGTATACTGCTGTTTTTTTTGTTTTTTTTTACAGGAGATCGATGGCGTCGCAGGATGAGACTGTAATAAAAGTAATGAAAACTGTGTTGTGTTTTTTATTAAATTAAAAATTTTTTTTATGAACATTCACCCGTCCGGGTACATCAACAATTTAACTATTTACATATTTAACTATTTACATACAGGGACCCTGTCCGGGTTATTTATAATTCTTTGGCAGGGGTGTTCCAGGTACCACCTGGTACTCTTCTGATGCTTGCCAAACATCCGAGACACCAAGGACCACCAGGACCTGATGACGTCGTGTGGCCTGTACAGTCAAGTTGTGACCCGCTATCTGTGTCTGTGTGGCCACCTCTTTCATCTCCCTCCGGGTCTGGAGCCCTATGTCCCGGACTGAATGAACCCCAGGGGGCCTAACAGGTGCCGGGTACGGGCCAGCTATAGTTATCATGTCCATAGCTGGGGCTGCTGAGGAGACCACTGAGGGAGGCTGGGGAGATTTACGGCGTGGGGTGGGCACTTGTGCAGAGGCCTGGATGTGGGAGGCTGAAGGCTCCGAGGGTCTCACAGGTTCCTGACACTCTGGGGAGTAGGGGTCGCACCTGGTAACATTTAGGGCGTACCATCCATTGTAACCCCAGTGTCGGGTGTAAGTCACCAAGTCTCCTGGCAACAGGTCCCTCCCCGGGTGTCCTTCTGGGAGGTGAGCCTCCACGTCCCGCCGGGTCACAAACACTTCTCAATAAAGTCCAGGCTCCTGGATCAAGCCCCAACCACCTTTCAATTTAAAGCTCCGTACTGCACCCTTACGCCGCGGCTCCCACAGGGTACCTTTATCTTTTCTCATCCGGTCCTTATCTGCCCGGTCCTTCTCCAGGTTACGTTGCCGAAGCTTTTGGGATTCTCGCTGCTCCCTTTGTCGCTCTGCTTCCCGCTCCCAACGTCTCCACTCTTCCTCCTGACGCCGGTTGTAATTCTCCTCCACCAGCATCTCCATGTCTCCACCATCAAACTGCAGCTTACGATGTCCGGTTTGCGGCAGCTCTCCTGGCGCCCCCCAGTCCTGGCGGCGCTCACCTGCGGAGGAAGCAGCCGGCTCTGGAACAGATGACAGTCGGGGCTCCGGTACAGACAGGTAGACCTCTGGTGCCTGCGCGGCCTCCTCCATGAGGACGGGTGTCGCTTCTTCTGTCTCAGCGACGGGGGCAGACAGCGGGATCTGGGGTGCTGCCGGTGCAGAGTTTTTTGCAGGAACGGGTGCCTCCACTGCGACAACGTCAACCGGATCACATTGCAAGGGCTGGGATGCCCGCACGGACTCCTCTACTAGAACGGGTGCCTCACCTTCCGGTACAGACACTTCAGGTAAGAGGGATTGGTGCCGCTCCAAGTTTAGTTTTAGGGCACACCAGCTGGCTTCCATCCTGGCGACCTCCTCCCGGTGCCGGGCCAGGCCTCTTAGGGTATCCTCCGCTTCTTGCAGCGTAGGAGGGTTTCCAGGCCGGGTGCCCAACGGTGGTTCCGTGGCGATCGGGTCGCTTCCGTGGGGGGAGAGCTCTGACTGCTCCATCCCTTCACACTTCTGCTCGTGTCCATTAGCCATCTCTGCCAAGTCACATGTGTCATTAGCATCTGGAGAGGGCCCCTCTTTTGTAGGGAGGCGGGACCTTCGTGTTAGTTTCCGCACACTGAGGAGGATGAGGAGGCGGAACTCAAGAGCTGTGGGGCACGATCTTACATTGCAGTACCATTTAGAGTGGTCGGCCATCGTTTTTGCGCCACTGAGTGAGTGTACACCCACGAAGAGCACGCCCTTCTTCTTCACCAGTGCCTCGTCGTGACGCAGATATGGCGGAAAAATGGCAAATACATTCTCTGATGATTTTAGCAATTCTCAAGCACAAAACCAGTTCAATTCAGGCACACAGGACTCGCTTATAGCGAGCTACAGAATCCTGTTCGTGACTCCCAAGTTGAGTCGCACAGAGCCAGAGGTTTTGGGGGTACTCGGCACCGAGCCCGTCGACTTCTATGGGGTATGTCACGGCTTTACCCGGCAATTGAATCAGAGTCTATTTTACTATGTAGAAGTGTATAAACTATAAATATATGTATATATATATGTCACAATGACATGTAATATATATATATATATGTATTCTATGTGTGTATATTTTGTGTTTACAACGAAAGAAAGTTTTTTTTTGTTGCGATATTTTGTTCCCATAGACTTACATGGGACTTCCGGTATCGGAATCGGATATCGACGATATTTAGTGATATCGGCGATACCATTCCGATACGATATTTTTAGATATCGAGCAGTATCGCTCAACACTAGTCTTGACAACTTTGAACCCCCAAGTGTTTCACTAAAGTTTATAACGCCAGAGCTTGAAAATAAAAAATAAAAACATGATCTTTTAGTCCCCAATTTTTTATTTTCCCAAGAGTAACAGGAGAAATTGGACCCCAAAAGTTGTTGTCCAATTTGTCTTGAGTACGCTGATACCCCATATATGGGAGAAATCTACTGTATGGGCACCCGTCGGGGCTCGGAAAGGAAGTAGTGACGTTTTGGAATGCAGACTTTGATGGAATGGTCTGTGGGCGTCATGTCGAATTGGAGAGCCCCTGATGTACCTAAACAGTGGAAACCCCCACAAGTGAGTCCATTTTGGAAACTAGACCACCCAAGGAACTTATCTAGATGTGTGGGGAGAACTTTGAACCCCCCAAGTGCTTAACAGAAGTTTATAACGTAGAGCCATAAAAATAAAAATCACATTTTTTTCCACAAAAATTATATTTTCGCCCACAATTTTTTATTTTCCCAAGGATAACAGAAAAAATGAGACCCCAAGAGTTATTGTCCAATTTGTCCTGAGTATGCTGATACCCCATATGTGGGGGTAAACCACTTTTTGGGCGCATGGCAGAGCTCGAAAGGGAAGGAGCACCATTTGACTTTTTCAACGCAGAATTGGCTGGAATTGAGATCAGACGCCATGTCATGTTTGGAGATCCCCTGATGATACTAAACAGTGGAAATACCCCAATTCTAACTCCAACCCTAACCCCAACACACCCCAAACCCTAATCCCAACCCTAAACATAACCCTAACCACAAACCTAACCCTAACACACCCCTAACCCTAATCCCAACCCTAACCCTAATCCTAACCTTAACCCTAATGGGAAAATGGAAATAAATATATATTTTTAATTTTATTATTTTTCCGTAACTAAGGGGGAAATAAAGGGGGCTTGATTTACTATTTATAGTGAGTTTTTAATCGGGTTTTTACGATAGGCAGCTGTCACAAGCTAAAAGACACTTTTTATTGCAAAAAATAGTTTTTGCATCACCACATTTTGAGAGCTATAAGTTTTCCACATTTTGGCCCACAGAGTCATGTGATGTCTTATTTTTTACGGGACGAGTTGACATTTTTATTGGCACCATTTTTGGGCACATGACATATTTTGATCGCTTTTTATTACGATTTTTGGGAGGCAGAATGAACAAAAACCAGCAATTCATGAATTTCTTTTGGGGGGCGTTTATACCGTTCCGCAGGTGATAAAATTGATGAAGTAGTTTTATTCTTCGGGTCAGTACAATTACAGCGATACCTCATTTATATATTTTTTTATGTTTTGGCGCTTTTATACAATAAAAACGATTTTATAAAAAAAAATAATTGTTTTTGCATCACTTTATTCTGAGAGCTATAACTTTTTTATTTTTTCGCTGATGATGCTGTGTGGTGGCTCATTTTTTGCGGGACAAGATGACGTTTTCAGCAGTACCATGGTTATTAATATCCATCTTTTTGATCGTGTGCTATTCCACTTTTTGTTCTGTGGTATGATGATAAAGCATTGTTTTTTTGCCTTGTTTTTTTTTTTTTTTTTTAAAGGGGTTCACTAAAGGGGTTAACTAGTGGGACAGTTTTATAGGGCGGGTCATTACGGACGCGGAAATACTAAATATGTGTACTTTTATTGTTTTTTTATTTTCATAAAGAAATTAATTTATTGGGGAATATTTTTTCTTTATTTAGGATTTTTTTTTATTATTTTTACACATGTTTATTTTTATTTTTACTTTGTCCCAGGTGGACATCACTGTATAGGGTCAGATTGCTGATCTGACAGTTTGCAGAGCACTCTGTCAGATCAGCGATCTGACAGGCAGTGCTGGAGGCTTGCCGTGCCTGCTCTCAGCAGGCACTGAGAAGCCACCTCCTTGCAGGAACCCGAAGGACCCGTGGCCATCTTGGATCCAGGGGCCTGTAGGGAGGAGGCCTCAGGAAGCATGCAGGAAGCCCCCCCTTTGCGCGATGCTTCCCTATGCCGCCGCATGTTTGATCGCAGTGTGCCGGGGGTTAATTTGCCGGGAGCGGTCCATGACCGCTCATGGCACATAGTGCCGGGTGTCAGCTGTGATAATCAGCTGACACCCGGCCGTGATCAGCTGCGCTCCCCGTGAGCGCAGCTGATAGCATATGACGTACTACCCCGTCCACAGTCATAAGGCCCGGGTCACCGGAGGGGATAGTACGTCAGATGTCAGAAAGGGGTTAATCTAAATGTTGCTTTAGTCCCATTTTTTCACACTTTTAGAAGGAATAACATGAGAAATGGACCTCAAAATTTGTTACCCAGTTTCTTCTGAGCACAATTGTATCCTACCTGATGTCAAAAATTTCTATTTGGACAAGTGGCAGGGCTCGGAAAGGAAGGAGCACTGTTGTGAATGGACTTGAAATGAGTTTGAGCAGGGCTCCCTCTGGTGGTTAAAGCGTACTGGACTGTCCAGTGAGGATTGTGAGGATTGGGAATCGGTGTTACTGACTGGTCTTATATAAGGAGTCGCCTTCCCATCAGGGTTGCCGTGATCAATTGTTCTGGTCTCAATCCTTGATTCTGTTTCTTTGTAGCCTGCTGTGTCGTGTCTGAATCTCCTGCTAACAGATAAGACATTTTCTTCTTTTTGTTTTTGTGCTTGATTTTTGCATTTTGTCCTGCACTTCTGTGGGGGCCTTCAGGGTCCCTCTCGGGGGCTTTTGCCCTCTCAGTTTAGTTAAAGCCACTGATGTTTGTACATTTGCTTTTTCCAGTTTTTATCAGTGGCTGCTGTTTGATTTTGTTACACCAGAGAACTAATTTAGGTGGTAGAGGTCGTGTCATCTCAGGTGTTTTTGAAATTAGTAGAGTTGGTGCTTTTCAGGGTTTTTTTGGGATTGCAGTAAGTGCCCTTCCTATCCTTTTCTATTTAGGTAGTTTGGGCCCAACGTTTGCTCATACTATTTTCTGTCTGTGTCAGTATTTCTTCTTGTCTAACCGCCATTACATGTTTGGGGGCTTTCTATGTTCTTTGGGGATCTGCTCCGGGGCAGATAGCTTTCTCTTTCTATCTTTAGGTGTAGTTAGTTTCTCAGGCTGTGACGAGGCGTCTAGGACCAACGTAGGAACGCTCCACGGCTGCCTCTAGTTGTGGTGGTTAGTCAGGGTACTGCAATCTCATAGATTCCAACTGCTATGGTGTATTGCCTTTTTTACCTGCACTCCTCAGCTACCGAAACATAACAGTATCACTGGCCCAAAAATTGAAAATTGTATGGTACTCACAGAAGGGAAAAATATTGTGAAAGAAAAAAGGTTGTCAGAGTTGTCAGAGATATTTTTCTGTTTGTTGCATTTTTTTTTTTTCCCTCTGTATGTCTGGGTGCTGAGGAGGATTTTTTCTCTCAATGGAGTTTGCACAGTTGTCTGGCCGTGTGGATCAGCTTGCCACTGAGGTTCGGAGTATTGCTACCTATCTTGCTAGGTTGCCTGTTGTGGAACTAGGATTCCCATGCCAGATTTGTTTTTGGGGATCGAGCCAAGTTTCTGAATTTCAAAAATAATTGTAAATTGTTTTTTTGCCTTAAAATCTAAGTCCTCAGGGAACGCAGCGCAGCAGGTTCAAATTGTCATCTCTCTCCTGCGCGGCGATCCTCAGGATTGGGCTTTTTCCCTGACACCTGGGGATCCTGTTTTGAGTGATTTGATGCATTTTTTCAGGCCTTGGGGTTATTGCACGATGAGCCTAATGTCATGATCAAGCTGAAAAAGCCTTGTTGGCATTAAATCAGGGTCTTGATGACGCTGAGTTATACTGTCAGAGATTCCGTAGGTGGGCAGTCCTGACAATGGAATGACGACGCTTTGCAGCCCTTTTTCGAAGGGTCTGTCAGATAATGTAAAGGATGTTATGGTGGGATTCCCTGTCCCTCTGGTCTCAATGATTCTATGTCATTGGCGATTCAATTGACAGACGTTTGCGTGAGCGGAGAAGTATGCGTGGAATAGTGTTGCCTTGTGAACCTGCTTCTAAATCCATGCAGTGTGATAGAGTGGTTTCTGGGCACAGCGTCATGAGTTTCGAAAGCGCAATGGGTTATGTTTCTACTGTGGTGATGCCTCTCATGCTATTTCAGTCTGCCCTAAGCGGGGAAGACGTTTTGCACGCTCAGTTGTCTTGGGTAGTGTTCAGACTAAGTTTTTATTAACTGTTACTCTGATATGCTCTCTGTCCTCATTTTCTGCTCAGGCTTTCGTTGATTCGGGAGCAGCTATTAACCTGATGGATTTTGATTTTGCTAAACGTTGTGGGTTTCCCTTGATACCCCTACGGAAGTCTATTCCCCTACTGGGGATCGATTCTACCCCTTTAGCTGAGAATAAACCTCAGTTCTCTACTCAGGTGATAATGAGGGTTGAACCTGATCATCAGGAGAGCTGCAAATTTTTGGTTCTGTATAATCTGCATGACATTATCGTACTGGGTTTCCTTTGGTTACAGTCTCATAATCCTGTTTTGGATTGGAAATCTGTGTCTGTAACCAGTTGGGGCTGCCAATGTGTTAATACCAACACTCCTGTTTTTTCTGCCTCCCCCCAGGCTCAGGATGTTCCTGACTTTTTGATTGATTTTTCTGATGTGTTTAGCGAAAGTAAATCTGCATCCTTGCCTCCCCATAGGAGCTATGACTGCGCTATTGAATTAGTGCCTGGTAGTAAATTCCCTAAAGGTCGCCTTTTTAACTTGTCTGTACCTAAACATGACGCTATGCGGTCTTATATCAAGGAGTCATTGGAGAAGGGTCATATCAGACCATCCTCTTCACCCTTAGGTGCCGGTTTTTTCTTTGTGGCCAAAAAGGATGGTTCATTAAGGCCGTGTATTGATTATCGTCTTTTGAACAATATTACTGTGAAATATCAATATCCGTTACCCTTGATTTCTGACCTGTTTTCCAGGGTGAAAAACGCTACTTGGTTTACCAAGCTTGACCTCAGGGGGGCATATAACCTTATTCGCATTAAGCACGGGGATGAATGGAAGACGGCATTTAATACCCCTGAGGGGCATTTTGAGTACCTTGTGATGCCCTTTGGGCTCACTAATGCTCCTTCTGTCTTCCAGTCCTTCATGAATGACATTTTCAGGGATTTTGTGGATAAATTTCTGATTGTTTATTTGGATGATATCTTGATTTTTTCCAATGACTGGGACTCTCATGTGAAACATGTTCGAACTGTATTCCAGATTTTGAGAGAGAATGCTCTGTATGTGAAGGGATCAAAGTGTCTTTTTGGTGTACAGAGGATCTCATTTTTGGGATTCATTTTGTCCCCATCTGTTATTGAAATGGACCCGGTCAAGGTTCAGGCCATCTGTGATTGGGTCCAACCTACTTCATTAAAGGCTCTTCAAAGATTTTTGGGTTTTGCCAATTTTTATCGTAAATTTATTGGTAATTTCTCGGTTATTGTTAAACCATTAACTGATTTGACCAAAAAGGGTTCTGATGGGTGAATTGGCCTCCTGAGGCAGTCCTGCATTTCAGGAACTTAAGCAGAGATTCACTTCTGCTCCTGTTCTACGGCAGCCTGATGTTTCTCTGCCATTTCAGGTGGAGGTTGATGCCTCTGAAATTGGGGCAGGTGCCGTTTTGTCCCAAAGAGATCCAGAGACCTCTGAAAGTAACCCTTGTGCCTTTTTCTCTCGAAAATTTTCTCCTACTGAACGTAATTATGACGTGGGTAATCGGGAGTTATTGGCCATGAAGTGGGCTTTTGAAGAGTGGAGACATTGGCTGGAGGGAGCCAAACATCAGGTGGTGGTCCTTACGGACCATAAGAATCTGGTTTATCTAGAATCTGCCAAGCGACTTAATCCTAGACAGGCCAGGTGGGCCTTGTTTTTCACACGTTTTAATTTTGTGGTTTCCTTTCTTCCTGGCACTAAGAATGTTAAGGGGATGCCCTCTCGAGGAGTTTCCTTGCGGACTCTCCTGAGGTATCTGATCCTTCTGTTATTTTGAAAGAAGGTGTAGTTCTTTCCGCCATCTCGCCCAATTTGAGACTGGCTCTGGAGGGGTGTCAGGAGGATAGGCCCGAGCGCTGCCCTGTTGGGAAATTGTTTGTCCCGGACCAGTGGAAAAAGAGTGTGATGTCTGAGATTCATTGTTCCACGTTGGCCGGTCATCCCGGAATTTTTGGTACCAGAGACTTGGTTAGTCGTCCTTTTGGTGGCCTACCTTGTCTCGTGATGTCAGGGAATTTGTGCAGTCCTGCGGGACTTGCTCTCGCTCCAAGCCTTGCTCTCGCTCTAGTGGTTTGTTGATGCCATTGCCTGTGCCCAAGAGACCATGGACCCATATCTCTATGGATTTCATTTCCGACCTCCCTGTTTCTCAGAGAATGACCGTCATCTGGGTGATTTGTGATAGGTTTTCCAAGATGATACATCTTGTGCCATTACCTAAGTTGCCTTCCTCCTCTGAATTGGTGCCTTTGTTCCTTCAGCATGTGGTTCGTTTACACGGCATTCCTGAGAACATTGTGTCTGACAGAGCAGTCCAGTTTGTTTCCAGATTTTGGAGGACCTTTTGTTCTAAACTTGGTGTTCAATTGTCTTTCTCCTCGGCGTTTCATCCTCAGACCAATGGTCAAACTGAGAGAACAAACCAGACATTGGAGACTTATCTAAGATGCTTTGTGTCTGCTGATCAGGATGACTGGGTCTCTTTTTTGCCTTTGGCTGAGTTTGCTCTCAATAATAGGGCTAGCTTTGCCACTTTGATGTCTCCATTTTTCTGTAATTCTGGGTTTCACCCTCGATTTTCTTCAGGACAGACGGAGGCTTCTGTCTGTCCAGGTGTTGACTCTGTTGTGGAGCGTATGCAACAGATTTGGGACCAGGTAGTGGAGAGGTTATCCCTCTCTCAGGAGAGGGTCCAGCGGTTTGCTAACCGGCATAGGACTGATGGTCCTCGGTTTAAAGTGGGGGACTTGGTCTGGTTGTCCTCAAAAAATATTCCTATGAGAGTGGCATCTCCTAAATTTAAGCCTAGGTTCATTGGACCTTATAAGATCATGGAGATTCTTAATCCTGTTTCTTTTCGTTTGCTTCTTCCAGGGACATTTAAGATCCATAACGTGTTCCACAAGTCCTTGTTGAAGAGGTTTGTTGAGCCAGTGGTTCCTACTGCTTTGCCTCCTGACCCTGTTCTGGTTGAGGGCAATATGGAGTTTGTGGTTGAGAAAATATTGAATTCTCGTTTTTCTAGACGGAAACTCCAGTATTTGGTTAAGTGGAGAGGTTATGGTCAGGAAGACAATTCTTGGGTGTTTGCTTCGGACATCCATGCTAGGAGACTCATCCGTGCGTATCATAGAACTCATCCTGACCGACCTGGTTGCTCAAGTGAGGGTTCGGTGACCCCTCCTCAAGGGGGGGGTACTGTTGTGAATGGACTTGAAATGAGTTCTGAGCAGGGGCTCCCTCTGGTGGTTACAAGCGGTACTGGACTGTCCAGTGAGGATTGTGAGGATTGGGAATCAGGTGTTACTGACTGGTCTTATATAAGGGAGTCGCCTTCCCATCAGGGTTGCCGGTGATCAATTGTTCTGGTCTCAATCCTTGATTCCTGTTTCCTTTGTAGCCTGCTGTTTTCGTGTCTGCATCTCCTGCTAACAGATAAGACATTTTCTTCTTTTTGTTTTTGTGCTTGATTTTTGCATTTTGTCCTGCACTTCTGTGGGGGCCTTCAGGGTCCCCTCCGGGGGCTTTTGCCCTCTCAGTTTAGTTCAGCCACTGATGTTTGTACATTTGCTTTTTCCAGTTTTTTCAGTGGCTGCTGTTTTGATTTTGTTACACCAGAGAACTAATTTAGGTGGTAGAGGTCGTGTGACCTCAGGTGTTTTTGAAATTAGTAGAGTTGGTGCTTTTCAGGGTTTTTTTTGGGATTGCAGTAAGTGCCCTTCCTATCCTTTTCTATTTAGGTAGTTTGGGCCCCAACGTTTGCTCATACTATTTTCTGTCTGTGTCAGTATTTCTTCTTGTCTAACCGCCATTACATGTTTGGGGGCTTTCTATGTTCTTTGGGGATCTGCTCCGGGGCAGATAGCTTTCCTCTTTCTATCTTTAGGTGTAGTTAGTTTCTCAGGCTGTGACGAGGCGTCTAGGACCAACGTAGGAACGCTCCACGGCTGCCTCTAGTTGTGGTGGTTAGTCAGGGTACTGCAATCTCATAGATTCCAACTGCTCTGGTGTATTGCCTTTTTTACCTGCACTCCTCAGCTACCGAAACATAACAGAGCACCATTTGAATTTTGGAACACAAATTTGGCTGAAATAGATTGCGGGCACCATGTCACAGTTGCAGGGCCCATATGTTACCTAAACAGCAAAAACCAACAACATGTGGCCCCATTCTGGAAACTACACCTCTCAAGGATTTTATCCAAGGGTATAATGAGCATTTTAACTCACAGATACAACTGTCATGATCCATTCCTGGGTTTAGTCTGTCTGCCCTTGGTCCGGGCGGATCATGTCAAGGGTTAACTTTGCTCTGCCTCATTCTGGGTTCAGGTTGGCTATTTAGCTCTCACACATCCTGCTAGCAGTGTGAGCTATACTGCTACCTTCGGCTTGTGAACCTGACTGGTAACCCTTGATTTGTCCTGCTGTTATCCCTGACTTGTCCCGTGTCTGTTGTTTCCCTCTGTCTGCCCTGTTCCCTGCATTTCCCTGCTTGTCTGTTTGATTCTCTGGTTTTTGACTCGGCTTGTATTCGGACTCGTTTCTGCTTTCTGTCTTTGTCTTATCTGCTTCTGACCGTTGCTGACCTCCTGGCTTTCTCCTGACCACGCATATTGCTTATTCCTTTTGTCCTGCTGCCTCCGTACGGTTTTGACTTGGCTTGCCTGACCATGCTCACGCCACTTAGTGGCGCCTGTGTTTCTGCTCTGTAGAGGACTTGCTTAGACCTGTGATTCTTCCTGACTCAGTTTTGGACGTTTTTGCTGCCACCTGGTGGTGGTTTTGGCTGCTGCAGTGCAGGCCTACTCTGGTAGTGTGTAATCCCTTCTCCCCTCTGTAACCTACAGGTGGAGCACACACTACCCTGCATTACAGCTGCTTGACATTATAGCTCACCCCTACATATACATATAAAGGGATTTCTGCATTTTTTTTTTCTCTGCTCTGTTTGCTATGGATCCGCTCCATACCTTGGCAGATCACATGAATAGTTTGGCATTAATTATGCAAGACCTATTTGTGCAACAGAGGGAGCTTTCTAACACAGTAATATCGTTGCAGACTGACTGTAAGCATTCTAACACTGTTGATGTTTCTTTGCACTCTCCTGAACCTACAGTAAAGCTCCCAGATGCCTTCTCCGGGAGAGGGAGAAATTCAGTACCTTTAGGGAGAGTTGCAAACTATGGTTTTCACTTAGACCCCTATCTTCTGGTGATGAGAGTCAGCGGGTGGGGATAATCATTTCCTTATTGCGGGAGGGACCTCAGTCGTGGGCTTTCTCTCTACCTGCTTCTGCCCCTGAACGTGTGTCTGTGGACAGATTCTTTGAGGCTTTGGGACTGATTTATGATGAACCAGACCGGGTCAGGGTAGCAGAGGACATGATCATGGGTCTCTCTCAGAATGAACTCACTGCTGAACAGTATTGTTCTGAGTTCAGGAGGTGGTCTGTTGAGGTGTCCTGGAATGACTCTGCTCTTAGACGCCTGTTTGAGAGAGGATTATCGGATCATCTCAAGGACGCGCTGGCCCTTCATATGCCGCCCAGTTCCCTGGAAGAGGCCATGACCCAGGCCATTCGTATGGACCGGAGGTTACGGGAGAGAGGAATTATCCAGCATGAGATTCACGTATTGCCTGCCAAGTCTGAGGTGGTGTCATTCAAGGAGACTATGGAAGTTGGTACCATTAATTTCAAGGAGAAAGAGAGGAGACGGCGACAAGATGAGAAATTATGTTTTTATTGTGGAGATCCGGGACATTGGAAGACGGACTGCCCCTCTTGTCCATCAAATAAGGAGCTGCCGAGTCTGGGTGATGATCTAGGAGGTCATCCAGACTCTCAGGTACCATTTTCATCTTTTCAGAAAATTTTGTTAGAGGTGGAACTGTGTTATGGAGGTGGTAGTGCTTCCACTTCAGCATTTGTGGACTGTGGATCTTCCATGAATTTCATTAACTCTAGTATGGTGTCCAAGTTAAAGTTAGGGACAGTCAGGCTAGAGACTCCCATCTATATCGTTGCAATTGATAAGACACCGTTGGCTCAAAATGTCATTAAGTTTGTCTCTGAGGAGTTCCTCCTCAAGGTGGATTCCTTACATCAGGAACGAATTTCGTGTTATGTTATGAATAATCTTCCTGCAGGACTGGTGTTGGGGTTCCCCTGGTTGCAGAGGCATAATCCTGTTATTGACTGGGGATCTCGTGATATTGTTAAATGGAGTCCTAATTGTTCCAATGTTTGTCTTTCTGCTGTTTTTGTGTCTGCCATTAGTCCGGAGGGTATTCCGGAGTACCTGAAGGACTTTGGGGACGTGTTCTCCGAAAAAGAGGCTGAGGTTTTGCCACCCCACCGTCCTTATGATTGTGCAATTAATCTTATTCCAGGTTCTAAATTGCCCAAAGCCCGTTTGTACAATCTTTCTGGCCCGGAACGTACTGCTATGAAAAACTATATCTCTGATAGCCTACGCAAAGGTCACATCCGTCCCTCTGTCTCACCTGTGGCCGCGGGATTATTTTTTGTTAAGAAAAAAGATGGTGGTTTACGCCCATGCCTCGATTTCCGAGAACTAAATAAAATTACGGTGAGAAATACCTACCCTCTACCACTCATTCCTGATCTTTATAACCAAGTGTCTGGGGCTAAGTGGTTTTCCAAACTTGATCTCAGGGGAGCATATAACCTTATCCGTATTCAGGAAGGGGATGAGTGGAAAACGGCATTTCTCACCTCTGAAGGTCTGTTTGAAAATTTGGTCATGCCCTTTGGTCTCACGAATGCGCCCGCAGTATTTCAGAACTTCATGAATGATGTTTTCTCTGATTTTATCGGGCGCTTTATGGTTGTATACTTGGATGATATCCTTGTTTTCTCGCCTGACAAGGAATCTCACATTGGTCATCTACGTGCTGTTCTTCACAGGTTACGGGGTAATTCTCTGTTTTCTAAACCCGAGAAATGTTTGTTTTGTGTCCAGGAGCTTTCCTTTCTGGGGATCATCCTTTCGGCCAATGGGTTTCGGATGGATCCCGGAAAGGTACAGGCCATTGTTGATTGGGTGCAACCCAGAGACCTCAAGGGGTTGCAGCGTTTTCTGGGTTTCGCCAATTATTATCGAAAATTCATCAAGGGGTTTTCTCAGGTGGTCAAACCACTCACCGATCTCACTCGCAAGGGGGCTGATCTCAAAGTTTGGTCAACCTTAGCAGTTGAAGCATTTGTTACACTAAAGAAATGTTTTATGTCTGCTCCTGTATTGGTTCAGCCCGATCCATCTGAACCGTTCATTGTAGAGGTGGACGCATCTGAGGTGGGAGTGGGGGCTGTGTTGTCACAGGGACCCGTTACCTTGACTAATTTAAGACCATGTGCCTTTTTCTCCCGGAAGTTCTCTTCTGCAGAGAGGAACTATGATGTGGGTAACCGGGAGTTATTGGCCATAAAATTGGCTTTTGAAGAATGGAGGCATTTTTGGAGGGGGCGGTTCATCGGATCACGGTTATCACGGATCACAAAAACTTGTCTTATCTTGAATCTGCTAAACGGTTGACTCCTAGACAGGCTAGGTGGTCGTTTTTTTTTCTCGTTTTCATTTTTCAATCACTTTTCGGCCTGGTTCCAAGAATGTCAAGGCTGATGCCTTATCTCGCAGTTTTGATTCAATATCATCCCCCTGAACCTCCTTCCTCCATTCTTCAGCACGGGGTGGTTGTTGTGGGGGTATCCTCTGAATTGGAACAGGAAATTCAGAAGGCTCAGTCTCTTGCTCCTTCCTCTTTGCCTGATAATAAACTTTGTTCCCGTTCAATACAGGTTGAGGGTTCTCCGGGAATTCCATGATTCTGCTCTCAGTGGACACCCGGGGATCTCAGCCACTCGGAAAGCCATTGCTAGGCTATTTTGGTGGTCCTCCATGAACTCTGATATCACTATGTTTGTGTCTGCTTGTGATACCTGTGCCCGTGCTAAGAGCTCACATAACCGGCCGGCCGGGGAATTGGTGCCATTGCCAATTCCAGATAGACCTTGGACTCATTTGTCCATGGACTTCATCACTGATCTCCCTCCTTCTAATGGCAAAACTGTAATCTGGGTAGTGGTTGACAGATTCAGTAAACAGGCGCATTTTGTACCTCTGGCAGGATTGCCTAATGCAGAGACACTATCTAGGTTGTTTGTTGAGCACGTTGTACGACTGCATGGCGTGCCTTTGAGTGTGGTTTCTGATAGAGGGGTACAATTTGTGTCCAAATTTTGGAAGGCATTTTGTAAAAGACTGGGTATTTGCTTAACCTTCTCCTCTGCTTACCATCCTGAGACCAATGGGCAGACGGAGAGGACCAATCAGTCACTCGAACAAATTTTGAGGTGTCTTGCTATGTCTCAGCAGGATGATTGGTGTTCTTCATTGCCCGTGGCTGAATTTGCATTCAATAATCGGATTAACCAGTCCACTGGCACCTCTCCATTCTTTTGTAACTATGGTTTTAACCCCCATTTTGGCGAATTTTCTAGGCTGGATTCAGGATGTCCAGGGGCTGATACGGCAGTACAAAAATTGGGGGAGGTGTGGAGGGAGGTCCAAAAGAACATTGGGGAGGCTCAGGGCAAACATAAATTTTTTGCGGATAAGCGACGGTCTGTAGGACCTATGTTCCTGGTGGGAGATAAAGTATGGTTGTCCACCAAGAATATTCGTCTAAAGGTTCCCTCTGCTAAGCTAGGTCCCAGATTTATTGGTCCTTACGAGATCATGGAGGTGGTCAATCCTGTTGCCTTTCGGTTACGCCTTCCTCCGTCACTCCGGATCCCCAATGTGTTTCATAAATCCCTTCTTAAGTCATTTGTACCATCTTCCACAGGGCCTCCATCCCCTCCGCCTCCTGTCTCTGTGGATGGTCAGACTGAGTTTGAAGTGGAACGGATTGTGGATTCGCGTAGGGTCCGTAGTTCACTTCAGTATTTGGTCCATTGGAAGGGTTATGGTCCTGAGGATCGATCTTGGGTCCCGGCGCGATCGGTACATGCTGATCGATTGGTTAGGGCATTTCACGCACGTTATCCTGGGAAGTCTGGGGGTCCGGTGGCCCCCCTTGAGAAGAGGGTACTGTCATGATCCATTCCTGGGTTTAGTCTGTCTGCCCTTGGTCCGGGCGGATCATGTCAAGGGTTAACTTTGCTCTGCCTCATTCTGGGTTCAGGTTGGCTATTTAGCTCTCACACATCCTGCCAGCAGTGTGAGCTATACTGCTACCTTCGGCTTGTGAACCTGACTGGTAACCCTTGATTTGTCCTGCTGTTATCCCTGACTTGTCCCGTGTCTGTTGTTTCCCTCTGTCTGCCCTGTTCCCTGCATTTCCCTGCTTGTCTGTTTGATTCTCTGGTTTTTGACTCGGCTTGTATTCGGACTCGTTTCTGCTTTCTGTCTTTGTCTTATCTGCTTCTGACCGTTGCTGACCTCCTGGCTTTCTCCTGACCACGCATATTGCTTATTCCTTTTGTCCTGCTGCCTCCGTACGGTTTTGACTTGGCTTGCCTGACCACGCTCACGCCACTTGGTGGCGCCTGTGTTTCTGCTCTGTAGAGGACTTGCTTAGACCTGTGATTCTTCCTGACTCAGTTTTGGATGTTTTTGCTGCCACCTGGTGGTGGTTTTGGCTGCTGCAGTGCAGGCCTACTCTGGTAGTGTGTAATCCCTTCTCCCCTCTGTAACCTACAGGTGGAGCACACACTACCCTGCATTACAGCTGCTTGACAACAACACAGAGATTGATAACATTAGGTCGTCATATTGAAAATTTCCATTTTTTTCACAAAAATGCTGTTAATCTCCACATTTTCCACTTTTGCAAGAGAAAACACGAAAATGTTGACCCCACATTTTGTTACCCACATTCTTCTGAGCGTGACGATACACCACAAGAAGTCAAAAAGTACTGTTTAGACACACTGCAGAGCTTAGAAGGGAAGAAGCGACATTTGGTATTTGAAATGTAAATTTGGCTGGAATAGATTGCAGACGCCATGTCGCATTTGAAGCACCCCTGAAGTACCAAAACAGAAGAAACCCCCCAACTGACCCCATTTTGGAAAGTAGATCCTTAAGGAATTCATCTAAGGTTGTGCTAAGCATGTTGAAATCATAGGTGCTTCACAGAACTTTTTAAAATGTAAATGTGAAAACAAAATTACAGTTTAGCAGCTAAAATGTTGTTTTAGCCTCAAATATGTAATTTTCACAATGGATAATAGGATAAAACAAATAATTTGTTAAGCAATTTTTAAAGAATATGATGATACCCTATGTGTGGTCAAAAACTGCTGCACCTGGCAGGGCTATGAAAGGAAAGAGCTCTATTTGATTTTTGGAGCGTAAAATTTGTCTGGAATAGATTGTGAACACCATGGCGCATTTGCAGGGCCAACATGCCAAACAGCAAACCTTCCTCCACCCGACAAGTGACCCCACTTTGGAAACTAAAGTCTTTACAAAAATAATTTAGTGGTGTACTGAGCATTTTTAACCTACAGAGCATTCACAAAACTTTATAAAATTTAGATGAGAAAACATTTTTTATTTTTCACTAAAATACTGTTTTAGAAGGAAAAATTTCCACTAAGGGTAATAGGAGAAAATGGACCCCATAATTTCTTATGCAATTTTTACCGAACACAGCAGTACCCCATATGTGGTTGTACACTACTTTTTGAGCACACAGCAGGGATCGGATGGGAAGGAGCACTACTTGGCTTTTAGAACGCAGATTCAGTTTTTGAATAGATTGTGGGCTCTATTATCCGAGCTCCTGAGGTGCCAGATCAGCAGAAACTATCCCAGGTGGCGCCATATTGGAAACTTCACTGCTTAGGCTGGTTTCACACTTGCGGATGGAGGTGCTGCGGAGGGCTGCGGACTTCCTCTGTGAAGCTCCGCCCACTGTCGCACCTCCTCCGGCAGCTTCGCCTATGTCTGCATGCGGCCTGCATGAGGCCTGCGTACCTATATTTAAATTAGGTACGCAGGCCATGCAGATGTATGCGGATGCCTCCTCTTGCGTTGTTTTGATGGTGCGGCAACCTGCTCCGGAGGCAACATACTGCATTTTGTTGCGGTCGCCGCACCGTCAAAAGGATGCATGCGGCGGCATTCAAATACATCTGCACGGCCTGCGTACCTAATGTTAAATATAGGTACGCAGGCCGCATGCAGGCCGCATGCAGACATAGGAGGAGCTGATCAGAGAGGTGCAGCGGTGGGCAGAGCTTCACGGAGGAAGTACGCAGCCCTCCGCAGCACCTCCATCCGCAAATATGAAACCAGCCTTAAGGATTTAGTTTGGGGGCGTTGTGAGTACTTTGAACCCATAGGTACCTAGCAGAATTTTACAACATTAGGAAGTGGAAATATAACATTTTAGTGGTCAAAATATAATTTTTTATTTGATGCAAATCTGTCAGTTACACAAGGGTTAATAGGTGAAGCTGGACACAATTTATTGCACAATTTCTCCTGAATGCAGTGATGCCACATATGTCATTAGAAACAACTGTTAGGTCACATGTCAGGGCTGAGAAGAAAGGAGCGCTATTTTACTTTTGAAGCACAGATTTTAGTAGAATAGTTTACGGGCAACATTTGAAGAGCCTCTAAGGTGCCAGAACAACAGAAAAACTCCAAAAGTGACCCTATTGTAGAAATTGCACCTCTCCATGAATTCATCTATGGCTGCACTGTCTATTTTGTAACAACCACACCAGGCTTTATTCTGGGGTATTGCAAATCTGCCAATTCAGTGCCCATACATTGTTCCCCCATACAGTGTAGTGCCCCCATATATGTGCCCAGCTTGTGCTTCGGTGACACACACCCCGTAAATTATTAACTGAGCCCTTCCCAATACAATAATACCAAAAGTGACCGGTTACTGGGGTTTAGGCACGGGGGGCTCAAAAGGAGGGGTCATTTGGATTTGGGAAATCAGATTTCACTGGATTTTATCTGGGTGGTTGGGAGCCGTGTGATAAAGCCTTATTCCGATTATTGGGAGGCAGAATGAACAGACTGTAAAAAGGCTTATGTTTTGCGCAACAAGTCAGAGATTTTCTTTGGAACTATTTTGGGAAACATAACAGTTTTTATTTCTTTTTATTCACTTTGTCAGACACAGAATGAAAAAAATAGAAATTCAGCCATTGTTTTCATTTATTTATTTTTTTGTGCTTCACCATACGGTAAACATGATAAAACGATTTATTCGATTAAGTGCGATTACAGCAGTAACATATTTACCGTATATAGTTTCTTTTATGTTTTGCTACTTTTACACATTAAAAACTATATTTCACAAAAATTAATTTGTTTTTGCATCATTATATTCTGAGAGTTGTAACTCTTCTTATTTTTTTGCCAAATGAGCCATATTAGGGCTTGTATTTTGTGTGACAGTTTGGCATTTTAAATTGTACAATTTTTTTTTACATATGACTTTTGATTATCTTTTTATTCCTTTTTTGTGTCAGTATGGTGAAAAAGCATTTTTTTTGCAAGGTTTTTATTATTTTTTTTACAGTGCACAATTTACAGAATAAATAACATTACATTTTTATAGATTGGGTCGTTCCGGACGTGGCGATACCAGTTGTGTGTACTTTCTTTGTTTATTTTTCCTTTCTTACAAAGGCTACATTTTTAGTAGCGAAATGGCTTTTCATGATTTTTGTGCATTTTTTTGTGTTTTTTTACTTTTTTATATATTTTATTTAACTTTTAGTTACTTTTTCACTCAGTCCAAGTGGGACATGTATATTTTTTACTTTGATCACTGGTCTCATATATTGCAGTACTCATGTACTGCAGTACATGAGACCTGTCAGTTTTTCACTAGCAGAGCTTGTTAGACTCTTCTTATAGCAGGATCCAAATAGGCCACCATCCTCTGGGGTCATCAGACGACCTCACAGTACCATGGCAACTATTGGCACCTGCAATTACGAGGTTGGTCGTTCTTATTAAATGGGGTCTTTTAACCCACTTTTAACCACTTTGATGCTGCTGTCAGATTGACAGCGGTATTTAAGGGGTTAATTGGCCCTGAACCCAACACCGTCCGAGGCTAAAGCTGCAGGGTGTCACCTGTCTTGTACAGCTCTCTCTCATGGGAATTTCGCCTGTGGGAGGAGGGGGGCGCTTATTCACTTACTCCAGATCCGACTAAGGAACAAAGCCCATTAATGGCCGCTGTTTTAATGCGTATTGGCAAACACTAAGGGGTTCAAGGAGTTGCAGAGTCACAGGTATTTGATGAACTAGCTGCATGATAGATCATCAATAGCAGAACAATCGGATTCAACACCCAGGCCTCCATCGATCAGCTGGGCTTATTTTAGTTTATGCAGCTCCAGTCACAGCTTAGCAGCGCTGTCGACTACTACAGTACAGCTTCAATTTAGAAAAAGTAGGTGCTTTTCAGCTAGTAGCCAGTAATAGCTGCACTTAGCGGATCTATGCAAAGTTTTTACATCCACCTGCTGCAGAAACAAAAAACAGCTGATTGGTGGCGGCGATGGGGGTCAGACCCCAACCGATCTGCTATTGAGTGAGGACCTATTCTGTAGGTACAGTAGGTCATCAATAGAGTTGAGCGAAACAGGTCGGTCAGATTCAAAAATCACCGACTTTCGCCAAAGTCGGCGACCATAGTGTGAGGTCGGCCATGCGGTCATCGACCCGAGCGCCAAAGTCGGTTTTCCCAGAATGCTTGCAGGCGCCTTTTCTCAGCCAATGAGCAAAGACGCACACTGCGGGCAACGTGATGACATGGGCAGCGGCCACCACCATCTTAGAGAAGGGCATTGCAGTGATTGGCTTGCTTTGTGTGGCGTCACAGTGGCTATAAAAGCCCTGAGCGCCGACCGCCATTTTACTTCTACCGATCTTAGCGTAGGGAGAGGTTGCTGCCGCTGTTTATCAGTAGGGTGAGAGTTAGGCAGGAAAAAAAAAAAATTCTGTGCTTGTGCTGATAGCGATTGTGCTGTACAGTTAGTGTGCAGTGACAGGGGAGGATTTTGTTGTGTGCAGCAGCGCTGGTTATTAGGCTGCCTGCCAGTGACAGGGGAGGAATTTGTTGTGTGCAGCAGCAGAGCTAATTATTAGGCTGCCTGCTAGCGGTATTGCTGTGTGTACACTGCTGTACAGACTGCTTTTTACACAGCACCTACACAGCACTAATACTTTTATTCTTTTTTTCTGCACAGTTACTGAGCGTTCATTTTTTCCCACACCGTATAGAGCTGTACGCTCCTCACACACTACTGTGTGTACGGCTGGTTTCACGGACAAATACATGCTGACTATCTGTGTGTGACTCCGGAAATATATACGGAGATTTCAGTTTTCCCCAAAACCATATACAGCTGGTATCTTCTGATACAGTACCGTTTTTCTGCCTTCTGTATTACGGTCAAATCCATACTGAGAGAGCGCCTGTGTGTGACTCCAGAAATATATACGGAGATTTTAATTTTCCCCAAAACCGTATACAGCTGGTATCTTCTGATATAGTACAGTTTTTCTGCCTTCTGTATTACAGTCAAATCCATACTGAGAGAGCGTCTGTGTGTTACTCTGGAAATATATACAGAGATTTACAATTACCCCTACACTGTATACGCCTGGTATCTTCGGATACATTAGCCCTTTTTGCTTTTTATATTCTGGTCTACTCCATTACTGAGCCTGTGAGCGTCTGTGTGTTACTCCGGAAATATATATGGAGATTTAAAATTACCCCAACACTGTATACAGCTGTACGCTTCTGATACATTACCCTTGTTCTACTTTTTATATTCTGGTGTAATCCATTCTGAGCCTGTGAGAGTCTGTATTTGACTCTGGAAATATATACAGAGATTTTAAATTACCCCAACACTGTATACAGCTGTACGCTTCTGATACTGTACACTTTTTCTGCTTTTCATATTCTGGTCTAATCCATACTGAGCCTGTGAGCGTCTGTGTGTTACTCCGGAAATATATGCGAAGATATACAATTACCCCAACACTGTATACAGCTGTACGCTTCTGATACAGTACACTTTTTCTGCTTTTCACATTCTGGTCTAATCCATACTGAGCCTGTGAGCGTCTGTGTATTACTCCGGAAATATATACGGAGATTTAAAATTACCCCAACACTGTATACAAGTGTACACTTCTAATACATTACCCTTTTTCTACTTTTTATATTCTGGTGTGATCTATATTGAGCCTGTGAGCGTCTGTGTGTAACTCCGGAAATATATACGGAGATTTACAATTACCCCAACACTGTATGCAGCTGTACACTTCTAATACATTACTCTTTTTTTACTTTTTATATTCTGGTGTAATCCATACTGAGCCTGTGAGAGTCTGTGTCTGACTCTGGAAATATATACGGAGATTTAAAATTACCCCAACACTGTATACAGCTGTATGCTTCTAATACATTACCCTTTTTCTACTTTTTATATTCTGGTGTGATCCATACTGAGCCTGTGAGCGTCTGTGTGTGACTCCTGAAATATATACGGAGATTTACAATTACCCCTAGACTGTATACAGCTGTACGCTTGTGATACAGTACCCTTTTTGGCAGAAAGTCCTCCTCCACCCACCACTGTAAGTGCATCATTGACACCTGGAACATTGGCCCACATGTGTGATTATCTCTTGCGGATCTGCTTTTTATATATTTTAGTCTAATCCATACTGAGCCTGTGAGCATCTGTGTGTTACTCCGGAAATATATACGGAGATTTAAATTTACCCCAACACTGTATACAACTGTACGCTTCTATGTGTTACTCTGAAAATATATACGGAGATTTGCAATTACCCCAACACTGTATACAGCTGTACCCTTCTGATACATTACCCTTTTTCAGCTTTTTATATTCTTGTCTAATCCATACTGAGCCTGAGAGCGTCTGTGTCTGACTCCTGAAATATATTCAGAGATTTTCAATATTTTCACTATACTATATATACCTGGTATCTGGTGACACAGTACCCTTTTTCAGCTTTTTATATTCTTGTCTAATCCATACTGAGCCTGAGAGCGTCTGTATCTGACTCCTGAAATATATACGGAGATTTACAATTATCCCTAGACTGTATACAGCTGTACGCTTCTGATACAGTACCATATATCTGCTGGTATTCTGGGTACATTTTCCCAAAAATGAGGAAGTATGGTGGAAGAGGCCGTGGACGTGGGCGTGGGGGGCCAGCTGGTACTGATGGTGGTGGTGGTGCAACTGCTGAAGTGCCAAAAGCACAATAGCACCTAATGCAGGAGGTGTTGAGCCGCCGTCATCGTCTGGCTCAAGAAGGCCTGGAAGGCTCCCTTTTCTGGGAGTAGGTAAACTGATTTTAAAGCCGGAGCATCAGGAACAGGTTTTGACTTACATTGCCGAAACAGCCTCCAGCTCTATCGCCTCCTATTCTGATGTTTCAAAAAATGCAAGCACTGAGTCGTCAGTGCAGGCTCCTGGTCAGAAACAACAATTTTCCTTTTGTCCTTCACCCCACCAAAAGTGAAGGATGCGGCAGGCCACACTTCTGATTACTTCATGGAGCTCTTTTCACAAACCATGCCTGGGTTATCAAGTCAAATCCTGAATTCCCCAGTCCAAGATGAATCTCACATGGAGTGCACTGATGCACAGCCACTGCTAGATGATTCTGCTGGTACATTCACCCACAGCAGTACATTGCCCTCGCAGTCTACTGAACCAGAATCTGACCCTGATGAAACTCAGGTGCCCCTTCCCGCATACTCTACCACCTTACACGGTGACACAGAGGAAGGTCCACATGAAATTGAGGAGGAGGTGATGGATGACCCAGTTGTTGACCAGGATTGGCATCCATTGGGGGAAGAGGGTGCCGCTGGCAATAGCTCAGAACAGGAGGAGGATCCGCAGCAGGCATCAACATCGCAGTTGCGGTTATCTGGCAGGCCCGTAGCAGTCCAAAAACGTGTTAAAACAACAAAAGAGTTGCAGGACAGCTTGGCCAGACGGTCAAATTAGCACAGCGTGCAAGCTCTGAAAAGTTGTACCATAGTAGGAAGAGTGGAGTGTGGCACTTTTTTTACCAAAATCCTATTGATGAGGCAAAGGTTATCTGTAAGAAGTGTGGAAGGACCTTTAGCCGAGGGAAAAATCTCATAAATTTGAATACCAGTTGCATGCTTAGACATTTAAACACCATGCACTTGCAAGCATGGACGGACTACAATACCTCAGGTAGCACATGTGCACCTGCTCCGACTAAAGGTAGCCAGCAACGCTACATCGCTTCCCCCACTGTAAGCCCACCGGTTAGCACACCACCAGCAAGAAATGTTGAGATGTCGTCGCAAGGCCAAAGCAGTCAGGGAATAACAATGTTTTTGCAACGAAAGACTGAATCTAGGCCATCACCACCACCATCACCATCACCAACCCCCTCTCAGTCCGTCATGTCCACCGCTAGTTCCCCCATATGCAGCTCTCAAGTCCAGCTCACCCTAGCAGACACTCTGAGTAGGACAAGAAAGTACTCATCCTCTCATCCGAGTACACTGGCTTTGAACGCCTACATTGCCAAAATGATCTCATTAGAGATGATGCCCTTCCGTTTGGTTGAAAGCGCAGCGTTCCGAGAGCTCATGGCCTACACTGTCCCACGCTATGACCTACCCAGTCGGCACTTCTTTTCTAGAAAAGCCATCCCTGCCCTCCACCTGCATGTGAAAACCGCATTGTCCATGCACTCAAACAATCAGTGAGTGGAAAGGTGCACCTCACAACAGATGCAAGGGCCAGTAGGCATGGCCAGGGCCGTTACGTGTCCATCACTGTGCACTGGGTTAATGTGGTGGATGCAGGGTCCACAGGGGACAGCGGCGGTGGGACAGTGCTGCCTAGCCCACGGTATAGGCAACAGTTGGCTGTAGGCGTTCGACCCTCCTCCTCCTCCAGAAGCGAAAGCGCGTCGAAAGAGCGCAGTGGCATGAGCACTCCATCCGCAGCTGCCAGTGCTGCACACGAGGTGTCCCACTATCGAACAGCTAGTGGTAAGTGTCAGCAGGCTGTTTTAAGGATGATGTCTTTGGGCGACAACAGACACACCGCGGAGGTACTGGCCAACTACTTGCAGCGAGAAACTGAGTCATGGCTGGGCACTCTACATCTTGAGCCAGGCAAGGGTTCAGTGATAACGGCCGTAATTTTGTGGCGGCCATAGCCTTGGCAAAACTCAGACACATACCTTGTCTGGCTTACACCTTGAACCTGGTGGTGCAGTGCTTCCTAAATAATTATCCGGAGTTAACAGCCCTCCTCCATAAGGTGCGAAGATTGTGCTAGTATTTTTATGGCAAAATAAAGTTCCTTATTTTTTCACCAAATACACCTGGATGGAGCGCTGTCTTCTCTTTTTTCTATTTGTGCTCGCACATCCTTCGCTTGCACATAGACTCCAGTCGTATGCAGAGGCTGCAGCGATCACTGCACTTCCCCAAGCACCGCCTAATCATAGACGTTGCAACAAGGTGAAACTCCACCATGCACATGGTTGAGAGGCTTTGCGAACAGAGGCAGGCTGTAATGCATTTGTGTGAGGATACACGGGCAGGCAGTTTGAGGGTGGATATGGAGTTGTCGGGTGTGCAGTGGTCAAAGCTGAAAGACCTCTGTAAAGTCCTTCAGTGTTTTGAGGAATGCACACGGCTGGTAAGCGCAGATGATGCCATCATAAGCATGAGCATCCCACTTATGCGTCTGTTCATGCAAACTTTGACGCACATTAAGGATCAGGCGTCTGCAGCGGAGGAGGAGGAGGAGGGAAGCCTTCATGACAGACAGCTATTGTCTGCTCAGGGAACTGTCCTGGACAGGGTGGAGGAAGAAGAGGAGGAGGAGGAGGGGGATGATTATTTTGGGGAGGAGGATGCTTCTCAGGGGGCAAGAGAAAATGTTGGCTTGCCTAGGTCAGGCACAGGGTTTGTGCGTGACTGGAGGGATGTGGATTTGGCAGAAAGTGCTCCTCCACCCACCACTGGCAGTGCATCATTGACACCTGAAACATTGGCCCACATGTGTGATTATGTATTGCGGATCCTAAAAAGGGACCCCCGCATTGCCAAAATTATGAAGGATGACGACTACTGGTTGGCCAGCATCCTCGATCCACGCTATAAAGGCAAATCACAGAACATCATGCCATAGGAGAACCTAGAGCTAATATTGGCGAACAATCAAGTTTGTTAGAGGCATTCCCAGCACACAGCAGCGGTGCAGGTTCTACCACGAGCCATACTGGGCCAAATGGAAGAGGTGTTCGTGGTGCACACAGCTGAAGTGGCGTTGGAGACAGCGGTTTCATGACCATGTTGTGGACTGATTTCTCGAGTACCGCTCACACGACTGTTAATACTGAATTGATTGCAACAGACAGGAGACAGCAGTTGTCAACTATGGTTCAAAATTACCTCTCCTCCCCTATCGATGTTCTCCCTCACAGTTCATTCCCCTTTGACTACTGGGCCTGTAAACTGGACACCTGGCCTGAATTGGCACAATATGCCTTACAGGAGCTCACTTGCACTGCTGGTAGTGTGCTATCAGAAAGAGTCTTCAGTGCTGCTGGATCAATCCTGACAGAAAGAAGGACCGGCTGTCGACCCAAAATGTTGATGATCTCACCTTCATTAAAATGAACCATGCCTGGGTTTCAAAGGATTTTGTACCACCTTCCCTGATGACACATAGGTTGCCAGCAAAATGGCTCGCTTTGTCCTCCTCATCCTCCGACTTCTCCAATTCCTCCATTTGCAGATGCTGAACGTCCAGCCTACACCTCAACATATGCCAGTTTTTCCATCTCCCTAACTGGGCTGTCCCCCCCCCCAGGGCTGGCATCTGCACCTGGTGCACACCCGGGAAAGTGCCGGTTCCCTGAGAAGGTGGGGGGGCGACTCGTGGGCGACGGCACTGGCACAGGGCCCCTCATAGTACGCAAAAGTGTCTCTGACGGTGGGGGGGCCACTCGCCGTCAGACACACCGGCGTACTATGAGGGACCCTGTGCCAGTGCCGTCACCCACGATTGGGCCACCCCCTGCTTGCTCAGGGCCACAGCACTTGCAATACTTACTCTCCCCTGCTACACCGCTGTGACGTTTTCCGCGTTTCCTGACAGTGACACTCAGGTCAGAGAGCGTGATGACGTCACGTCTGTACGCCCTCTGCCTAAACAGTCCAAGTGTAGAGAGCTGGAAGATGGCGACGCTGAGGAGTTCAGGGTAGAGCAGTGCCCTGCGAGGAGAGGTATTTCATTTTTTTATGTTTGGAGCAATATATGGGGAGCATTATACACTGGAGAATGATATATGGGGCCCATCATACACTTGAGCATCATCCATGGGGCCCATCATATACTGGAGCATTCTAAATGGGGGACATCAGACACTGGAGCAGCATCTACGGGGCCCATTATACGCTGGAGCATTATAAATGGGGCCCATTATATATGGAGCATTATATTGGCCCATCATACACTGGAGCATCATCCATGGGGCCCATCATATACTGGAGCATTCTAAATGGGGGACATCAGACACTGGAGCAGCATTTACGGGGCCCATTATACACTAGAGCATTATAAATGGGGCCCATGATATATGGAGCATTATATTGGCCCATCATACACTGGAGCATCATCCATGGGGCCCATCATATACTGGAGCATCATATGGGGTTCATAATTTATGGGGCATCATATAGGGCATGGAGCATCATATGGAGCACATATGGGGCCTATTCTGTATGGAGCTTTATATGGAGCCCATTCTGTCTGGAGCAATATATGGGGCCCATCATATACTGTATGGAGCTTTATATGTGACTCATTATACTGTATGGAGCAATATGTGGGGCTCATTCTACTCTATGGGGACCGTCCTATACTGTATGGCACATTATATGGGGACCATCATATACTGGAGCATTATGTGGAGCTCATCATATACTGTATAGGAACATTATATGGGACCAATTATTCTGTATGGAGAAATATATGGGGCTCATTATTCTGTATGGTGCACTATGTGGTGGCCATAATACTGTATGGAGTAATATACTGTCCGGTTTTTGAGCTATTGTAGAATTTAAAATAGATATCAGTCATGTAATGTAAGAAGTGAAGTATTTGTCATTGTACTATACCCATATTTCTGTGCCGTATCGGAGCATCATTAATTGTGGTATGTGTTAAAGGGGCACACTGACACTCTTTGGCATGGGGCACACGAAAACCTGGAGCCAGCTCTACCCTCTCCCCCACAACTTTAGCCAAATAACCCCCAGTTTTCAATGTGTAACTATTACTATAAAGTAAATGAAGGTTGCCAAGCTTAAGTAATAAGAATTGATGTCGTTGGCATTGAAATGGGCACTGTAGGTGTGTTTACTGTCCTCCACTCCCTGCCGACTTTGCTTCCCCATTGACTTGCATTGGGTTTTGTGTTTCAGTCGGACCTCTGACTTTTCGCGATAGTCGGCCGATTTCGTTCGACTCGACTCTTGAGAAAGTCGGGTTTCATGAAACCCGACTCGACACTAAAAAAGGCAAAGTCGCTCATCTCTAGTCATCAAATATCTATGCCCCTTTAAGTAAAGGCAACTCAATATATAGAGTGAAATGCTATTTAGATCGGTATAGATCAGATTCCTTTGGCTCCACATGTGCTCTGCCTATATGGCTAATCTAATTATTTGTGCTAAATTTATCATGCAATATTTATCATACAGAAAAAAAATGACATTCTCATACATCGTTTTCACAAATTTAATAACTGATAAATCTCTCACAAGGAAAGTTTACATTACCTTAGTATACATCAGATCCTGCATGATTTGAGCTCTAGCAGGTTTCTCTGAGAGACAAGATGAAGCGTCTGGTAAATTTTTAATGGCACCATCCACTTTAGCTTTGATCTCTTCAGCACACTGAGTTACTTCCTCCGCATGTGATGTACCAGGTATGAAGTGGTCTGACATTGTAATGGAAGATAAGTCCCACTTTAGAGACTGAATGTAATCTTGCAGCATCTGCTCTTCTTCATCACTGAGCCACGGGGCATAGGGGCTGTTAAAATCACATGAAATGAGAATTTTTTAAACTAAGTTTATAAATCTAAGTCTAGGAACCTTCTACCAAAGAAAATAGACCGTCTACAGTAAAGCTGACAATCTCATGAAGTATAGTAGGGAAATTGATATTATTTTCTTACCTGTTTTTGTTTGCCCAGCCATTTTCTTTGACTCTAATTCTGATATCTTTTCTTCCCTCCTAAATATCTTTTTTACCTCCATCAGGAACAGTTTGGTTTTAATCTCCAAGTCTTTTGGCAGCAGCCTCCAGCCTTATTTTATAAGATATAAAATAATATAGTTATAGTCAAGTAAAAGTTCCAAGCATATACATTCAGTACATAAAAAATAGTATTGCAAGTGTTAAGTTGTGTTGTCGCAAAAAAGATAATGCAGGTGCAGTGGATAGACAGCTGCATTAAAAGCCATGCTATTAAAGATAACATCAGAATCATCAGCTGCAAGACTGCTTGTTGGCATTATATTTGTTGGCTATTGTTCCATCATCATGTTTTCTATATGGTATGTAAACCGTAAAACACAGTATTGTCAGATGGCATACTTCCTATTAAAGTTGGGTTTGCTACTGTACATATCTTTGTAACAGACTCATCTCTGCAACAAATCACAAGTTCCACCCTCCAGTCATTTTCTATTGACATTGCTAATCTAGTTGAATTTTTATTTCTTTATAGGCTAGGTCCCACAATCATCTACAAAATCATCTGAGTTTCATCCCGAAAACTAGTACAATTTTTTCTTGTTTGTCATCCGTATGGAATCCATTTTTTTTAAAACAGCAGCAGTTATCAATAATTTACAAGATCATTTACAGTTTCCTATGTCAAAGTATTGCAATGTATCCAAATAAATAAAATTCACTCATAGATAATTGTCCTGGTGGGGAAAATGTTTAGTAGTAAAATCAATATTCCTTCCCAAAATCCTCTGTTTTCAGGTCCCTTCCCTTATTTCCACTTCTTATTTGACCAGTCTGCAGACACGCCTCAATTTATTTGTTTGGGGAAATAAATGGGCTCGTATTGCTTCCAATCAGTTATACAAACATAAGTTACGTGGAGGTACGGGACTACCTAACGTCTCAGGCTATTATTTCTCTAATCTTATTAAACAAAGTTTATGTGGTGGCCAACTGGCCATATACCTTTGCAGGCGGACTCGGAATTTTATTTTAATAAAAACTCCCCTCTTGTTCTCTTATTTTGAATCTATTCACTTCTAAGCATTTATCTCATTCTGATCATCCGATTTTTGTAGCTTATATTGTGGCTTGGAGGAAGTTTCTTAAACTTAAGTGTGGTTTTTCTAGGTTACAGCTCGGCTGAGGCTTCCCCTCTCTTTTCTGGCTTCTGTTTATTCATTTGATTTGCATTCCACCTGGGCTGACTGGGGTATTTCTAAATTAAATGACATCTGTGATGGTCATAAATTTGTGTCATTTTTTCATCTTAAGAATAGGTTTAGTGTTCCCTCATCTGCTTTTCTACACTTTACCATGTTGAAAGAATTTTTGACTCCACTGGTGACTCGTCGCCCTCTTCTATCGGAGCCAGCGATCAATATTTTATGTAACTCTGGCCATAACATTTTCAGGTCCACTCATTATATTTATCAGTGGTTCAACAACGATTCTACAATAATAAAATCCCCATATATGAGAAAATGGGAATTGGTTTTTTAGCTTTTCTGTTACTCCAGATGACTGGAAACTGGCCTTGTCCTGAACGTATTCTGCTACCATGTCTATGACTCTTCATGAGTCTTACTTTAAACTTATATCGAGATGGTATTATTCGCCATCTCATCTAGCTTTTATTAATCCTTCCTCCTCCCCTCTCTGTTGGAGGGATTGTGGACAATATGGTAGCCTTTCCCATATATTTTGGTCCTGTTTGTCTTGCATTTTTGGGACGAAATCTCCTCTTTTATTTCTAATATTTTAAAACAATCAGATTTTTCACTGACTCCTCAGTTGGCCCTGCTCTCGTTGGATGCAAATCGATTGAATCCTTCTGTTAGGAAACTGGTCATTCATTTACTTTCGGTTTCTAAAAATGAAATTGTGTTTTCTTGGAAAGCCACTCGAGTGCCCTCTTCACTAATATTTCTTATTTTTTCTTTCACGTATCATGAATTCCTCATGTTATTGCATTTATGTATGCTTTGTTTCGTTTTAAAATGTTAATAAAATTGTTTGGAAAAGAATAGGTGAGTCTCATCCGATTTGCAGAAACAATGCATGATGTGATTTTTTTAACATGCAGATTCGGTCTGTGAAAAAAAATTGCACTGCCCCATTGAATAAATTGGTTGAGTGCTGTACATTTCTTCCTGGACGGAAAATAAGGTTGTGTGAACCTACTCTTATCTTATGAGGATAGAACTAACTTAATGCAAAACGCATTACCGAATTAGTACCTGAGTTCAAAATGTCCCCTGATGACACCTGACCAAGCATGATTTCCTGCTTTGCTTCTGCAAGAGCCAACAACACACTGTATGTCTTCAGACATTTCTCACTATAAATGACAAGAAGTAGGAATCACAACATACAAGTCAGTATGTTTTCAGGACCATTTAGGGCTACATAAAAATCATTTACGTCATTTCTATACATTTATTTCAAAGCAAATATAAAACGATGTTGACACTGATTTTTTTTGTGCCAATAACATTATACGCTAAATAACCTATGGGACTAGTAGTCACCAAATATGTGTGGATTTTTTATTTTTGATAATTTATGTGGAATAAAATTAAAGGAGTTGACTGATCACAACATACTGATCTAACCACTGCATAGTCCAACAATATCAGATCAGTGGGGTCCAGCACCCGGCACCCTTACAGATCAGCTGCCATCACATGTATAAATTGGGTGCTCCTTTTCTCTTGATCCGTTGGGGGCCGGAACAAATAGCATATAATCAGTGTATCAGGTGTCAGACCCCTATCGATCTGGTATTGATGCCCTTTTTTATTTTTAACTCTTTCGATACGGTTACAATATTACAATAATTATAACATTACCAAAAACCCATCCTGCCCATCCGGCCTCATGAAGGTAATGTCCAGCAAAGAAATGCATGTATAACAACATGCTATAATTGAAGTGTATATTTTAACTACTTCCTGACATGGCCAATTTCATTTTTTTTTGTTTCTGTTTTATTCCTTCCCTTCGTCTAAGAGCCATGACTTTTTTTATTTCTGCAATATAGAACACGGATATATGAGCGCTTGGTTTTTGAGGGATGAGTTGTACTTTTGAATGACAACATTCATTTAACTACATAGTGTACTGAAAAACAGGAAAATATTTTCAAGTGCGTTGAAATTGCGATGAAAAACATGCAATCTGGCGTTGTTTTTTGGGAATTATTTTTACAGCATACACTACATTTATTTTATTGTAGTGGTGAACAAAAAAATCCAAAAATTTGTAAAAAAAAATGTTTGATTGTGTCGTCATTTTCCGAGACCCATAAAGCTTTTATTGTCGGTCATTAGCGCCAACTAGTGTTGAGCATTCCGATACCGCAAGTATCGGGTATCGGCCGATATTCGCGTTATCGGAATTCCAATACTTAATTCCGATACTTTTTCCATATCGTATACCGGAATCGGAAGTTCCCATAATTCTTTGAGAGGCAATGTGATTTTAGTCAGCCAATGAGGAATCCTACGAAGTGTGGGCACATCCTGTAATGATGCGGTCATCTTAACTAATGGCATGGCTGTGATTGGCTGCTGAAATGATGTCAGAATGCACTATAAAAGGCGCCGCAGCCATTTTAGCGTCACTGTGCTGTGAACTCAGTTAGGGACAGAACGCTGCTGTGCTGACTCTGAGGGACAGTTAGATATTGCGATTTTGTGTACTACTGTGCTTGAGGCAGGCTAGTTTACCAACCGCTGTGTAAAGCTTCATTTTGCCAGTGTTGTTTTAACAGCTCTGTGCAAGGTGTGTGTGTGACAGTGCAGGTGACGCTGCAGTTTGCTCTGCATCCACCGCTGTTTGTAGGCATCTGCACGTGTCACTTTTTTTTTTTTTTTTTTATTTTATTTAGTGGAATTGGTGCAGCTCCATTATATTAGAAAAAAATCAAATCTATTAGTGTGACGTGCTTCCATCCGTATACAATACATTGGTTGCAAACACTATAGAAGTACAGAAAGGAGCTTTTCACAGATTGTGGACAGTTGTGTTTCAGTGTTCACTTCAGTCTGTGTTTTTTACTTTTTTGAGTGCAGATCACGCTCCAGTTACATGTTCAAGCACTGCTGCTTGTACTCTGCTGAGCGTGTCTCAGTGGCTCATCCTTTTCATTTATCTCCAATTGGTTCTGCTACATTCCATTTAAAATAAATCTAATCTATTAGTGTGACGCGCTTCCATCCGTATACAATACATTGGTTGCAAACACTATAGAAGTACAGAAAGGAGCTTTTCACAGATTGTGGACAGTTGTGTTTCAGTGTTCACTTCAGTCTGTGTTTTTTACTTTTTTGAGTGCAGATCACGCTCCAGTTACATGTTCAAGCACTGCTGCTTGTACTCTGCTGAGCGTGTCTCAGTGGCTCATCCTTTTCATTTATCTCCAATTGGTTCTGCTACATTCCATTTAAAATAAATCTAATCTATTAGTGTGACGCGCTTCCATCCGTATACAATACATTGGTTGCAAACACTATAGAAGTACAGAAAGGAGCTTTTCACAGATTGTGGACAGTTGTGTTTCAGTGTTCACTTCAGTCTGTGTTTTTTACTTTTTTGAGTGCAGATCACGCTCCAGTTACATGTTCAAGCACTGCTGCTTGTACTCTGCTGAGCGTGTCTCAGTGGCTCATCCTTTTCATTTATCTCCAATTGGTTCTGCTACATTCCATTTAAAATAAATCTAATCTATTAGTGTGACGCGCTTCCATCCGTATACAATACATTGGTTGCAAACACTATAGAAGTACAGAAAGGAGCTTTTCACAGATTGTGGACAGTTGTGTTTCAGTGTTCACTTCAGTCTGTGTTTTTTACTTTTTTGAGTGCAGATCACGCTCCAGTTACATGTTCAAGCACTGCTGCTTGTACTCTGCTGAGCGTGTCTCAGTGGCTCATCCTTTTCATTTATCTCCAATTGGTTCTGCTACATTCCATTTAAAATAAATCTAATCTATTAGTGTGACGCGCTTCCATCCGTATACAATACATTGGTTGCAAACACTATAGAAGTACAGAAAGGAGCTTTTCACAGATTGTGGACAGTTGTGTTTCAGTGTTCACTTCAGTCTGTGTTTTTTACTTTTTTGAGTGCAGATCACGCTCCAGTTACATGTTCAAGCACTGCTGCTTGTACTCTGCTGAGCGTGTCTCAGTGGCTCATCCTTTTCATTTATCTCCAATTGGTTCTGCTACATTCCATTTAAAATAAATCTAATCTATTAGTGTGACGCGCTTCCATCCGTATACAATACATTGGTTGCAAACACTATAGAAGTACAGAAAGGAGCTTTTCACAGATTGTGGACAGTTGTGTTTCAGTGTTCACTTCAGTCTGTGTTTTTTACTTTTTTGAGTGCAGATCACGCTCCAGTTACATGTTCAAGCACTGCTGCTTGTACTCTGCTGAGCGTGTCTCAGTGGCTCATCCTTTTCATTTATCTCCAATTGGTTCTGCTACATTCCATTTAAAATAAATCTAATCTATTAGTGTGACGCGCTTCCATCCGTATACAATACATTGGTTGCAAACAATATAGAAGTACACAAACGGGCCTTTCACAGCTACTGAACATGGGTTTTTAATTTTTAACTAAAATATGTATTTTTCAAATGACACAAATATAAGTAATGTTGAAGAGGAATAGTCCTACATCCATTGTTTGCACAATATTACAGGTGTACATCATGTCCCTTAATCAACAATGTATTATTATATTTACTTGTATGCTTTTATTTAAAAGCCAAGAACACAGAAGGATAACCTTCGCACTGCAGCTGTTGTCAAAGTTCAACCCACATTATGCACTTCCAACATTGCAGCATTTGAGGCATGATGTGAGTTGGATTGGTCAAAGTTATGGAGTGAGAAGGTTCACCATCAGTACCCTATAGCATAAGTATGCTTTTGTGTTAGCATTTGTGTTAGACATGTGGATATCTGCCATAATATGTCACAATTATTTAGTTACAGATTTGTTACCAACACTAATCATTGAATGGTTTTAAATTTGACGTTTCACTTGTTTACAGCTTAGAAATAAGGGTGTAGCCTGATATCTATGTGTAGCACTAGCCACTTTAACATGTCATGTTTTTTTAAACATGTGTAGCTAGGTAGCAGTAATTTTTGCCGGACACACAGCAGGGGAACAGCAGGCGTTACTGAACCCCACTATCACTATAGCTTGTGTATTGGTCTGTGGACACGACACTTCTGAGCAGCAACTGGCAGTGTTGTAGCCCAGGGAGTATAGCTCAGGTGGTAGAAAGATGAACATAACAGGAGACATGGAAAACGTTGCCAACCAGTTAGTTAATCTGAAACCGGACAGGCAAATTCAGGCGAGATCCATGCCTAGTTCATTTTCAGAAAAGTAAGCCGTTCTACATTATCGTAGGATAGTCGCATGCAACGGTCTGTTAGTACACCACCTGCAGCAGTAAAGACGCGCTCCGATAATACACTGGCAGCAGATCAAGCCAGCACCTCCAATGCATACTGGCTAAGCTCTGGCCATGTATCCAGCTTAGAGACACAAAACTTGAATGGGGAAGAGCCATCTGGGAGTACACTGAGAGGGCAAGACATGTAGTCTGTCACCATCTTACGGAAATGTTGCCTCCTGCTGACTGGAGCCGTCTCGGATGGTGTAGACATTGGTGGCGCTGCCACAAAACTTCGACACATTTGGAACATACTGTTCTTGCCCTGTGCAGAGGCGCTGCTTGTGCTCCCTCTTGTTGCAGAGCTGTCTCCACTGCCTCGACGCACAGAGCTGCTTTGTAAATCAGTAGCAGCAGCAGTGCTCTCGGCTGGAATGGAGAACATTATGGATTGCATCAGTGTGTCTTGGTACTTCCGCATTTTACGCTCCCGGTTCAACGGTGTGATGAGGCTTTGTAAGTTGTCCCGGTAGCGAGGGTCTAGGAGGGTGTACACCCAATAATCAGACGTGGTGTGAATGTGTTCGATGCGGCGGTCGTTTCTCAGCCACTGCAGCATGAAATCAACCATGTGCTGCAGACTCCCAACTGGCCAAGAAACGTTGTCCCCTGCAAGAGGCGTCATCTCCGCCTGCTGTGCATCACCCCACCCTTGGTCTACATACTGACTAGAGCATTGTCTACCTCCCTCTGGAGCGATGTCTTCCTCCTCCATTGACTCCTCCTCATCCTCCTCACAAAGTCCTTCAAATACATATAAATTTACAAAATTTAAAACTCAAAATTTAAAAACTTTGTATCATAATTCTGTAACATCAGTTTATGGAAACACAATAGCATTACAAAAGGATAGACAAAAAATGTACATTATGTGCTTTGTAAATACATTAAAAGTTTGTAATGGTTATGAAAATATAGACAGCGACTCTGGAGGTTCAATTGTTGATACAGCATGGTACTTTGAAAGTCCTCCAGCCCTTTGTGAGGAACCACGTTGCGCTGACTGTCCAGAAGGTGATGGAATTTGTGACTCCTCATCCTCCACCTCTTCCAAAACCTCATGCCTTAGTGCTTGCAGTGTTTTTTGAAGCAGGCAGATAAGGGGGACAGTCAGGCTGACTAGTGCATCATCTGCACTCGCCATCTGCGTTGACTCATCAAACGCACGCAAAACGTGGCAGATATCCTTCATAGAGTTATTCGCCACTCATTACACTGGCAGTGGCTGCCCATTCATTATAGGATCCAATTCTAATTACTGGTTCTCACCAACAAAGCTCTCCACAGCGCAGCACCCCCCTACATCTCCTCCCTTATTTATATTTATCGGCCTAACCGACTGCTGCACTCTGCAAACGACCTTCGACTAACCTCTGCACTAATCCGTACCTCCCACTCCCAACTCCAAGACTTCACCCGCGCTGCGCCAATCCTCTGGAATGCTCTACCCCAAGAAATTAGGACTATCCGCAATTTGGATGGTTTCAGGCGCTCCCTCAAAACACATTTGTTCACAGTGGCCTATCACATTCACTAATCAAAGTCATTCTATGTGTAATTCTGTGTGTGTAGCCCATTCACTATCTCCATGCATCCCTCACTTCCTTAAAATGGCTGGACCATCATTGTAAAAACACCATTGTATATAAACACCTGTACTTTGTATCTCCACACCTCATTGTAGATTGTAAGCTTTCACCAGCAGGGGCGGCTGATTTTGCTTTAATTATTGTATTGTTAACGTTGTTACTTATGACTCGTGTTTTGAAACTGTTAAACTGTAAAGCACTGCGGAATATTATGGCGCTATATAAATAAATAATATTATTATTCTTATTATAGAGGCCCACTCAGTAGTGGTGAAGTGTGAACGCCGCAAATTGCGAGTTGACTGCGCCTGATGCAGCTGATACTCCATTACTGTTGGCTGCTGCTCACACAACCGCTCCAACATATGTAACGAGGAATTCCACCTGGTGGGTACGTCACATATGATGCGATGTTCATGAAGGTGAAATCTGCGTTGCAGAGCTGCAATCAGCGATCTGGCCATGCTGGAACGTCGCAAGTGAGCGCACTCTAGGCGGACCTTGTGCAGCAGTGCATCAAGATCCGGATAGTCCCTCAAAAAACTCTGCACGACCAAGTTGAGCACATATGACAGACATGGTATGTGAGTGAGGTTGCCAAGGCCCAGAGCTGACACCAGATTTCGGCCATTGTCACACACTACCAAGCCTGCCTGTAGATTCTCTTCCAAAAACCACACGTCGCTCTCCTGCTTTATGGCATTACAGAGCTCCTGCGCTGTGTGGCTAAGATTCCCCATGGAAATTAATTTCAGGATGGCCTGTTGACATTTGGACACGGCTGTGCTCATATCGGTCGCAACAGGTAAACGTTCACGGGTCCATGTGGAGGTAGACCGTGACGGCTCCTGCAGCGATGATTCTGAGGAACTGGAATAGGAGGAGGAATCAATGTGTACAGACTTGATTCCTGCAATCCTTGGAGTTGGCAGAACACGTACAGCGCCACTCGCAAGATCAGTACCCGACTGCACAACATTGACCCAATGGGCAGTGAGGGAAAGGTATTGTCCCTGGCCATGGGTGTTAGAACCCTTTTGTTAGGTTTTGTTTCAGTTTGCTGGTCACATGACCTTTTTTCCCTATTTAGTCTGGCTCCGCCCTTCTGGCTTTGCTTGACTTCATTGTATTATCTACTGTTAAGCTAGCCGGGTGCTTAGGTGCCTTAATCTGTCAGTTTTGCTTGATGTTAGGATCACAAAGTATTTATTTTTCTGTTTAATTATCCATGCTACAATTTATGTTAGGAGGTGTCCACCTTTTCTCACAGTCCCTAGATCTTGTAGGGATTACTCCCTCGCAACTATAGGTCTTCGTTCACACTAGATGAGGACTTTAGCGGGTCTGGTCGCAGGATCAGGTTCCCCGTTACATCGTAGGGATTCAGCTTAGTTGTATTGTAGGGACAGAATTCCCTTCTTTCCTTACTGGTTGTAGCAGATCATAACAATGGGTACTGGTCCACGCATCGGTGGTCAGGTGGACCTTGCTACTGAGGGCTTTTAGTAGCGCATGTTTAATTTTTCCCTCAACATGCTTTTGCAGACCAGGGACGGCTTGCCTGCTGAAATGAAATCGGCTTGGCACATTGTATTGTGGGATTGACAATGATATTCAGTTACGGAAACTGTCTGTCTCCACCAGCCTGAATCACAGCATTTCAAGGGACAGGAGTTTTGCAATGCCAGCATTCAGAGCCTGTGCTTGTGCATGGTTTGCGGAGTATGGCCGTCTTTTATCCCATGCCTGTGCTACCGATGGCTGTTTTGTGGCCTGGGAGTGTGAGGATGACAGGGAACTTGCTGCTGTGTGTGGAATAACAGTTTGTCTCTGGACAACAGTGGCCGAGGTTCTTCCATGGCGATCCTGTGAGGAAGCATAACCAGCTGTGTGTGAGCTCGATGAAGAGGCTTCAACACAACCTGAAGATGTAGGTGCTGCTGTAGGTTGGCCTACATCTCTAGTGTGTCTTTGTAACTCAACTATGTGCTTTGTCCGCACATGTTTCCACATATTTGTGGTATTGAGGTGACTGACACTTTTAGCTATTTTTAATTTTTAATTACACAGCTTGCATTTCACATAGCAAATATCATGTGCAAGTGTGTGAAAAAAGGACCACGCAGTGCAAGTCCTGGGAGCGCACGTTTTGACTTTTGGAAGACAACTGCTCCGAACAGGTGCCAAACTGGAGGCTACAGGCAACCGAGTCTGCAGCCTAACTCTCCCTCCTGTTTGTACCGTTGGGGCAATGTCTTCCTCTATCTTCCTTCTATCACTAACCATTTCTCTAGGCCTCTCCCAGCTTTCAACCAAAGTACTGGTTCTCACCCACAAAGCTCTCCACAGTGCAGCACCCCTCCTACATCTCCTCCCTCATTTCTATCTATCGGCCTAACCGACTGCTGCGCTCTGCAAACGACTTTCGACTAACCTCTGCACTAATACGTACCTCCCACTCCCGACTCCAAGACTTCTCCTGCTCTACGCCAATCCTCTGGAATGCTGTACCCCAAGAAATTAGGACTATCCACAATTTGCATGGTTTCAGGCGCTCCCTCAAAACACATTTGTTCAGAGCGGCCTATCACATTCACTAATCAAAGTCATTCTATGTATTCTGTGTAAGTGTGTGTGTGTCTCTAGCCCATTCACTATCTCCATCCCTCAGTCCCTTAAGATGGCTGGAACATCATTGTAAATGCACCATTGTATATAAACACCTATACTTTGTATCTCCCCCATCTCATTGTACATTGTAAGCTGTCACGAGCAGGGGCGACTTATTTAGCTTAAATTATTGTATTGTTAACGTTGTTACTTATGACTTGTGTTCTGAAACTGCTAAACTGTAAAGCGCTGCGGAATATGATGGCGCTATATAAATAAATATTATTATTATTCCTCTGAGCTGCTCCCACCACCTTCCTGTTCTTCATGCCATGTTGGGTCTTGGACCTCATCATCTCCACTACCCTCTTCCAACACCTGCTGTTGGGTGGTCTGGCCAGCACCATGCTCAACAGAAACTGGCACCTGGGTCTCATCATCATCATCAGATGCGTTCTGCGGTGTGCTGACCATCGGCACTGTCTCACCCGCCTCTTCAGATTCAGAGAGACACAGCTGTTGCGCATCACTGCATACTCCCTCTTCTTCACATTACAGAATGCTGCTTGGCTGGGCCCCTGTTTGCAAGCCAATAGATTCTGAGAACAGAAGCAGACACTCAGCTGGCTCCTGTACAGAACTCTCTGACTGCCTGGGCAATTTGCCAGGCGGTGAAGAGACAGATGGTTGCCCAACAGTGCTGTGGTCCTGAGAGGAGGTGGAAGCAATTGAAGTCGATGCATTGGCTGAGATCCAAACAACAACGGCTTCAATTTGTTCTTCCCGCAGCAGGGGGGTACTCCGAGCTCCTACAAAAGTGCGCATAAAGGAACGCTCACGGCCCGGGGAAAACTGGTGGATGCTGTGTCACTGGGGGCCGCAGCAGCCACAGAATCCCCACGTCCTCTCCCTGAAGAAACTCCACGACCACGTGCCTTACTCCCTGCCTTCTTCATCTTGGTAGATTGATAAAGAAAGTCTGAAAAGTTATAAGGTCTAAGTGTGGTTATTCCGCAGAGACTGCAGTGAACACTGCACACAACTGTTCACTACCCAATGCGTCTCAGCAGGAAGGCAGTCTGTGCGTCAAAACAAAGGCACAAGCATACATCCATGTACCCTGTTTATACAGCTATATAAAAAAAATATGTAGTAGTGACGCACACTTTATTGAGGTACAGTATTACATCGCCATTCACCATCTGTGGCTATGCAGTGTCATCTATATATACCTTATCTATCTGTTGTCATGCTTCCAAGTCGACAGTCAGCATAAATAGCAATTTTCACTATGCACTATGCACTTTTTAAAGGTTATGTTTGTTAATAAAAATGATTATTGCCACATATTATGAGTATTACATGATGGAAATTGTATAATTTTGTATAAAATATTTAGGGACATTATTCAGCAAATGGAACATTTTAGTAATATCACAGATAACTTGTAATGCTGATGATGTTTTGAAGTCAGACATTCATTGTCTATACAATAAAAATGGTGTACATACTGTTACTTATCCATCATTAATGGATTCAGATATGTACTTGTATGCTTTTATGTACAACCGTATAGCAGATTCCTTAACTAATTTATTTTGTGGTTTGCATTGCTGTTCAACATGTTAATGTATGTGTTTATGTTTGTCAATTCTTTATTTATCTAGATATTAGTTTAAATGAAATCATCATCTTATGGTAGTAAAGGTTATCTTTCTCTTGTTTGAAGTATAGACATTTAAAATTGACAGGTAACAAGGAAATTACTTGATCTAGTATTTAAACATCCTCCTTGACCCTGGGCTCCAACACCGCCAGTTGTTGCTCGGAAGTGCTGTTAGCACAGTCAACACTTGCTCCTGTGTTACTGGGGTTCAGTAACGTCAGCTGGTCCTCGGTTGTGCCATTGGCTCTTTTCCTTCTGCTGCCCCTCCGGGTTCCAGCACAGTCAGCTGGTCCTCGTTACTTGCATTGGCTCTTGTACCTTCTGCTACCCGTCCGGGTTCCAGTACCGTCAACTGGTTCTCCGCAGTGCCTTTGGCCTAGGTGCCTCCATCTCGGTATCCGAGTTCCAGCAACGTCTGCTGGTCCTTGGTAGTGCTTTGGAGCACAGGTACCTCCTGCTTAGTAACCGTGTCCCAGTAACGTCAGCTGGTCCTCGGTTGTGCCATTGGCTCTTTTCCTTCTGCTGCCCCTCCGGGTTCCAGCACAGTCAGCTGGTCCTCGTTACTTGCATTGGCTCTTGTACCTTCTGCTACCCGTCCGGGTTCCAGTACCGTCAACTGGTTCTCCGCAGTGCCTTTGGCCTAGGTGCCTCCATCTCGGTATCCGAGTTCCAGCAACGTCTGCTGGTCCTTGGTAGTGCTTTGGAGCACAGGTACCTCCTGCTTAGTAACCGTGTCCCAGTAACATCAGCTGGTACAAGATTGTGCTACAAATACAAGATACGGAACAAGAGACACAAGAACAATAAGCAGAAGATCTAAAAGCAGAAGAACATGAAGTATAAGACCAAAATGAAGAGCAAAATATATGCTCTAAATTCTAAGCAGAAGAAGACTAAGCAGTGTATGGGGGTGAGTCCGTTCCTCCTCGTGGTGCCCCTGGAAAATGCCTGCTGCTGCAGGCTAAACTGAACACGGACAAATACTGTTGTAATTTAAATCTTTTGTGACAGCAAGAACGGAAGGATGAAAAATTCATACTTTGACAGATTACAAGTACAGGATTCTCTGTCACAAATAAGAATATGATGAAGAAGATGAAGCAGAATATGAATAAGAATAATAGTTTAATAAGAAGAATATGAGTAATGTTAACAAAGATGAATAGCAAGAAGTTTAAGAAGAAGATAAAGAAGGTGAAGATGAAGAATAATTTGATGAAAAAGATGATGCTGCAGAAGATTATGAAGGAGAAAGTGTGTGAAAAGTTAAAAAGGTGAAGATGAAGAGCATGGAAGTTGTGTAATATACATATTTGCCAAAATATAAAAAACGTTAACATTGTCAATTTCTTCGTCAATCCGAACATCTTTAAAAAAAAAAATATTTATGCTATTCCATTTGATTGGGTTAAACATCTATGCCTTTAATGTCTCCTCAACCTTCCCCAATACATTCTACATTACTCTTTCTTGTTTTCCTTCATGTACAATTAACCAACAAGGCAAGAATGGGTTTTTTTTTAATTTCGATATTTTGTTCCCATAGACTTACATGGGACTTCCGGTATCGGTATCGGGTATCGCCGATATATTTTAGTGATATCGGCGATACCATTCCGATTCCGATACTTTAGGATATCGGAAAGTATCGCTCAACTCTAGCGCCAACCTTTTGTGGGGCGAGCCAATGTTTTTATTGATATCATTTTGGGATAGACATGACATTTTTTTCACTTCTAACAGTGTTGTGGTGACAAAAAAAAAACAATTTAGGCGTTTTTATATTTTCGGATTAATTATTTAACCGATATGGTTAATTATTTTCATATTTTGATAGATTGGACTATTGTTGACATGGCGATGTCACATATGTATACTTTTAAAAATGTTTTATCTTTATTTTTAATTGAGGAAAAGGGAGATAATTTAAAATTTTATGTTTTATTGTTTTCATATTTTTAAAAACTTTTTATATCTTTTCACTGTATTTCTTAGTCTTCTTAAGTACGGTAACTGGAACCTGCGAACATTTCATCGCTTGTACTATATACTGTAATACCATAGTATTGCTGCATCTAGTAAAATTTGGGGTCTTGTTTGAAGCCGGCCATAGGGATTTTAGTAAATTGTAAAACACTGGTTACAATAAAATCATGTGATGAATTAAAAAAGGCATAGATGCTCATGACAAAAACATAGTTTCTATAGAAGTCATCAGTGCGGCCACACTTAGAATGCTGTGTACAATTTTGGTCTCCTGTGTATAAGGACATAGATAAATTAGAGCAACAGCAACCAAGGTTATTCAGGGAATGGGTGGACTGCAGTGCCAGGACAAGTTATGAAACATAGGGTTGTTCAGTTTGGAAAAATGAAAGCTTAGGGGTCATGTTATTACAATGTACAAATATACTGTATGAGGGAACAGTACACAGATCTTTTGTCACGCACAGTGTGCGAAGACTACGTGTAACACGAGGGGATGAGGGGAAGGAAGCCCACATGCTAGGGAAAGGGGGAGTGGAGACCCCTAGGCAGATCTAATAGCATCCCTATATTGGTTCCACACCAATCGTCGAGCAGGAAACCTAAGCCATGTATATCCCTATTGCTAGGCCCTGAATAGGGAAGGGGGAGTAAGAGCACTGGTCAGTCCCCACTGTACACTAAAGACAAGAAGGGAGACAAACAAGGGGGAAGAAACTTAGCTTGAGTATACTCCAGAGAGGTAACACCAAACGTCTTACAAATGCACCAGAGAGGAAGTAAGCCACCTGCAATAGCTCCAAGCCTTTACAAGGGAAAATGTGAATATCACAGGCGGCTCCCTGAAGCAGACTGAGGGAGGTTGCTACTGGGTCCAAAAGTCAGAAGGATGAAGAAGGCGTCTGCAATGCCAAACGCAGAGACCTTCTGAAGCCAGATGCAGAGCAACTGTCTGTTGCCTCTGACACACCCGTGACATCTTTCTAATTATCTTTTTACACCTAGGCCTGCAAGGTCAAGGAGGCATCCTCTACATCTAGAGCAGGAGCTCTAGATTCTTTACTGTAAGAGCAATGAGACTATGGAGCTCTCTGCCACATGATATTATAATGGTTTATTCACTACAAAAGTAAAGGAGGGCATAGATGACTTTCTTGAAAGACATAATATTGCAGGTTATGGAAACTAGACTCAGTGATGGGATGATAATCTCTAGGCCAAAGTGGGAGCCAAAACAAGCCACCACCCTCATCAGAAAAAAAATTGTCTCTAAATAGTAATTGTGACACTAAGTCACTTCTCACGAACAAACCGTGAGTCAGGATAGCAGAGCAGTCCAATATCAATAGCCAGGAGGGTGTGTCATAAACAGAAGGAAGAGATAAAGGCGTAGTCAGGTAACTGTCCAAGGTCAAAATACCAGAAGAATAGCGGATAAGAGTAAAGAGGTTAAATAGTCGTAAGAGCAAAACAAGGTCCAAGGTCAGGCAGCGATAGATCAATGAGAAAAATACAAGGCATAGAGTAAACCAACACTCTTAGGTGAACCTACGACTGACAGCTATCTGGGATTGCCAGCTCAGATAAATAGCTGAGCAATTATGGGAACTGATAGCACCTGACAAGTGCTCAGTATCAAATTATCATTATCAGTATCAGTGTCAAATTGTATCGCAGAGCTGTCAATCACTACACAAGACAGCTCAGCACGCTCCTGCACCAGACTGGACAACTGAGTTGTTAATCACTGCACAGACTGCTCAGCACTGAGGGGTGGATTTGTTACAGTAATATTTTATTCCCAACTTCTAAACAGCCAAAGACCATAATACTGTCATCATGTCTTATACTAATGGCAAGAGGTTCTATAATCATGGAAAACAAAAAACAGAAAATAGGAGGGCACCACTATATAGTCAAAAAGAGAGAGGGGGTTCACCAAAGGCAAGTTTGAGCAGACATTATTGAATGAGAGAAAAGGAACAAGCCTAAAAATGGAAACACCACCAATAATGTAGAAAAGTATAACAAATTTTATTGTAGGCACACAAAAAACATATACAAAAAAACACCACAAGAAATTAAAAACAATTAAAAACAAACAAAAGCGTTTGTCATGCCATATGGTAATGGTGCCATGACACTCCCAAAACCAACTCCCACACAGCAAATGCTTATATATAAGGCATAAATATATACACTTGCAACTATCTATATGATAACAAAATAGTTGCCAACTCCCGCACAGCAAATGCTCATATATAAGGCATAAATATATACACTTACAACTATCTATATAATAACAAAATAGTTACCATGACCATTTGCAGCACCATGAACATGAAAAGAAATGAATGCAAATGCAATGTTCAGCCTGAAAATGGATCACCAGCCTGCAAAATGCAGTCAGGCAGGCCTGTAAGTTGGAGATTAAAACAGCCAAATGAGCTGTGAGGAGCGGGGAAGGGAGGGGGGCACGACCCCACGCGTATCGCCACAAGCTGTGGCTTTCTCAAGGGCAAAATGCAGTGCTTAGGTTCTATAATCATGGCACGTAGTAGTGGGGAGAGGGGGCATCCTTGCAGTGTGCCTCTTGTGAGATTTATAACATCAGTTAGTATTTCATACAGTTCCACCCTGACCCTAGGAGAGTCATTCAGTTACACCTAATGGAAGAAAGAACACACAAAATCAAATCTTTCCATAACCTACCAGATTAATATCAACTCCACCATGTCAAACACCTTAGGCCTCTTTCACACATCCGGTGTGCGCCTGACGGCGCACTCCGGCATTTTTTTGTCCAACCGCATCCGGTGAAATGTAATGCCGGATGCGGGTTTTTTTGCATTGACTTGCATTAGCGCCGGATGGCGCCACATGTCAGTGCGTTGTATGCGGTTTTGTCCAGATCCGGCGGAAATGTACATTCCGACGGCCGGACAAAACGCAGCATGTAACGTTTTTTTTTTTTGCCGGAGTCGTCTGATGTCTCCGGGCATCAGAAACCATCCGGCAAAAAACCGCAAGCGGCGCATCCGGTTTTCTGATGCGGCGCTGCGGCTAAATGCCAGGGGCGCCGTCAGGCGCACACCGGATGTGTGAAAGAGGCCTTAGTTGCATCAACCGACATAATGAAGAGGTAACCCCCATCACCCACAGGAATGCTTGCAATACTCAGGTTCAATCTCGTCCCTCTTATTTAGCATAAACCCATTTTGATCATGAGGTTTGATTGTATCCACTAATTTCTTTAACCTCTCAACCAGTACCTTGGTTAATACTTTTACATCTCTGTATTCAATAATGTAATAGGTCTATAAGCCTCTTTATCCACTGTGTTGTTTACCTTTTTTAAGCAGAAGATGATTTGACTCAAATGATTTTTTAAATACTTTCAAATGTAGGGCCAGAAGGACCTTCTTTTATCTTCCATAAACTGGAAATGGAATTCACTCTGCTTCAGGAGCGGAGTTTCCAGATTTAACTGTATTTCTACCTACGGTCCTCTTTTGTAATAGTGGCTTCAAGTAGAGCTCAGTGCTGCAGATAATCATGGGATTCCTCATACAAAGGCTTCTATCTCTAAAACATTAATCTCAAAAGCAGAGCAGTAAACCTCCAATCTAGGTTCAAATTCTCTCCTAATTCATTCTTCATCCAGTGTAATGCCAACTCTGAGGGTATGTTTTCAGTATTTGCTGTGGATTGGACACTGCATACAGCCGCAGCGTCCAATCCGCAGCGGCCAGATGTTATGTCTATCTTGCGGAGATGCTCAGTCTCCGCAAGATAAATACCACCGTTCTATGTATAGGATGCGGTGATTCCGAATGTGTTCAATGAATACATGCGGAATCACCGCACGTACAAAAGCCGGCAATGCTTTGGACGGAGCAGGGATCTGCTGTGTTCAAAGCGCTGCCAATACTGAACGTGGAAACATACCCTGACTGTTTTAATTGCGGTGATAAGAGTTATGTTCCTGTTGTGAGGACATGATATTTCTCAGTTTACTTGCTTAACAAAAATATCTTTGGCCAGAGAAAAAATTCTTATCCTGAGACTTGCGAATTAGGATCTGTTAATTCTTTTTATGCCTTCCCCAGTTTACTGCTATTTTCCACTGTTTTTTAATCTGTACATTTTTTTCTCTTGACACATTTCTTTTTCTTAAGACAGTCTTCATCTGTTGGGTAAGGTTCAGGTTCAGCTCCTGAGCCTGTTCCATAAATGGGGGCCAGACAGAGGATGAACTATTATGTGCTAAATCGGGAAGGGGTTATTTAATTAATCTCAATATTAATTTGTAGCAAAATGTGGCTTTTTATATTTCTTATAGTAAATAGACTGTTACCTGGATTGCAGGGCGAGACGCAGTGCTGTGCAGGTAGATTCCAGTTTTCCAAGGTGCATACTGAGTTTTTCAGAATCAGTCTTACACTCTTCTAGGGTTACACTGAGCTGTTCATTCAACTGTTTTACACGATCAAGTTGCCTGAAATACATATGGAACAAAGCATTGGATCTTAGAAATCAGAAAGGTAATGTAATATTTCTTGCTCTGCCAAGTATGGCTATGCAATCATGCACAAGATTGATTTTCTGATGTGCATTTTTCTACTTACTCTTTTAACCATTTTATCTGAGACTCCATGTTGCTTGGATGTATCTCAGTGAGACATGATACTGAAGTCTGGCATCCAGGGAGACTCTGAATGTATTTTATGATACTTTGTATTGTTGGAATAGGAGTCTATTAGCAAGGGAAAAAAAATTACACATCCCAATCATACAAAAAAAATAAAGAAGACATCATCAACAAACTGTTTGAATGCATGATAGTAAAAGAAAACCCTTTGCCTTTGCCACCTGCATTACCTGACTTGCATTACTGCCACATAGACTATATTTATGAATCTAGTCTAGACCTTATGGATACAGCACACAGTAGTGTATGCTAAGAACCTCAAGTTTAAAGTATAGTCTAAATGGCAGTAATGCAATTCAATATTCATACAATAAAGGATTATTCCCAAAATAGTATGAGCTATGGACAGCTTACTGATTGCCAGGGTTAAACCTGTGGTACCTCAGCTATCCAGAAAAGCCGTTGCATACATTTTAACATTGCCGGAGTGCTGCTGCACGTTTGTATGCTAGTTCAATGCAGTCACAGCAACCTGCATCTGTACATTTATTCCATTTAGTAGGATAGGCTGATGTTTTTATTTTGTTGAATTAGACTTATTTTTGTGGTGCTTATTTCTGATCTTAAATTTAGTACAGTTGCACAGAATCACATTTTATATTGTAAATGACAATTATGAATCACTAGCTGAAGAGCCCGGCATTGCTCGGGCATAGTAACTAACTGTGATTAGTTCTAACAAATTATATTGATTATATTGCACAGAAAACATTTCACATCATATATTCAACACTATAGATTTGCAACACAAATAAACTAAACAATTACCCAAGTATTGATAGTATTTTATTTTCAACTCATTCAAGAGCCTTTTGATAAACAACATTTTTGGTTTTTCCTTTCAGTGCAAAGATGAACAGATTTTTGAGAGTTCCAACTCTTAAACGGGCCACGTAAATTTGACCATGAGAAAAGCATGGAGATTGCAAATCGATCTCTACTACATTCAAGGACTGTCCCTTAGCCTTGTTAATGGACATTGCAAATGCCAGTCGAAGTGGAAACTGGAGGAATTTAAAATCAAAAGGCAAATCAGATGGAATGAGTGGAATTCTTGGAATGAAAATGTCCTTTCCTTTGGTACATCCTGTTGCTGAGCTGTGTATCTAATCCTATCCTGTGTGATACCGACTGCTGAGCTGTGTATCTAATCCTGTCCTATGTGATACTGTCTTCTGAGCCGTGTATCTAATCCTATCCTGTGTGATACTGTCTCCTGAGCCGTGTATCTAATCCTATCCTGTGTGATATAGTCTGCTGAGCCGTGTATCTAATCCTATCCTGTGTGATACTGGGCTCCCCCTGGGCACTCCCTGCAGTCTGTGTCAGAGGGTGGTCTGTGTCAACACGGTAATAAATTGTGTTATTTCCAGCTTTACAGATAACACCATAGAAATGATAAGAATAAAAGGCCTCAGTTACCACAACTGTCTACAAGGAAAACTGTTGCTCATAACAACCAATCACAGCTCAGCTTTCATCTTTTAAACAGCTCTGGTGAAATGAAAGATGCTTAGTGATTGGTGGCTATGTGGCATGGGCGTGGCTTGATACACACACACATACACACATACATACACTCATTTTTATATATGTAGATGGTAACAATATATGACAAATGTATTTGCTTGTCAATTGTTGCCATTCTCTTCAAACTTAATTGAGTGATCTGACTTTGATATCAGGCCTAACGTTCATATGCTAAAAAAAATGGACCCATGGCGTATTGATCACGGTCGAAGAAAGCTGGATTTGCATAAGAGGACACACATTCAGCTGAAATGTACTGTATTGTGACGCAGAGACCCTAAGAGTTATTGTACTGCACTACATGCTGCCGGCTAATCAGAGGCCAGCAGCTGACGTCAGCTTGCCAATGACATGCAGTGAATGGCAGGAAGGTCATGCACTGCCCGTGTCGGCATGCCAAAGTCAGCTGCTAACTTCTACGCTGGCTACAGAAGAGGACACAGCACAGTGGCAGAGCAGGGAACATATATACCAGGACTGGGTGCATATATATAAAAATGGGAGACATATATACTACAATGGTCCCAGAATGGGGAACATATATACCAGGTTTGGAAACATATATACCAGGAAGGAACCCAGGATGAGGGACATATATATGGGGGACATACTGTATATACCGATGGGGCACATATATAATAGGATGGGGGAGATATATATCAGGCTGTAGGACATGTACATCAGGAAGGGGCACAGGATGGGGCATATTTATACTAGGAAGAGACCCAGGATGTGGGACATATATACCAGGATGGGGGATATATATACCAGGATGGGAGACATATATACCAGGATGGGGAATCTATATACCAGGTTGGGTGATATATATATACCAGGAAGTGGTCCAGGATGGGGAACATATATACTAAGATGAACTCAAGATGGAGGACATATACCGTATATACTCGTGTATAAGCCGAGATTATCAGCACCTTTTTTTTGTGCTGAAAATGCCCCCTCGGCTTATACACGAGTCATTGGGCAGAAACCAGCGGGGAGGGGGTGCCGCGGCAGGAGCTGGTGGCTGGGACATCATACTCACCCTCCTCGTGCCATCGCTGAACGTCCTGGCAATCCTCCGTTGTATCCGCCTTCCTGCAGCTCTCCTGTGCTGAGCGGTGACGTAATACCGCTCATTAAGGTCATGAATATGGACGCGACGCCACTCCCATAGGCGTGGCGTCCATATTCATGGCCTTAATGAGTGGTATTATGTCACCGTTCAGCACAGGAGAACTGCAGGAAGCCGGGTACAACAGAGGATTGCCAGGACGTTCAGCGATGGCACGGGGAGGGTGAGTATGATGGAGGAGGATGGGGGGAGCATGGAGGAGGACAAGGAGCACGGAGCAGGACGGGGGGAGGATGGACAGCATGGAGCAGGACGAGGGGGAGGATGGAAAGCACAGAGGAGCACGGAGCAGGACGGGGGGAGGATAGAGAGCACAGAGCAGGACGGGGGGGAGGATGGAAAGCACAGAGGAGCACGGAGCAGGACGGGGGGCACAGGAGGACGGAGCAGGAGGGTGGAGCACAGAGGAGGACGGAGCAGGAGGGGGGAGCACAGAGGAGGACGGAGCAGGAAGGGGGGAGCACAGCGGAGGACGGAGCAGGAGGGGGGAGCACAGAGGAGAATGGGGGAGCACAGAGCTGGATGGGGGAGCACAAGGCAGGACAAGGGGAACACAGCAGGACGGCGGTTTATACACCCGGCTTATACTCGAGTCAATAAGCTTACCCAGTTTTCCGTGGCAAAATTAGGGCCTCGGCTTATACTCGAGTATATACGGTATATTAGGATAAAGGACATATAAATCAGGATGTCCAGGATCGGGGACATATATACCAGAAAGGGGCATAGGATGGGGTACATATATACCAGGAGTGAGCCCAGGATGGAGAACATATGTACCAACAAGGAGCCCAGGATGGGACAAATATACCAGGATGGTCCCAGGATGTGAGACATATAAACCAGAATGGTGAACATATATAACAGGTTAGTGGACATATATACCAGGAAGGGGATCAGGATGGGGAACATATATACCAGGAAGGGGAACATATATACCAAGATGAGCTCATGATGGGGAACATATATACCAGAAAGGGGTATAGGATGGGGCACATATATACAGTACGAGGAAGGGTCCCAGGATGGGGTGCATATATACCAGGATGGGGAAATATATCAGGATGAGCCCAGGATGGGAGACATATATACCAGGGCAGGGAACATATATACCAGGATAGTCCCAGGATGGGGGACATATAAACCAGAATAGTGAACATACATAGCAGGTTGGGGGACATGTATAGCAGGAAGGGGCCCAGGATGGGGAGAAATATATCAGGATGTAGGACTTAAATACCAGGAAGGGGTCCAGGATGAGGGAAATTTACAATAGGATGGGGGATATATACACCAGGATGGGAGACAAATACACCAGGATGAGCTCAGGAAGGGGGACATATACACCAGGATAAGGGACATATAACCCGGGATGCCCAGGATGGGGACATATATACCTGGAAGGGGCCCAGGATGGAGGACATTACTATGTAAAGGGGGAGGGGGCAACACATATGTCCTTATAGGATTTAGAACACAAGAGCCCATATATCTGACCAACATACAGAGTTGGGGACCAGATCCAAATTTAGCACGGGGCGCATCGGACTCTAGTCATGCCACTGAATACCAATACAGGGGGGAATTACCGGCTGCTAGAACGTGAAGAAGATGCAACTTTATTTATCTAATAAGATATATCACAACTGACCCCCTGCAGTTTGAGTACTAGCAGAGATTGGGGGTGGATGATGCTGTAGTGTCTCTGCTACATACAATACATTCATTCTTGGACAATGAAGGAACTGCAGTTCGCGCTATGTTCTTTGACTTCTCTAGTGCTTTCAATACCTTACAGCCGCTCTTATTACGAAATAAGTTGACTGATATGGCAGTGGATGAGGGGATGGTGAACTGGATAAGCGATTACCTGACGGACAGGCCGCAGTTTGTAAGGATGGGGGAGGTGGTATCTGGCAGTGTACGGAGCAGTGTTGGAGCCCCTCAGGGTACAGTGCTGTCGCCCTTCCTCTTCACATTGTATACAGCTGACTTTCAGTATAAATCTGACTTCTGTCACCTCCAAAAATTCTTAGATGACTCAGTGATTGTAGGGGGCATTGTGGGGGACCGGGGGAGGAGGAATACAGAAGGGTGGTTTCTGACTTTGTAGATTGGTGCCAGACTAAAGGGTACTTCACACATAGCGAGATCGTTAGCGAGATCGCTGAAACGTCACAGGTTTTGTGACGCAACAGCGACCTCGTCAGCGATCTCGCTACGTGTGACACATAGGGGCGACAGGCACCCCGCTGCGTTATCGCTGATCGTGCTGGAATGTTCTAGGCCATTTTTTGATCATTGGTGTCCCACTGGCCAACATGCATCACTGTGTTTGACGCCATAAAAACGACGAGCGACCTCGTTGGCGACTCAGAACTCAGCGACGCAGGCATGATTTTGCTTTGTCTTTGTCAGAATCGCTGCTGTGACAAGGTCCCAACGACCGCCGAGGTCATTATACGGATCGCCGTATCATTGCTGCTTCCGACTGCATAACTCAACTGAAACTGCCCTAACTAAAGTCACCATCGACCTACTAACCGCCAAGAGCAAGCGACACTACTCTGTCCTCCTTCTCCTGGACCTGTCTTCTGCCTTCGACACTGTGGACCACTCCCTCCTGCTCTAGATTCTCTCATCTCTGGGCATCACAGGCTCGGCCCTATCCTGGATCTCATCATATCTAACAGATCGAACATTCAGTGTCTCCCTCTCCCACACCACCTCCTCACCTCGCCCCCTGTCTGTCGGTGTTCCTCAAGGCTCAGTTCTAGGACCCCTACTCTTCTTCATCTACACCTTCGGCCTGGGACAGCTCATAGAATCCCACGGTTTACAGTATCATCTCTATGCCGATGACACGCAGATCTACCTATCTGGACCTGACCTCACCTCCTTACTGACAAAAATCCCACAATGTCTGTCCGCTATTTCAGCTTTCTTTTCTGCTCGCTTTCTAAAACTGAACATGGGCAAAACAGAATTCATCATCTTTCCCCCATCTCACTCTACCCCTCCACCAGACCTATCCCTCAATGTCAACGGCTGCTCAATTCCCCAATCCCGCATGCTCGGTGCCTCGTGGTGATACTCCACTCTGCCCTCTCCTTCAAGCCATATATCCAAACCCTAGCCTCCTCCTGCCGTCTCAAACTCAAAAATATTTCCCGAATCCGTGCATTCCTTGACCACGACACCACAAAAACACTAGTGCATGCCCTTATCATCTTCCGCCATGACTACTGCAACCTCCTACTCTCTGGCCTCCCCTCTAGCACTCTGGCACCACTCCAATCCATCCTACATTCTGCTGCCCGACTAATCCACCTGTCTCCCCGTTATTCCCCAGCCTCTCCCCTATGCCAAGCCCTTCATTGGCTCCCTATCGTCCAGAGGCACCAGTTCAAAACCCTAACTATGACATACAAAGCCACCCACAACCTGTCCCCTCCATACATCTGTGACATGGTCTCCCGGTACTAACCTTCGATCCTCTCAAGATCTCCTTCTCTACTCTCCTCTTATCTCTTCTTCCCACAACCGCATACAAGACTTCTCCCGTGCCTCCCCTATACTCTGGAATTCTCTACCCCAACACATCAGACTCTCACCTACCTTGGAAACCTTCAAAAAGAACCTGAAGACCCACCTCTTCTGACAAGCCTACAACCAGCAGTGATCCTCAGTCTACTGTACCGCTGCACGACCAGTTCTACCCTCTCCTAGTGTATCCTCACCCATCCCCTGTAGACTGTGAGCCTTCGCGGGCAGGGTCCTCTCTCCTTCTGTGCATGTGTGTCCTGTATTGCTCATGTTTATTGTGCTTGTCTATATTCGCCCCCTCTCACATGTAAAGCGCCATGGAATAAATGGCGCTATTAAAATGAATAATAATAATCTGCCTGTTTGACAACTTACTAGCGATGATTTAGCGACGTACCAGTGATCCTTACCAGGTCGTATCGTTTTTGGGATCCCTGGAGCATCGCTATGTGTAACGGGGCCCTAACTGTCTAGAACTAAATGTAAAGAAAACCAAGGAGATGGTGGTGAGTTATAGAAGGAAAAAGGACGATTACTTACCGATCACTATTGCTGGCCAGGAGGTGGAGATGGTTGAGAGCTACAAATATTTGGGGGTTCACCTTGACAGCAAACTGGATTGGAGGTGTCATACAGAGAAGGTTCACAAGAAGGGAATGAGCAGACTGCACTTTCTGCGGAAGCTCAGGTCATTCAATATGTGCAGTAAAATGCTGGAAATGTTCTACCTGTCCGTTGTAGCAAGCGCTGTCTTTTTTCTCTCATTTGCTGGGGCAGTAGTGTGCGAGTAGCTGACACTAATAAGCTCAACAAACTTATCAAGAAGCCAAGTGCAGCTGTTGGCCTCCATCTTGACTCTTTTGAGGAGGTAGTGGAGTATAGGATTCAAAAGAAGTGCAGGGCTATAATGAACAATAATACACACCCACTATACGAGCTGTTCTCGAATCGGAAGAGCACATTGAGCAGCCGTCTAATCCTACTAAGGTGCAAGAAGGAGAAATTCAGGAAATCGTTTGTGCCTACTGCTATGGGGATGTATAGCAATTCACTAAGGGTGAAAGATGGCTACGACCTAGGGCTGGTGTACTTATGGAAATGAACAGAGATTTGTGTACCTTGTTTGTTACGTATTGTGGTTAGTCATGTGCAAGATCTGTGTCTAGTAATTACTCTATGTAATGCTGTTTGTAATGTAGTAATGCTGTTCGTAATGTTTTGTTTGTAATGCTGTTGCAACACGCTGTAATACCATAATTTCCCTTGGGATCAATAAAGTGTATCGTATCATATGTTCATATATGCTATTGATATATGAAAAACAATTATTTTAATTATTAAATGTCAATTTTTCACATTTTTCTTTTTTTCTTTACTTATATGTTGGACTTCTTGGTTACAGTTCTCTTACCTGATGAAGCTTAAACTCACTCAGTATGTGATGATGCAGAGATGTAAAACTATTTAGGTCTTCCAATTCGGGACTACCAGGGGACGACACAGTTGCAAGTGAAAGACCTTTATCTTGCAAAATGTCTTGTAAATGATTTATCTAGAATAATGAAAAAAATTAAATTAAAAAAAATCCATGAAATCTAGATTATTTTCCTGCTGTAAAATGTTCTAAAAATACGGATTTTTGTGTTACTCACCGTAAAATCCTTTTCTCCGAGACGCTCATTGGGGGACACAGGACTGTGGTGTATGCTACTGCCGCTAGGAGGCTGACACTAAGTAAACATAAAAAAAGGTTAGCTCCTCCTCCACCGTATACACCTCAGCACTGGCCGCAGGCAAATCCAGTTTAGTGCAAAAAGCAGTAGGAGGCTAAAGAATAAATTAATGTTAATACAAGTACAATATATCCAGAAGTAAATCTACTGATATAGACCCAAGCAAATAAAATTAACTTAGAAATCGAAGCCATCCTGCTAATAGGGAGGGAGCTGTGTCCCCCAATGAGCGTCTCGGAGAAAAGGATTTTACGGTGAGTAACACAAAAATCCGTATTTCTCCTTCGTCTCATTGGGGGACACAGGACTGTGGGACGTCCCAAAGCAGTCCCTTGGGTGGGAAACCGACTCCACAGTGTAATTTATAATCAAGCATTGCTTATAGGTGCGCAACCGCGCCCTGAAGAATCCTTCTACCCAGACTGGCATCCGCAGAAGCCTGGGTATGGACATTATAATGCTTGGAAAAGGTATACAGACTGGACCAGGTTGCTGCTTTACAAACCTGTTCCACTGAAGCCTGATGCCGAAGGGCCCAGGAGGCACCCACCGCTCTGGTGGAGTGAGCCTTGATCACTGCAGGAACCACCGCGCCTCTGATGCGGTAAGCCTCCTGAATGGCTAACCGAATCCACCTAGCCAAGGTTGATTTAGAGGCAGCGAGTCCCTTCCTGCGACCTTCAGGGAGGACAAACAGCGTGTCCGTCTGTCGAAAGGACGCCGTCCGAGATACATATCTCCTGAGTGCTCTCACCAGATCCAGCGTATGGAGAGCCTTCTCCACTCGGTGCGTCGGAGCTGGGCAAAATGAGGGCAAAACAATGTCCTCATTAATATGAAATGAGGACACGACTTTAGGCAAAAAAGGTGGAGTAGGTCTGAGCACCACCTTATCCTGATGGAAAAGCAAGTACGGAGCTCGACAAGACAGTGCAGCCAGCTCCGAAACCCGCCTTATGGATGTTATGGCTACCAAAAACACCACTTTCCAGGAAAGAAACGACAGAGAAACCTCCTGCAAGGTTCAAAAGGAGACTCTTGCAGAACTCCCAGGACAAGATTGAGGTCCCAAACCTCTAAAGAAGTCTTGTAGGGAGGAACTATATGGACAACCCCCTGAATAAAGGTCCTAACCTGAAAATTAGACGCGATCCTTCGCTGAAAAAGCACAGACAAGGCTGATATCTGCCGTCTAAGCGTACTTGGCGCTAGACCTGAATCTAGGCCTGCCTGGAGAAATGACAGAATGTTTGGAATTGAAAACCTAAGCGGGGAACAACCATGTTCCCTGCACCAAGCAAAAAAGATCTTCCAAGTACCGTGGTAGATGCGAGCCGAGACGGGCTTTCGGGCGCTAGCCATCGTCGCGGCGACCTTTTTAGAGAATCCAGCCCTGGTCAGGATCCAAGATTCAACGGCCAGGCCGTCAAACACAGGACCGCTGAGTTGTGGTGGTAAACTGGGCCCTGGGAGAGAAGGTCCGCGCGCTCTGGCAGTCGCCAGGGTGCGTCGGAGAGCAACTGTACCAGCTCCCGTACCAAGAGCGACGCGGCCAATCCGGAGCGATTAATATTGCTGGAACCCCCTCTATCCTGATCTTTCTGATCACCCTTGGGAGAAGAGCTATTGGAGGAAATAAGTATGGAAGATGGAATTGATTCCACGGTAGAACCAGGGCGTCCACCGCAATTGCCTGCGGATCCCGGTACCGGGAGACGAAGTTGGGCACCTTGGCATTCATCCTGAAAGCCATCAGGTCCACATCTGGGGTTCCCCAGCGTCGACATATCTGCTGAAAAATCTCGGAATGTAGTGACCATTCCCCTGAAGCTATGCCGTGACGGCTGAGAAAATCCGCTGCCCAGTTTTCCTCGCCCGGAATGTGGACTGCTGAAATCACGGAGTGATTTACCTCTGCCCAGGACAGAATCTGTTTTACCTCGTGCATAGCCGCCCGGCTGCGGGTACCTCCCTGATGGTTTATGTATGCCACCGCCGTGGCATTGTCTGACTGAATTCGGACTGGGCGGCCTGCCAGATGTTGGTGAAAATGCCTCAGAGCCAGCCAAATAGCTCGGATCTCTAAAATATTTATCGGGAGGATCGACTCCTGCTGAGACCAAGTCCCCTGGGCTGTGTGGTGACGAAACACTGCTCCCCATCCGAGCAGGCTGGCATCCGTTGTGACTACCATCCAGATATTCGGAGGAAACAAACGGCCCTGTTGAAGAGTGGAACTCCTCGTCCACCACATAAGTGTCTGTCTGACCTGCAGGGACAGACGGCACCGAAGATTGAGGGAATAAAGGCTCCCGTCCCATACTGCCAAGAGTGCATGCTGAAGGGGGCGAAGATGAAACTGGGCAAATGGAATCGCCTCGATCGTTGCCACCATCCTTCCTAGAACCCTCATGCAAAACCGGATGGTATGAGGAATCGGTTTGTGAAGGATCCGTACCTCTTGACGGAGAACTAAGGCCTTGTCCTGAGGAAGGATTATCAACCCTTGAGCGGTGTCGAAATCCATCCCTAAGAAGGCACGGGAGATGACTTCTTCATATTCACCAGCCACCCCAGGCGAACAAGAGTGTCTAGGGTAATGCTGACGCTTTCCTCGCATGTTTGGAAAGACGGACCCTTGATGAGAAGGTCGTCTAGGTAAGGCAAGATGACTATCCCCCTGGAGTGTAGAATGGATACAACAGTAGCCATGACCTTTGTGAACACTCTGGGAGCTGTGGCTAGCCCGAATGGCAAGGCAGCGAACTGAAAGTGAAGTTTGCCGATGGCAAACCGAAGAAACCTTTGATGAGGGGGAAATATGGGGATGTGAAGATAGGCATCCTGGATGTCTATTGATGCTAGAAATTCCCCTTTTTCCATGGCAGCAATGACCGAGCGGAGAGACTCCATTCGAAAATGTCGAATTTTGACGAACCGATTCAGTCTTTTTAGATCCAGAATGGGCCTTACGGTACCGTCCTTTTTGGGTACAATGAACAGATTGGAATAAAACCCCCGACCTCTTTCGACCTCTGGTACAGGTACGACAACCCCGCTGTGTCGAAGAGACTCGACCGCCTTGAATAAGGCGAGAACCCGAGACTCCTCCTTGGGAAGGCGCGAGGGAAAGAAACGATTTGAGGGAAGGCTGGTAAATTCTATCTTGTACCCGAGGTGACTAATTCTCTGACCCATTCGTCTTGAGTAATTGATAGCCAAGTGGGACGAAACCAGAGTAGACGGCCGCCTACTCTGGATGAATCGACCGGATTCTGCCTCCAGTCATTTATCCGAAAATCTTTGGGGCCTAGACCCTCTAGATTTCGGTTGTTGAGACCGCATTCTTCCCAACGGGTTGGTCTTGTAAGAGGCCTGACGATCTCTGGCCTGATTAGGTCGACCTGAGCCGCTGGAACTGGCTGTTGCAGCCCAACCTGGGTTGCGAAAGGCTCTAAAGCGAGGCTGAGGCTGTCGGCGAAAGGGCTGTTTGACCTTCTGCTGAGGCAAAAAAGAACTCTTCCCTCCTGTCGCATCAGATATAAGCTGATCCAGTTTTTCACCAAATAAACGACCGCTTTGATAAGGCAAGGACGTAAGTGACTTCTTTGAAGTCGAGTCTGCTCGCCAAGTCCTCAACCACAAGGATCTCCTAATGGCAATCGCATTGGCAGCAGCTAATGCTGCGCAATTTGCCGCATCCATAGAAGCGTTGATCAAAAAATCACCTGCGAGAGCCATCTGATTAGATATCTCCAAAACCTCAGGTGGCACTTCTACACCGTGAAGAGCTCTGTTCAGAGACTCCGACCAGGAAATCATGGCTTTAGCAACCCAAGTCGCTGCAAAGGAAGGAGAGAGAGATGACCCAGATGCTTCAAACACCGAGCGAGCCAGGCTTTCAATCAGACGATCCGTTGGATCCTTAGTCGAGGAACCATCAGGAAGGGAGAGAAGCATCTTAGATGCCAAGCGTGACACCGGAGGATCGACCACTGGGGATTCCGCCCACTTCTTAAGAAGTTCAGGAGCAAAAGGATACCTGGTATTGAGGGCCTTCTGTCCTGTAAAGCGCTTATCCGGTTTTTCTCGGTGGAGCTGCACAAGCTCCTCAAACTCAGGATGAGCACCAAAAACCTTATGGGTCTGTCTGGCTCGTTTGAAAGACACCTTATGACCAGAGGCCAAGGTGGATTCATCGTCTACCCCCAGAGATTGATTGACAGCTTCGATCAGACTGTCAATTGTCTCCTGACAACCTGGAGCTTCCAAATTGAGGGACCCTTCAGTATCGTAATCCGAATATTGATCACTTGCCTCTAAAGGTGAGGGAGAGCGAGAAGCTGAGCTGAAGGATGCCGAAGCCCTGGACGGCATAGGCGACGCAGTGTGGGTTCGCTTCCCCTGCGTCTGCCTGGTGAGAGCACGGCCCCTGCAGGCCGGAGGTTCCTGAGACGTCGCCAAGACGGGTGAACCACTGTCCCTGCTCCTATCAGGAGCTTGAAGGGACTCGATTGCTCTTGTTAATGATGCCACAGATTGAGACAGAGACAGGGCCCATTCCGGGGGACCTGACGCACTGGGCTGGGCTATAGGTGAGGGCTCCTGAGCCCGTTCAGAGTCACAGGCTTCGCAGACCCGATTAGTCTGGGCATGCGGAAAAGGGGATTTACAGGCAATGCATGCGGTATACAGCACCGTGTGAGCCTTAGTTCTTCTGGACATACTGTATCTGTTCAGAGCCCTGTGACGATGCGGAGGTATGGTAGCGGGGCGCAGCGAAGTGGAGCCGGGCTGGCGGTAGCAGCACTTACCCCAGTCCTGTATCCCCGGACGTCCTTAAGCAGCGTTGACAGCGCAAAAGGAAAAGAGCAAAGGCTCCAGACTTTCAAAAAGAGCGCTCCCTGTCAGGGAGGCGTGGCTCATATAGCTGATCACAGGGGCCGGGGTCGAGAGGCGCGGCCTAGCGCCGTCAGATGCCGGAGACGCCAAAAATTTAGGCCAAGGCTTCGGCCGGCGCTAGGCCGCGGCCGAATTTAGTCCCCGGCTTCGGCCGGAGACTAGGCCGCGGCCTAGCGCCGGCCGAAGCCTTGGCCTAAATTTTTGGCGGTGGCCGCCCGAAAAACGGGGGGCGGGCCCGCCCCGCCTAGAAGCCAGGCGGACCGTCACCGCAGAGAGGGGATGGCGCTCTCCGGGGGTTTCACAGACAGCCTCGCGGACCGCTCCCACCGAATCTCGACCGCCCCAGACGCTACCTGACGTCCGACACTGTTCTCCGGAGCTTTGAAGGTGGGTTCTCCTGCTTGCAGTCTTCTACCAAAAAAAAAAATAAAAATAAAAAAATGGGGAACGGTGCAGGCTCCAGCTCCATGATCTCTAATGGTGGGTCTTCCTTGCTGCAGTGGACTTGCGGCTCTCCCAGACATTAGTCCAGCGTCTCCCGTCTTTTAGAGGGGGGCTTGCAGCAAAAAAAGGAGGGACGGTGCAGGCACCCTAACTCCATCACCCCTTCAGGGGATGAGGAGAGGGACCGTCCGCCACCTTGCAGCACCGCAGTCTAGCATTGGTGGTGCAGTGGGGGCCGCACGGACTAACTCCTGCCTCTGTACAGCCTAGGGCTTCAATACCTTAGGGTGGTCAGGGCTGAGTCCGGCATTTATGTCCCACGTTGCGGGAGAGGATACGTTGGAGGCTTTACTCCACGTGCTCGCCCGTTGATGGTTTGGGGAGATCGGACCCTTTCAATAGGATCCGTTGCCCCTATCTCATCTTCGTGGGAAAAAAAAAAATAAATAAATGGTCTGGAAAAAGAACCAGACGTGTGCCTCCATCAGACACTAAGCAATAACTGGATTTGCCTGCGGCCAGTGCTGAGGTGTATACGGCGGAGGAGGAGCTAACCTTTTTTTATGTTTACTTAGTGTCAGCCTCCTAGCGGCAGTAGCATACACCACAGTCCTGTGTCCCCCAATGAGACGAAGGAGAAAGTAAAGTAAATCTTCACCTTCAATATTATTAAGCCCTTAACCCCCGGGCCATTTTCTGTTTTTAAGTTTTTGCTTTTTGATCCCCTTCTTCCCAGAGCCATAACTTTTTTATTTTTTGGTCAAAATAGCCATGTTAGGGGTTGTTTTTTGTGACACGAGTTGTACTTTTGAACAACACCATTGGTTTTAACTAACCATAACCTGTACTGGAAAACGGAAAAAAAATTCCAAGTGCAGTGAAATTGCAAAAAAGTGCATTCCCACAGTTGTTTTCTGTTTTGTTTTTTTTACCATGTTCACTAAATGCTAAAACTAACCTGTCATTATGATTCACCAGGTCATTACGACGGAGTTCACAGAAACCAAACATGTAATATTAAAAATCCCAGCTGCATACTTAATGCCAGGTTGGTGACACTAGTAGTGGCCCACCCTATAAAAAACAACACCAACTCCAAGAGGCATGAAAACAAGAGGAGAATAAGGAGCAGCAGGTGAATAGAGTAAAATCACGTATAAATGTTATTAAATATCACATTAAAAAAGAAGGTTTACAAAATACAGTAACAAGATACCAAGACAACACAAATACAGTAGGGTCACCCATCACAGGTGAGAATATAATCAGGCATTATATGCGTGCTTAATAGTAGAGCATAAGGAGTAACTATAAGCCAGATGACACGCTCAGGTGAGATCAATTCCAAGGTTGGAGAGACCATACAGCAACAAGCAACGCAACAATAAGTAATACCAACTGGCAGAGCTTACTGAAGGTAGAAGGGTGACCCTGTAATGGATGGTAGGACCCCGACGCGCGTTTTGCCTTGATAAAGCAGTGTCTAGAACACGCAAAAAGCACGTCGGGGTCCTGCCATCCGGTACAGGGTCACCCTTCTGCCTTGTTACTGTATTTTGTAAACCTTCTTTCTTAATGTGATATTTAATAAAATTTATATTTGATTTTACTTTACTCATCTGCTACTCCTTATTTTCCTCATGTTTACAGACACCAAACATGTCTAGATTCTTTTTTATTTAAGTGGTGAAAAAAAATTCCAAAGTTTGTTAAAAAAAAAAAAATTTGCGCCATATTCCGATACCCATAGCGTCTCCATTTTTCGTGATCTCGGGTTGGGTGAGGGATTACTTTTTGCGTGCTGAGCTGATGTTTTTAATGATACCATTTTGGTGCAGATATGATCTTTTGATCGCCCGTTATTGCATTTTAATGCAATGTTGCGGCGACCAAAAACACTTAATTCTGGGGTTTTTACCTTTTTTCTCATTACACCTTTAACGATCAGGTTAATTTTTTTTTATATTGATAAATCAGGCGATTCTGAACTCGGCGATACCAAATATGTGTATGTTTGATTTTTTTATTGTTTTATTTTGAAAGGGGCGAAAGGGTGGTGATTTGAACTTTTATATTTTTTTATTTTTTTTATACTTTTAAAAACTTTTTTTACTTTTGGCATGCTTCAGTAGTCTCCATGGGAGACTAGAAGCTGCCATAATCCGATCGGCTTTGCTACATACAGGCGATGATCAGATCAGATGATCAGATCAGATGATCAGATCGCCGACCACCGGCGGTGCTCATAGCAATCCACCAGTGACAACCATAGAGGTCTGCTGGAGACCTCTGGTTGTCATGCCAACCCATTGGTGACCCACAATCACGTGACGGGGTCACCGATGGGCAGGATTTCCGGAGCTCTCGCCGGAAGCGCGTGTTAATTACCGCTGTCAGAAATTGACAGTGGCATTTAACTAGTTAACAGTCACGGGTGGATCACTATTCCACCTGCTTCTGTTGCGGGCACAAGTCAGCTGACATGTGCCTGGAAAGGTGCGGGCTCAGTGTCGGAGCCCACACCAAACAGGGTAAGTCAGACATCGGCGTTCTATTACGCCCTATGTCGGAAAGGAGTTAAAGCCCACCAAGTATCTACTGATACTGCTGTAATTATAGTGGAGTATATTCACTGTTTTACATTAAAGGGAATCTGTCAGCAGGGTTTTGCTATGCAATCCGAGGACAGTATGGGGTAGGGACTGAGAAACAAATTTCAGGGATGTGTCACTCATTAGGCGTTATGCTGTTGTTTCAATACAATGAATGGTTTATAACCAGGAGATTATCAGTGTCTGGACTACAACTTGCCTGAGCCCTTGTAAGACCATGCCTCCTCCTCTGATAAACAGTTTACTGTTGGATAGACAATGCACACAGAAAGCTGTGCTGTGGGCGGGGTTAGCTTTCTGAGCTCTGCAACATGTTACATCTAAAAACTGATTGTGTCACAACTGCTGCACCCAGTAAACTAAGTGATACATCACTGGAATCAGGGTCTCTTTTCCTACTTTATGCAGATGAGGTAATAAAAACCTTTATTTGCCATAAAGCCACTAGATTCATTAATTCAGTACATTTATCACAAGCTATTTTACAGGGACTGCAACTGGATTCACTGGATTTTTTTTTATTTAAGCTGAGCACCTCCTCTTATCATCATTGCTCCACTAATTCTACAACATATTTTCTTTTTTATTTCTATGCCCTTCTGTTCCATTGTCCCCAGGTAATAAAGATTGCACAATATGCATATTTTCCCTTATGTAAGTCTATGGGAACAAAATATCGGAATTAAAAATATTCCGATATTTTGTTCCCATAGACTTACATTGGATTTCAGGTATCGGAACCGGGTTTCGGTATCGGAATGCTCAACCCTACTTATTACATAACTTCTCAGTGGATATTAGCTTTTTCTCCTCTATGACGCTGACCAATGAAAACACTCCTCTCTCCTGTGCTCTGGTGCTTCAATAGCAATAGGGGAAGAGGCTACTGTAGAGTTCTCAGCATGTTCTTGAGAGACAAACCACATCTAGGAGAACATGCAGAGCCAGGCTGGAACCTTCTTTGTGGGTGTTTAGTTTATCTCTCTATGATATGACCATGTTTTGATTTACAAGCATAACACAGGAGAGAAAGCAAACACAGTCTGAAAGTTCTGTTGGATATGTCCAGTTGGTTGAAGGAAAAATTTGCATATTGTGTGCTCTTTATTACTGGGGAGCATAAATTTAGAATGGAGGCGCACAGCAAAAAAAATAAAACTTTACCCGGAAGGTGGCTTGCACATTTACCAGGCCAATTTTTAAAATTCTGATCACTGTCAATTTATGTGGTTATAACTCTAAAACACTTCAACGAATCCCAGTGTCTCTGAGAATGTTTTTTCGTTGCATATTGTACCTCATGATAGTGGTAAAATTTCTTCGATAAGATTTATGCTTATTTGTAAAAAAAACAGAAACTTGGCAAAAATTTTGAAAATTTCGCAATTTTCCAACTTTGAATTTTCATGCCCTTAAATCACAGAGATATGTCACACAAAATGGTTAATACGTAACATTTCCCACATGTCTACTTTACATAAGGACAATTTTGGAACCAATTTTTTTTTTTGCTAGGAAGCTATAAATGTTAAAAGGTGACCAGAAATTTTTCATTTTCACAACAAAATTTACAAAACAATTTTTTTAGGGACCACATCACATTTGAAGTCACTTTGAGGGGTCGATATGATAGAATATACCTAAAAGTGACACCATTCTAAAACCAGCACCCCTCAAGGTGCTCAAAACCACATTCAAGAAGTTTATTAACCCTTCAGGTGCTTCACAGGAATTTTTGGAATGAGGAAAAAAAATTAAAATTTTACATTTTTTCACAAAAAAATTCCTACAAATCCAAATTTTTTATTTTGACAAGGGTAACAGGAAAAAATGGACCCCAAAATTTGTTGTGTAATTTTTTCTGAATATGCCGATACCCAATATGAGGGAGAAAATCACTGTTTGGGGCACGCCAGAGCTCAGAAGGGAAGGAGCGCCATTTGACTTTTTGAATGTAAAATTTGTTGGCATAATTAGCGGACGCCATGTCATGTTTGGAGAGCCCCTGATGTGCCTAAACAGTGGAAACACCCAACAAGTGACACCATTTTGGAAACTAGAGCCCTTTTGTAAGTTATCTAGATGTGTATTAAACATCTTGAACCCCCAGGTGCTTCACAGAAGTTTATAACGTTAAGCTGTGAAAATGAAAAAAATCACATTTTTCCCGCAAAAATCTTTTTCAACTCCAAATTTTGTATTTTCACAAGGGTAACAGGAGAAAATGGACCCCAAAAATTGTTTTGCAATTTCTCCTGAGTTCACTGATACCCCATATGTGGTCAAAAACTACTCTTGAGGCACAGTGTAAAGCTCAGAAGTAGAGCCATATTAGGCCTCTTTCACACATCAGTTTTTCGCCATCAGGCGCGATCCGGGTTTTTTTGAAAAAAATAAAACAAATCCGTTTTTAACCGCCAGATCCGTTTTTTTCTCATTGACATGCATTAGCGCCGGATCGCGACGCATGTCCTTCCGTTTCATCCGTTTTTTGAATTCCGGCGGCCGGACAAGACGTGTCTATGAACGTTTTTTTTTGTCGGCCGGAAAGAACAGACAGCGCCTGAAGCGGCGCATCAGGCTTGTTGATACAATAGAAGTCAATGGGTGCCGGAACAGGCAAACGACTGGTCAGGCCACCGGACTCTGTTTTCGTCCTGTGCGCATTCCTGGAAAACGAAATCAAGTCTCTCTCTCTCACTCTCTCTCTCTCTCTCTCATCCGTCACATCAGTTTTTTACAATCTGCGCTGGATCCGTCAATTTTAAAATTACACAGATTGAGCCGGATTAGAAAAAACGGATGTGTGAAAGTAGCCTTAAGTTACAGTATAAATTTTGCTGCACTGGTTTGAGGGTGCCATGTCACATTGGCAGAGCCCCTGAGGTGCCAGAACAGCAGAACCCTCCATAAGTGACTACATTTTACAAACTAAACCTCTCAAGGAATTCATCTAGGGGTGAAGTGATTATATTGACACCACAAGTGTGTCACAGAATTTTATACCATTAGGCAGAGAAGAAAAAATAATTTACATTTATACTACCAAAATTGTTTTAGACCCAAATTTTACATTTTCATTCTGGGAAAACGGTAAAAATGGCACTAAAATTTGTCCCACAATTTCTGCTGAATGTAGAAATACCCCACATGTGGCTGTACAGTACTGCTTAACTATACAGAAAGACTCGGGAGGGACGGAGTGCTATTTGCCTCCTGGAGCGCAGATTTTCCTAGAATAGTTTGTGAACTCCATATACAGAGCCCCTAAATGCTAGAAAAGCAGAATCCCCTTCAAGTGACCCCATTTTGGAAATTATACCCCTTTGGGAATTTATCTACAGGTGTAGTACTAGTGACGATTTTGACTCCATGGCTGTTTTCCAGAAACAAGCAGCAGCAGATGTTGCCGAGTGAAAATTGCAAACTGCCGTTGTAGTGACCAGTACATTATGCCCAAATAATGCTTCTGAAGACACGCACCTGTAAATTAGGTGGGCTCCCATCACTAGAGATGAGCAAATTTGTTTGGCTCCCTCTATTCAGCAAGCTATAGCGCTTACAGGTAGCACAAAGGCTCTGGAAAAGTTAAATGGCTACTCGCCCCAAAAGAACCTCACTTTCACTGTCACAACACATGCATGGAGTGCCTGTTTGTTGGGCTCTCCATGCATGTGTTGTGACAGTGAAACAGCTGCAACACATGTAGCTGCAGCGCCAGACAGTTGATCAGCAGTAGTAAACCAGGTATCCAGGATCCCTCTGCAGCTTATTCGGTAAGCGATAGCTTGCCGAATAAGGAGCCGAAAAAATTCGCTCATCTCTACTCATCACTCATGTACTTTCCAGGTTATCCCTCAAGTACCCTCACTTGTCTTCCCTTCTTTTGAGGTCCATGCTGTCCTGTCTACATCCCCTTCTCCATGCGAGTGGCGGCGGTGTATCGTCCCTTGTCATCAGTTCCTGGATCAATTTGCCACCTGGCTTCCACATTTTCTTTCCTGTGACATCCCCACCCTCATCATGGGTGATTTCAACATCCCCACTGCTCTTTCCCTCTCCCAATCTGCTTCTCACCTTTTATCACTAACCTCCTCTTTCGGCCTCTTGCAGCATAATAACTCCCCCACGCATGAACTTCCTCGACTTGGTCTTCTCCCGGCTTTGCTTAGTGGATGATTTCACAAACTCCCCTCTCCCGCTCTCTGACCACAACCTTCTTTCATTCTCTATCAAGAACTGCCATCCCGCTCAGGTCACCACAACTTTCCACACATATAGAAACATACAGGCCATTAACACCCAGAAACTTATGAAGAACTTGCAGTCATCATTGGCCCCTATCTCCTCCCTCTCATGTCCCGATTCTGCACTGAAACATTACAATGAAACCCTGCAAAGTGCCCTGGATGAAACTGCACCCCCTATACATAGAACAATATGACACAGACGACGACAATCGTGGCACACACTGCAAACACATTTCCTGCAGCGGTGCTCCAGGTGCGCCGAACGTCTGTGGAGAAAATCTAATCTACCCGAAGATTTCATCCTTTTCAAGTTCATGCTTAAAACATACATCTATGCCCTTCACCTCACCAAACAAATAACCCTAAACGTCTCTTTGACACTTTTCATTCCCTACTCAACCCAAAAGTACAGGCCCCAACCATAGATCTAAGCGTTGACGATCTGGCCAATTATTTCAAAGAAAAAATTGACCACATCCGACAGGAAATTATCTCCCAATCCCCTCATACCATGCACTGTCCTCCCTCCCCCGCTGCATCTAGCTCACTCTCTGATTTTGATCCAGTCACAGAAGAAGAAGTAATCAGGCTCCTTGCATCTTCTCGCCCTACCTCTCTCTCTTCTGGTATCGTTCCCTCCTCATTTAAACACGCCACCATACATCCATTACTTAAAAACCGTCCCTCGACCAAAACTGTGCCGCAAACTATAGACCTGTCTCTAATCTTCCCTTCATCTCTAAACTCCTGGAACGCCTGGTCCACACCCATCTTATTCGCTATCTCTCCGATAACTCCCTTCTCGACCCTCTTCAATCTGGTTACCGCTCTTTACACTCTACTGAAACTGCCCTCATTAAAGTCTCTAATGATCTACTCACTGCTAAATCTAATGGTCACTACTCCATGCTAATTATCTTGGATCTCTCCGCAACTTTCGACGCTGTGGACCATCAGCTCCTCCTCACCATGCTCTGCCCCATCAGCCTCAAGGACACCGCTCTCTCCTGGTTCTCCTCCTATCTCTCTGACCATTCCTTCACTGTATCTTTTGCTGGTTCCTCCTCCTCTCATCTTCCCCTTACTGTTGAGGTTCCTCAAGAATCAGTCCTAGGCACCCTCCTCTTCCCTTTGTATACTGCCCCTATTGGACAAACAATCAGTAGATTTGATTTCCAGTACCATCTGTATGCTGATGACACCCAATTATACACTTCTTCCAATATCACGCCTGCCTTTTTAGAAAACACCAGTGATTGTCTTACTGCTGTCTCCAACATCATGTCATCCCTCTATCTCAAATTGAACCTGTCAAAAATGGAACTCCTCATGCTTTCTCCCTCTACTAACCTACCTTTGCACGACATTGCCCTCTACGTGTGTGGTTCCACCATTACTCCCCAGCAACATGCCTGCTGTCTTGGGGTCATACTTGATTCCAAGCTTTCATTCACCCCCCACATCCAATCACTGGCTCGCTCTTGTTATCTCCACCTCAAAAACATCTCTAGAATTCAACCTTTTTTTACTTTCGACTCTGCAAAAACTCTTACTGTTTCTCTTATTCATTCTCATCTGGACTATTGTATCTCTCTACTAATCTGTCTCCCTCTTACCAAACTCTCCCCTCTCCAATCTGTCTTGAATGCTGCCTCCAGGATCACATTCCTCACCAATCGTTATACCGATGCCTCTACCTTGTGCCAGTCATTACACTGGTTACCCATCCACTCCAGAATGCAGTATAAACTTATCACCCTCACCCACAAAGCACTCCATGGCTCAGCACCACCCTACATCTCCTCCCTTGTCTCAGCCTACCATCCTACCCATGCCCTCCGTTCTGCTAATGACCTGAGGTTAGCATCTTCAATAATTAGAACCTCCCACTGCCGTCTCCAAGACTTTTCACGTGCTGCGCCAATTCTTTGGAATGCACTACCAAGGTCAATACGATTAATCCCTAATCCCCACAGTTTTAAGCGTGCCCTAAAAACGCATTTGTTCAGACTGGCCTACTGCCTCAACGCATTAACCTAACTATCCCTGTTGGCCCATTCAAAATTTTTTTTACCATAATCAGGCACCTCGTATCATGTTCACACCTGCTTTATGTATTTAATAGCACTCTGTGTCTGCACTGTTACATACTTTGAACACCCGATTTGAACACTATGGCTGGTCCGAACAATGATAGCAAATGTTACCATCTACCTTTCGTGTCTCCCCTTCTTCCTCATAGATTGTAAGCTTGTGAGCAGGGCCCTCATTCCTCTTGGTATCTACTTTGATCTGTGTTTATTGTTATGCTGTAAAGTCTATTGTCTGTACAAGTCACCTCTATAATGTAAAGCGCAGCGGAATATGTTGGCGCTATAGAAATAAAATTATTATCATTATTATTATTATTATCACTACAGAAATGCCAAACATGTGAGCGCTAAATGTGGTTTAGGCACACTGGGGCTCAGAAGGGAGGGTGGGCATTTGGATTTGGTGCAGAGAATTTGGGAGTTTCTTTTGAGGGGCGAGGAGCCATTTAGCTTTTCCAGAGCCTTTGTGCTGTCAGTAACATAGAAGACCCTATATTTCCGTTAACAGATGACAAACCTGAGTGAGGGCTTGCTTTTTTGTGGATTGAGTTGCAGCTTTTATTGGGAACATTTTACGTAACATTTATGATCACATTTATCCGGCGCTCTACGCTGAGCACTTACATTGGGTTTTACATCTAAATCTTTGAGTGATGTGACAGATGAAACCGCTATATATCCATTCAGTATAATGAGGCAGCAGAGTTATTCCGGACTCCGTCTGGCCTCTATTCAGTGTCCTTCCTTTCAAGGTGCAGAAAACTGTGCCGACAGCACTTTTATGTAATCCTAAAAAGATGGACACCACGGGATCACAGGTCAGACAGCGTCCACAGTGCCTCCATCTGCCTCATTATAGGGAATCTTCTGCCAGAGGTTCCGTCTGAATCATGTATTTCAAAATTTACACGGAAACCCCGGTGTAAGTGTTCAGCGCAGAACGCAGGATAAATGTGCGCCGAACCTTACTGCGATCTTTGGGAGGCAGAATGAAAAAATCAACAGCAGGTGAAGAATTGGTTTTATTTCTTTTTTACACTGTTCCTTGTGTGTATAAGTGATTAGGCGACTTAATTCTTTGGGTTGGTGCGATTACAGCAACACAAGATTTATATAGGGTTTTATGTTTGGCTTCTGTGACACACTAAAAGCGCTTTTCATTGCGAAAACTAGTTTTTGCATCACCACATTTTGAGTGCTATAATTTTTCCATATTTCAGCCGACAGAGTCATGTGATGGCTTGTTTTTTGTGGGACGAGCTGACGTTTCTATTGGTATCATTTTCGTGCACATGACATTTTTTGATCGCTTTCTATTTTGATTTTTGGGAAACAGAATGAACAAAAACCAGCAATTCAGTAATTGCTTCTTTTTTTTTATACCGTTCCACGTGTGGTAAAATTGGTAAGGCAGCTTTATTCTTCGGGTCAGCATGATTACAGTGATACCCAATTTATATACTTTTTTAGATTTTGGCGCTTTTACACAATAGAAACTATTTTAAAGAAAAAATAATTATTTTTGCATCACTTTATTCAGAGAGGTATAACTTTTTTATTTCTCTGCTGATGGAGCTGTATGAAGGCTTGTTTTTTGTGGGACAAGATGATGTTTTCAGCGGTATCATTTTTATTTACATTTGTCTTTTTGATCGCGTTTTATTTCACTTTATGTTCGGCGGTATAATGATAAATGCTTGTGTTCTTTTATTTTTTTTTTTTACGGTGTTCACTTAAGGGGTTAACTAGTGGGACAGTTTTATAGGACGGGTCGTTACGGACACGGCGATACCGAATATGTGTATTTTTATTGTATATTTTTTTATTTACATAAATTTATTTTTGGAAAAATATTTCTTTTTTTCTTTATTTGGGGATTTTTAAAAAAATATTTTTACAGTTTTTAATATATATATATATATATATATATATATATTTTATATATATATATACAGTACAGACCAAAAGTTTGGACACACCTTCTCATTTAAAGATTTTTCTGTATTTTCATGACCATGAAAATTGTACATTCACACTGAAGGCATCAAAACTATGAATAAACACATGTGGAATTATATACTTAACAAAAAAATATGTCTTATATTCTAGGTTCTTCAAAGTAGCCACGTTTTGCTTTGATGACTGCTTTGCACTCTTGGCATTCTCTTGATGAGCTTCAAGAGGTAGTCACCGGAAATGGTCTTCCAACAATCTTGAAGGAGTTCCCAGAGATGCTTAGCACTTGTTGGCCCTTTTGCCTTCACTCTGCGGTCCAGCTCAACCCAAACCATCTCGATTGGGTTCAGGTCTGGTGACTGTGGAGGCCAGGTCATCTGGCTTAGCACCCCATCACTCTCCTTCTTGGTCAAACAGCCCTTACACAGCCTGGAGGATGGAATAGCATGCCGCTGCAAGATGCTGTGGTAGCCATGCTGGTTCAGTATGCCTTCAATTTTGAATAAATCCCCAACAGTGTCACCAGCAAAGCACCATTACACCTCCTCCACCATGCTTCACGGTGGGAACCAGGTTTGTAGAGTCCATCCGTTCACCTTTTCTGCGTCGCACAAAGACATGGTGGTTGGAACCTAAGATCTCAAATTTGGACTCATCAGACCAAAGCACAGATTTCCACTGGTCTAATGTCCATTCCTTGTGTTCTTTAGCCAAACAAGTCTCTTCTGCTTGTTGCCTGTCCTTAGCAGTGGTTTCCTAGCAGCTATTTTACCATGAAGGCCTGCTGCACAAAGTCTCCTCTTAACAGTTGTTGTAGAGATATGTCTGTTGCTAGAACGCTGTGTGGCATTGACCTGGTCTCTAATCTGAGCTACTGTAAACCTTCGATTTCTGAGGCTGGTGACTCGGATAAACTTATCCTCAGAAGCAGAGGTGACTCTTGGTCTTCCTTTCCTGGGGCGGTCCTCATGTGAGCCAGTTTCTTTGTAGCGCTTGATGGTTTTTGCAACTGCACTTGGGGACACTTTCAAAGTTTTCCCAATTTTTCAGACTAACTGACCATCATTTCTTAAAGTAATGATGGCCACTCATTTTTCTTTACTGCTTTTTTCTTGCCATAATACAAATTCTAACAGTCTATTCAGTAGGTCTATCAGTTGTGTATCCACCTGTCACGCTGTCTAATGATATGTATACAATGTCAGTAAACTATTAATACAGGAACAACACTCTATACAACAACTAGTATAGCAACATCAGCATGTAAGTATAGAATAGATTTACCTGACAGATATCTGCTGAACTCAGGGTTAATCTTGAGGACTTGATGAGCTGAAACAGGAAAGAGGTGGACCGGGATCTAACCTGACCCTAAACTGGGGTCCTAACTAATCCCTCACCTTGGAGGTACTGATAATGGTTCAGAGGTCCAAGTCTCCAACCTAACCCTGTCTCCTATCAGACCCTGAACCCTGTAATCAGTCCTAAGAAGGATCCTGACTACCACCAAAGGGATATGGGCTGATCTTAGCTAAATACACAGATTAGACATATAAGACAGACAGGATAACACTCGCTTGCATACACACTCAAACACCAAAGGAAAATAAATGGTCTGGGAAATAAACTCTAACCAAGTTGAGCTTAGAACAACTAAGGAGCTCACAACTAAAATCTATACAGATTCATTCCTATCTGTGGTCTGCATGAAGTTTCACTGGCAACTCCCCAAGCAGACAACCAGGAATTTAAAGGAAACCAATCAACAAATAATCAATTGCAGCCGGGAGAAACTGCACCCAGTCCCAGAACCGAGCACAGACAGAATTAACTCCCTAGCTGCCAAACACAAAGAAACAGCAGCTCAGCTGTGAGAAGTCAAAATGTGCAACCGCGACGATCTTCGTGGCAATTCTACGAGGGGCCTCCGGACCCTCAGGGCCAGGCCTGCCGGGTGAGTTCTGTGGAAGGTCCGAACCAAACGATCTGCGTTAACATCAGACGCAGGGACCCACGTCCTCTCCTCTGGACCATACCCCTTCCAATGCACCAAGTACTGAAGGGACCGGCGATTCAGACGTGAGTCAATGATCTTTGATACTTGAAATTCCAAGTTACCATTGACCAACACAGGAGGAGGAGGTAGAGGTGACGGTATGACTGGTGCCACATACCTTTTAAGTAATGACTTGTGGAACACATTATGAATTTTAAACGTAGGAGGGAGGTCCAGACGAAATGCCACAGGATTAATTATGGAACTGATCCTGTACGGCCCGATGAATCTGGGACCCAGTTTCCAGGAGGGCACTTTAAGTTTTATATTCCTGGTAGACAACCATACCAGATCGTTCACATTCAGATCTGGACCAGAAACTCTCCTCCTATCAGCCATACGTTTGTAACGGTTCCCCATCGCACTCAGATTATTCAATACACCTCTCCACACAGAAGCAAGTGACGACGAGAAACGCTCCTCCTCAGGAACCCCAGAAGGGCCCCCCCCATTGAAAGTACAAAACTGGGGATGAAAACCATATGCCCCAAAAAACGGGGACTTACCAGTGGACTCGCTCCGCCTGTTGTTAAGAGCGAACTCTGCCAGAGGTAAGAAAGAAGACCAGTCCTCTTGGTTCTCTGAGACAAAACACCGGAGATATGTCTCTAAGCTCTGATTCAGACGCTCTGTCTGACCATTGGTCTGCGGATGAAAAGCCGAGGAAAATGACAATTGCATCCCCCGACGTAAACAAAATGCCCTCCAAAATTTGGACACAAACTGAGACCCCCTATCTGACACCACATCAGAAGGCAACCCATGAAGTCTAACGATCTCCCTAATGAACACCTGCGCCAGAGTTTTAGCATTAGGGAGTGCAGGAAGAGCAACGAAATGTGCCATCTTACTGAACCTGTCAACAACCAACAGTATGACAGTATTCCCTGACGACGGAGGAAGGTCCGTAATGAAGTCCATAGATAAATGAGTCCATGGACGCTCCGGAAGTTTCAAGGGTAAAAGGGTCCCAGACGGACGGGTATGAGGGGTTTTAGAGCGAGCACACACCCCACATGACGCGACAAAAGTTATAACATCTTTATTAGCATTAGGCCACCAAAACCGGCGAGAAAGGAGATCTAAAGTAGCCTTACTCCCTGGATGTCCTGCTAGAGCAGAATTATGATGTGCCTCAATAACCTTTTGTCTCAACAGATTTGGGACAAACAGTCTCCCTGGAGGTCCTGCAGGGGCGTCCCCTGAGCCTCTAACACCTCCTCCTCAAGCTCAGAAAATACAGCCGACACTACCACCCCCTCCTGAAGGATAGGACTCGGGTCATCCGTTTTCCCGGCCCCTGGGAAACTGCGAGACAAGGCATCAGCCTTTACATTCTTAGACCCCGGGCGATAAGTGACGACAAAATTAAACCTGGTAAAAAACAACAACCATCGAGCTTGTCTGGAATTCAGACGCTTAGCGGATTCCAAATACAACAGGTTCTTGTGATCAGTAATAACGGTAACCGGGTGGACTGCCCCCTCCAAAAAGTGACGCCATTCTTCAAAAGCTAACTTAATGGCCAAAAGTTCCCTATTGCCGATATCATAATTCCTTTCGGCGGACGACAATTTCTTAGAAAAGAAAGCGCACGGATGCCATTTACCAGGGGACGGACCCTGGGACAATATAGCACCCACCCCTACGTCAGACGCATCCACCTCCACAATGAACGGCTGAGATGCATCTGGTTGGATGAGAACGGGTGCCGAAGCAAAACATTTCTTCAAAGAGGAAAAGGCTTGGCAAGCTTTGTCCGACCATTTAGAAAAATCCGTCCCTTTTCTTGTCATGTCAGTGAGAGGTTTGACGACAGATGAGAAATTACAAATAAATTTCCGGTAGTAGTTAGCAAACCCCAAAAAACGCTGCAGAGCCTTAAGATCCCCTGGCTGATCCCATTCAAGCACTGCTCTCACCTTTTCAGGGTCCATACGGAAACCGGAGGCTGACACCAAAAAACCCAAAAACTGAAGTTCCTGTACGGCAAATACACACTTCTCCAGTTTGGCGTATAATTTATTGTCTCGCAAGATCTGCAACACCTGTCTCACATGCTCCTGATGAGACACAAGATCTGGCGAGTAAATTAAAATGTCGTCCAAATATACAACCACAAACAGCCCCACAAGGTGACGAAAAATGTCATTAACAAAATGTTGGAATACTGCTGGTGCAGTAGTCAGACCAAAAGGCATGACTAGGTTCTCATAATGTCCCTCCGGCGTGTTAAACGCCGTTTTCCACTCATCCCCCTCTTTTATCCTAATCAGATTATACGCCCCCCTGAGATCCAATTTAGAAAACCATTTGGCGCCAACAATTTGATTGAAGAGATCAGGAATAAGAGGGAGTGGATACGGATCTCGAACAGTAATCCGATTAAGTTCGCGGAAATCCAAGCAAGGGCGTAGGCCTCCATCTTTCTTCTTCACAAAGAAGAACCCCGCGGCTACTGGGGAAGATGAAGGTCTAATATGCCCTTTGGCCAGACTTTCAGAAATATAATCTTTCATAGCCTGCCTCTCAGGACCAGAAAGATTATACAACCTAGCTTTAGGCAACTTAGCATCAGGAAGGAGATTAATAGAGCAGTCATACACGCGATGAGGAGGCAACTCCTGACACCCCTCCTCAGAGAAAACATCCCCAAAATCCTCCAAAAAAGGAAGCAATGTACTAGGCACGACCGCACTGATGACTGTGTTCATGCAGTTGCTTTTGCAAAACTCACCCCATTGGCTTATTTCTCTGGACTGCCAATTAATCACAGGGTTATGTTTAACCAACCAAGGAAGTCCCAACACAATGGGAGTAGGTAGACCCTCCAACACATACAAGATAATTGTTCCCTATGTATTGCCCCTACCCGAAGGTCAATGTTATGAACCTCATGAACAAAGCTACCTTGGCCGAGAGACCTGGCGTCAATGGAGAATATAGGGATCGGTTTGACCAATACACTCAGATGCATACCTTGAGCCTGAGCAAACTGAGCGTCAACCAGATTAGCCCCGGAACCACTATCAAGAAGAACAGACAATCTCTCCACTCTCGTACCAACTACCACCTCCACTGGTACAAGGAACTGAGAAGAACTGGCGGATGAAATACATACTCCCAGGTTGTCGTCCACCACACAACCTGGGATTAACAGTTTTCCGGCGACTTTTGGCTCAACAAGGCACGGGATGGACATTCTCCAACAAAATGTCCCTCTTTCCCGCAGAAAAAACATCTTCTAGTCCTGCGGCGTACCGCCAATCCCCTCCTACGAAATGATGTCCCTCCCAACTGCATAGGCTCATCCGAACAGACAAGGGGAACCTCAACATAAGGGACTTTAGTGGTAGGTGGAGAAACAACAGGGAGTGGGGTTACCTCACCCCTCTCCCGAAGCCGTCTATCAGTACGGATAGCTAAGGCCATAGCAGCCTCCAGAGAAGGAGGAGACTCATACTGAGCCAAAACGTCTTTTAATTTATCAGAAACCCATGACAAAACTGGCTCCTAAGAGCTGGGTCATTCCACTGAGTATCTGTGGCCCATCTACGAAACTCAGAAGCAAATTCCTCTGCCGGACGATCTCCCTGCTGTATCTTACGTAATTTTGTCTCAGCAAGAGAGACCCGATCTGGGTCATCATATACCAATCCCAGGGCAGTAAAAATTGATCTACAGACAGTAGAGCCGGGGATCCCTGAGGAAGGGAAAATGCCCAGGATTGAGGGTCCCCTTGCAGAAGTGAGATAACAATTCCCACTCTCTGCTCCTCACTCCCTGATGATCAAGGCCAAAGACGAAAATACAATTTACATGCCTCCCGGAAGGTGAAAAATTTGTCTCGCCCACCAGTGAACCTGTCCGGGAGAGCAACCTTAGGTTCAACTCTGGTTTGCTCCAGGGGAGACAAAACTTTGGACTTAATGTCCGTCAGCTCCATGGATAATCCCTGCAACTGCAGAGCCAGCTGGGCTACTGGATCCATGGTAACTGGAGATAATTTTTATGGCCAGTGAAAATGTCACGCTGTCTAATGATATGTATACAATGTCAGTAAACTATTAATACAGGAACAACACTCTATACAACAACTACAACGAAGTACACATCTTTCCTATATACAAAACTAGTAAAGCAACATCAGCATGTAAGTATAGAATAGATTTACCTGACACGATATCTGCTGAACTCAGGGTTAATCTTGAGGACTTGATGAGCTGAAACAGGAAAGAGGTGGACCGGGATCTAACCTGACCCTAAACTGGGGTCCTAACTAATCCCTCACCTTGGAGGTACTGATAATGGTTCAGAGGTCCAAGTCTCCAACCTAACCCTGTCTCCTATCAGACCCTGAACCCTGTAATCAGTCCTAAGAAGGATCCTGACTACCACCAAAGGGATATGGGCTGATCTTAGCTAAATACACAGATTAGACATATAAGACAGACAGGATAACACTCGCTTGCATACACACTCAAACACCAAAGGAAAATAAATGGTCTGGGAAATAAACTCTAACCAAGTTGAGCTTAGAACAACTAAGGAGCTCACAACTAAAGTCTATACAGATTCATTCCTATCTGTGGTCTGCATGAAGGTTTCACTGGCAACTCCCCAAGCAGACAACCAGGAATTTAAAGGAAACCCATCAACAAATAATCAATTGCAGCCGGGAGAAACTGCACCCAGTCCCAGAACCGAGCACAGACAGAATTAACTCCCTAGCTGCCAAACACAAAGAAACAGCAGCTCAGCTGTGAGAAGTCAAAATGTGCAACCGCGACGATCTTCGTGGCAATGCACACATGACACCACCAGATTTCTGCACAACACAACTGATGGTCCCAACCCCATAAGTAAGGCCAGAAATCCCACTTATTAAACCTGACAGGGCACACCTGTGAAGTGAAAACCATTCCCGGTGACTACCTCTTGAAGTTCAAGAGTGTGCAAAGCAGTCATCAAAGCAAAAGGTGGCTACTTTGAAGAACCTAGAATATAAGACATAATTCAGTTGTTACACACTTTTTTGTTACGTATATAATTCCACATGTGTTCATTCATAGTTTTGATGCCTTCAGTGTAAATGTACAATTTTCATAGTCATGAAAATACAGAAAAATCTTTAAATGAGGTGTGATAGGCTACGTGCAGGCGCTGACCATCATTATAGCGCTTGTAACCTGTATATTAACCCCAGATCTGCAGGTTAATAGTATATTTTCTGGTGACAGGTTTCCTTTAATTACCTTTGTGATGAACCCACACCTCGCCACCCCGCCTAACATCACTATTACGTCCACGCGGTACGGTCTTCGCACTTGCACCAACGTGACGTTCCGCACCCCCTGGGGACACCTAAGGCCAGCTTGGCACAGCTTTACACAGACACCCTTGTTCACAGAGGCCCAGGGACTGAGAGAAGGTGGCCCACGCAGCTGCTGATGTGCACCACACTTGCTCACAACTCTGACAGGCTGAGAGGCCCCTTTTACTAGCAACAGTGAAACAGAGCGCTGCCAGCCTGGTAAGACTGTCACCAGTTCCTTATTAGACATAAGCCCTGTCCATTAACAGGATTATATGGAGCCAGAAACCAGCCCCGGTAGCATATGAAGTTAAAAACCAAGAACACGCACGTGTGGATTCGTGGACCGAGATAAAAGAGCAGCCCAAGGTTAAATTTTATATTTAATCGCCTTAAGGGCACACAAGACAATACACAATATACACGATAGTTATACATATACATTGGTCAGATATGCAAATACAGGAGGTAGTACAAAAGTATAAGCAGATGATTCAAAAGTCAGTTACTGGCTTGCTGTTTGGCCATTGGATGCTGGCAACCACATGGGAGGTCAGGTGTGGGAACCAGCTATTTCCGGTTTCTTCCAACACGCTGCACGGCATGACCTCCCTTGCCAGAGAACGAAGACCCACATTGTCGCATGTGTACTTAACCCCTAGGTCAGTCACTCCCTTCCCCGCCCCCGGGATGGTCCTAGTCTCCCTCCCACTTGCACTGGTAGTGAAAACTCCAAAACCTATGATAGTTCATAACTTCTCTATGGAAACTCATATGGCCTTGGTTTTCGGATCTGGCCGAGCCCCCGTAACACTTGGAAATCAAACACGACACGGCTACGCTACCTGGCTTCTACTAACTACTGTTCTACGTATCTCCTTACCCATGGGTGTTAAAACGGGTCAAGACTCCGGTGAACGTTCGGACCTTTCCCAAGATCAAATTGAAAATGTAACCAGAAAATATCTAGGACATACGATAAGTCCATAACTCCATGACCCCTTATGAAATTACAGCTCCAGTCTGGCTGGGAGAATTCTTTCATTAGTTAATTAGTTTTACACTCTCAATAGGGATCCATCCTGCCAGGAATCCTGCCAGAAATAGCTTTGCCAGCTATCTGCTGGAGGCATGAATTTAGCTAGGTCACCTGCTGAGAATGGTTTCCTGTCTCAGCTTCACACTTTGTAAGAGGACTATTATCTTGAAGCGGATATGATAGTTGATTGGCAAGAAATTATAGCCCCCATATTCTTCACAACACAACCTTCAATAGGCCTTAGTTACAAAAAGAACGCTTCAAGCCAATTGAGGCGTCTTTCTCAGGGCCTGTGCACACGTAGCGGTTTTTGCGCTGTGGAACCGCTGCAGAACCGGACGCCATGTACAGTACAATGTTAGTGAAGGGGGAAAAAAAAAGCTGTGCACACGCTGTGGAATTTTCCGCGTGGATTGGGTGCATATCAATTCTTTGTGCGGACTCCGCTGCGGTTTTGCACCTATTCCATTGTAGGTGTAAAACCGCAGGGCAAATCCGCACAAAAACCACGGCAAAACCGCAGAAAATCCGCGCTAAAACCGCAGGTAAACCACAGTGCGGTTTACCTGCGGTTTTAGCAAAATCCGCACGGAAAAATCCGCAAGTGAATGCACAACGTGTGCACAGGACATCAGTGTGATCCTAGAAGGGAAACCAACAGCTTGAAAAAAATTGTAGCTATGGTATATGGAAGACTCTCTTATTACATTTGAAATGCTACAAAATGCTGAGTAATTTATGCACCCAGTGCTTTTTTCAGAAAACGAAGATAAAATATTTGTTTTGCAATATTTTTTTTCACTGTTATAGTGAGAGTGACTGATTATATCTCATTTTACTCTTAGGAATTCACATGTCCAAGTCAAGTGAAAGGAATGGTAGAAAGAGAATCGCTTACCAGGTTTTTGCTATCTAATCTCAGAGCAGCATGATGTACGAGCAGCGACCCGGATTGTTGTGATGTATCAACTACAGGGCTGGTTCTGTAGTTTTCATACAATCACTGTTTTATCAGCAAGAGATTATCACTAGAGGACTAGTGATAATCTCCTATTGCAACCATGTAGTCTCCCATATTTATGTTCTCTGTATAACCTTGCTCCACCACTGATTGGCAGCTTTCTGCCTAAGCAAGTTATTCATAAAAAGCTGTCAATCAGGTGTGTAGGCTGGATGACACAGAGCTCAGCTTTCAGTGAACTGGTTGATCTGCAGCAGATAAAACAGTGGTCTTTTAAAAACTACAGTAAACAGCTCAGTAAGTGATATAGCCTTGGAATCTGGGTCTCTGTCTCTACACCATGCTGTGTTATGAATGTGCTAGAGATGGTTTCTGAGCAGAGGCTCCCTCTGGTGGTTACAGACAGTACTGAACTTTTCAGTGAGGAATGGCAATCTGGGTTCACTGACTGGTCTGATATAAGGGAGGTTCCCTCCCATGATGGTTGCCGGTGATCAATTGTTCTTGTCTCAACTGTGGTTCCTGGTTCATTTGGAAGTTTGCTGAGTCTTGCCTGCATCTTCTGCTATCAGATAGGATATTTTCTGCTTTTGTTTTTGTGCTTGCTTATTGCATTGTTCCCTGCACTTCTGTGGAGGTCAGCCGGGTCCCCTCCGGGGGCTTGTGCTCCTCTCAGTTTATCTGAAGCCACTGTTGTTTGTTCATTTTCCTGTTTTTTCAGTGGCTGCGGCTTGGTTTTGTTCACACTGAGATCTGATTTAGTGGGTGGCGAGATCGTGTGATCTCAGCATTTTTGTAATCAGAATTGTTGGATTTTTGTAGGGTTTTCTGGGTTGCAGAAAGTAATCTCTCCTGTACTATCCTATTTAGTCAGCTTGTGGCCCCAGCGTTTGCTCATTCTATTTTCTGTCTGTGTTCGTGCTTTCTTCTTGTCTAACCGCCATTACATGTTTGGGGGCTTCCTATTTTCTTTGGGGATCTGCTCCGGGGCAGATAACTTTCATCTTTCTGCCTTTAGGTGTAGTTATCTCTCAGGCTGTGACGAGGCGTCTAGGATCAACGTAGGAACGCTCCACGGCTATCTCTAGTTGTGTGGTTAGTATAGGAATCTGCAACCCATTAGTTACCAACATCTCAGGTGTTCGGCTGCCCGGCTGTTGTTTCTGTCCTCCTCAGCTACCTAACATAACAGTATCACCGGCCTAACTGAAAATTATATGGTACTCACAGAAGGGAAAAATAGTATGGAAAGAAAAAAGTTGTCAGAGTTGTCAGAGATTTTTTTTTTTTCTGTTTGTTGCATTTTTTCCCTCTTTTTCTCTGGGTGCTGAGGAGGATTTTTTTATTTCTCTCTGAATGGAGTTTGCACAGTTGTCTGGCCGTGTGGATCAGCTTGCCACTGAGGTTCGGAGTATTGCTACATATCTTGCTAGGTTGCCGGTTGTGGAACCTAGGATTCCCATGCCAGATTTGTTTTTGGGGGATCGGGCTAAATTTCTGAATTTCAAAAATAACTGTAAGTTGTTTTTTGCCTTAAAGCCTAAGTCCTCAGGGAACGCAGCACAGCAGGTTCAAATTGTCATCTCTCTCCTGCGCAGCGATCCTCAGGATTGGGCTTTTTCCCTGACACCTGGGGATCCTGTTTTGAATGATATTGATGCATTTTTTCTGGCTCTGGGGTTATTGTATGATGAACCTAATGTCACTGATCAAGCTGAAAAAACCTTGTTGGCATTAAATCAGGGTCTTGAAGACGCTGAGTTGTACTGTCAGAAATTCCGAAAGTGGGCAGTCCTGACCAAATGGAATGATGATGCTTTGGCAGCCCTTTTTCGGAAGGGGGTGTCAGAGAATGTAAAGGATGTTATGGTGGGATTCCCTGCTTCCTCTGGTCTCAATGATTCTATGTCATTGGCTATTCAAATTGACAGACGTTTGCGTGAGCGCAGAGGTATGCGTGAGATAGTGTTGCCTTGTGAGCCAGCTTCTGAGCCCATGCAGTGTGATAGAGTGACTTCTGGGGCACAGCGTCATGAGTTTCGAAAACGCAATGGGTTATGTTTCTACTGTGGTGACGCCTCTCATGCTATTTCAGTCTGCCCTAAGCGGGGAAGCCGTTTTGCACGTTCAGTTGTCTTGGGTAGTGTTCAGACTAAATTTCTGTTGACTGTTACCCTGATTTGCTCCCTGTCCACATTTTCTGCTCAGGCTTTTGTTGATTCAGGAGCAGCTATTAACCTGATGGATTTTGACTTTGCCAAACATTGTGGGTTTCCCATGATACCCCTGCGGAAGTCTATTCCCCTACTGGGCATTGATTCTACCCCTTTGGCGGAGAATAAACCCCAGTTTTCTACTCAGGTGATAATGAGGGTTGAACCAGATCATCAGGAGAGTTGCAAATTTCTGGTGCTGTATAATCTGCATGACATTATTGTACTAGGTTTCCCTTGGTTACAGTCTCATAATCCTGTTTTGGATTGGAAATCTGTGTCTGTGACCAGTTGGGGCTGCCAATGTATTAATGCCGACACTCCTGTTTTTTCTGCCTCTCCCCAGTCTCAGGATGTTCCTGACTTTTTGACTGATTTTTCAGATGTATTTAGTGAAAGTAAATCTGCATCCTTGCCCCTTCACAGGAGCTATGATTGCGCTATTGAATTAGTGCCTGGTGGCAAATTTCCTAAAGGTCGCCTTTTTAACTTGTCTGTACCTGAACACGATGCTATGTGATCTTATATCAAGGAGTCATTGGAGAAGGGTCTTATCAGACCATCCTCTTCACCCTTGGGTGCCGGTTTTTTCTTTGTGGCCAAAAAGGATGGTTCATTGAGGCCGTGTATTGATTATCGTCTCTTGAATAAGATCACTGTGAAGTATCAATATCCGTTACCCTTGATTTCTGACCTGTTTTCCAGGGTGAAAAGTGCTAGTTGGTTTACCAAGCTTGACCTCAGGGGGGCGTATAACCTTATTCGCATTAAGCACGGGGATGAATGGAAGACGGCGTTTAATACCCCAGAGGGGCATTTTGAGTACCTAGTGATGCCCTTTGGGCTCACTAATGCTCCTTCCGTCTTCCAATCCTTCATGAATGATATTTTCAGGGATTTTGTGGATAAATTTCTGATTGTTTATTTGGATGAAATCTTGATTTTTTCCAATGACTGGGACTCTCAAGTGAAACATGTTCGGACTGTGTTCCAGATTTTGAGAGAGAATGCACTGTATGTGAAGGGATCAAAGTGTCTTTTTGGCGTACAGAAGGTCTCATTTCTGGGATTCATTTTGTCTCCGTCTGTTATTGAAATGGACCCGGTAAAGGTTCAGGCTATCTGTGATTGGGTCCAACCTACTTCATTAAAGGCTCTTCAGAGATTTTTGGGTTTTGCCAATTTTTATCTAAATGTATTGGTAATTTCTCCGGTATTGTTAAACCATTGACTGATTTGACCAAAAAGGGTTCTGATGTGGTGAATTGGCCTCCTGAGGCAGTCTCTGCGTTTCAGGAACTAAAGCAGAGATTCACTTCTGCTCCTGTTCTTCGGCAGCCTGATGTTTCTTTACCGTTTCAGGTGGAGGTTGATGCCTCTGAAATTGGGGCAGGTGCCGTTTTGTCCCAAAGAGATCCAGAGACCTCTAAAAGTAACCCTTGTGCCTTTTGCTCTTGAAAATTTTCTCCAACTGAACGTAATTATGACGTGGGTAATCGGGAGTTATTGGCCATGAAGTGGGCCTTTGAAGAGTGGAGACATTGGCTGGAGGGAGCCAAACATCAGGTGGTGGTCCTCACGGACCATAAGAATCTGGTTTATCTGGCCAGGTGGGCCTTGTTTTTCACACGTTTTAATTTTGTGGTTTCTTTTCTTCCTGGCACTAAGAATGTTAAGGCGGATGCCCTCTCGAGGAGTTTCTTTGCGGACTCTCCTGAGTTATGTGATCCTACTGTTATTTTGAAAGAGGGTGTAGTTCTTTCTGCCATCTCGCCCAATTTGAGACTGGCTCTGGAAGGGTGTCAGGAGGATAAACCTGAGCGCTGCCCTATTGGGAAATTGTTTGTCCCAGACCAGTGGAAGAAGAGTGCGATGTCTGAGATTCATTGTTCCACGTTGGCTGGTCATCCGGGATTTTTGGTACCAGAGACTAGGTGAGTCGGTCCTTTTGGTGGTCTACTTTGTCTCGTGACGTCAGGGAATTTGTGCAGTCCTGAGGGACTTGCTGTCGCTCCAAGCCTTGCTCTCGCTCTAGTGGTTTGTTATGCCATTACCTGTGCCCAAGAGGCCATGGACCCATATCTCTATGGATTTTATTTCCGACCTCCCTGTTTCTCAGAGAATGACCGTTATCTGGGTAATCTGTGATAGGTTTTCCAAGATGATACATCTTGTGCCATTACCTAAGTTGCCTTCCTCCTCCGAATTGGTGCCTTTGTTCCTTCAGCACGTGGTTCGGTTACATGGCATTCGGAGAACATTGTGTCTGACAGAGGAGTCCAGTTTGTTTCCAGATTTTGGAGCACATTTTGTTCTAAACTTGGTGTTCAATTATCTTTCTCCTCTGCTTTTCATCCTCAGACCAATGGACAAACCGAGAGAACAAACCAGACCTTGGAGACTTATTTGAGATGTTTTGTGTCTGCTGATCAAGATGACTGGGTCTCTTTTTTGCCTTTGGCTGAGTTTGCTCTTAATAATAGGGCTAGCTCTGCCACTTGATGTCTCCATTTTTCTGCAATTTTGGGTTTCACCCTCGATTTTCTTCGGGACAGGCGGAGGCTTCTGTCTGTCCAGGTGTTGACTCTGTTGTGGAGCGAATGCAGCAGATTTGGGACCAGGTAGTGGAGAGGTTGTCTCTCTCTCAGGAGAAGGCCCAACGGTTTGCCAACCGGCATAGGACTGATGGTCCTCGGTTAAAAATGGGGGACTTGGTTTGGTTGTCCTCAAGAAATATCCCTATGAGGGTTGCATCTCCAAAGTTTAAGCCTAGGTTCATTGGACCTTATAAGATCATGGAGATTCTTAATCCTGTTTCCTTCCGTTTGCTTCTTCCAGGGACATTTAAGATCCATAACGTGTTTCACAAGTCCTTATTGAAGAGGTTTGTCGAGCCAGTGGTTCCTATGGCTGCGCCTCCTGACCCTGTTTTGGTTGAGGGCAATCTGGAGTATGTGGTTGAGAAATTATTGGATTCTCGTTTTTCTAGACGGAAACTCCAGTATTTGGTTAAGTGGAGAGGTTATGGTCAGGAGGACAATTCTTGTGTGTTTGCTTCGGACATCCATGCTAGGAGACTGATCCATGCCTATCACAGAGCTCATCCTGATCGGCTTGGTTGCACAAGTGAGGGTTCGGTGACCCCTCCTCAAGGGGGGGGGTACTGTTATGAATGTGCTAGAGATGGTTTCTGAGCAGAGGCTCCCTCTGGTGGTTACAGACAGTACTGAACCTTTCAGCGAGGAATGTCAATCTGGGTTCACTGACTGGTCTGATATAAGGGAGGTTCCCTCCATGATGGTTGCCGGTGATCAATTGTTCTTGTCTCAATTGTGGTTCCTGGTTCATTTGGAAGTTTGCTGAGTCTTGCCTGCATCTTCTGCTCTCAGGATATTTTCTGCTTTTGTTTTTGTGCTTGCTTTTTGCATTGTTCCCTGCACTTCAGCGGAGGTCAGCCGGGTCCCCTCCGGGGGCTTGTGCTCCTCTCAGTTTATCTGAAGCCACTGTTGTTTGTTCATTTTCCTGCTTTTTCAGTGGCTGCGGCTTGGTTTTGTTCACACTGAGATCTGATTTAGTGGGTGGCGAGATCGTGTGATCTCAGTATTTTTGTAATTAGAATTGTTGGATTTTTGTAGGGTTTTCTGGGTTGCAGAAAGTAATCTCTCCTGTCCTATCCTATTTAGTCAGCTTGTGGCCCCAGCGTTTGCTCATTCTATTTTCTGTCTGTGTTCGTGCTTTCTTCTTGTCTAACCGCCATTACATGTTTGGGGGCTTCCTATTTTCATTGGGGATCTGCTCCGGGGCAGATAGCTTTCATCTTTCTGCTTTAGGTGTAGTTATCTCTCAGGCTGTGACGAGGCGTCTAGGATCAACGTAGGAACGCTCCACGGCTACCTCTAGTTGTGTGGTTAGTTTAGGAATCTGCAACCCATTAGTTACCAACATCTCAGGTGTTCGGCTGCCCGGCTGTTGTTCCTGTCCTCCTCAGCTACCTAACATAACAATGCTGCTCTCAGATGGGGTAGCAAAACCTGGTGACAGATTCACTTTAAGAGGCCGTTTGCATGAAGCAACAGAAAGTATTTACTTATGAGTGATATTTTCAACATTGAATATGAACATAAAAATAGAAGAGTGAAGCAACAAATTGCTAAAAATACTATAGGGGCACAGAGATTCACCACTAGCACTGAGACAGCCTCATGTGTTTGTTTTTCGATCACAGCATACCATGGGAAGCATCCTTATAATTATATTAACAAAAGTAATCACCTTGATTTGTAGTTTGTCCTTTTCCTCCTCAAAGACACTGAGTGTGGCTCTTGACCTACTGAGCTCCTTGTCTGCAAGCCCCAGTTTGACCCTTAATGCTGCATTATTCTCCTGGAATTGTGTAATTTCAGACTGTAAAACCTTATCATCAACAGAACTCTGTATGAAAAGAGTGAGTTATTAGTGCCAATAGTCTTTATATACTGATTTCATTGCTTATTGAAGTACAGCTGAAATTAAAGTACAAAGCCTCATTCAGATTTGCATACTTAGATTCAAAGTTGAACAAAAGCTAAGGCTGCTTTTAGGCAGTTATAATTTGTGTGCTTTCTATCACCATTATTATGAACACAAAAAACTAATCTCCTAGAAGCCTTTAATGCACTAAAGTTAGGTACATATTGCTTTTGTGAACTTAGCCTACCATATACACTTGAAGGGTTGCACCCGTACACCATTTCTTTAATTTTTTAATACTACCTTTTCCTATACAGTAGTATACTTTTTTTTTACAATGGGTCCCTATTGTGGAAGGATGCCTTGGCATCCATCCTGACTGTAGCCACTGTTGGGCGCATATCAACTGAGCATATGCTCCTGACAATGGCCACAAATGTAATGTGTATCTAGCTTAGCTCATGAACCACAGTTCTGGCTATTGTATCAGTAATATGAGCACAAAATAGAATACAAATTATAGCCATCTGAAAGCTGCCTAAAGATTGCTGAGTCAATATTGTGACAGTATGTTTATCATACTAGGATTAAATGAGATTTACTCCTAGACTTGGCTTAAAATCCTAAGTATTTTATTTCAATTTGCAGTTACTAAAACAGGTACTTAAATGGGTTGTCTCTTCTTGCTGTGTCACCTCACCTCCAGTTCCATTGCAGGCTACTTCCTGCTGTTCTGTTCGGGTCAATATGACTCAAAATGAAATTTGAGACCCTGCAGATTATTTATTATGCGGATCTGAAACTTGTGATCAATTGACTTTTCCTCATTTGATGGGTTCTTACTATGAGTGTTGTTTTTTTTTGTTTTTTTGTTTACTTTTTGCTACACGCTGATTGTTACACTTGTACTGTTCGGGTCAATATGACCCGATAACACTTTATACTCTTCAACAGGTCACTAATTATTTCTGCCTGCAAAATGTATTTGTTTTCCTGTGTACTTCATCTCTTTATTCAAAAGGGTGGAGGTTTCACCGTTCTTATCAGTGAGCAAGTACTCATCCAGTCATTTCTCCTTCAATTCTGTGAGAGAGGACACAAGTAGTTTCACTTTCAATCCTGAAAGAGAAGACACTGGATTCTGTGAGAGGACACTGAGCTGTGAATACACATACACTAAAAGGACAAAATGTCACATGTTACAACTTTTTCACATCCTACCAACTGGGCCAGATGTTGCGAAAAAAAACAACATACCATGCTGGATACTATAAGGAAAAACAAGCCAGAACTGCCGCAAGGTATCCTTAGTAAAAGAGATGTGTACAGTTCTACTTTTTACTTTACTGGAGATACAACAGTTGTGTCTTACGTTCCCCAAAAAAAATAATCATGTAATTCTAATGAGCACAATGCACCACATGACAATGCAATAAGTAATCGAGAAGACAGAAAGCCGGACATGATATTAGATTATAATGCCACAAAAGGGGCAGTTGATACACTAGATCAAGCAATTTCAACATACACATGCAAACGCAAAGCTAATCGTTGGCCAATGATAATATTTTACAACATTCTGGATGTTTCGGCATACAACGCATTTGTTTTTTGGAGAGAAATTGACCCCAACTGGAACGGAAATAAGCTGCATAAAAGAAGATTTTTTATTGAAGAATTAGGAAAATCCTAGTTAGGCCGTATATCGAAGCCAGAAAAGTAAACCTCAAAAGTGAAGGAGCAGCAGCCATTGTGAAGAGTGTCCAGCAGCATGCTCAAGAAAGAGACTCGACGGCCTCCACCAGCACAGCTACCAGCCAAAAAAGGAAGAGGTGTAGCATCTGTCCATCTTCTTGAGACAATAAAACAAATATTTCATGTGCTGGGTGTGCAAAATATCTGTGCAAAGGACATGTGCTTTATTATTGTGTTCAATGTAAAAATATGTGAACCTGTTCAACCTTTTTACAGATAAAAAAGAAAAACTGAAGTTTTCATTATTTTTCATTTGTTGTTTCATAAAATATCTTAACACAAAGTTATATTTGGTTAGATTTCATGTTATAGTAATAGAAATCTAAAGCATGTTTGTTATTTGTGTGCAGAATGCTATAAAGCGAACATAATTGCAAACAGCCCGTGTAACCTTTTTCTGAATAAAAATAAATAAAAATTAAGTTTTAATTTCATTTTTCATTTGTTTATGACCAACCATGTTCACATATAATTTAATAATGAAATAGGTATTCAAATAAAACACAATAGCTAAAATCAACATTTTAACAGGTCGGGTCATATTGACCCGAAACAGTACAAGTGTATGGTAAATGCAAGCAGAACAACAGGGTTAATCAGGGAGTGCTGCAGAATTTCTTGACTGAGTGCAGGTCCTGAGCTACTGTGTGTTCAGGAGCTGTCCTATAGAACTCAATAGAGCTGATGACCGGTGACTTGGCATGGGCCTAACATGCATGAGACAGAATGTGTGCTCCAGCGACCTCAGTCATCCTCAGGGGAAATTAGATGTGAGATACTGTGCAAGCAAGATGACTTACCGCTCCTGCTTCACAGTGGTGGCCATACCTCTTGATATTGTATAGCCACAAATTGTTTTTTATAAAAAATTATGTAGAGCATGGATTGCATACTAAAGACTTTTCCATGACCTTAGCAGCTGAATAAAAAAGAATACTTAAAGAGAACCAGTCAGCACATTTTTACATTTGGAAGTAGTGGTATGGCTCTGTAGGTGCTTGTCCTCTAATAAAAATTATAGTCTTTATTGTAGAGACCTGATGTGCCAGTCATGAGGAGTCTAGCATGGAAGCCATATGCAAATCAGACTAAAAGTGCACTGGGGAGGTGTCAATCCAACTGATATGCTTCTTCCACATGCAATGACACCCCCAGTGCATTCCCAGCCTGATTTCCATATTCTTCTACACTAGAGTACTCATGACTGAAACATTCATACTCTACAAAAACAGGTATAATTTTTATTTTAGAACAAGAGCCCACACAGCCATACCACCACTTCCATATCTAAAAATCTGCTGACCACTTCAGTTTACCAGAATAAGCAATTATAAATTATACTTAAAAAACGCATAGATTTAATAACCAAAAAGTGGCATGTAAAAGTTTGGGCACCTCTGGTCAAAATTACTGCTATTGTGAACTGTTAGGAAACTTGAAGATGAAATGACCTCTGAAAGACCTAAGGATGATGCATTTCCTTTGTACTTTAGGCAAAAAATAAATAAAAACTTCCTTCTCACCCCCCAATGTCCTTTGTCATTCTCGGGTCCTCTACCAGAGACCTGGGAGTTTGAGGGTTCTGCGCAGGATCTTAGTTGTTCCCAGCATTGCGCTTTTCTGAACAGAGAATTCAGATATTGCTCCTGGGATCTGTTGTAGCCATTTTTCCAACTGCTCCAAGTACTCCTATCACCACTAGAATCACTTTTGCCTTCACCTTCCACATCTTCTCCAGTTCATTGCTGTCTTCTGATCCTTGTCTACTATGACAATATCTGGTTGGTTAGCCAACACCTGCTTATCCGTCTGGATCTTAAAGTCCCACAGGATTTTAGCCCTTTCATTCTCCACCACTTTCTCTGGGGTCTCCCACCTGGACTTAGACCATATGCTGTGCACATTGGTTGTGGCGTTCGGTATACGCTGTTCCTGCTTGCATTTTGCATCCTGCCACTATGTGTTGGACTGTTTCTGATGTTTCTTTGCACAGTCTGCACCTTGAGTCTTGCCTGGTAGATTATTATTATTATTACTATACATTTTTATAGCGCCATTTATTCCATGGCGCTTTACATGTGAAATGGGCAAATATAGACAAGTACAATAGACATGAGCAAAACAAGGCACACACAAGTGCAGAAGGAGAGAGGACCCTTCCTGCTTCTATGGATCTGGTACTTAGTGCTTGCTCTTGTGCCGCTATGATTAGTGCCTTTGTACTCTCTCGGAGTCCAGCTTTCTCCAGCCATTGGTAGGGTTTCTCCATGTCAGCCACCTCCATTATCTGTCGATGGTACATCCCATGCAGCGGCTTGTCTTGCCATGGCGCTTCATGTTCTTGTTCTTCCTTCCAGATCTGTTGTTGTTGCTGCCTTAGGCTTTCTCTCAGCATCTCATCTTTTGGTGCCATTTTTCTGATGTATTCCTGTTATGATTTGGTAGCTGAGGAGAGCAGGCAAAAATGGCAATACACCTGAGAGGTTGGAATCTACTGGATTGCAGTACCCTGACTAACCACCACAACTAAAGGCAGCCGTGGAGCGTTCCTACGTTGGTCCTAGACGCCTCGTCACAGCCTGAGAGGTTAACTACACCTAAAGATAGAAAGAGGAAAGCTATCTGCCCGGGAGCAGATCCCCAAAGAACATAGGAAGCCCCCAAACATGTAATGGCAGTTAGACAAGAGGAAATACAGACACAGACAGAAAATAGTATGAGCAAACGTTGGGGCCCAATCTGCCTAGACAGAAAAGGATAGGAAGGACACTTACTGCAATCCAAAAAACCCTAAAAAATACCAACGCTACTAATTGCAAAAACACCTGAGATCACACGACCTCTATCACCTAAATTAGTTCTCTGGTGTAACAAAGCTAAGCCGCAGCCACTGAAAAAACTGGAAAAGGCAAATGAACAAATAACAGTGGCTCCAGAAGAACTGAGAGGAGCCCAAGCCCCCCAGGGGGGGGGAGAACCTGGCTAACCTCACAGAAATGCAGAGAAATATGAAAATGGTAAGCACAAAAACAAAAAACAGAAAATATCTTATCTGAGAGCAGGAGAAGAGGCAAGACTCAGCAAGCTTCCAAGTGAACCAGGAACCACAGTTGAGACAAGAACAATTGATCACCGGCAACCATGATGGGAGGGAACCTCCCTTATATAAGACCAGTCTGTAACTCCTGATTGCCAATCCTCATTGAATGGTTCAGTACTGTTTGTAACCACCAGAGGGAGCTTCTGCTCAGAATTCATTTCTAACACATTCACAACAGTACCCCCCTTGAGGAGGGGTCACCGAACCCTCATTTGGGCAACCAGGTCGGTCAGGATGAGCTCTGTGATACGCATGGATCAGTCTCCTAGCATGGATGTCCGAAGCAAACACCCAAGAATTGTCCTCCTGACCATAACCTCTTCACTTAACCAAAAACTGGAGTTTCCGTCTAGAAAAACGAGAATCCAATATTTTCTCAACCACATACTCCAGAATGCCCTCAACCAAAACAGGGTCAGGAGGCGCAGCCATAGGAACCACTGGCTCGACAAACCTCTTCAATAAGGACTTGTGGAACACGTTATGGATCTTAAATGTCCCTGGAAGAAGTAAACTAAAGGAAACAGGATTAAGAATCTCCATGATCTTATAAGGTCCAATGAACCTAGGCTTAAACTTTGGAGATGCAACTCTCATAGGGATATTTCTTGAGGACAACCAGACCAAGTCCCCCACTTTAAACCGAGGACCATCAGTCCTATGCCGGTTGGCAAACCGCTGGGCCCTCTCCTGAGAGAGGGACAACCTCTCCACTACCTGGTCCCAAATCTGCTGCATACGCTCCACAACAGAGTCAACACCTGGACAGACAGAAGCCTCCGTCTGTCCCGAAGAAAATCGAGGGTGAAACCCAAAATTGCAGAAAAATGGAGACATCAAAGTGGCAGAGCTAGCCCTATTATTAAGAGCAAACTCAGCCAAAGGCAAAAAAGAGACCCAGTCATATTGATCAGCAGACACAAAGCATCTCAGATAAGTCTCCAATGTCTGGTTTGTTCTCTCAGTTTGTCCATTGGTCTGAGGATGAAAAGCCGAGGAGAAAGACAATTGAACACCAAGTTTAGAACAAAAAGTCCTCCAAAATCTGGAAACAAACTGGACTCCTCTGTCAGACACAATGTTCTCAGGAATGCCGTGTAACCGAACCACGTGCTGAAGGAACAAAGGCACCAATTCGGAGGAGGAAGGCAACTTAGGTAATGGCACAAGATGTATCATTTTGGAAAACCTATCACAAATCACTCAGATAACGGTCATTCTCTGAGAAACAGGGAGGTCGGAAATGAAATCCATAGAGATATGGGTCCATGGTCTCTTGGGCACAGGCAATGGCATCAACAAACCACTAGAGTGAGAGCAAGGCTTGGAGCGAGAGCAAGTCCCGCAGGACTGCACAAATTCCCTGACGTCACGAGGCAAAGTAGGCCACCAAAAGGACCGACTAACCAAGTCTCTGGTACCAAAAATTCCGGGATGACCGGCCAACGCGGAACAATGAATCTCAGACATCACACTCTTTTTCCACCGGTCTGGGACAAACAATTTCCCAATAGGGCAGCGCTCGGGTTTATCCTCCTGACACCCTTCCAGAGCCAGTCTCAAATTGGGCGAGATGGCGGAAAGAACTACACCCTCTTTCAAAATAACAGCAGGATCAGATAACTCAGGAGAGTCCGCAAGGAAACTCCTCGAGAGGGCATCCGCCTTAACATTATTAGTGCCAGGAAGAAAGGAAACCACAAAATTAAAACGTGTGAAAAACAAGGCCCACCTGGCCTGTCTAGGATTAAGTCGCTTGGCTGATTCCAGATAAACCAGATTCTTATGGTCCGTGAGGACCACCACCTGATGTTTGGCTCCCTCCAGTCAATGTCTCCACTCTTCAAAAGCCCACTTCATGGCCAATAATTCCCGATTACCCACGTCATAATTACGTTCAGTTGGAGAAAATTTTCCAGAGCAAAAGGCACAAGGGTTACTTTTAGAGGTCTCTGGATCTCTTTGGGACAAAACGGCACCTGCCCCAATTTCAGAGGCATCAACCTCCACCTGAAATGGCAGAGAAACATCAGGCTGCCATAGAACAGGAGCAGAAGTGAATCTCTGCTTAAGTTCCTGAAACGCAGAGACTGCCTCAGGAGGCCAATTCACCACATCAGAACCCTTTTTGGTCAAATCAGTCAATGGTTTAACAATAACAGAGAAATTACCAATAAATTTACGATAAAAATTGGCAAAACCGATATTACACAGTTTCGGGGCGTGGCCTAGACACCTAGCAGAGCAGACGTGCTTTCTTGTAGCTCCTGCTCCTAGGCTGCTATTTCATCAAAAAACTTAAAGTTGTGGATGGTTTCGGCAACTTGGAGTGTACTTTCCTGGCAGAGGGACTCTCCCCAGCCCTAAAACTGTAGCGGCGGGAGAGAAGGACCGAAGACTTCACGAGGCAGAAGAGCCTGTGAGCGGGACCTGAGGACGCCATTGCTGCACAGAGCGGGAGTGCTGGAGTTGTCCTCTCCGTAGCGGACAGCGGGAGGCTCAGGCAGCGCAGGGGAGCTGGAGGACCCGACAGGATGGCTCTAAGCTTTACCAGTGGTGCGGTAAGAGAGTGGATACATTGGGAGACTGGGAGCACAATAGTCTGGAATTCCCGCTCGCCTTGTGAGGACAGTGGAGCAGAGGTAAGAGGAGACCCTGCTCACCTCCTGGCACTGACTGCGCAGCGTGGACTATATATAATCTATACTTACCCTGCTGGGTCCTGCGCTGGCAGATCATCTGCTGAAGCCTGGTGCAGACTCGTGCGCTGCAAAAGGGAAGACAGGAGGGCTGGATGGAGGGAAGCCAGTGATTGCGAAAACCCGACCGCTGTGCCCCAGATCAGAGAGCTTTTCCCGCCAAAGAAAACCGCAGCCATCTTGGGGGAATGACACCTAAAGAGAAGGCATATTTTCACTAAGCTTAACCCCTTATTTTGGTGTGTAAAGGTCCTATGGACTTGTGAGTTGCAGCTCTTTGCTACTATCTGGTGCTTTCTTCTGCAAATTGCCCATGCTCCACATAAGTATACAGCAGCACGAGTGAAAAGATATGACTCTGTAGCCCATTTGCTATTAAAATCTGTTGTGAATACTCCTCTCTGCTTTCTGGGAGCACCTTGCTGAATTCTATTGAGAATTGCATCCGGCGGGTCCCCTCCTCACCCGTGGCTAAGAGACACCAACATACCGCAACTCGCTCAGCACTGATAACCTCAGTCTAGAATAGTGGGCTAGTCCAGTGCCTTGCCTGCAATCCCTTCTTCTGAGAGCTGCTTGATCGCTGATTGGATCGCAGCCTCTGCTGACATTGGTCCGCTGCCCTGAACAGCCGGCGAGTCCGGTATCTTCACCTACGATCTCAAGAGTCTACCGGGAGGCGAAGCCAAGGAATGGCCGCTTTCTAGTAAAGCTCTCCGCTGATTTTCTCTCATCTGTGGCTATCCCTCAATTTATGAGAGGAGAAACAGTTTTAATTAGCGGGGGGAATACCTGGACGGGGGACTTGTTTGTCGGGTCTACCTCCCCAGGCTCCTCGGGAGGCTCCAGGCGTCGGGGACGCCGCACAGCGTGATACGTGCCGCGGGACAGCTGGGCTATACATTCTAAATAGGAACTATATGTCACACAGCGGATTCTAATGTAACGTTTCTTATCTGAGACATCACCGCCATCTATCTTTTCACCAATGTCACTGAGCATGGATAAATTTGTGGGCAAACAAACTAAAGGAGGCCGAGCTTCTACCCGAAACCAACAAGGATCATCATCGCCTAAATCCACCTCTGATACAAGTAGTGAGACTTCTCATTCAATAGCGGATGCCATCATGGAACGCCTTATGCCCGAAATAGACTCTAGATTTGCCACTCTTCAAACTTCAATAGATTCTATAATATCACAAGTTAATAGCCAGGGCACTCGTCTGGATGAGGCTGAACAACGTATCTCTGATCTGGAGGAGGTTACCAAGGAAATGGCAGAACGCCTAGAGGATAAAGAGAAAGCAGTCACAGAGCTTCAATCCAAGGTGGACGACCTGGAAAATCGCTCCAGACGTAATAACTTGAAACTGATAGGTATACCTGAGTCAATACATCCCTCTGAATTGCTAAAATTAACATCTGAGTGGTTGCCGGGTGCCTTGGACATTCAACTAACATCTGGCTCAATGGTGGTTGAGAGAGCACACAGAATAGGCCCGCAGAGGGGAAAAGTCAATGATAGACCCAGACCGGTGATTTTCAAGGTCCTTGACTTTCAAGATAAAATTCATCTACTTACTGCCTACAGGAAGAAAGCGCACCTATCCTATGAAGGGCACAAAGTTCTGATGTTTCAGGACTATTCGGCCATGGTGACGACCAGACGCAGGGCCTTCAACCCGGTGTGTAAGTTGCTGGCTGACAAAAACATTAGGTTCGGTCTACAATATCCAGCAATACTACGCTTCAATCTATCTGGGAAAAACTGGGTCATTGACGACCCGGTAAAGGCTCTGGAGGTTGTCCGAGAAACGTCTCAGCCGCCATGAGCAAGATTCTGAGTGGCTTACTGAGTGACACTACCATAAATCACATAAGGTGATGTCAACTGACATCTGTTTGTTATGTTGGTGTTTTTTGCTATATTTTTACCTCTGCATCTAACGTTGGGATGCAGGTTTGGGGGAAATGTTGAATATGGCACACAGTTACAAATTTTGTGGGAGGGGAGGGTTTATTGGGGAGAAGATCTCTGCATTCGACTTCAGATAATCAATAATCCAGGGATTCTAATGCCTACTCGCTGGGATAGGCTGGGATCCTACTATTGTGTAACAGTTATATCTTATCATTTTTCCCGCACTGGTGTGGGTTAATGGTAGATATTAACAGGCAAAAAATGTCCGCTATGACATCTCTCCTTTGGTGCTCTTGGAATGTCAATGGCCTGAATTCCCCGGTCAAGAGGAAAAAAATTATACATTATTTACGTCAAAAAAATTTTCATATTGTACTTTTGCAGGAGACACACTGGGTGAAGGACAACCATCCGGGGTTTTCTAGTAAAAAATTTACGGTATGTGCGGAAGCCTCCTTTACCAAAAAACAGAGGGGTGTCGCTATCATGATAAACAGGAATGTTGACCATGAAATAGTGGATGTGTTAGAAGATCCTTTGGGAGGTTTGTATGTGGTTTGAAGCTGGTTTTAGAGGGGATAACATACAGTGTTATTAATATTTACGCGCAAAATTCGTCTGATCCATCATTCCGGGCTAATGTGCTAAAGAAAATCGCAGGATGGGACACCTCCAATATGATTGTAGGTGGCGACTTTAATGAGGTGCACGACATCGAGATGGATAGATCTAATTCTCAATCTCCTCATATACCTATGCAGGGGAGACTAATACAATCTTTTTTAGATCACTTAGGTTTATTGGACATCTGGAGAGTGCAACATCTTGTTGAGAGAGATTACTCTCACTTTTCACATGTTCATAACTCCCATGCTAGAATTGATTACTGGTTGTTGAACCCCTCACTCATGCCAAAAGTCACACATACCAAAATTCTAGACATACATATCTCAGATCACGCACCAATAACGTTCAACCTAAAATTAACTAAACCAATCTGTTTTCATAGGAAATGGATACCTATATCACTCTGATGATTTCAAAAAATTCATACAATCCTCATGGTATACATACAAATCTGACAACCAAATACATTGTGAAACACCAATTCTTTTCTGGGATACCTCTAAAGCGGTGTTGAGAGGGCAAATAATTGCGTTTATATGTCATAAAAAAAAACGACTGCGGGAGCGGACCCTGGCAGCGCAGAAGGCTTTAACCCTAGCATATAAAAACTTTAAATTTAATAATTCACCACTCACAAAAAAACAATATCTCGAGGCAAAAGAATCGGCGGATATACTCGCTCATGAATGGGCCACACATAGTGTTGATCTCCAAAAGCACAAATTTTTTAAATGGGGCAACAAACCCGGCAAATTACTTGCATCTCTCACCAGACCATACAGAAAGGCCACAAGGATTCACAAATATTCGGTACAAAGAAGGCAGAGTGTTAATAGAGAATGAGCAGATTGTAGAGGAATTTAGATCGTTTTTTGGTTCCCTGTACAAAGCAGAGAAGAGAGAGGGGGACGATATTCTTAAATTTATGCAAACAGAGGTGGCACCTTTACTAACAGAAGAACATAGGGAAATTCTTAATGCTCCTATATCCCCTTCAGAAGTCATCCAAACTATCAGCTCCTTGAAGCTCTCTAAATCTCCTGGTCCTGATGGGTACAGTAATGAATTTTATAAAATTTTGGGAGGCAGTATAGGGACACATCTTTGTGAAGTTTTTAATCAGATGGTGCGTTCAGGGCAGCTCCCGGACCGATTCAATGAAGCAGACATAATAGTGCTCCCTAAGCCGGGCAAAGATCTTTCATTAGTGGAAGGATACAGACCAATCTCGCTTTTAAATTCAGACTTTAAAATTTTCACTAAAATCCTAGCAAACAGAGTGCAAAAAATAATCCCCAACCTGATATTGCCTCAACAAATTGGGTTTGTCCACGGGAAATCCATAACATACAACATACGGACGGCTTTGGGAGCTATCTCTTACGAAAAATCTCATGGCTGCTTAGAGTCTATTGTGGTCAGCCTGGACGCCGACAAAGCATTTGACAGGGTTGCATGGGATTATCTCCTAGACATCCTGGAGTATAGAAACTTTGGTCCGTGGTTTTGCGAGGCGATAAAGTTATTATATAAAAGCCCGGAGTCCAGGCTGGCCATAAATGGTTTACTCTCTTCCACATTTGAAATCCAGAGAGGGACGCGTCAGGCGGCCCCTTGTCTCCCTTGCTTTTTAACATTGCTTTAGATCCTTTACTTAGAACCCTCCAAAATTCTTTAATATTCAGAGGCATAGAGATAGGCTCCACCTCTCTCAAAATTGCGGCATTTGCCGATGATATACTCCTATTCATCTCCAACCCCATTGCGGCAATACCGGTTATCATGGAGACCTTAAATCTTTTGGCAAATGCTCAGGCTTTAAAATAAATTATAATAAGTCAGAGGCCCTGGCTCTGTTTGAGCAAGGAAAATTAAATAACGTGACACTTCCTTTCCAATGGAGCACATCATCTATCAAATATTTGGGCGTCCACCTCCCGGCAGATTTAGCGTCCTTATACTACATTAATATTAGACCCCTAATCACGTCCATATCTAACCTTCTTAACTCCTGGAAACATTTTACTTTGTCTTTTTCTGGAAAATGCCATTTAATTAAGATGATAATATTTCCAAAACTATTGTATATTTTCCAGTCACTTCCTATTTTGTTGTCACGTGCTGATATTAAAACTCTAAATACTGCTTTTAGGAATTTTATATGGGGAGAAAAAAAGCGTACACGCATAGGTCTAATCAAACTACAAGCCCCAAAGGAGGAGGGCGGCATCAACTTCCCAGACATTGCAAAGTACAATCTAGCAGCAAATCTAAGATACGCCATTGACTGGTTGAGAGGTAGCTCACATTTCACAAACGTACTATTAGACCAACAATTAAGTCCTCATGTCTCTCTACCAGCATTACTACATATGACTAACGAGGACTTTATTGCAGAAATAAGAAACCACCCCACTTTATGGCAAACTATACAGACGTGGAGGAAATGCCGGAGACTATGTCATTTGAGAGGCGATGACTCTCCTTTTCTGCCCTTTCTAGGTAATCCGGGCTTTATAGGAGGTAAACCACCCTTATCTTACATTGAGCTAGCTGGGCAGGGTTGCATCTTGGCAGCTGACCTATTAGATGATAGATTCTCTATGCTCACATTTGACACAGCAGCACGGCGCTTTCCAGCATTTGGGAACAAGCCCTTCCTTTTTCTTCAAGCAAGGAGCTTAACTTTGAAGAGCATGGCTGCTGGGGGTGGAGAAAGAGGGAGGAACGCTTTGGATGGCTTCCTTAGGATCGCCAGGGTGCAGATAGCCTCGACAAGCACCATTTATACACTGTTGCGTAAGCAATGGTCATGGGAGGGCAAAAAGACAGGTCCAGCACGTTGGGTCAACGATATTCAGAACATCACAGTCGGGGAAATCTTAGACGCCACTTTGATGCAACGGAAGGTGATCCCCTCCAGCAGTTATGCAGACATGTCTCTATTACTTCTCCATAGAGCTTATATTACCCCACACATTAAGTCTAGGATGTCTCCAGGGGCACATTCACCTGTTCCAAATGCAGGACAGGAAACACAGACATATTTCATCACATGTGGGGATGTCCCAAAGTGCAAAAATTATGGCAGTCTATTCATGCCGAACTACAGAATCTTGGCGGGATAGTGTTTCCTATGACTCCGCAATGGGCAATATTTAATATACTTGATAGCTCTCAACATAAATTCCCCAAACATGTTAAGGCCATGCTGATAATATGGGCCTCGGCTGTTAGGAAAAGTCTATTGCAGCACTGGCTGGATTCATTGCCACCACCCAAATCTCTCATTTATTCTAAAATAATGTATATTTTTCGAATGGACTGGCTAGATACCCTAACGAATAAGGAGAAATTGACTGGGAAATTTTTAACCACATGGTCATTTTTCATCCCATCTCTGACTCAAGACACTAGGGACAAATTAAGGTCAAATTTTGAAAATACTCAGTGGTATCTTCTTCAGAAAATTAGTGGACATGATCCTATTCCTTAAAAATTCTGTTGATTGTCAATCGAATGCAGGGAAGTTATAGGGGTTTACATGTTGGGGGGATGGGAGGGTAGAGGGTAGCGGGGGGACATTTATGAGTATTATACTTGTGAGATAAGTTTGACACCCTTTAATTTTGTATGACTTACTTGGTGGTAATGCTTCTTAATTCATCACATTGAGTTTTAAGTATGTCAATTCAGATTGTTACTTCATGACTTGTATGATTAAAATTTTCTGTAATACTTTTTAAAATCAATAAAACATATTGGGAAAAAAAAATAAAAAATTGGCAAAACCCAAGAATCTCTGAAGAGTCTTCAATGAAGTAGGTTGGACCCAATCACAGATGGCCTGAACCTTGACCGGGTCCATTTCAATAACAGATGGGGACAAAATGAATCCCAGAAATGAGATCCTCTGTACGCCAAAAAGACACTTTGATCCCTTCACATACAGAGCATTCTCTCTCAAAATCTGGAACACAGTCCGAACATGTTTCACATGAGAGTCCCAGTCATTGGAAAAAATCAAGATATCATCCAAATAAACAATCAGAAATTTATCCACAAAATCCCTGAAAATGTCATTCATGAAGGACTGGAAGACGGAAGGAGCATTAGTGAGCCCAAAGGGCATCACTAGGTACTCAAAATGCCCCTCTGGGGTATTAAACGCCGTCTTCCATTCATCCCTGTGCTTAATGGGAATAAGGTTATATGCCCCCCTGAGGTCAAGCTTGGTAAACCAACTAGCACTTTTCACCCTGGAAAACAGGTCAGAAATCAATGGTAACGGATATTGATATTTCACAGTGATATTGTTCAAGAGACGATAATCAATACACGGCCTTAATGAACCATCCTTTTTGGCCACAAAGAAAAAACCGGCACCCAAGGGTGAAGAGGATGGTCTGATATGACCCTTCTCCAATGACTCCTTGATATAAGACCGCATAGCGTCATGTTCAGGTACAGACAAGTTAAAAAGGCGACCTTTAGGGAATTTACTACCAGGCACTAATTCAATAGCGCAGTCATAGCTCCTATGGGGGGGCAAGAATGCAGATTTACTTTCGCTAAACACATCAGAAAAATCAGTCAAAAAGTCAGGAACATCCTGAGCCTGGGGAGAGGCAGAAAAAACAGGAGTGTTGGCATTAACACATTGGCAGCCCCAACTGGTTACAGACACAGATTTCCAATCCAAAACAGGATTATGAGACTGTAACCAAGGGAAACCTAGTACAATAATGTCATGCAGATTATACAGCACCAAAAATGTGCAACTCTCCTGATGATCAGGTTAAACCCTCATTATCACCTGAGTAGAGAACTGGGGTTTATTCTCAGCCAAAGGGGTAGAATCAATCCCCAGTAGGGGAATAGACTTCGGTAGGGGTATCAAGGGAAACCCACAATGTTTAGCAAAATCAAAATCCATCAGGTTAATAGCTGCTCCCGAATCAACAAAAGCCTGAGCAAGAAAATGTGGACAGGGAGCAAATCAGGGTAACAGTCAACAGAAATTTAGTCTGAACACTACCCAAGACAACTGAGCGTGCAAAACGTCTTCCCCACTTAGGGCAGACTGAAATAGCATGAGAGGCGTCACCACAGTAGAAACATAACCCATTGCATTTTCGAAACTCATGACGCTGTGCCCCAGAAGCCACTCTATCACACTGCATGGGTTCAGAAGCTGGTTCACAAGGCAACAATATTCCATGCATACCTCTACGCTCACGCAAACGTCTGTCAATTTCAATCGCTAATGACATAGAATCATTGAGACCAGAGGGAGCAGGGAAACCCACCATAACATCTTTTACATTCTCTGACAGACCCTTCCGAAAAAGGGCTGCCAAAGCATCATCATTCCATTTGGTCAGGACTGCCCACTTTCGGAATTTCTGACAGTACAACTCAGCATCCTCAAGCCCCTGATTTAATGCCAACAAGGTTTTTTCAGCTTGATCAGTGACATTAGGTTCATCGTACAATAACCCCAGAGCCAGAAAAAATGCATCAACATTACTCAAAACAGGATCCCCAGGTGTCAGGGAAAAAGCCCAATCCTGAGGATCGCCGCGCAGGAGAGAGATGACAATTTGAACCTGCTGTGCTGCGTTCCCTGAGGACTTAGGTTATAAGGCAAAAAACAACTTACAGTTATTTTTGAAATTCAGAAATTTAGCTCGATCCCCCAAAAATAAATCTGGCATGGGGATCCTAGGTTCCACAACCGGCAACCCTACAAGATAGGTATCAATACTCCGAACTTCAGTGGCAAGCTGATCGGCCAGACAACTGTGCAAACTCCATTGAGAGAAAAAAAAAATCCTCCTCAGCACCCAGAGAAAAAGAGGGAAAAAATGCAACAAACAGAGAAATAAAAAAAATTTCTGACAACTTCCTTTTTTCTTTTTCCTTTTACTATTTTTCCCTTCTGTTGAGTACCATATAATTTTCAGTTTGGCCGGTGATACTGTTATGATTTGGTAGCTTAGGAGAGCAGGCAAAAATGGCAATACACCTGAGAGGTTGGAATCTACTGGATTGCAGTACCCTGACTAACCACCACAACTAAAGGCAGCCGTGGAGCGTTCCTACGTTGGTCCTAGACGCCTCGTCACAGCCTGAGAGGTTAACTACACCTAAAGATAGAAAGAGGAAAGCTATCTGCCCCGGAGCAGATCCCCAAAGAACATAGGAAGCCCCCAAACATGTTAGACAAGAGGAAATACAGACACAGACAGAAAATAGTATGAGCAAACGTTGAGGCCCAATCTGCCTAGACAGAAAAGGATAGGAAGGACACTTACTGCAATCCAAAAAACCCTAAAAAATACCAACGCTACTAATTGCAAAAACACCTGAGATCACACGACCTCTACCACCTAAATTAGTTCTCTGGTGTAACAAAACTAAGCCGCAGCCACTGAAAAAACTGGAAAAGGCAAATGAACAAATAACAGTGGCTCCAGAAGAACTGAGAGGAGCCCAAGCCCCCCGGGGGGGGGGGGGGGAACCTGGCTAACTTCACAGAAATGCAGAGAAATATGCAAATGGTAAGCACAAATACAAAAAGCAGAAAATATCTTATCTGAGAGCAGGAAAAGAGGCAAGACTCAGCAAGCTTCCAAGTGAACCAGAAACCACAGTTGAGACAAGAACAATTGATCACCGGCAACCCTGATGGGAGGGAACCTCCCTTATATAAGACCAGTCTGTAACTCCTGATTGCCAATCCTCATTGAATGGTTCAGTACTGTTTGTAACCACCAGAGGGAGCTTCTGCTCAGAATTCATTTCTAACACATTCACAACATATTCCTGTGTAGGGAGATGCACCGGGCCCGTGGCACTTCTCCCATATCTGGGTCGCAACTGTTGAGACTGACACCATTGTTGCCAGGGGGAAGACGTTCTAACCTGGACCGAGCTTTGCACCTGACTGTAGGATATAAAAGGGGCAGAGCGCGGGAAAGCAGGGCTTTCGGCAGGAAGACAGAATGCGCAAGCAGGAGAAAGTTAAATCGCTCTCCTCACCTCAGCTCCTGAAAGCCAGGCCGGACGGCCGAATCTCCACGCAAACGCAATTAGACTGTTTCCAGCGTGTGACCGTTACCGCTTCAACCCCCACACTGTCGAGAGATCCGTACCTTACCGCTGACTGCTGTTTGTGCTTATGGTGGACCGGATCTGGGAACGGACTCTGAGTCGGCTGACTCCCTCCCGAGTTCTTCCCTGTCTCGTAGCCCTTTCATTCAGGAGCCTTCCGCTTCTCCTCTGTTGAGACTTTGCACCGGAACCTTTAGATCACCTCCAGGAGTGTCAGGCTACATCGCTACTGTCCGGAGCCAGTGTCTCACGTTCTCCGGAACCAGGCCAGAGCCTTCACACATCGCTTACAACGTCATCGTGGATCCTGCTCGCCTTCATCCCCTGAGAGCAACTGACTGATAAGTGGCATCGTTTATTGAACCCTTGTTTTCTGTTTAAACTTTGCAAACCGTTCCCCCAGTTACTACCTCTCTGCATGGAGTATCCTGTAATAAACCCCCCTGTTAACTCTTGATCTACCTCCTGAGTGTCACAGCATCCCGCGTACCTGCCTCACCCTTACACCTGGATACTCATTGTTTCATTCGTGATGGTGGCTTGGATGCTTATCAAGTCTCAACCACCCTCCTTTCTGTTGGTATACAATCTCTGGGTGCTAGACTTAAGGCTGGGTCTCACATAACGATACACCAGCGATCCCGACAACGATATGCACTTGTCAGGATCGCTGGTGTATCGCTACATGATCGCTGCTGAGCTGTCAAACAGGCAGCTCAGGGCAGCGATCAGCACAGCGACACTGCTGGGTAACATCGCTGTTACCCGCAGTGTACATTGGATACCAGCGCCCTGATGCAGGGAGCTGGTAACCAAGGTACACGTCGGGTTTCCAAGCGCTGCGCGGTGCCTGGAAACCCGTTGTGTACCTTGGTTACCAGCTCCCTGCATCAGGGCGTGGTATCCAAGGTACACAACGGGTTTCCAGGCACAGCCCCGCGCCTGGAAACCCGCTGTGTACCTTGGTTACCAGCGGATCACTGGTCTCCCGCATGTCACACGCAGCGATGCGTGCCTGTCAGCGGGAGACCAGCGATCAAAAAAATGTCCTGACATTTCAGCGACGATCAGCGATACCCGGCAGGGGGGCTGATCGTCGCTGTATGTCACACACAGCGATATCGCTGCTGAGCTCGCTGCTGCGTCACAAAACTAGTGACTCAGCAGCGATCTCGGTAGTGATATCGCTATGTGAGACGGGCCCTTTAGGGTGGAGACCTCCATGCATTGTGAGGAGCTTTCGTGTCTTCACATCTGCAGCTTTCATCTCTTCTTTTGGCCAGCAGGGTATCTGATACCCTGCTGAGCTGGCTCTTCAGGAACTCTCTTACCCTTTGATGGTATTTGGATGTTGCTGCTTTCCTTGCCTCTTCATCATGGTTACCATATCCCTGTGGGATGCCGAGGTACTTGTAGCATGTCTGTACATCTGCTATGTGCCCTGTTGGTAATTCCATTCCATCAGTCTTGACTACCTTGCCTTTCCTTATTACCAACCAGCTGCACTTTACAGTCCGAAGGACATCCCCTTGTCTTCGCTGTAGATCCTTGTCAGGTGGATCAGTGAATTGATTTCTCGTTCGCTTTTCACATACAGCTTGATGTCATCCATGTAGAGGAGGTGGCTGATGGTGCTTCCACTCTTGAGCTTGGTGCCATTGCCAGACTCTGTAATAATCTGGCTGAGGGGGTTCAAGTCCAAGCAAAACAGCAATGGGGATTGTTTAGAATGCTCTGGATCTGACTTCAGAGTTTGAGCTCCCTCTGGTGGATGCTGATAGGAATGAAGCTGCTTTGGCTGACAGAGGTTCATCAGCTGGGAGCGATGATTGGCAATCTGGTGTTGATGACTGGGGAGATTTAAGTGAGTAACATTCCCATGATTTGTTCTTCCTGGTCACATTTGGAAGTCAGCTCGCTTCCTGCTTTTCCTGCAACTTTCAGATAAGTTATTTGCTGTTTATTTCTGTGGCATTCGTTTTTGTCTATCTCAGTTTTCTTGTCACGCTGTCTCTGCAAACAGGAGGACCGGGGTCTATGCTGACCCTAAGCTGGGGTCCTGACTAATCCTTCTACCTGGAGGTACTGTTGATGGTACAGAGGTCCAGGCCGCCAGCGTAACCCTATCTCCTGTGAATCCCTGACCACTGTAATCTAGTCCTGAGAAGGACCCTGATTACCACCACAGGGAAACGGGAAGGTAACTGCCTACACACAGTATAAGACGAACGAGACAGTACAAGGGGTAAAACAAAAGACACCTTGCATACAAAACTACCACTACAGAGGGAACACCAACGGGTAAGGAGATAAATAATAAAGCGAGGAGAGGAGAAAACCACAACAGGTACTCTTAGCTTTAGACTTCTCAATATGATCCGCTCTGCTGGTCTGCATGAAAGCTTTCACCGACACTTCCCTAGCAGACAGGCAGGTATTTGAAGGAAACCAATTATCGAAACATTAATTGCAGCTGAGCGAGGCTGGTCTTGTCCAGCACAGAGAGAGGGAGAATTAACTCTCTCACTGCCGAAAAACACCCAGCAGCAGAAACTCAGCTGTGAGAAGTCAGGGTGTGCAATCGCGACGATCTTCGCAGCGACACACCCGTGACAGTACCCCCCCTTCTACGAGGGGCCTCCGGACCCTCAGGGCCGGGTTTATCTGGGTGAGTAGTGTGGAAGGCCCGAACCAATCGGTCTGCGTTAATATCCGACGCAGGAACCCCGTCCTCTCCTCAGGACCATACCCCCTCCAATGAACAAGGTACTGAAGGGACCGGCGATTCAGACGTGAATCGATGACTCTCGACACCTGGAACTCCAAGTTACCATTGACCACCACAGGAGGAGGAGGTAAAGGTGAAGGTATCACCGGCGCCACATACCTCTTAAGCAACGATCTGTGGAACACATTATGAATTTTAAATGTGGGAGGGAGGTCAAGACGGAATGCAACCGGATTAATTATAGAACTGATCTTGTATGGCCCGATGAACCTGGGACCCAGTTTCCAGGAAGGAACCTTAAGTTTTATATTCTTGGTAGACAACCATACCAGATCGTTCACACTTAGGTCCGGACCAGACACTCTCCTCCTATCAGACATACGTTTGTATCGGTTCCCCATAGTACTCAGATTATTCAGCACTCCTCTCCACACTGAAGCAAGTGACGACGAAAATCGTTCTCCTCAGGAACCCCAGAAGAGCCCCCCCTATTGAAGGTACAAAACTGGGGGTGAAAACCATATGCCCCAAAAAACGGGGACTTACCAGTGGACTCGCTCCGCCTATTATTTAGAGCAAACTCCGCCAGAGGCAAGAAAGAAGCCCAGTCCTCCTGGTTCTCTGACACAAAACACCGGAGATATGTCTCCAAGCTCTGGTTCAGACGCTCTGTCTGACCATTGGTCTGTGGGTGAAAAGCCGATGAAAATGACAACTGCATCCCCCGCCGTGTACAAAATGCTTTCCAGAATTTGGACACAAACTGAGACCCCCGATCCGACACCACATCGGAGGGTACCCCGTGAAGTCTTACAATCTCCCCAATAAACACTTGCGCAAGAGTTTTAGCATTAGGAAGAGCAGGAAGAGCGATAAAATGTGCCATCTTGCTGAACCTGTCCACTGCAACGAGTATGACTGTTTTACCCGAAGATGGCGGGAGGTCCGTAATGAAGTCCATAGACAGATGAGTCCACGGACGCTCTGGGATCTTCAAAGGTAAGAGGGTCCCAGACGGACGGGTATGTGGGGTCTTAGAGCGCGCACAAACCTCGCAGGAGGCGAAAAAAGTTACCACCTCCCTATGTAAGTTAGGCCACCAAAACCGGCGCGAGAGGAGATCCTCAGTTGCTTTACTCCCTGGGTGTCCTGCCAAAGCTGAATTATGATGTGCCTCGATCACCTTTTGTCGCAACTGATTTGGAACAAACAGTCTCCCTGGAGGTCCTACAGGGGCGTCCCCCTGAGCCTCCAATACCTCCTCCTCAAGCTCAGAGCATACTGCCGACACCACCACCCCTCCTGAAGGACCGGAACCGGGTCCTCCGTGTTCCTAGCCCCTGGGAAACAGCGAGATAAGGCATCCGCCTTAACATTTTTTGACCCAGGACGATATGTGACGACAAAATTAAACCTGGTAAAAAACAACGACCACCTAGCTTGTCTGGGATTCAGACGTTTAGCGGACTCTAAATATAGCAGGTTTTTGTGATCGGTAATGACGGTGACCGGGTGGACTGCCCCCTCCAAAAAATGACGCCACTCCTCAAAAGCTAACTTAATGGCCAAGAATTCCCTATTGCCGACATCATAATTCCTCTCCGCGGACGACAATTTTTTAGAGAAGAAGGCGCACGGATGCCATTTACCAGGGGACGAACCTTGTGACAATACTGCTCCCACCCCTACCTCGGAAGCGTCCACCTCAACAATGAACGGCTGTGACGCATCAGGCTGAATAAGTATGGGTGCTGAAGCAAAACATTTTTTCAAAGAAGAAAACGCTTGACAAGCCTTGTCAGACCACTTTGAAAAATCCGTCCCTTTTTTAGTCATGTCTGTGAGAGGTTTAACTATGGACGAAAAATTACGAATGAATTTCCGGTAGTAGTTAGCAAACCCCAAGAAACGTTGTAATGCCTTAAGATCCTCTGGCAGATCCCACTCAAGAACTGCCCGCACTTTCCCAGGGTCCATACGAAAACCGGATGCTGACACCAGGAATCCTAAAAACTGAAGTTCCTGTACGGCGAACACACACTTCTCCCATTTGGCGTACAGTTTATTATCCCGCAAGATCTGTAACACCTGCCTAACATGCTCCTGATGAGACACAAGATCCGGCGAGTAAATTAAGATATCGTCCAGATATATGACCACAAACTGTCCCATTAGGTGGCGAAAGATGTCATTTACAAAGTGTTGAAACACCGCCGGGGCAATACTCAGACCAAATGGCATGACAAGGTTCTCATAATGCCCCTCCGGAGTGTTAAACGCCGTCTTCCACTCATCCCCCTCCTTCATCCTAATCAGATTGTACGCCCCCCTGAGATCCAACTTAGAGAACCATTTGGCACCCACGATCTGATTGAAGAGATCGGGAATAAGTGGGAGCGGATATGGATCTCGGACCGTAATCCGATTAAGCTCACGGAAATCCAGGCAAGGGCGTAGGCCTCCATCTTTTTTCTTCACAAAGAAGAACCCCGCGGCCACCGGGGAAGATGAAGGTCTAATATGCCCCTTAGCCAAACTCTCTGAAATATAATCCTTCATGGCCTGTCTCTCAGGACCAGAAAGGTTATACAACCTAGATTTCGGTAATTTGGCCCCAGGGAGCAAGTTAACAGAACAGTCATATTCGCGATGAGGAGGTAGTTCTTGACACCCTTTCTCCAAGAATACATCCTCAAAGTCCACCAGAAATGGAGGTAAGGCCCTAGGAGCGACCGCACCAATGACCGTATTCATGCAGTTTTTATTACAGAATTCACTCCATTGGCTTATCTCTCTGGACTGCCAATTAATAACCGGGTTATGCTTAGTTAACCAAGGAAGGCCCAGCACTATAGGAGTTGGAAGACCCTCCAACACATAACAAGACAACAGTTCTTTATGTAATGCCCCCACTTGAAGATCTATGTTATGCACTGCTTGCAAAAAACTTCCCTGACCGAGAGGTCTGGCATCGATCGAGAATATGGGGACGGCTTTAGCCAACACACTCAGTCGCATACCTTGAACCCGGGCAAAGCGAGCATCCACCAGATTAGCCCCGGCCCCACTATCCAGAAGAACAGATCTCCTCTCAGTTCTCGCACCCACCACCACCTCCGCCGGTACGAGAAACTGAGACGAAATTAGGGACGAAATACTTACTCCCAGATTGCCGTCCACCACACAATCTGGGATCAATAGTTTTCCGGCGACTTCTCACTCTGCAAAGGATGGGATGGACACCCCCCAATAAAATGTCCCTTTTTCCCACAGAAGAAACAACTTCTTGTTTTGTGGCGCCCCACCGATCCCCTCCCCCGGAATGATGTCCCTCCTAATTGCATAGGCTCCTCTGGAGTGACCAGGGGAACCTCCGTATAAGGGACCCTTGAGGAAGGTGGAGTCATCACAGGGGGTGAAGCTACCCCGCACCTCTCCCGAAGACGTCTGTCAATACGAATAGCAAGGGCCATAGCGGCTTCCAGTGACGTGGGAGGGTCATACTGTGCCAGCACATCCTTTAATTTTGTCAGATAAACCTTGACAAAACTGGCTCCTAAGAGCCGGGTCATTCCACTAGGTGTCCGTGGCCCACCTACGGAACTCCGAACAGAATTCCTCCACCGGACGATCTCCCTGCTGTATCCTACGTAACTTAGATTCAGCAAGGGAGACCCGATCCGGGTCATCATATACAAGACCCAGAGCTGCAAAAAACCTATCCACTGACTGGAGAGCTGGGGAGCCCGGGGGGAGAGCGAACGCCCAGGATTGGGGATCTCCTTGCAGGAGCGAGATGACAATCCCCACCCTTTGCTCCTCACTCCCAGATGACCGAGGTCGCAGCCGAAAGTACAATTTACATGCCTTCCGGAAAGCAAAAAACTTGTCCCGCCCCCCAGTGAATCTGTCAGGGAGAACTACTTTAGGTTCAGGTCCGGCCTGCTCCGGGGGGTACAAAACCTTGGACTTAACGTCCGCCAGCTCCATGGACAAACTCTGCAACTGCCGAGCTAGACTGACTACTGGATCCATGGCAACTGGAGAAAATCTTTAGTGGTCGGTGAAAATGTCACGCTGTCTCTGCAAACAGGAGGACCGGGTCTATGCTGACCCTAAGCTGGGGTCCTGACTAATCCCTCTACCTGGAGGTACTGTTGATGGTACAGAGGTCCAGGCCGCCAGCGTAACCCTATCTCCTGTGAATCCCTGACCACTGTAATCTAGTCCTGAGAAGGACCCTGATTACCACCACAGGGAAACGGGAAGGTAACTGCCTACACACAGTATAAGACGAACGAGACAGTACAAGGGGTAAAACAAAAGACACCTTGCATACAAAACTACCACTACAGAGGGAACACCAATGGGTAAGGAGATAAATAATAAAGCGAGGAGAGGAGAAAACCACAACAGGTACTCTTAGCTTTAGACTTCTCAATATGATCCGCTCTGCTGGTCTGCATGAAAGCTTTCACCGACACTTCCCTAGCAGACAGGCAGATATTTGAAGGAAACCAATTATCGCAACATTAATTGCAGCTGAGCGAGGCTGGTCTTGTCCAGCACAGAGAGAGGGAGAATTAACTCTCTCACTGCCGAAAAACACCCAGCAGCAGAAACTCAGCTGTGAGAAGTCAGGGTGTGCAATCGCGACGATCTTCGCAGCGACACACCCGTGACATTTCTGCCCTCCTGGAGTTTGTACAGCAAGGTTCCCCTGCTGGGGCCTGTGCTGGCCTCTGTTTCTCATTTGCCATTGTTTTGTATTTTCAGTTCCCAGTAATATCAGTATCCGCTTATTTGCTACCAGTTACACCGGAGTTCTGATCTAGCGGGGGAGAGATCGTGTGGTCTCAGTATTTTTGTATATCAGAACGTGTTGGAGTTTTTCTTAGAGTTTTTGCTGAATTACAGACAGTATTCTTTCCTGTCCTGTGCTATCTAGACAGATTGGGCCCCAGCATTTGCTCACTCTATTTTCTGCCTGTGTTTGTATTTTATCTTGTCTCACTGCCAATATATGTTTGGGGGCTACCTATTCCTTTAGGGGCTTTACTCCGGGCAGTTAGCTTTCCCCTTTCTGTCTTTAGGCTTAGTTATCTCTCCGGCTGTGTCGAGGCGTCTAGGGCACCGTAGGCACGTACCACGGCTGCTTCTAGTTGTGCTGGCAGTTTAGGGGTCTGCAATCCGCTAGTTACCAACCTCTCCGGTGTCTGGTTGCCTGTCTATTTTTGCTGCTGTCCTCCTCGGCTACCGAATCATAACAGGGGATAGTGCATCACCTTGTTATATGCTGCATTTGATGGTCACTTGTGCTAGTTGTCTTGAGTTGACTTCCAATGTTTTCTCCATAGCCCCATTGAGTTTATGAGGAAGGTTCTCAATTTCTTATTGACATTGTAGAGAGCCAAGCATTCACAGATCCATGTGTGTCGAATTGAGTCATAGGCTTTCCTGTAATCAATTTAGGCTGTGCTGAGATTGGTCTGTCTGGATCTTGAGTCTTGAGCAACAGCTCTATCTGCTAGTAACTGGTGCTTAGAGCCTCTGGTTTGGTCCCAATGACTTTCTAAGCTGGATTCATGTTCTGGTTCATATGGTTCTGTAGTTTGGTGGCTATGATGCCTGACAGGAGTTTCCATGTTGTTGTAAGGCAGGTTATTAGGCGGTAGTTGGATGGAATTGTTCCTTTGTGAGGAACTTCATGATCAGCACTGTTCTTCCTTGTGTTAGAAAAGCAGGGTGGTGGCCTGCTTCTAGCAGTTGGTTCATTTCTTTAGCCAGTAGGTGTGAATCAGGTCTGGGCCAGGTTCTGTCCAGCTCTTCATGTTCTTGACCGGCTGTTGGATGTCTGCTTCTGTAATGGTGACTGGTTCTTGCTCTAGGTGGTTGCTGTGTTTCATTCTCAGATCTTGCATTCACATTGCACTGGTGTTGTGTGTTTTTTCCTTCTCCCATATGTTCCTCCAATATTGTTCAGTCTCTGCTAGTGGTGGAGTTTCTCCCTTTGTGCTGCTGCTCTGTAGTTGGGAGTACACCTTGGATGGTTCTTTGGAGAACAGGGCATTTATCTTCTTGGCCTCAGCTTCTCTAGTGTATCTCCCTAGTCTTGCAGCGAGTGCTGTGAGCCTTTGTTTAGCATTCTCTAGGGCTTCACTTGGGGTCAATCCTTTGAACTTGTCCAGCTTGGTCTAAAGCCCCCGTCTCACACAGCAATCTCGCTAGCGAGATCTCTGCTGGGTCACTAGTTTTGTGACGCAGCAGCGATGTCCCCAGCGATATCGCTGTGTGTGACATTCAGCGACGATCAGCCCCCCTGCTGGGTATCGCTGATCGTTGCTGAATGTCCTGGACATTTTTTTGATCGCTGGTCTCCCACTGGCAGGCACGCATCGCTGCGTGTGACAGGCGGGAGATCAGCGATCTGCTGGTAACCAAGGTACACAGCGGGTTTCCAGGTGCGGGGCTGTGCCTGGAAACCCGCTGTGTACCTTGGATACCAGCGCCCTGATACAGGGAGCTGGTAACCAAGGTACACAGCGGGTAACTAAGCGATGTTACCCGCAGTGTCGCTGTGCTGATCGCTGCCTGAGCTGCCTGTTTGGCAGCTCAGCAGCGATCATGTAGTGATACACCAGCGATCCTGATCGTTGTCGGGATTGCTGGTGTATCGCTATGTGAGACCTGGGCTTTATTCTTGATCTTTACACCCTTTTGTATTTCTGTTACTTGGCTGACTTCCCTTCGTGTCACCTTCATCTTTGTCTCCAGTCTTCTTTTCCAAGGGGGGCACGTACTTCTGTTGTTCTTGCTGGTTGTATAACCAAGCATTTCCATGATTGCTGAGGCAGTAGCATAGATCAGTTTGTTAGTTTGAGTTATGGTGGTGGTAGGTATGGATGAAAGGGCATCTTCTAGCATATTGTCTGGTGGTGTTTCTTTGCTGAGTCACGGCAGTCGATCTCTGGTATTGATGTTACTTAGTTTATCTAAGATCTTCTGTTTCAGATCAGCCGCAGTGCTCTCTAGTTGCAGGATTGGATCAGAATTTTCAGTGAGTTGCACATGTTGTTCTTCCAGGTCTTCATGTGGGGTGAATCTGCAATGCAGTTGATCCATCCCAAGTTGTGATAATAGCTTTCTCTTTATGACATTGAAATGTTGGGTGAATAGTTGTTTCTCAGTCAGTGGACATGCAGGTCTTGTTTCCATCCAGAGTTTCCTCATACGCTTCATATATCCTCTCTCATTTGGTCTGCTGTTATAGTAGCATTTCATCAGATCCAGGTTTTCTTGCCTTGTCTATGTATGGTTTATTCCAGTAGCCCATTTATCATCAGATTGTCCTGGTTCCTCGACATCTGACGAGGACCTTGTTAATCCGGGAGACATCAGAGCCGGCATGATTCTTTTTGCTCGTGACACTCTCATACTTTTAAAAGGGCACCCCTTTTGAAAGTATCACACCTTGTAAACAGTTTTTGGAAGCAGGCAAGAGTATTTCATTTCTTGTTTGAAGGATTTTCATCCATTCTTCCTTGGAAAATTCTTCCAGTTCTGTGAGATTTCTGGGTCGTCTTGCATGCACTGCTATTTTGAGCTCTAGCCATGGATTTTTCAATGATGTTCAGATCAGGGGACTGGGAGAGCAATTGTAAGACCTTCAGCTTGCACTTTTTGAGGTAGTCTATTGTGGATTCTGACATGTGTTTAGGATCATTATCCATTTGTAAAAAGCCATCCTCTTTTCAATTTCAGCTTTTTTACAGATTGTGTTATGTCTGCATCAAGAATTTGTTGAAATTTAATTGAATCCATTCTTTCCTCTACCCGTGAAATGTTTCTCGTACCATTGGCTGCAACACAACCCCAAAGCATGGTTGATCCACCAGTGTGTATAATAATTGGTGAGATGTTCTTTTCCTGGAATTCTGTGCCCTTTTTTCTCCACACATACCTTTAATCATTGGGGCTAAAGAGTTCTATTATAACTTCATCGGCTCAGATGTTATTTTGCATACTTCTGACACTGAATTTTATAGTGAGGACCCAGGAGATGTTTTCTTCTGATGACTCTTCCATGAAGGCCATATTTGTGCAAGTGTCTGTGAACACTAGTAGAACAATGTACTACAACTCCAGACTCTGCTAAATCCTTCTGAAGGTCTGTTGCTGTGAATAGTCGCAGCGAGTCTGAGGATCTTTGTGTGTAGCTGGATCGAGCTGCTTGGAGGAAATCTTCAAACCAGGAATTGAAGCTCAAGGAAGATAATTTCTATATTACTGGTGCATGCTGGGAAGAGTGAAGAGTCGCCCCAGATCTGAGGATCTTTGGAAGTAGCTGGATCGAGCTGCTTGAAGGAAATTGTCAAGCCATGAATTGAAGTTCAAGGGAGATAATTTGGATATTCCTGCTGCATTCTGCAAAGAGTGAAGAGTTGCCACGACTCTGAAGATCTTTGAGTGTAGCTGGATCAAGTTGCTCAGAGGAAATAGTCAAACCAGGAATTGAAGCTCGAGATAATTTCCATATTACTGGTGTATGCTGGGAAGAATGAAGAGTCGCCGCAAGTCTGAGGAAATCGTCAAACCAGGAATTTGAGCTCGAGGGAGATGATTTGCATATTCTCGTGCATTCTGGGAAGAGTCACTGCACGTCTGACGATCTTTGAGTATAGCTGGATCGAGCTGCTTGGATGAAATCGTCAAACCAGGAATTGAAGCTCCAGGAAGATAATTTGTATATTCCTGGTGTATTCTGGGAAGAGTGAACAGTCCCCGCTAGTCTGAGGATCTTTGGGTGTAGCTGCATCAATATGTTTGGAGGAAATCTTCAAATCGAATCTTTATGGCGATTCCACAGAAATTTGTTTTGTTCAACATGGAGAAGGAGATTACACATATGGTGTGCTGCAATGTGTGCCATATGTTTACTGACTTGCCAATGGAAAAGACAAACTTTACTTGCCAGAAATGAAAGCTTGTGACTCTGTTAGAGGAAAAGGTGCAAAGTCTTCAGGAGAGAATAACTACACTGAAGCTCATCAAAGAAGATGAGGATTTCCTTGACAGAACAGAAGAATCTCTTCAGAATGATGCAAGAGAAGAACTTTTCAGTGTTCCTGCAGAAGCTAATGACAGAGTAGAAATAACCATTCAGAATGCTCGAAGACAAGTAATGTACCTGCAAAAGAAGAGAAATGAAAGCACATGATCCAGAAGTAGGAGGATGAGGAGGCAGTCAGCACCCATACCACAGAAGAACTGCTACCAGGCTCTCACGCAGGACAAGTATGAAGATGTACATCAAAAAAGGGCTTTGCCCACAAAGAACACCCCAGTGAGAAATCTTACATATACAACCTTTTTTTTTGTATATTGTATATGTCAGTTTTTTGTCATATGTATGTTAGCTTACTGACCGAGCACTCCGCCCTTCAACATGTGGTGTTTTTAATTACAGCAGGTTCCTACTTACCCATAAATGCAGGCATTGCTGGGAGAAGTGTCCACATTCTCCCAGGAATTCAGACATCAGCGTTAGAGAGGTATTCACACACGTAGGGACCCATCAGTCTTTGAGACCACCTTGAGGATGATTGATGGGCAGACATAATTTGGCCAAATTTTATGCTAAGCATCTCATTTTTTATCCTAATATTCAAAAGCCGTATTGCTATTCAAATTTCACATATTTCACATTGATATGCTTTAGCATGATAGAGTGCAACCTTCCATGATGGAATCACTGACTAGGTGGATCAGGGAAATGCAGTAAATATAGTATATCTCAACTTCAGCAAATCATTTGATACAGTATCTCATACTATCCTTATTAAAAAAAATGACCAAGTATGGGATTCACAAGGCTACGGTTATTTGGATTCATAACTGGCTCAGTGATTGTACTCAAAGAGTGGTAATAAATGGTTGCACATCCAATTGGAAGAGTGTTTCAAGTGGGGTACCACAAGGATCTGTCCTGGCCCCAGTGTTGCTAAACATTTTTATAAATGATCTAGATAAGGGAACTGAAAGTAAACTGATCAAATTTGCAGACAATACAAAGCTAAGAGTGATAACTAACACTAGAAAAGATAAAGGATTCAGAAGGATTTAAATAAGCTCGAACAATGGGCAGTGACTAATCGAATGGTATTTAACAGGGAGAAATGCAAGATTCTGCATCTGGGCAGGAAAAACAAAAATTACATCTACAGAATGGGAGGAATAGAACAAAGCAACAACACGTGTGAAAAAGACTTGGGTATACTAATAGATCACAGACTGCACATGAGTCAACAGTGTGATGCAGCAGAAAAATAGGCAAACACAGTTATAGGATGTATTAAGAGAAGAATATAGTCTAGATCACGTGAAGTAATTATCCCCCTCTACTCCTTGGTCAGGTCCCATCTGGAATACTGTGTGCAGTTCTGAGCACCACATTTTAAAAAAGACATTGAAAAAGCGGAGCAAGTTCAGAGAAGAGCTACCTGGATGGTGAGTGGACTGCAAAGTATGTCCTACAAGGAACGATTAAAGGATCTGGGAATATTTAGCTTTCAAAAAAGAAGTCTACAAGGAGACGTAATAGCTGTGTACAAATAGCTCAAGGGACGTCATAGCGTAGACGGATCATCCTTATTCTCATTTGCACATGGAAATAGGAAAAGCAATGGAAATGAAACTGAAAGGGAGAAGATACAGATTAGATATTAAAAAACACTTTTTGACAGTGAGGGTGATCAATGAGTGGAACAGGCTGCCATGAGAGGTGGTGAGTTCTCCTTCAAAGGGAGTCTTCAAACAGAGGCTGAACAGACACCTGTGTGAGAAGGCCATATTTGTGCAGGTGTCTATGATCTGAAGAACATTGTACCACAACTCCAGAATCTGCAAAATCCTTTTGAAGGTCTTTTGCAGTCAAGCGGGAGTTCTGATTTGCCTCTCTGTCAATCCTACAAGCAGATCTTACTGAAATTTTGCTTGGTCTTCCAGACCTTATCTTGACCTCCACTGTTCCTGTTAACTGCCATTTAATTCCATTTCAATCTGAGGAAAGGGCAACTTGAAAATGCTTTGCTATCTTCTTCTAGCCTTCTCCTGCTTCGTGGGACTCCACCATTTTCATTTTCAGAGTGATAGGCAGCTGCTTAGAAGAACCCACGGCTGCTGTTTTTTGGCACAAGGTTAGAGGAGGCTGGGGTTTTTAAAAGCTGGGAAATTTGCATCACTTGGCTTTCCTCACCATGATAGTGAACAAGCCATAACCCTAACAGGTTAATTAAGGTCTGAAACCTTGATCAAAGTTATCTGACCACACAAATCTTCAAGGATGCTCAAACTTTTGCATTGACCCAGTTTCCTTTTTGTAATTTTTAAAATGTAAATAAATATATATATATATTTATTTTTTTTTGCCTAAAATACAAAGGAAATGTAACATCTTCAACTTTACGTCTTTAAGAGATCATTTGATCTTCAACTTGCTTAACAGTTCACAATGACAGTAATTTTGACCAGGGGTGCCCAAACTTTTAGATGCCACTGTATATTCTTTCAAGTACAGAAGATCAACTATCAGTTATCCTCTTTACAAATATTACACCAGTGTTTCACTAAAAGAAAACATTTTTTAGTTTACTACTTCTGCTGTCAAATGCAAGGTATAAACACAAAAAAGATTGGAGAGAAACGCCATATACAAGTCATTATATATGCCATATATAGTCATTAGTACATACATACATAAATGCTAAGCTCAATAAGTGGTTTGAAATGGTATGCGAGATGTTAATGGATGTAATGATACCTGTAATGCTTAGGACAGCAGGGTAAGGTGGACACACAGGTCACCAATATATAGTTCCATGCTCGATTGCATAGTGTGCCCCACTAAATAAACATATTACTGCGCAGCAAAAAGGATGTTCCCAGAGAAAAACTTAGGTTAAAATGGTTGCAAGTGCATATAGAGAGAGGGTCCGGATTCCCAAACTCATATCAGATAAATGCTGCTGCCTTAATCAATAGTAAGACTCACCCATGCTGGCACTAAGATACAGGGACGCGCCCCGACGCGCGTTTCGCACTGGCTTCTTCGGGGGGCTTGTTGCAACTAAAACGCTCATACCAGCCTGCTAAGTACCCACCATTAGATTACAAAAGGACTGACACATGTGGACATCGTGTCCATGAACTTCTGGCTATGTCACCAGGCCGATGCGCTCCACGGGTCTACATCTGTTAATTCTCTCCTACACGCATCATCATCACATCCGGCCGCCACCATCAGGGGATACCCACAGGCCAATTCCTCCGGGCTCGGAGGATTTGTGCCACCGATGCACTTTTCGACAAACAAGCTATGGATCTTGGGCAGAGGTTTAGGGATCGGGGCTACAGCAATCGATGTATTAAAAGGGGATACCTGAGAGCTAAGAACACTAGGAGAAGTGACCTACTAAGTAGTGTCCCCAAAAAAACAAATAAAAGAGAGGGGGTTATAAGATTTATCTCAACGTACAACCAACAATGGGATAAAATGCGTAAAATACTTGCTAAGCATTGGCCGATACTTATGACCGATTCTCAGTTTCAACAACGCCTTCCATCCTTTCCACAAATGACGGCCAAAAGGAGTAAAAATCTCAGGGACACATTGGTCTCAAGCCACTATGTGGCTAAATCTCAACCCATATTCAATATGGGGGAGAGAGTTACTGGATTTTACCCATGCGGGAGATGCCGGGCTTGCCGTAATCACACGAGGGCTACGTCTTTCACGTCATCGGAAGGCCTCAAGAACTTTACCATTAGAAACTATATCACATGTTCTACAACACATGTGGTATACTACGCTAGCTGTACGTGCAATCTTATATATGTTGGTTTGACCACTAGAGAGTTGCGCGTTAGAACACGTGAACATGTTAGAGACATTGAGGCTGCCCGTGACGTGGAGGACGTTGAGTCACTCAAAACAATCCCACGCCACTTTCGGCTCAAACATAACTGCAGGTCTGATGACCTAAAAATTAAAGGAATTGATCATGTCAGCCTCGGGATTCGGGGTGGTGACAGTAGTCGTGTTTTGGCACAAAGAGAGTGTCGTTGGATTGTCATACTTAATACAATGACACCTAGGGGTCTTAACGAACAATTGAGCTTTGCATCGTATCTCTAGTGTCTCTCCACTTCCGTGACTTTTTATTCCATTATTTTTTATTTTTTATTTTTATTTTTCATTTAGTATTTTTTGTGTGCACATTATATATTCACCTTGTACATATTCTTCTCTCTATTTAGTTACTGCAATATTGGAAAGAAATGTGTCTGATTTGTGACCGCTTGCTCCTTTCCCCCCCCCCTTTGGAGAACTCGGACTACACAGGCATCGTGTTTTACGGGTGAAGACGCACATTTTCCCATATCGCTTATGCGCTGGATTCAGAATGGGATCGCGCTATACCTCTACAATGAATGACTATGTAAACTATGGATCTTTATGCATTAAGTCTGTGATGTCATATTATATCATTATGGGGGTGTGATATTATTTCGCTAATTCATTATGATATTATTATTCTTTATAGACATCTACACTATGTAATAATACCTTTTATTCGTGATAAATAATGTTTTGTACTAGTTGGGTCCCCATATATTGTAGCATTGATTCATATTTGCCTATTTGGATTAGGGCTAACCCAGATCTTTTTGATCGTTGGTACTTTATCTATTGGCTATTATTATAACCCTTTCCCCATGATAGGTCTCTTTACAATATTTGATATCTCTTTTTAATAAATATAATCGCGATATTTGCAAATTAGATGCGTCTATGGGCAGATTCTGCCCTTACTAGCGATGTCTTCATCTGTTCTCAGATACTCTGCGCATGTCTTTTCCTTGACTCCGCCTCCACTTCCTTCTGCGGCGTCCTTCGGTCTGTTCGCGCTCCACCTACGTCATAGGGGTGCACCCATGGAGCGCGTCGGCCTGGTGACGTCGCCGGAAGTTCATGGACACGATGTCCACATGTGTCAGTCCTTTTGTAATCTAATGGTGGGTACTTAGCAGGCTGGTATGAGCGTTTTAGTTGCAACAAGCCACCCGAAGAAGCCAGTGCGAAACGTGCGTCGGGGCGCGTCCCTGTATCTTAGTGCCAGCATGGGTGAGTCTTACTATTGATTAAGGCAGCAGCATTTATCTGATATGAGTTTGGGAATCCGGACCCTCTCTCTATATGCACTTGCAACCATTTTAACCTAAGTTTTTCTCTGGGAACATCCTTTTTGCTGCGCAGTAATATGTTTATTTAGTGGGGCACACTATGCAATCGAGCATGGAACTATATATTGGTGACCTGTGTGTCCACCTTACCCTGCTGTCCTAAGCATTACAGGTATCATTACATCCATTAACATCTCGCATACCATTTCAAACCACTTATTGAGCTTAGCATTTATGTATGTATGTACTAATGACTATTGAGATATATGACTCTTGATATTAATAAATATTTATACATTTGTATATGGCGTTTCTCTCCAATCTTTTTTGTGTTTATGTGTATGAAGTGGAGTGCCATGGGGATTTTTTCTCCCCCTCTTCTTCTGTAGTCCTCTTCTGGACTACATCTAGCCATGCATATTTGAGCTTTTAGTCTGAGACTATGTTTTCAAATGCAAGGTATGCAGCAAAAATTTCATTGCACAAGATGCAGTGTAAAATAAGGTAGCTGTAAACCTGGCCTAATTTTGCTTCCTAATTTCGGTAAATTAGTGTAGACCAGAGGAAATCACATCTATAAGTGATGATGGCAATCAGAATGAAAATATAAATTTTTTGCACTGCTGGCGTTACGAGGGTGACACATCCCCCAGGGAGACCAGGAGTTAGAAAGTCACAACAGGTAATGAATCGCAGGTCCTCTATAGAGATGGTGTGATTCGCATCCTATTTTAAATGGATTTCCTTTTCATCAGTGCTGAAAGGGCTAATGACTCTTTCCATGCTGTCTGAGAACATACAGCATTATTGCTCTCAGCTGCAGCTGCTACTATAGTTTCCTTTCCCTACAAATACTAGCTCTGTGTAGTGTTGGAGTTGGATTAGTTGCTTGAGTGTTTTATGTGTAGTGGTTTCTCATTTTTATTCCTATTTAGTTTGTTTATTCCTCCCTTTACATATCCTCCTCCCTATTTTTAGTGAGTGTTTTGTATGATAGAGGCTTTCAGTTAACCCTGTCTGTCTTTGTGTTTTATTTCCCTTACATTTCTGTCCCATGCCTCATGGGGTGGGGGAGGGAACAGATTAGGGTTTAACAGGAGCATAGTAAGGTTGGAGACCAGGCCTCTGTACCATCAAGAGTATCCCTGGGATAGTTATAGTTAGGGTCCCAGTCCCAGGGACAGTTTTAGGCCCTCTCCCTCACATCATGAGAGCTGGCAGCATTCAGAAAAGTGGGAAGTTACTGTCAACATGAATCTGGTTTATGTAACACTAGATGGTGACCCGATTCTAACGCATTGGGTATTCTAGAATATGTATGTAGTTTATTTATGAAGATTTAAGAATAATGCAATTTTACGTGGAGGCAGCCGGTGGGGGTACTTCCACTGCGAGCATGAGGGAAATGACCGGCTGGCGCCGGTCATCTCCCGGCTGTATCGCCGCTGACCTCCATGCGGCAGGAGATGACCCGCGGCTACCGTAGGAAGATCAGTGGCTAGCGCCGCTGATCTCCCGACGATAGTGGTGGCATGCGTGGTTCAAATCGTGTGCCAATTCGCGGCCGGACAGCGACTGTCGCTGATTGGTCGCATCCGGCCGGGAACGACCAATCAGCGACGCGGGATTTCCGTTACAGACAGAATTAGACGATTATATAGTAGTAGTAGTCACTTATTTTTCATTTCATAAAAAATCGATCAGATACATGATAATTTCATACCTGATTACATCCATGCATGATTTCTGTTTTTTCCTGAGTACAGAGATCAGGGGGAATGTCACACTTTCTTCCCTTGACCTGTTTCCAGGTGGATTTCTCCAGGAGAAGGCACATGTTTCCAAGGATGAGATCACTTCCTGCAGCTGTAAGAACAAGTCATTCTGATATGCTGAAAAAAAAGATTACAAAAATAAACTAATATCAATGGATCAGTATATAACAACAAAAAATGCTACAAAATCTTTTCACTTAAAGCAGTTACTCCATTGTTAGTGTAATGATTCCACCCTTCAGAGTGTCTTATGAAGTAGTGATTGACAGCTCAGTCGTCCAGTCTGGTGCAGGGGTGTGCTGAGATGTCTGTGCATTGATTGACAGCTCCGTTGTCCAGTGTAGGGGCATGCTGAGCTGTCTGTGTTTTTGTTGACAACTCGGCCTTCCAATCAGAGTCTGGGACGTGCTGAGCTTTATTCTGTGCTCCCTGTTCCATTGATTACTTAGCCACTTAACTGAGCTGTCTGGCCCAGATAGCTGCCAATCATAGCTTTCAGGTTTGTGTGGCTTGTCCTTCTGTGCCTTGTTCTCAGCATTCTGATTTTCTGATACTTTGTTGACAGACCCTGGATTTTCCTATTGACGAAATCGGCTTGCTCCGATCGGCTTTCTGGTATTCTGACCTCAGACCATTACCTGACTACACCTTCATCTCTGCCCTCCTGGCTATTGACCTCGGACTCCTTAACTTTCCCGACACATGACTGGAATATTTTTTTACATGATTTTGTGTCTAAATTTTGCTGTTGTCCTTTTTATTCACTCTCACAAATGTTTCACAAGTGTTTGGGCTATACGGCCAGGCCCTACTCCCTTCCCCTATCTATGGCCACCGCTCATTGATGTGCTCTATGTCAGGTATCACAAGTTACCCGGAGAACGCCAACGACATCATAAGCCAAAGCCTTTTAAGGCCAACTTAGATACTCAAGTGGATCTGAGTATTGAATACATACGATTTGTGTTCAGTTACCATGTGCTTTAAAGTTTGCCACCATCTAGTACTCTCGGCTGCAATCATCTCTGCAAACTCCTGTGGTTTCTACAACTTACATATACTTTCTGGCTCAAACCTGCTGAACTGTAGTCTGAACTTGTTCACACTTCAAGCATGTGTTCATCCTGATCTGAGGGTCAGTGAATTCACCTCACCAGATTAACCCTATTAACCCCTTTCTGACATCAGACATAATAATCCATCCATGTGACCTGGGCCTATTTGACCATGGATTGATTATTATGTCTGCTCGTTTGCCCGCGCACACGTGTGGTGTGCGGGCAATCGCCGCTGGGTGTCAGTTGATTCTGATAGCTGACACCTGGCACTGAGTGACAGGAGCGGTCACACACTGTTTCCAGAGCTTTAACCCCTGAAATGCTGCGATCGAACATGATAGCAGCATTCCGGGTGCCGGCAGAGGGCTGACAGCCTCTTTTCCTTTGAATCGAGACCCCACGGCGTGACGCAGGGTCCCGATCGTTGCCATGGTGACCGGATGTCGTCATGAAGACATCCAGGTCACCACAGCAAGGAAACATGCTGATCATGCGCATCCCCATGCTGTAGAAAAGATCAGCCTGCAAAGAATAATTGTCCCATAGCGGGACAAAGTAAAAAACTTAAAGGAAGTAAAAAAAATTGTTTGAATAATTGCAAAAATATTTAAAAAATCAAAAATAATAAAAAAATAAGATATTGTATCGATAATTAAATATTTGAATGAAAAAATATATATAAACAGCAAAAGTACACATATTTGGTATCGCCACGTCCGCAAAGACCCGCCCTATAAAACTGTCCAACTAGTTAACCCCTTTAGTGAACACCAGAAAAAAAATAAAAAACAAGTCAAAATACAATGCTGCCAAACAAAAAAGTGGAATAAAACGCCAACAAAAAGACGGATATAAATAAACATGGTACCGCTAAAAACGTCATCTTGTCTCGCAAAAAACAAGCTGACACACAGCTCCATCAGCGAAAAAATGAAAAGTTACAGCTCTCACAAGAAAGGGATGCAAAAATAATTGTTTTTATTGTGCAAAAGCGCCAAAACATAAGAAAACAATATAATTGAGGTATCGTTGTAAACGTACTGATCCGAAGAATAAAACTGCATTATCAATTTTACCACAAACGGAACGGCATAAACCCCCCTCCAAAAACAAATTCCTGAATTGCTGAATTGTTTTTTGTTCATTGTGAATCCCAAAATTCGGAATAAAAAGTGATAAAAAATGGGGTAAAAATGTAAAATCTGAGGCTAAAACTAAATTTTGGTGGTAAAAATTTACTTATTTTTCCTTCACTACTCAATGGTATAAAATTCTGTGACACACCTGTGGTGTCAATATGATCACTACACCGCTTGATGAATTCATTGAGAGGTGTAGTTTGTAAAATGGGGTCACTTATAGGGGTGTTCTGCTGTTCTGGCACCTCATGAGCTCTCCCAGTGGTGCACTCAGGAAAAAATGGACCTCAGTTTGTTGTAAAAAAATTTCCTATTAGCCCTTAGAAAAATTAAAAACTTGGGGCTAAAACAACATTTTTGTGAGGAAAATGTGATTTTATTATTTTCATGGCTCAACGTTATAAACTTCTGTGAAGCACCTGGGGGTTCAATGTGCTCACCATACATCTAGATCAGTTCCTTAAGGGGTCTAGTTTCCAAAATGGTGTCACTTGTGGGGATTTTCACTGTTTAGGCACATCAAAGGCTCTCCAAATGCGACATAACGTCCGACAATTGTTCCAGCAAATTTTGCATTCAAAAAGTCAAATGGCGCTCCTTCCCTTCCAAGCTCTGGCGTGCGCCCAAACAGTGGTTTTCTCCCTCATATGGGGTGTCGGCATGCTCAGGAGAAATTACACAACAAATTTTGAGGTCTATTTTTTCCTGTTACCCTTGTCAAAATAAAAAAATTGGATCTCAATTTTTTGTGAAAAAAGTTAAATGTTAATTTTTTTTTTCAAAAAATTCCTGTGAAGCACCTGAAGGGTTTATAAACTAACTTCTGTGGTTTTGAGCACCTTGAGGGGTGCAGTTTTTAGAGCGGTGTCACTTTTGGATATCTTCTTTCATATAGACCCCTCAAAGTCACTTCAAATGTGACGTGGTCCCTAAAAAAATAGTTTTGTAACTTTTGTTGGAAAAAGGAAAAATCACTAATTCCTAACAAAAAAAGTTTTGGTTACAAAATTGTGCTGATGTAAAGTAGACATGTGGGAAATGTTATTTATTAACTATTTTGTGTGACATATCTGTCTGATATACGGCCATGAAAATTCAAAGTTTGAAAAGTGGGAAATTTTCCAACTTTTCGCCAAATTTCCATTTTTTTCACAAATAAACTCAAGTCATGCCGAATAAATTTTTACCACTATCCTGAAGTACAATATGTCACGAATAAACATTCTCAGAATCACCGGGATCCGTTGAAGCGTTCCAGAGTTATAACCTCATAAATTGTAAAAATTGGCCATTAATGTGGAAACCACCCTCGGGAGTAAAGGGGTTAAATAAGCCATGAATTTAGAAGGAAATATCCATTTAATCTATTTCTTAAACAAGAGGTTAAGTTCCCAGTTTATAGATGCATGTCTTGGTTTTAAGTGGTGGTAACAATGAAAAAATGTATTTCAGAATTAAATTAAGATATACTGGCTAGATGTTTTACATTCACCAGAAATCACTACTTCCAATAAATAACATAAAAAAATAAGTATGATTTGAATTTCATAGTGGTACCTTTATCACCAACATTTAACACTGGTGGCTGGATTTTGTTTTCTGATTTGGAAGATTCCTCCATATCTTTATGCTATATTGGTCACTTCTCATTCCATCACCGTCTACTTGCTGGCAAAAGTAATGCAAATACTATAGTCCTTCTACTTTCTGTAAAAGAAGCCATATTATCATGTATTTAATCAATATAGTGCAAATGATTATTTTATGGGGACAATGATGAGCCAATTACTTTTACAAACTCGCAATCTTTGTAGAATTATCTAAGAACCCTGAACAATAGCCCTATTATAAATTACCGTACTATTATAATTAGCGTTCCTGTGTCCTCTACAAGAGAACTGCTGCCAGACTCGTCTGGGGAATTCTTATCACCAGCAGAACAAAAGGAGCGAATATTGGAAATCCAACAGGCTGGATATCTCTCTTCGGTCAGGGTCACACTTGTGAGAAACTCACACGAGTCTCGCACCTCAATACCAGGCACTGCCGCCGGCAATTGTACCGGAGCATTCAGCTGCATAGAAATATATGCAGCCGCACACTCCGGTCCCGAGTGCCGGCGGCAGTGCCTGGTATTGAGGTGCGAGACTCGTGTGAGTTTCTCACAAACGTGACCCCGGCCTTCAGGAGATACTCGAGAGATTGCCTTACACGATACACTATCAGCCAATACCACACCTATATCAGCATGTTTCTCCAACTTTAGTTTAATATGTATGGCGGCCTTAAAAGTTTTACATGATTAACTGCCAGTGACATCACATGCATATACTTAGAAATCATTGTTATACACTTAGAAGTCATAACACCATTGCATCAACATCTTAGTATAATTTTTCTTTGTTATGTAGTTTGATAGGGCATGGGCCCTCCAGCTGTTAATACTAAGTTCCCCAGTTTCAATGGTTGTCCCTGCACCCCAGTTTGGTTTAAAACTGTCCGATTAAAGGAGTATTACCAGATAAAACTTTTTTTTTCTTATTATTCATAGAATAGTATACGTATATATATAAAAATATATAAATACAGCAGCATGTAAACGTTTGGGCACCCCTGCTCAAAATTACTGTTATTGTGAACAGTTAAGCAAGCTGAAGATGAAATGATCTCTAAAAGGGCTAAAGTTAAAGATGACACACTTCCTTTGTATTTTAGGCCAAAAAATATATATTTTCATATTTTACATTATAAAAATTACAAAAAGGAAAATGGGCCAATGCAAAAGTTTGGGCACCCTGCATGGTTAGTACCTAGTAGCACCCCCTTTTCCAAGTATCATACTGTAGCTTGTAAACTGTTTTTCAATTCTTGTTTGAGGGATTTTCATCCATTCTTCCTTGGAATATTCTTCCAGTTCTGTGAGATTCCTGGGACATCTTGCATGCACTATTTTGAGGTCTATGTTTTTCAATGATGTTCACATCAGGGGACTGTGAGGGCCATTGTAAAACTTTTAGCTTGCACCTTTTGAGGTAGTCTATTGTGGATTTTGACAAGTGTATAGAATCAATATCCATTTGCAGAAGCCATCCTCTTATCAACGCCAGATTTTTTTTTACAAATGGTGTTATGTTTGCACAACAATTTGTTGAAATTTTATTGAATCCATTCTTCTTTCTACCCGTGAAATGATCCCCATGCCATTGGCTGAAATCACAACTACAAAGCATGATTGATCCACTCCCATGCTTAATGGTTGGCGAGATGTTCTCCTGAAATTCTGTGCACTTTTTTCTCCACACATACCTTTGATCATTGTGGCCAAAGAGTTCTATTATAACTTCATCTTTCCACAGGACTTGTTTCCAAAATGCATCAGGCTTGTTTAGATGTTCCTGCATACTTCTGACACTGAATTTTATGCTGAAAACTCAGGAGAGGTTTTTCTTCTGATAACTCTTCCATGAAGGCCATATTTGTGCAGGTGTCTTTGATCAGAAGAACACTGTACCACAACTCCAGAATCTGCAAAATCTTTCTGAAGGTCTTTTGCATTCAAGCTGGGGTTCTGATTTGCCTCTCTAGCAATCCTACAAGCAGATCTTACTAAAATTTTCCTTGGTCTTCCAGACCTTATCTTGACCTCTACTGTTCCTATTAACTGCCTTTTTTAATTCCATTCGAACTGAGGAAATGGCAACTTTTTTTTTTTTTGCTATCTTATTATAGCCTTCTCCTTCTCCGGCTTCTTATGGACCTCCACCATTTTTATTTTCAGAGTGCTAGGCAGCTGCTTAGAAGAACCCATGGCTGCTGTTTTTTGGCACAAGGTTAGAGGAGGCTGACATTTTTTAAAGCTGGGAAATTTGCATCACCTGGCCTTTCCTAACCATGATAGTGAACAAGCCATAACACTAACAGGCTACTTAAGGTCTGAAACCTTGGTCAAAGTTATCTCACCACACAAATCTCCAAGGGTGTGCAGACTTTTGCATTGGCCCATTTTCCCTTTTGCAATTTTTAAAACGTAAAAAATAACTATATATATGTATATTTATATGTATACAGTACAGACCAAAAGTTTGGACACACCTTCTCATTTAAAGATTTTTCTGTATTTTCATGACTATAAATTTGTAAATTCACACTGAAGGCATCAAAACTATGAATTAACACATGTGGAATTGTATAATTAACAAAAAAGTGTGAAACAACTGAAAATATGTCTTATTTTCTAGGTTCTTCAAAGTAGCCACCTTTTGCTTCGATGACTGCCTTGCAAACTCTTGGCATTCTCTTGATGAGCTTCAAGAGTAAGTCACCGGAAATGGTTTTCACTTTGTGTAGCCCAGCTGCGCTTGGAGCCACATTTACCCAGGAGGATGCACTAAAGGTAACCCCCACACGCACCTGATATTCATTCACAGCTTCACCAATCCCGAGAAGCCACCAGAGGATCAGATCAGATTACCTCAGACAGCAGACAGACAGTCTAGTCACCTCAGACGGAGCTGATTAGCTGGGAGAGTAGTAAAGCTGTTAGTTCCCTTGGAGTGTGGAGAGTTAGCTCCAGAAGTGTGCACAGATCAGTCGACGGAAGGTCCTGATAGCTACTTCAGCAAGAACATTAGAAAGAAAGGAAAGGGAACAGCAGTGACTGAGAGAACCTGAAAGACTGCAGCCTTGAGCTTAGTTTAATGTGTGGAGGCTAGTACGAGTGGAGGAAGATAGCCACTTCAGCCTGGTCAGAACTGAGTCAACGGAGTGTAGTTTCAGTGAGCAAGCGTGCCGACACTTTGAGAGCGGTGAAGAGAAAGAAGAATCAGCTATCTACTGCTAGTGTGCTTATGTTAAGGGTCGGAGTAGGACGAAAGGCGAGTGGAAGAGAAAAAGAGAGTAACGAAGGTTGAAACAGCATTGATAGCTTACCTCTACTCTGCACCACCGGACACCGGGTCGAGCTTGCTAGCATCTACACGACTAGTAGGAGATACCGGAGACCCTGCTGGACTACAGGTCGCAGGGGCCCAGGAGTGCTGATACGTAACCGGGGTCAGGAAGAACAGGAGTCTGGTCAGCGCAACAATTAGAGACTGTGTTCTATCCAAGAGAAGGCTCCACCACAAAGTCAGCCGGGCGTTTAAGTGAAGACAGAGTTAGACTTCGTTTCATACAGGTCAGAAACTCACACAACAGGAGTAAGGAGGCCCTACACCTACTCAGTGGGAATACTGGACGTGCATCCTCCACCCTGCCAGCTTCCTGGGACGTTCCTGCAACTACCATCAGTAAAGGTACAGAAAGACACTTTCGTGTGTGTGTCTGCATTATTGCTCCTGCGGCTGAAAGCCCCCTTCTCCATCCTGCACCCCTACACCGCCATCTACCCTGAGGGACCCAGTCTT